>VMOF01000002.1:59657678-60325178 GCA_011764245.1 Trialeurodes vaporariorum
GTGGTAAAAACGTCAATTTTCCAGGAAAATCCAAAACTTCAACCCTCTGTATCTCGAAAACTTGACACGGAAAGGAGGAGTGTCAATAAGGCCGGTTTTTGGCCCCAAAAATGGTCAATTTTTAAGATGGTCTAAAAGTTTGTGTAAAATGGCTCTACTTACTCTTAAAGGCTTATACTTTTAGGTTTGGGTGGTGTTTTCGGGTTATTCGAACTTTAGAGGCGTATTTTACCACCTCAAAGTGGTTCGGTTTTGTGTTTTTCACGGAAAATGCCCGATTTTGCGTTAAATGATTGAATATTTAGATGTGAGCCGGACATAGTTCGGTTTTCTCCTTTAGATATGTTATTATACCACTAAAAATGAGTAACATACTGCAATATAGTCACCGAACTATGTCCGGCTCGTACTTAAATATCAACTTTTCTGATTTCGTAAAAATGGAAAACTTGAACGAATTCTAAAAATTTACGCACAATAATACAAAACTGCATCTTTGCAACCTGCAAAACGTATTTCATGGTTTGACTGGTGGCCAGGTTGCAATATAAGCAATACTACATTGATATTAATCGAATTTGTTCAAGTTTTCCATTTTCACGAAATCAAAAAAGTTGATATTTAAGTACGAGCCGGACATAGTTCGGTGACTATATTGCAGTATGTTACTCATTTTTAGTGGTATAATAACATATCTAAAAGAGAAAACCGAACTTTGTCCGGCTCACATCTAAATATTCAATAATTTAACGTAAAATCGGGCATTTTCCGTGAAAAACACGAAACCGACCCACTTTGAGGTGGTAAAGTACGCCTCTAAAGTTCGAATAACCCGAAAACATCACCCAAACCTAAAAATATAACCCTTTAAGAGTAAGTTGAGCCATTTACTCAAACTTTTAGACCATCTTAAATATTGACCATTTTTGGGGCCAAAAACCGGCCTTATTGACACTCCTCCTTTTTCGCGTCCGTGAGAACCTTTGATCAGGAGGTCGTATACTACAACATATCAAAATCTCAGCCAATTCTACGGGGAGCCCATTTCCATAAGGTGCGGGCGTCGCGTCGTCCTTTGAAAAATAAAAACTGAAATCAGATGGGAAAAACTCTTGGAAAGATATGTGGTCCTCTTTGTTTCGGTCGAAACGACGCGTTTTAAGCAAGATAATTGCTGAACAAGGTGGAAAAATCAGCGCTTTTTCCACGAAGAGCGGCAGGAAGTATGCAAACCGCCACACTGCTGCTTGTAAAAGCGCTGACTTTTCCACCTTGCACAGTGATTATCTCGTTTAGTACGCGTCGTATCGACCAAAACAAAGAGGACCAAATATCTTTCTACAAGTTTTTCCCATCTGATCTCAGTTTTTATTTTTCAAATTTCCAATCCGTTACATAAAATGTGTGCGGTTGAAGGTAAAATATTGCCTGTAAAATACAGTCAGACCTAGTTTCTGAATTTCTCGAGGTCATTGATGGATTCTACACGTGAAGTTACTTCGGGACACCAATTTTCATGCCATTTGGTTCATAATTATGGTCGATATTCCAAAAAAAACCATCAATTTTTTAAAACTATGGGGGGCTGTAGCTCAAAAGGGGGGCATTTTCTGACACATGTTTACAGGTAAAAATAGTTTTATTTTGACCTCTAGAATTTGTGGTTACAAGGACGACTTATGTTTCTGATATACCCTGTATACCTTGAAAAAGCACTTCCACCATCTTGAGAAGTGAGAAAACACGGTTGCCAGTTTGTGCTAGTAAATTCCAAATCTTGTTCCCATTGGCTCTTATGGGAGTTTCGGGTTTTCGTTCTGATTGTGGTTTTCTGTGCTTTCACTTTCTTTACGAAAAACACACAATTTCTGACCCTTATAATTACCCCATTCCCCCAGTAGTATTTTTGTGCTGTGAAATTGACTCGTGGGCTGCTATCCTTTGGGTTTTGAAATCCTAAAAAATTTTTGTCTGCCGAGTCGAGTCGTGAATTTGGAAAAAAATAGTACGATGCTACCTTTGGCAAGGATTTTAAAATTTGGACAAAATATGGTTCAAACTTTTGCAAGGGAAAAAAAGGGAAATAAAACGCAACTTTGCCTGAGTACCCAAATCACTCCACTGACTCTGCATGCCCATCTCTTTTCCCTGCTACCGTATCGTATATTTACCTTTGACACAGAGCTTGACACTGCTAAGCCGGAACATCGTGATTTTACAGAAAGCCATCGATGCGTAAAAACGATCGATGCCGATTTTCCTGCAAAAAATCAATTTCGACTGCAATGTCATATTCGGATTCTTGCATCTTGGAACTAGTTTTCCCCGTCTGCTTTTACCAGACATTCCGATTTCTCTCTCCGGCCATCTGAACACACATATGTTTTAAAAAAATATAAACAGAAGGTGTCATTACATGACTGTATATAGTGTATGTAGCCTTATTTCCACCCTTTTTTAATACATTCTTTTCAAATGGGAGGAGAGAGAGATAGGCAAGTTCACCTGTATCCGCTTATGATACGGAGCAGCGGACTCAAGTTAAATAAAACCCAAATTATTTTTAATGTTCAAAGGATTTGATCGTGTCAAATTTTGCCCAACGGGAAAAATTTCAAATTCAAAAACGAAAATTATCGTTGTTTTATGCCGTATTTGTAAGCGGTGAATGTCAAGCAATCATGAAGCTTCTATGTTTGGAGGCTGATTTGTCAGCTCCCCCCCCCTTCCCGGTTACGCACCACTTTTTTTTTCCTGTCCATTTTGCATCATCAACTTTGTTGGATATTCAAATTCACTTGTTTTTAGAGGGAAAGTATGTACGTCGTACAGACCTACACATCTGTAAAAGCTGACCTTTCGAGAAATTCCGTGTCACCTTTCTTCCGAGGTTAACAAGAACATCTTTTGCCAGTTAGTTTTGATTGCAATGCAATTTTTAAATTCAACGGTTTTTTTCATCGGTGGACAAAAACACTCTCTGTCATGCGAAATTATGCCTCATTACTTTAAGTGTGTTTCGTTTTATGCTCAAGTCTTTAACTGTAAATCTTATGGATAAATATTAAAAGTGTGAGCCATGCATGCACTGGAGCGTTTGATACTGAGATGGAGGCTGTTGTATATTTCATGCATTTTTCAATTCACCGATGATTCCCCCGGGTTGACCAAAAGATTATACACAGTTCAGTTTATGATGAGTGTAATGCTCGAAAATACTTACATCCGTAATATTTTCTCTACTGGTAGAAATCCCGTCAAATTATCGATATGTAAATTTAATCCAGTTTTTAAAGCCATTGACGGAGACTCCGCCAGTTGAGGAAAGATTACAGACCCTAGTATTTCCGTGCATTAATGTTATAAACCTAACTGGATTGTGTAATCGGGGGTTTCAACCGTTGAAATCTATCACTCACATGTTGAAAAGCTCGCAGCCTCGAATCTCGAATTTTCCCGGGAAAAAAAAAATGTCATACGAATTGTGCTCGAACACAATTTTTTAGAAAAATTATGCCTGAAAAGTTTTGAAAAGCGATTTTTTTTTTCTTCCGCAATCGTTTGTAGTCTTTTTAGACCCATGTCGGAATTTTGATCCTAACGATGGAGAAAAAAAAAAAAAGAAATACAACTTTTTCGAAGCTTAACTACAGGGTTTTAAATTTTTTCCCCCCACCAGTAAGATCACCGTTTGTTTTTGGGAAATTTCCTTTAAAATTTCACGCGAGACGGCAGCTGTGAATAAGAATGCGTGGATTATCCCGTAACGAGGGTTATTATAATCATGCACGTGAATCTAAATTTATGTGAAATTTTCATAAGTCTTTCTTAATCTCTTAAACGGAACTGATTCTCAAAGCTTACGATCATCATGCGGGTTTTGACCACCTGCTTAAATCTTCAAAATAACCAGTGGGCATTTGTGAGATTTTTGATCGGGTGGCTCCTCTCCCGCGGGCAAAATGAGTGAAATTGAAAGTTGTTCGTGGAAAATCAGCGATCGAAGATTTTTTAGGTACCACTAAATAGTATTTATTGTACTGTTCCACGATTTCAATTCCAATTTCGACGGATGAAGGTCGGATTTAAATATTTTAATTCAGAGATGAATCGATTTAAAAATGTATTTTTAGCTTCTTTAAACGTCAACACGGAGAAAAGAGTAGGTATTTTTAAAGGCAACCAGAAAACATTTAACTATTTCGTTAGAAGTAAGTATTTATGTTTTCAATCAGAATTCTAGGTGCTTAAAATATACTATTGATTACTCCCAAAAAAAGAATGGGGCTGTTGCGTACTTTTGCTACAGCAATATGACTTATTCATTCTAACGTAAAATTCGGCGAAAGTAACGATGCTCACATCAGAAGCTTTTTAAAAACCTTTCATTAACTTAGGGAATCACCTCCATTTCAAACAACCCGCGCTACACTATAGACACTATTATCAACGACATGTAACTACATAGACGGCACCATCGCGTTTAAACATCAACATAAATTTCAAAAATTTTAATGTTTCGTTTTGATGCTTACAAATTTTGTATTATTTTTTAATCTTTTTTTTAACTAGAAAAGATCAGACAGCAAATTCAGCCAATATTTCATGTTTTTGAAGGAAATTTTTTAATTTTGTAGTTACGACGTTGGGGTTTTCATTTACACGGTGGTCTTTGTAAAAAAATTGGGGTGCCCACTGCAGGGGAAAACAGAAAAAAACCCAACGTTTTCTGCAAAGAGTATAAGTTTTTTGGTTTTGTCGGCCTTCTCGCCTGCCGAAATTCTGAACTGCGCGCCACTGAATTTTTGGCGCGAAGTCAGATGAGCATACCCCTTTAATCTTTAAACTTGGGGGCAAATTTGTGTCTAGTGTAGCACGGGATGTTTGAACTTAAGTGATTTTCTGGGTGAGTGGCTCTTGAAAGTTTTCAATTAGCGACCGTTTTTTTGCCGAATTTTACGTAAGAATCAAGGTTTTTATTGGGGTAGCAGAAAATGAGCAACAGACCCATTCCGTTTCAAATGCCAGAAACCACGTCCCACAAAATGGTTAAATTTTCCATCTGTTAGCTGTTAAAATAATCTTTTCTCCGTAAAATATGCCCCGGCCCGGGGCAATCGAGTTTGTTTTTGTACTTATTTTCTGTGATTTAAAAAAAAAGAAATGATTTAATCGGTCCACGCCTCTGTTTCTAATTTGTTGCTCCCACGGGTGGGGGAAGGGGGCTTTTAAATTCAAAAGAAAAAAAGTTTTTCAAAAAAAAAAAAAGTATTAAAAAGGAAAACAAAACCCGAAATTTTGGAAGACCGGAAAAATTTTAAAACCCGGGAGGGAACTTTAAAGGAAACGAAGAGTGGGGTTTTAAAGTTTTCAATTTCGCCCTTATTTTCCCCCTTTTCGTTAAAAATAAGGGGGGTTTTTTTGGTTACGAAAAGGAGGCCCCAGAACCCAATTTTTGGTTTTTTAACCAAAATTTGGGAAAAGCACAAAATGGAAATTTTTGGGGTTTGCTTTAAAAATTTTTCTTGAAAAATATTTTTGGGGGTAAAACAGATTTAAATTTTTGACTTATTTTCTGTATTTTAAAAAAACCCAAAAGAAGAGCCCCTTGGGTTTTAATTTTGTTTCCCCCCCCGGGGGAGGGGCAAATTCCAAACGGGGGATCAGTTTTAAGTTGTTTGGAACAAAACCCAACTTTAAAAACCACAAACTTGCAAAAGGGGGCCCCTAAGGAATTGGGGGGTTTTTCCCCCCCGCCTTCCAACCCGTAGCCCGGTTTTTCTTGGGGGGTCGGCCAAAAGCCGGGGCCCGTTTTTTTTAAATTTACGGTTTTAAAATTTAACCCCCCCTTCGGGGGGGGGGTTCACCCCCCCCCCCCCCTCCCTTTTAAAACCCCCGAAATTTTGCTAGGTTAAAAGGGGGGAAAAAAATAAATTTTCCAAAAAAAAGAAGTGCCAAAACCAAATGGTTGGGCCTTTTCCTTTTTTTAAACCCAGTTTTAACTTAAAAGGCGAAATGGCTCTTTAAAACAATCCCCCTTTTTTTGCCTTTTTAAAATCGGTTTTTATTTGGGGGCAAAAATGAACCCGAATTTCCTTTCAAAGAGAAACCACGTCAAAAATTTTTAAATTTTTTCCCCGTTACCTTTAAAAATTTTTTTAAAAAAAGATAATAATTATTTTTTATTTTTTTTAAAAAAACAAAATTAACCCAGTCTGGGGTTCATTTTTCTTAGGTAACTTTTTAATTTTAAACGCCCCAAATTTTTAATGTTTGTTGCTTTTGGGAAACCAATTTAAACTTGCGGGGGTGCCCCAAGGGCCCAATTGGGTTTTTTACCCCTTAAAATAGCCGGGTTTTTTCTGGGCCACAAAAAAAACAAATTTTTAATTTTAAAAAAAACGTAAAATAATTAAATTGGGGGTTATAAAAAATTTTAGAAAAAAATAAATTTTCAACAAATGGGAAAAAATGTTCCCAAAAACGGCCCCCCCCTTTTTTTTATGTTCTTCAATTTTAGGAATAAGGGAAATGATTAAATCATTTTCCCCCGCCAAAAATTTGGGTTTTATTTAATTAAAATTTACAGACCTTTAAAATTTAAATGATTCAGTTGGAACTTTTAAATTTTTAACTTAATTTTTCTTTAATGGATTTTAATGGAAAAATTTATTTTTAATTTTTTTAAATTCTAAACTTACCCTTTGGGGTTTAAAAAATGCCGGGGTTTCTTTTAATTTTTTAACCTTTGACTAAATGTTTGTCATAATTAAATTTTTTTCTGAAAAGGGCTTACTTATTAGAGTATTTTGTGTCCTTGATTTTTAAATTCCGACTCTTCAAAGAGGAGTAATGATTTTTTGAAAATTAGTCCAAATCGAACTTTGACCTTTGATGTATCAAAAACGAAAAACGATATTGAACTTCGATTCGCACCAAAAGTCTGATAATTTCACCCTCTTTTCGATTAATAAATAAAATATGGGGGTCCCCGTTTGAAGTATTGAATTTAGGGACGTGGTATCCGCCCTGCGGGCCCCCTGGAGATGGCCCCGAAATCGGAAACCCCCTATAAAGATGTCCCCCTCAAGCATTTGAACACGTGTTTCAGTGTTTTTCAAAATCCGGAGCCGTTCTCGAGATATTTGGCCTAGCTCCTTTTTTAATTGACACCCTATATGCTATGAAACTTAATGAAAAGCGGTATTACAAGAATAACAACGCAGTCAAAGCAGCTTACACTGATTGACTGCATGTTATCTTTGTATCGCTAGACTGCGATACAAAATCTGCTGGCTGCTTGTATTATTTTGTAATCTTTTTATTAACTATAGAAAAGATCAGACAGCAAATTCAGCCAATATTTCATGTATTTAGAAGGAAATTCTATAATTTTGTAGTTACGACGTTGTTTACATTTACACGGTGGTCTTTGTAGAAAACATTGGGCTGCCCACTGCAGGAAAGCAGAAAACAACCCAACGTTTTCTGCAAAGAGTATAAGTTTTCTGGTTTTGTCGGCCTTCTCGCCTGCCGAAATTCTGAACTGCGCGCCACTGAATTTGTGGCGCGAAGTCAGATGAGCATACCTCTTTAATCTATAATCTTGGGTGCAAATAGTGTCTAGTGTAGCACGGGATGTTTGAACTTGAAGTGATTTTCTGAATGAGTGGCTCTTGAAAGTTTTCAATTAGCGCACCGTTATTTTTGCCGAATTTTACGTAAGAATCAAGGTTTTATATTGGTGTAGCAGAAAGTGAGCAACAGACCCATTCCGTTTTTAAATGCCAGAAACCACGTCTACAAAATGGTTAAATTGTCCATCTGTTAGCTGTTAAAATACTCTTTCCTCCGTAAAATATGACGCGGCCGGTGCAATCGAGATTAGTTAAAAGTACTTATTTTCTGTGTTTTAAAAAAACGAAATGATTGAATCGGTCCACGCCTCTGTTTCTAATTTGTTGCTCCCACGGTGAGAGGGGGCTGATAATTCTAAACAGCCTATCAAGTTTGCAAGAAAATAATAGTATTAGTGAATCAAAACCCGAACTGTTTGGAAGACCGTATCTATTTAATCTTGCAAGAGTGTCCCTAAGGCCAATTGGTTTTTCACCGCCATTCAATACAGTAGCGGTTTTTTGCTGTGGCGGGTCGAGCAAAGCGGCAACAACGGATTTTACCCATTTAAATATACGTAAAATAATCGAACTTCGGGGGGTTCACTGAATCTTTGAGAAACAGATACTTTTGCATAGGTTCAAATGGCAAAAATATATAGTTGCCAAATAGCACGAGCCTGCACCACTGGTTGTTTGTCTTATCCGTTCGTTCAAGTCTCCAGCTGAACTAAGCGCGCAAATGAGCTCAAATGAGCGAATCACTTTTCGCTCTGCTTTAAAATCTTGCGTTTCCTATTCAAGTCAAGTGATCAGAGTCCGTTTCAGAAGAGTAGACTGCATCGGTCAGATTGGTAATCTTTGGAATTTTTCCAACGTTATTTCTCATATTAATAAGAGTTATTATTATTATGAGAATAATTTATTTTTTTATTTTTATTTACCATTCTAATACAAATTACCTAGGACTGGGCTTACATCTACTATGCATTAGAGTATATCTATGTTATATTTATAACTTACTCCTAAATTTTTAACTTTTGTTGCTATTCTAGAAACAGATTATCTTTGCGGGAATAGCAAGCAACATACTTTATAGTTCTACTCCCGTTGGGAGTAGACCGTGTCTAAACTGAACCACTAAGTATAAAACAAATTAACGTAAATAAAGACAAGTAAAATAATAATAATAAATGAACTGATAGTAAATAAAAAGTTGAGATAAAAAAATGAACTGCACAAATAGCAAGAATGTTCAAAATTACTGCTCCCCTCTTTTTAGTGTGCTTCATTTTAGAGAGCAGGAAATGATTAATATCATTTCTCCGCACGAGAAAGTTGTTGTTATCAAATATAATCTGACAGACATTAATCTAACTAGTTTTCAGCTTGACTGAAATCATCTTAATTTCTCTGCTTGGATCGATTTTAACGGATCAATTTATTCGTCTCCACCTTTAATTGCTAACTCACTTTGTTAAATGAATGCGCGATTGTTTTTGAATTATTACCGTGTACGGACAGTGAAATGTTTCTGCTATGTGGAAAGATGTATCCTTGATGAAAAAAGACTTGAGTTTTTAAGGGTAACGGGGAGTTATAGTGAAAATCCCTCCTTCGCATTCACTCGCCGTTCTACCGCAATGCATTGAATATTCATGCATCCAATTGCTCTGATTTGCATTTTTTTTTCTCCTTCTTTTCTTTTCGTACGATTTATTCTGCATTGCAAACTACTCTGCCTCAATACATTTGTGCAATATGCATTGTCTTTCGGGGCAAACGACACATCCACTCTATACGGATTCCATTCAGCACCATTTTCTCTTCGGTGGGGGGGGGCGCTCTTTTCCCTATTTGAAGCTACCAGCATTGTTTCTTAGTCAATGAAACTGCAAAAAGTAATGTAACAATGCCAGAGTAAAAACATTCACGAGTAAATGCAAAAAAAAAAAAAAAATCCCCTTACACACACAGTGGCACTTATTCGTTTCCCCCTCCATCCTTACGCTTGCGCATAAAGTTTCCTAATGCGATCAAATGGTCCTTTTTGCCATAGCCGCAGCCAAGATACCGTCTTTCTCTCTCTTAGCCCATTTAAATGCATGTGTTATAGAAAAGGACAGAAATATGGGCTGAAGTCACGTGACAGCCCCTACATCCGTCCTTTTCTAACAGATGAGTTTAAATAAGCTGTGAGGGGGAGAGAGAGAGAGAGAGAGAGAGAGAGAGAGAGAGAGAGAGAGAGAGAGAGAGAGAGAGAGAGAGAGAGAGAGTGAGAGAGAGAGAGAGAGAGAGAGAGAGAGAGAGAGAGAGAGAGAGAGAGAGAGAGAGAGTGAGGGGGGACAATATCCTGGGTACGGCTAAGCGCATTGCTGTCCTCCATAGAAACACAGCGGCGGCTCGTGCTTTCTGGCAACAAGATTTTCCCGCCATTTGATTCTATGTGAAAGAATCGATTCGAGAATGAAGCAGTTCTTCGCCAAAATCGATTATTGGACATATAGTCAAATGGTGGGAAATCATTGTTGCCGAATACCACGAGCCTCCGTGCTCCACTGTAATAACACCAAGCGCAGCTCTTTCTTTGAACTACCGTCGATGACTGACGCAAAAATCCCACTTTTGATTTCTGTCTTTGGTTCATTGCTTTCAAAAACCCTATCATATAGTTCCTTTTTTAAATGAATTTCACTCGATACTCCTATTGATTTTTCGAGAGGCAAACAAGTCGCTGGAAATCAGTAGTGAAGTATACAATCTAACAATGTTAATGTTTCACTCTGTCTATTTTAACCTCATGAGTCATGGTATCTCTCCTCTTTAACAGACCCATTGCAGCGTTTTCGAATGGGGCTCCTGAAAACTTTTGCTATTAGCAAATTAGTAGTATATTTTGACGTGCAAACCAGTGAAAATCACGGAAATCAAAGTAGAAAAGTCTAAAATTTAGTAATAAACTCAGGAAACAGGTGTGACAGCAAGATCGTGATGGCAGACGGATCAACGCAGGTACCATGGGAGATTCCTATTTAGTGTGACAATTTCTCTACGAAAACACAGAGATATGTCTCAAATTAGATAGGAATCTCCCATGATACCTACTTTGATCCGCCATCCCGCCCGATTCTGAGAGTAAATTTTTAGTGTACTCATAGTCATTTACAGGTTTTAATGCAAGAATCTATTCTTCAATCACCTGTAGCAAAAGTTTGCCAGAGTCCCACTGTACACTTTGGCAACAGTGATCCGTACAAACATTGCGGGGCTTGGGTGAGATAAAAAAATACACAAACGTTGGTACGGATGAAGATATTCACCCATAATAAAATGGAATTATACTTTTGAGAATCCAATTTGATCGTCTGAAAAAGCTAATGGTTGAAACCCGCCTCATCCTGGGGGTGGCAGAAAAGACGCGGACGGCCGTTTGAACCTTTCCACTATCGCAACTCGTCGGTCATTCATCACAATTAGGCAGCACTCACTCCGCCTGAGGTGTCGGACTAAGCGGTTCTATGAATGAATCCCCCCTTTCCTCTTATTCCTATGTCCTTCCCTGTCACGACACGAGACGCATTGGAGTAGCCCATAATTGGTAGCACATACGAATTAAGAGATGTTTATCCGGTCTAAAATCGATTAAAGATCACGATGGGTAACGAGAAGCTCGCGTAGACGCGCAGCTCCTCTCGCGCGTGGAAAACGCGGATGGCCAGAGCAGCGCTTCTCTCTCAGTGTTGCCAAATCTACAGCTTCAGACCGTGAACACTATACAGCGTGTTCCGCAGAAGTCCTTAACTATAAGCTTCAGTTGAAAAACACGTATGCCTCATTTCGATAGAGCACCTTTTACGTCACAATGGGTTTGTTGCGCACCCCTTTTTTATTTCATTCACTTAACCCTTCTCAATCCAATGTTGAATTTATTTGACAGAATAACTACTTGCATTCCACTCTAATGTCGAATGTATTCGACAAAAATCAGCTCAAGAAACAGAAATAATAATAATTTTAAAAAAATTAAATTTTTGTTTTAAAAATTAAAAAAAAAAAATAAATAAAAAGTTTCCAGTGGAAACTTTTTTGGGCTAAAGTGCTAGATGAAAGAAACGTACAGTATTTTGTATAATTTTTGACCTCGGAATCGTAAATTGAAACAATTAAATAAAGAAAAATAAAAAATGGGGGACAAAAAATAAAATCGAAAATGTCGAGTGATTTGAAAAGGCTCGTGTTTGGTAAAACCCTGCCTAAAGCCGGAGCAAAATTTTGGAACAGACCCACTGGGTTTCAGGTCAGTAAGTCTACAGTAACATATACTACGGACAATATGTCTACTTTTTTTGGTCACCTGATAAAATGTATGTACGTAAGTATCTCGACGAAAAAAATTACCACATTCTAAAGACATCTACTCATTACATCTCAACAAAATAAATGTTCCCGTATATTATAATGCCACGTTTCACAAAATCGTCTATTTATCTCTCAACAATATCTACACATTTGTAACAAAGATGGACACGTGGAAAACAAAGCAGTCTGCTGGTAATGAGAAAGAAATAGAGAGTTAATTATCAATTGTACAAGAATATTTTTCAAATTTGTCGTTATTTAAACAACTTAGTAGACGATTTTGCCCAAACAAAAAACAAAAAACAAAACGAAGTTCACGTATAGTGGAAAGAGGCAAAAACATACTGGTAGAATAAGGTCGTTTTTCAATCTGGACATTTTTTTCGTAGACATCCTTAGGGAAAGCGGGGCACCATGGGACACGGGGCACTATGAGTAACTTGCAGAGTAAGGTACTTCTAGGTGTGTTAGGTGTATGATTTCTTGAAGTTACTCTATAAGCTACACTATGAGATTTTTTCACTTATGTTACACGAAACTCTAAGAGGGTGACTACTAAATAACACACCTAGAAGTACCTTATCCATTTGTGTCATAGTGGTTAAACTGGGTGACCACGTATTAAATAGGTATTTCTAGGCATCTGTCATGGTGGTTAGGTATAATAACCGTATAATATGATTGAGGGAAGGGTGTACCAACGTTGGTTTATGGTACCTTGCAAACCTGATTTTTCAACCTGATTTTTTTTTTTTTTTTTTTTGGAAATCTAAATAATAAAAAAAAACTAATGGAAATGAAGAAAGTCCGTGTGTCATAGTGGTTAGTACGTCTAACCCCGTTGTTTCTCTATGAAGGGGAGCTAGAAAAATTCTGAAAAAAATCGGAGGTCATAAGTATTTAGGCCCTATAAGGACTCAGGAAAATTACTTTTTTTCAAATGTCTTTTCACTTATGAGACACAAAGGGTTATACTGCAAGTGACTCATGGTGCCCCGGCTTATTCTCCTACGTAGACATTTTGTCAGGGTGGACCAAAACAAATTAGACATTTTGTCCATGGTCCACATTACTGTAGACCAGGGCCGGTCAACGTGTCGATCGCGAGAGGGTTCGGAGTCGACCGCGGCGACGTCTGAAACGATACTGAAAATTAGGGTAAAATTCGCTGAAGTTCCATGAACAGCTGTTCAAAACAAAGCTTCGCAACAGTTTAACAGACGCTCGCACTTACGGGAACCAACCGTCCCACTGAAATGTAGGTACCTATATTTTACTTCTTTCTTCCACGGATGGGGAGGGGGGAGTTCTTTTTTCGATACAAAAGCAAGAAGCAAAAGAAAAAGAAAAAAAAAGAAGAAAAAAAAAAAGGTCTTCAAATTGGGAACATACTAAAAGTCGATCGCGGACCCACACCTCCGAGGTCGACAGTCGATCGTTGCCCGGAAAAGGTTGGCCGGCACTATACTGTAGACCTACTAACTGACCGGAAACAGTCGATCGCGGACCCACCTCCGAGGTCGACAGTCGATCGTTGCCCGGAAAAGGTTGGCCGGCACTATACTGTAGACCTACTAACTGACCGGAAACAGTCGATCGCGGACCCACCTCCGAGGTCGACAGTCGATCGTTGCCCGGAAAAGGTTGGCTGGCACTATACTGTAGACCTACTAACTGACCGGAAACCACCCCATTGCGACACTTGTTTACTCTTTGATAGACCCATTCAATATAAAACGACGAATTTTGGGAAATTTGGCAACAGCGTAGTTCTTGCCGTTTGATAAATTTATCTCGCTCATCTTATTCCAAATCATTGAGCAAGAAGTGCCTATATCTATATTGCTTCCGCTTTGGTCGCTGGAGCTCCGATGCCGATGCCCCGCGCCAAGGAGGACGCGCGAGAAGCAAGAGAGCAGAGCAGACCCGCGCAGGCGCAAAGCATTCAATTTCCTCCCAATAGTGGAAAACAGTTAACGGCCGACTCGGCGCTCAACGCACAGTAAGACGGAAATTGCATTTCTCAGACCAATTGAGACGAATTGACGACTTTTCCGGGGTAAGAGCCCATAAAACATCAGGCGCGCTATTCAGCTGAAAACCTCCATTCGCTCACAATGCACGATTTTCAGGAAGAGCACACTCACTGTTTCAGAGCTGCCGTTTTGCGTTTAATTAATTACATTTTTAAATTCACCGATGATTCCACCAGTTGAGAAAAGATTACACAGTTCAGAGCTGCCGTTTTGCGTTTAATTAATTACATTTTTAAATTCATCGATGATTCCATCACCCGTTGAGAAAAGATTACACAGTTCAGTCGGTGGCGTAGCCTGCAGTTCGGCAACGTTGCTGTTCGTCCATTTGAACCCATTATAAATATCGAACCATTGGGTGTTCATTGAACACTTTCGCATTCGATCTTTCGCATGGGTTTAAATGGACTGAATGCAATGTTGCCGTATACACAACTGCCGTTACGCCACTGAGTTCAGTTCAGTGTATGACTGTAACTGTAACGCATGAAAATTCTCTAATCTGTAATTAATCTTTTCTCAACCTATGGAGTCGTCGGTGACTTTAAAAAACTTGCGGATATTTTAATTAATCAACCGAGTTCCCACCGATTGAGAAAATATTACAGATCAGAGTATTTTCGTGCATTACAGTCATACACTGAACTAAATTGTGTAATCTTTTTCCAACCGGTGGAATCATCGGTGAATTGAAAAATGACATTAATTATACGCAAAGCGGCAGCTCTGCATTGTTTTATGGGCCCTTCTTCCGGAAAAGTCCTCAATTTATCTTCCTTCCGATTTTCATAGAAAGGACCTGTCCCAATAAGGGCCAATTTCTGCCCCCCTTTTGGCCAAGGAATAAAAGTAAAAAAAAAAGTAAAGAAAGAAAAAGCTGTGGGTTACGTGTGCTTGGAAGTCTGCTCAAGCAAAAAATATCTATGAAAACGGTAATTATAACTGGTTTGTGCACCTATTTTGTGTATAAATATAGCTAGTTATTCGGATGGGGCTCTTGCAAACTTTTGCTACACGGGATTGAAGAGTTAATTCTTACATAAAAACCTGTAAAAATTACGATACATAAAAAATAATAATAAATCGACTCACTGTGCACTTGAGAAATATTTGAGCAAACGCGTTTGCGTAAATAAGGAATATTTTTAAAGAGCACAGTGAGTCGATTTATTATTATTTTTTATTTGTATTAAAATCGTGTGCTGCCCTCCTTTTCCTTTATTTCAAAAATTACGATGCGTAAACTAAAAAATCACGAAATTAATTCACTCTCAGAATTGAGCTTAGTGGCGGAGAGACGCAGGTATTATCGAAGATCCCTATCTAAATTGAGACACATCTCTGTGTTTCCGTAGAGAAAGTGACAAATTAGACAGGAATCTGCCTTGATACCTGCGTTGAACCGCCATTACGATCTTGCCATTATAGCAGTTTTGTGAGTTTATTCTTAAATTTTAGACTTTTTTAGGGTGATTTTCGTGATTCTTGCTGGTCTTAACAACAGATTGGACTATATTGATTTGCTTATAGCAAAAGTTTGCAATATAGACCCACTACCGAGAAAATGATGACGTATGCACTATCAAACGCAAAATGACAGTCAAATCTGCCTGTAAACAAAGCAACCTTTGTGTCAAAATAGTGTCATAAGAATCAAGCATCAGATTCAGATTATAACAGCCGGTGGCGTCGCGTGCAATTTGGCAACAATGTATTGTATCCATTTAAACTCACGAAAAATATCATTCAGGGGGTGCACAGTGCACAAGAGAAACTCGATATATTTAATGAGTTTAAATGGAGCAGTTGCATTGTTGCCAGATGGCTCGCGACGCCACTGATAACAGCAATCTATAGCAATAGAGGAGGTCATAAATTAATGTTATAAGTCCTATCTCAAAGTGTGACAGCATGGGCGATCTGAATCTGGTTTGTTTGCCTCACTTTTTTTAACCGTTTATCAAAAATTGTAATTAATCCAGTGGAAATTTGTTATAAACAAAAGTGCAAGTGTTTTACAGTGGCTATATGGACACAGAAATTAAACTATCCAGATAGTCACTCTAAAACACTTGCACTTTCGTTTGTAACCAATTTCAAATTTATTTGTCACAATTTTTTTTCTTCAAAATTTAGAGGTTAAAAAAAGTGAGGCAAATAAACCGAGCCTGTGTGAAAACATCCATAATAGATTTCCGTCGAGGCTAAAGTTTCACGTTCCACAAACCCTCTCCATCGCTATAGAGTATAGATCGTTGGATTATGAAAACCCAACGCAACTGATTCATTGCTCCTGCTAAGAGGTTATGTTCTTTTATTTAGGGCACGTGAAACGCACGAAGTACGTGTGTACTTACATGGTATGTATATATGGGTGGTCCACCCGAACTTTGTTTCAAGTTTCTGCACGAGGAATAAATGTTGGGATTTTTAATGGATTCATCAGGGGTTTTTTCCTCCTCCCCCTCCCCCGCAGAGTTTTACGTAAGATTCAAAGTACCATATACAGACCTACAGACCTTTACAAACCTTGCCTGAGCTCCATTGAGAAGAAAAGTGCATATACGAGTATATATGTATTAATTCGCGCATGCCCGTGTTAATTACGTAAAAGTATCAATGGGTCTCGATGTCAAACGATGGATTCACTTCCGCTGCGCATACATTTCGCACATCCATAACGTAAACATTAAAATAAACATCGAATCAATTGAGACTTGCAGCGGTGCGCGGTGCGGTGCAGGTCGTGTGACCGTGTGTTGCATGCTCCCGCTCGTTGCAGCTGCGCCGCACAGTGCTGTGAGCTTATGAGATGTAAGGAACAAAATTCATATCTCCTTAAATATCCGGTAGCCAACGAGCTTGTGGCGTAGCTGGGAATTCATTATCCAAATTGCTATAGTGTCAAAGTATTTCAATCCAATTTCAATTCTTCAACTTTTTAATTTATTTCAATTTTTCAATTTATTTCGATTTTTCAATTTATTACAATTTTTCAATTCATTTCAATTTTTCAATTAATTTCAATTTTTAAACAGTATAAACATAACTTTTACCTTTTTTTTCTTTTTTTTTTAACTTTTTTTTTTTTTTTTTGTTTACCTCTCTATGCAACCTTGTATTGAGGGAGGGTGATGAATTTAAATGAACTTGACGAATAGAATTCAAACTTTAAAAGATTATTTGTTCAATAAAGTAATTAAATAAGTAAAAAGAAGAAGAAGAAGAAGAAGAAGAAGAAGAAGAAGAAGAAGAAGAAGAAGAAGAAGAAGAAGAAGAAGAAGAAGAAGAAGAAGAAGAAAAAAGAAAAAAAGTTATTTTTCATTTTATATAAAATAAGAAAAGTTGAGTTTAGTAAATTATGACAAAGAAAGAAAACAAATATAATAACCATTTATTTGTATTTATAAGAACTAAGCACCGACAGATGGGGAGAGAAAGTTTGCAAAAAGTTTGCTGAAGAGATCCATTACTGCATCGATTCAGAACATCAAACCGTGAAGATATCACTTTACTTACAAAGACTCTTTGATGTAGACTTTATCAGTTTATTTATCATTAATCTATTTTAGGAGCTTCTGACGTGTAAAAGTGTGCACTATTTTCGAGAAAAACAACCTGAAAAAAACAAAAACAAAAAAAAGCTCCGTGTTTTTACCCGTAAGGGCTGAAATATTAGGGATCCACCTACTTCAGCCAATCCGAGTCCTGAGTCCTTCTTTAACGTAGATCACGTAGTAGGCCTTGCCATCCCTTCAGTTCCGACGCTTGTTTACTCTTTGGGAATAAATATATTTTACTATAGTATAAAAACCTAAAGGTTGGTTCACCCAAACCTCAATGTTCTCCCATTTCTCCTATTTCTTCAAAAATCTTCGAATCTTCAGCTTTTTTTTTCCATTTTCTGGCATTTCTGTGTGTGCGCCCGAAAGTACCGTGACTAATTGCCAACCGGGTGGGGGGGGGGGGGGGGGGTGTGAGCTGAGAAGTACGGGAGAGCCTCCTCACTTCTTCGCTAGCCGGATCGGCGCGGCGAACCCTTGAATCTACCCCCTTATCCCACTGCCTTTAAACTGGTCACTGACATCCTGCCCAGTGTGGCCAGATAGTGAGTAAATAAAATCTATTTCGCGTTCTACTCCCAATTGAGGCGGCCCCTGCATTAACAGCCCATGCGCGTATGTGCTGTTTTTGCGCCCAACAGCGCAATTGAAAATTATACTCAAGAAGTATCACCCCTGTGAATTTGGCGACGTGACGATGATTCTACGCGGAGATATCGCGTCGATGGGTGCAAAAACAGCACATGCGAGTACATGCACAATACGTATAATTGTGTGTAACTGTGTACTATTCCCATTTGAATGCATGAGAAACAATCGATTAGTAAAAGAGCCATGGTCTCCTCAAGAGTCAATTGTTTCTCATGCGTTCAAATGGGAAGAATTCATGGTTGCCAAATTGCTGGCTGTGCTCATGTACTTTGAGAGGTCATTTTCCTTTACATTTAATTGCGAGCCAAATATAGCTGATTTATTATTTAGTTTTTACTTTTTTGTTTCAGTTTGCGTTGTTACTTTACTTTAAATTTCTATGTTTCAATAAATTATGGCAAAAAAATTATTATTCTCTCATTTAACTGTCAAATCCTATTAAATTTGCGTTAATTTAATTGTTGGGTGCAAAAACCGCACATAACTCACTTTTTTAAATTGGCCGCGAATGAACTCAAACCAATTTTTTTTTTTTAAATTTGTCCTTGGATTCTCTTCAAAAAGGGTTCAAAGCATAAAACCAAGAAAAATTGTACTCATTTCCGAATCATATCAACGCGTTATTAGCAAATGAAAACTTTAAATGCGTTTTCTGGAAATCAGGTTTTTCGGTATGTGCTGTTTTTGCAGCCACCGCCTCAATTATTATCCGGACTAACAGTCGCGTCTTTTTACTTTTACGGAATGCGGAGAGAGACATTCGGAAAAGACTTCTAACATTTATCAGCCTCTCAGTGGCGAAGCGTGAAATTTGGCAACAATGTATTTTCTCCATTTAAACTCACCAAAAAAGTCGAACGCTTCAGTCATCGGCGATGACTAGGCATTTTGGGGTTTTAAAAGGATGGTGTGTGAGCTGCAGCTGCCGTTTGTGTTCAATGAGCATTTTTTTTTTTTCAATTTTCTAATGTTTCCACCGGTTCGCTCAAAAATTGCACTGTTCAGCAGTCTATCTCACTATCAGCGTATGCCTGTAACTCTCGTTAGTACACGAGTCTGTATTATTATCTCAATCGATGGAATTCTCCTTTTAATCGTTAAAATATCCGCAATTTTGTTTCAAGTCAGTAACGAAGGAGACTCCACCGGTTGATAAAAGACTACTCATCAGAGTATTTTTGTACATTACTGTCGTACACTGAACTGAACTGTGTAGTCTTTTGACCGCAATCTTTGGAATCATCAGTGAATTGAAAAGTGTCAACAAATAAACTCAAAACGACAGCTCTGCAATCACACAAGGCAGTAAGGCACGTTGCTTTAATTTTGTCCTTTCTGTGAAGAATTTGGGAATTGATTTTCTTCCCAAATTTACGATGTCTGAAAATAAACGAGTTTTCACTCGCATCGGCCAGACGGCACGTGATCGTCGTGGTTACGTTGACCACCGGGTGTGTGTAATGTGTATTTATAGTGTGTATACTACAGGATGACTAAAAAATAAAAATACGCTATCAAAAATTTTGACCTAGAATCCCTGTATATCAAAGATTCTCACCAATCAAGGCATAACTCCTGATTGGCTGCTGACTTTAGGCTGTCACGGAGCTCAATGGGGCGTTCTGTGTGCTTTTCTCTATCAACTGACCATTGAAAAAGCCTCCTTTGAAGATGCGTTTTTCCAAATAAAAGTGTACAGGCTTGTAAGAGTTAAATCTGGTTTAATAACATCTATCAAAGTTTTCAAAACTTTTTGAAGTACATTTTTACTTTCTCGCTATTAACAAAGTTAGAAACAGAGAAAGTATTGCGATGGCGCAAAGATTTTCAAGGTATTTTGTTTCGATACTTGACCCACTACGACTAAGTAAATCATGATAATTACAAAATTTCATCACGCCTAATACTATCCTAAGAATTCTTAATATTATTTAACCATCTGTGGCTTGGCGGTGTCAATGCACAAACTTTCTGTGGCGTCTGTCTGTCTGTAGCCATAAAACGTGAAACTGCACATATTTTAACTGGACATTGATCCATGTGCATCCAAATTTTGCAGAGATGTTGCTTTTAACATTCCTCATAGGGACTTTTTTTGTTTTTTTGAAATTTTAATTTTTAGGTTAGTTATATAAGTATGGATGAAAAATGGTTTCCATTAAAATCAATGAGAAAATGGGTCAAAAAAAGGACAAATTTAAATATTTCAAAAAGGGACTTTGGGATCTGGATAAAAATATCAAAGGGGGGGGGGTCTGGGGGTTTCCCCCCAAAATATTGAAAGGAGGTCTGGGGGTCTCCCCCAGAATTTCAAAGGGGTTCTGGGAGTCTCCCCCAGAATATTGAAGGGGGGGTCTGGGGGTGGGGGTCTCCCCCCAGATTAAATTTGGTGGGGAAAAAAGTTGTCCGTAGGGTATTCCCTACAGTTTATTTTCTTTTAGTCACCCTGTACAGTGGCTACCGTGCCGTATGCGACTCGGTGTGATGTGTCATGTGGCGGCTGCTGATTACTATTGCAAAGAGAAAGTCCGGCGGCAGGACGGGACGGGACGGGACTCCTCGTCGGATTAAATGAACGACGAATGAAGATGGATGAGTCGATATGATGAGATAATAAACTATATTGGTTAATATATGGAGGGGAAAGGGGGGGGGGTGAGGCGGACGGACCACCAAAGACCACGTACTGGGTGAGACGGGTGCGTGCCTCTGTTATTCATTATTTCGATGCTCTGATGCTCTGTCTCGCGAAAGTACAGGGTGGGGCGTAGAGATCTGACGATTTTCAAAAGGCTATAAATAAAGAACTATTTGACTTAGAGAAAAAAACTTTTTTTATTGAATTCAGTATAGAATGCCGTTTTCTTACATTAAGTTTTAAAAATTACATCTCGTAGATGTTGACCGTCAGCGTCAATACACTCTTGAAGTCGATTTCGAAAGGAATTCACCGCTCTTTCGCACATTTGTATGGGTATATTATCAATTTCCTCTCTGATTCGCACTTTAAATTCCTCTAAAGTATGGGGGCGACTCCTAAAAATCCTTTCCTTAAGGTAGCCCCATAAAAAAAAAATCACAAATGCTCAAATCGGGAGATCGCGGAGGCCACTGTAAATCTCCTCTGAGAGAGACCAACCGATTTGGAAACATTTCCCGCATAGCGGCAAGGGAATTGCGAGCAGTATGAGCTGTTGCTCCATCCTGTTGGAACCAGACGTCTCCTAAATCATTTTCTTCCGCTAAATTTTCCAACATGGGCTGCACATAGTCTTTTAACATGGAAACATATCGGTTCGAATTAACAGTGACAGTTACGTTGTCTTCCCATACCCATACAAATGTGCGAAAGAGCGGTGAATTCCTTTCGAAATCGACTTCAAGAGTGTATTGACGCTGACGGTCAACATCTACGAGATGTAATTTTTAAAATTTAATGTAAGAAAACGGCATTCTGTACTGAATTCGATAAAAAAAAGTTTTTTTCTCCAAGTCAAATAGTTCTTTATTTATAGCCTTTTGAAAATCGTCAGATCTCTACGCCCCACCCTGTATAACCTTCCGGAAAGAGGTTCGAATTTTAGAGAATGGCATGTATGAGCAATCGCGAAGCGTGCGATCTGGCATCGTTGCATTTTGTTCATTTGAACCCACACTTAAGGTCGAATTTGATAGTTATAGCCAATTCCTGGATATTTCGATACTTTTCGTTGGTTTCAACGGACCAACTGACACGTTGCTAGATTTGCACGCTTCATCTTTGAATGGCATGAGGCTTCACGGGAACGCAACGCAACGGGGCGAATGCTGGAAAATTGAACGGCGAACCGAATTGGAGAATTGTGCATGAAATTTAGTTTTATTAACCTTTTTTTAAAAATCATTTTTAAAATTTAAAAAAAAAAAAAATCTTAGGAAACTTTTTTCCCGGGTATTTTATAGCAAGATTTTGTGAAGGTGGGCAAGGTTTTGGCAAGATTACCTATATTTTTAAAACGTTGCCAAAGTCCTGCGACATATCTGGGATTTATCGATAGTACAACTGATAGCATCTGCAAGTCCGAATACAAGATAAGTAGGTATTTTAGAGGTCATTTCAGAAGTGTTGGCGCACCTAGACCGATAATCTTTGGAATTTTTCTACATTATTTCTCGCACCACAAAATGAAAATTAATGCAAATTTTGGGCGTTTGGCTATTCATTTAGGAGCGCTTTAAAATGAAAAGTTTAAATTCAGAGGCAATTTTTGTTTTGATTTGAAAGAATGAAAATTGTAAATACACAAAACATTATAGTTTAGGTGCGCCTACACTTCTAAAATGAGCTCTGTGTGAGTGTCTGGCACGTTGCTAAAGTGCTGTTTGTCACTGAGTATACTCACCTTACCGATCAGATTTTCGTTAAGTAACTTCAATCTGAAGTAGTCGCAATTGGAGAGGCCTGTTTTGTGCTCTCCTGTAGCTATTCTGATGCGCAGAGCTCAACAGAGAGGTGGGTGGTATACGCGCAGTGCCGCAGTGAAAGGGAAAAGGACTACCGAAGTCGTCACCCTCGCCCGGTCACCCGTTATTATCCTTCGTCGCATCTACAATCTATGGCACTCTCCACCAATGGGAGCGAGTTGTTTCCTTGCGTGATCGAGCTCTCGGCTAGTCAGCCGTGTCGTAGTCACTTCTATGATGCTATGCTCTTTGGGTAATCTTTGAAAGCAGCCTCATGAACGAAGAAGGTCAGGAACGTTTATTCAAGTGAAGGGTCGGATGGAGAAAGGGCTCAAGTCTAGTTCAGAGACAATTTACTCTATAGAGAACATGCTCCGGTCCATCACGCGGTGGCTAATCTCTCCCCTCCCCCCTCAGGACTCATAAAAAACAATGAAGAGCGCTATATTCAACGAAATGTTTACATTCAACCGGACCCTATGCTGATGACCAACGAAAAAACTCCGATGCTGCTTCGGTATCTTATCAAGGCTTTTCAGACGATCAAATTAGATCCTCAAAGTAGCTTACCCAGTGGGCTTTAAATGATCGATGCGCAACACACACGGTTTTTAAATATTTGCGAATTAACCAACCTACTTTTTACGTCTAAAATTTCAAAATGGCATGTATCTATACGGGAAATGAATTTGTGCTACAGGCCTCTCCAGATAACCAGAGTGGGCCCAGATTGCACGATCCGCCACTGGTTTAACTGCTAGCAAACCTTTGATGATCATCGATGATGTCGCGAGGAACATCATCAATCATGACACAAGTTCATTTCCTGCCGAGATCCACAAAATTTTAAAAGTTTTAACGTTCAAACTCCGATAACATTCCAAACTCATGGGCGACTTTTGGGGGTTAAAGTTAGGGGGGAGTTAATAGTGATGATCCCCGTTTCCTTCTCTTTTCTTTTGGTTATCAGTCAATTGAGGGTTTACTATGCACATTGCACTTGACGTGTACGCGTGTTTAAAATCGTTGTTTATATCCGATGTAATGTAGGGTATACTATGTACTGCCCAGAAAAAAAAAATTGCAAGTTACGTTTTCGGTTTATTGGGGTCCCACCCCCCTTCACGAGGCCCCCTCAAAAAGCCACCTGTGACCGCCAATCTACACGGAAAAAAAGCTACGGTGAAAATAACCATACGGATACCTGATTTTGGCACCTGCTAGATTTTATGGTAATGTTAACCAGAAGTATACTATGTTTTGACTAGGTGATATTACCTGATTGCAAGTCAAATTTACTCAAAATATCGGTAAATGTACCATACTTCGGGTCAAGTTTACCATAACATCTAGCAGGTGCCAAAATCAGGTATCCGTATGGTTATTTTCACCAATCTTTTTTTTCCGTGTACCACCTATAAAACTTTTTCATGTCTTCAGTTTATCTGATAAAATGTCTTTGATTTTCCCTCGATTGTTATTTCGTTGTTTTTTCCCCGACTTTCGATTGATATTCAAACCACTCAACACCCACCGTCTCGTTGTTTCACAGGTATGGGGAGGATTTGGCGTACTATTTCCTGAATTTCTCGCGCGGCATCTTCGCGAGGCGAAGCCCCCGCCCGGAGTCCACGCAACCGGTCCCGAGGGTGGCCTAATCTCTGATTACACTCTGGTCACGAACCGAACACCCGAGTATCCCGACTTGCAGACAATGCCGATCACGAGGTTCGTCTGTGACAAATCGGGACGTTTATACGCTGATCCCGAAGCTAAGTGTCAGGTAAGAGAGTCATTCACTCGACTATCAGTTATTTTTATAACCTCCTCCTGTCCCCTCCCCCTCCGCCAATCTTACTCCCTCCCTCCTCCCCTCCACCTATCCTCCCTCCCCTCCAACCCCTCCCTCACCCCCTCCCCCTCCCCCCTCCCCCTCACCCCCTCCCCCTCACTCCTCCAACTCCTCATCTCTCCTCCCCCTCTTCCATCCACCCCTCCCTCCTCTCTCTCTCTCTCTCTCTCTCTCTCTCTCTCTCTCTCTCTCTCTCTCTCTCTCTCTCTCTCTCTCTCTCTCTCTCTCTCTCTCTCTCTCTCTCTCTGTCTCTGTCTGTCTCCCTCCTTCTTCACACTATGTCATTTCAACGGAAAACAGCTGAAAAATTCACTCGATCTTTCTTCATATTATTATTATTATTATTTGCCCTCTTCTTTCTTTTCTCTTCATTCTTATTCTCTTTATCCCTTTTATCCTTCTTTTTCTTCTCTTTATGGAGGATCGTCATACGATGATACGTGACGGTAACAAACGCAATCTGACGTACATCACAAGCTACAGGGTGTCTAAAGTATTACCGCTGAACCTTCGTTATACTGGGTGACTATAAAAAAGTAGTCACTCAGAAGTTAATATGGTTGCCACCAACATAGTTGTCACTCGAGAAATTGAAGGAGTTTTTCTATTTTACGGTACGATTTCAAGTAAGTTCTCTGTTGCCCCCGCATTTGCATGCATTTTACCTTCCAAGTCAACTTCATGGCAAGTTTATGTAGAAATTGTCTTTGAAATGGTAAAAAGCCCCTTCAATTTCTCAAGCGGTAACCATCCCAACTTCTGATTGGGGACTTTTTTTTATAGTGACCCTTGTAAGGACAGTATGTTGGGATAAATATCATTCTTAACCTTTGTAGGCCCAAGGTATTTGTTTAGGGCCCTGTTGAAGGAAAGGGGGGGGGGGGTATTGGTACATTTTCCCCACTCTCCAGAGACGGAAAACCCAGGCTTAACAAGCAAGAAGAAAAAAAAAGTAATGAAATAATTCAAATAATCATCCTTAAAGACGGCAAAGGAAAGCAAATCAAAGCTTTTTTTTTTTTTTTTTTTTTTTTTTTTTTTTTTTTTTTTTTTTTTTTTTAATTCAAATTCATAAATTCAATGGGCGTCAGTTTACGGTCGTCGTTTACAGTTGCCGCCCTCCGTAAACTGGCAAAATTTCAATCTTGCCCCTCTCCCATTTCCAGAAACGTCAGAACGGTTCTGTATCTTTCCAACTTATGGTGCCAAGAGGGGTCTGAAAAGACCCCAAAGGTTTTTTACCTCAGAGGTTTAGTTTCTTTTTTCCTTACACTTTAAGTGATCGAGTACATCGTACTTTTTTTTTTTTTTTTTTTTTTTTTTTTTTTTTTTTTTTTTTTTTTTTTTTTTATCATATATCATTAATCTTTGGATATTCATTTCTATTTTTCGGAAAAAATGGCGATCGCATTTTGAACATTTTATTTTGGCCTTAAAAATATCTATGTAAATTATCAAATCCAAGAGTATTTATTGCACACCCCGTAGTTCAATCTTTTTCATAGGTTTATGTGAACAAAGTGCAACGTTGCAGATTGCGCGCTAAACCACACTATAGTCTGAGATGATTAAAAAAAAAAAAAAAAGTGGCCGAAAATCATTGTTTTTGACTTTTAAAGCTCAATTTTAAACTGTCCAGTGACATCTGTAGATTCAGACTACTTATTAAAAGCATTATCTATGTATAAAATTGGTCTTGAAAATTTATAAATAATCAATTGACGAGAAATTTACTTTCTGATTTTCGGCCATTTTTTTGCGATCTCAGATCGCAGCGCGCAGTGCGCCACTGGCCGGTCATTCGGTTTGATCCGACTGTGCCACAGACCATTTCCTTCACAACCACCCTGTGCTTAAAAAGCGTTTGAAGAAGAGTAAACTCATTCTCACGACCGCGACTATCATCTTCATATACGATTTCGGGAGTGATCCGTGGCAGTACAGACATTACAATATCTCGGCACTAGAGAGCAGAGAGAGAGAGAGAGAGAGAGAGAGAGAGGAGAGAGGGGGGGAGGGGCGGAGGGAGGGAGAGAAAGGAGAAGTGGCATGCGAACATCTCTGAGTCACGTGACTGACGTTGTCAGTCTGCTAGCTGCTTCTTGTTCGATTTGTAACGATTGAAACCATGATCTAACTGCATGCCTCAGTCATTTCGATGGACGAAAATACGTCGACTCTACGCAATGCTACTGCGGCGCGGGATTCATCGTATTGTGCCCGAGACCAATGACGCGCGGTTTGTGCAATGGGGCAGTTGCAAGGGTCTGAAATTTTGTTGTTTTTTTTTTAGTTTTTTTTTCCTTGTACAGAATAATAGTACTTGATGAGCTGAGAGCAATGATGCTTTTAATTTTTTCCCCAGTGTCTCGATTTTGGAGATACACACGTATAAAGTTGAAAAAAATCGTGTGCGTAGTGACGTCACTACGCGGAATTCCCACATAAAATTATGTATTTTGAGCCAAAATCTAATCTCCGGAAGAATGTGATTTAATTAGAAACCAAAGGCATCTTTGTTCTCAGCTCGTCAAGCACTTTCATTCTCTATATAAATAACATAACATTTCAGACCCTTGCAATTGCCCCTTTAAATATTATTGTATTTTCACCATTTAAACGTGTATACAACAATTGATTCTTGGTGAAGCAATCCTCTTCACTTGGAATCGATTTTTTGCACCAAGGTTTAATCGGCAGTCACCTGATTTCTCTATTGGCCTCTGTCCGAGAAGCCCTTATCAAGCCCAGATGGTTGATCATTTACCTCATAGATAAAGTGATCGTTGAGACTGTCCACGAGGGATGCTATTGGTCCAAACATGTAAAGCTTGGCTTTTTCTATGGTAACCATCTCCAAAGAGTCCTTTATCCAAAGACTATTAATTGAATACATAGCCTTTAAAAAACGGACACCTAAACGATGTTTACCATAGCAACAATGAAGTTTTACAATTTTGAACCAATAGCATCACTCATAGATAGCCTTAACTATCGCTCTATCGATGAAGTCATTTATAGATCGACCCGTAGGACAAAAAACACAACAACAACAACAACAACAACAACAACAACAACAGGTCTGCTAGTTAAGTGTAGGTCAGTAAAACTTATGTGAGAAATTCTACTATAACCACCAGCTACAGCGAGCTGATCTGTTGTTTATCAAATTAAAGAATGTGTTTTTCGACTCGGGCCAGGTAAGGACTTTTGACACCCTCTATACATTTATGGATCACAATTTGCTCAATCCCAGCGAGAAAGTAAACTCAAGTGCACGTAACGTTGTGACATGCCCCGTTCAAAATTGGCAAGAATCTCATCACAATGAAATTAGGGGACGGAATAATTTCAATACACGCGTTCCCTGACTTATACCAAGCAACGTATCATTATGTAAAGTATATACACTGAGCAAATTGTACTCACCCATCCTCTAGTCTCGTGTGAGAAAAATCAGCAGCGAAAGCTTTTTCCCATGGTCTCGAATTTTTACGCTCTTTAAAAAATTGGATCTTGGCGAATCACTCGTCGAATCTTTTACTAAATAGAATGGACGAAATCGCGAAACAAAAAAAAAATTGAGCAAAAAATAGGTGAATGGAATACTCGCTGTATTTACTCTTTAATTACCCTCTCTCTTTCTCTCCCTCCCTCTCCCTCTCTCTCCATCCCCTTTGTCTCTCTTTCCACCTCTTACTCTCAAGTGGCATGTCAGGAAGCTCATTAATCTTGTTAAAACACTATTTGGATAATTGTAATTGAATCATTGGACGCACTGCGTGGATGAAATAACTGATGTAGCAAAAATATTGACAAAAATTGAACTTTTAAAACCAAAAATCACAGAAAATTCACAGCCCGGAAGAATAACGTTTTTCAGGCTTCCGAAAGAAAAAAGATTACGATTTTTCGGCGTTTAAAGATAACGTACGGATTTCCTCAACCCCTCTTTTCCTCTGCGCCCAGCCCTAGTCATTCATTCAAGCAAAATCTTACCCACATGGGCGGCGCGTGGGGTCAAAAAGTGGGGGGGGGGCTAAAAATCAACAGTTTTTTTTCTTCTTCACCTTTTTCAAAAAATGTCATTCTTCTTTTTCTCTTTTTCTTTCTTTTTTCTTTTTCCCATTCTTCCTTTTTTTCTTTTTTTCTTTTTTCTCGTTCAAAATTTTTTTTTAGCTCCTCTTTCCCAAAAAAGTGGGGGGGGGGGATTCGTTGGGGCTATAGCCCCAATAGCCCCTTATACGCGCCGCCTATGCTTACCCAGAAATACTGATTTTTCCCAGCTGACGATGTTCGCACGTGATAACGAGATTCAGCGACTCAAATATACATATGTCAAAGACTGCAAGGGATATTTCGGTTCGGCTCCTCATTAGTGGGGGAGGGGGTGTTCGTTGTTCCTCTGATCCCTCCTAGTTACGCCACTGCATGGTTGTATTCAGGAATTCCTTTAGTTACTCGCGAATTGCCAGCTACCTGTTATAAAATACTCACGGAGCAGACGATGGGGAACAACTGATATCATCTCTGAATAAATAGTCTTGAGCACATAATAGTGTCTGTTATCCTCTTTTATTTCGATCTTATAGTATACAACTGCAATCAATTAATCCATTCATTCATTCATCCATTCATCCATCCATCCATGCTTCACTCACACCTGTCTCGTGGAATGATTTCAATCGAGGTTGGTGAATTGAATAGGTGTATACATAGTAATAATGACAGACGTCGGACAAGTATTCATGCAGCGAGGAGCAAGGCGGACTGTAAAACGTTACTCTCGCACAGTAGGAGGAAGAAGTCAGGAATTTTTAATGAAAATGATTCAAGGTGATTCCTCATCACCTGTCTGTAGCAAAGATTACTTATACATACAGATATGGCATTAGCCATCTCGCCCGTGTTAAGTGAAAAATGGATAAAACGCCGGCCGTGATACAACCGGGCATACAGAGGGGATCATAAAGATTACAGAATTCTGGTTCGAAAAGATTACGTTTCCCACATTTCCTGTGTTTGTTTGCAGAACTAGAACAAACACGGAACGTGGACAGTGGAACGTGGAACATGGAACAGTTTTGTAACAGACAAACGTGGAAAATGTAATCTTTTCTCTGTAATCTTTATGATCCCCTCTGTATGCCCGGTTGTATCACGGCCGGAGTCAACTTAACAAAATTCGGGCTAATGCCATATCTGTATGTATAAGTAATCTTTGGTCTGTAGTGAGATTCTGGCTCTAAAGATAGCGTCAAAAGTCACTTTTTGAGAATGGGGCAGTTGCAAGGGTCTGAAATGTTGTGGTTTTTATAAAGAAAAATAAAGTACTTGATGAGTTGAGAACAAATAAGATGCCTTTGGTTACGTTTTGTCCACGAAAATTGACCGCGGCGCGGGACGGAACTCAGATGCCGCCCACAGGATAGAATAGAGCAATTTGCCTCTTAAGTTTTATGGACCCTTTTCCCCAGAAATAGCCTCAATTGAAAAATCATTTATACAATTAATTACTATAGTCCCATTGGCAGAGCCAGGATTTCTTTGATCGCTCTCATTTTCCCTTTGAATCAGTAAATAGAAAAAGTATAGAGAGAGGGAATTTTATCACTTTGATTATCCTTGTCTAACACTCGTGTTTCAATGGAGGAAAAAGAGAGAAAGATGATTTCTCGTGGCTCTACCGACCGCTGATCCATATTTCATTACATAGACGCCCGCCCGCGCCGCAGCAACGCGCTTACGCAGCAAAGCGTGTATGGAGGCCTATTGACAGTTTTAGTGGTGACGTCATCCGGTAAAAAATTTTGTTGTACCACTATTACACACTATTCGCTAAAATCGTATACTGTGACTTTTTTTGTGGTTTTTGTTTGGTAACAATGAATTTCTCAAGTTATTTCAATGTGAGAAGGTTGTAAAACAAATCCCATATGTTTACTAGCTTCGTTGCTAGAAAGAGATATATAGCTATGCATGAGGGGTGAGAGAGGTATATAGTTTGGAACGCTATGCGAGTTTTGTCGCTGATGATTACAACCGATGAGTGCATTGTTGGCTTGCCGTTTTGACTTAGCACTAAAACCGTCCATACTCAACAGTGGCGGCCGGTGAAATGTGGCAACAACGGAAAATTCGTTCGTTCCTTCGAAAATCGAAATGTTTCCTTCCATTTAAACCTTTATAAAATAATCGATTTTCAGAAAATTCGCTGAATCCCTGAGAAATCGATACTTTTGCATAGGTTCAAATAACCAAAATACGTAGTTGCCAAATAACACGAGCCGCCACTAGTTTTTTGTCTTATCCGTGCGTTCAAGTCTCCTGAACTAATAGTAAACGCGCACGTTCGAATGATCGAATCACTTTTCGCTCTGATTTAAAATTTTGCGTTTTCTGCACAAATCAAAGTAATTAGAGTTTGTTCCAGAAGAGTAGGCTGTCTAGGACCGGTAATCTTAAAGTAATCAGAGTTTGTTTCAGAAGAGTAAGCTGTCTAGGACAGGTAATCTTAAAGTGATTAGAGTTTGTTTCAGAAGAGTAGGCTGTCTAGGACTGGTAATCTTAAAGTAATTAGAGTTTGTTTCAGAAAAGTAGGCTGTTTAGAACCGGTAATCTTAAAGTAATTAGAGCTTGTTTCAGAAGAGTAGGCTGTCTAGGACCGGTAATTTTTGGAATTTTTCCAACGTTATTTCTCATATTATATTGCATCATAATGAAAATGAATGAATGTATGTTAGAGCCTGGGCTCTTCATTGGAGGATGGTTTAAAATAAAAAGGTCAAAGCTGTGAACAAGTTTTGACTTGAAGGAATGAAATTTGAAAGCTAAAGATTATGGGTAATCTCCGCTTACACTTCTGAAACAAATTTTCGTAATGTTTTGAAAGAATCGCTCTTTCCATCTTTTTTCGTGTGAAATCTCCGCGGATAGCAATATTTCATCGAGTTTTATTGGTTGCATAGGTTCAAATGACCAAAATCGTGATTGTCAAATAGCAAGATCCGGCACTGATACTCAAATCAGTAATATTTTATTCATCCGGTCGAATTACCGATGGATCGTAGAATTCCGTCAAATATATACGTGAAACAGTGGCTCTGAGCTGATGTGACGTGCATGTTGATTGGCTTACAATCCATCCGTCCATCCAGATCGGGATTATGGAAGCCTCCGGATGAGATGAGCGGTCGAAATGGAGGAAGAATTGACTCTCGCCTCGCGGTCATAAAACTCACGGTGATTATCAAAAAGTCACGGAGGTTCCGATCCGGAGGCTCGTCGCTCGTCGCTCGTCGCGGAATATTCAATGCGAACAGCGATCAGCCTGCGAGTAGAATTCGTTGATTTGTTGACTTAAAGAGAAAGAATGAGAAAATATAGCTAGAGGAAGAAAGAATAGAACAGGCGTTTAAATTGATCGGAACGATTCTGACGCCAGTAGCCAGTATTGAATGAGTTTGATCTGGGTGTTCGAGATTTTTGGGACAGTGTTGCCATTAATGTGTTCACGTCTGGAAGGGTCTGTTGAGAGGTTTTGCTGTTTGCATCCACTTATAAAAAGAATTAGTGTTAGGAAAGGATAGCAGAGGGAGCTATCACGTGTCTTTATCCCTTATCTCCGTCCTTTGGTAACACATGTGTTCAAATGGTTGAAGAAAGAGAAAGACAAACTCCTGTGTCCGCCTGTGTAGAAGGGCACTTCTTCGTTGCAGTGTTTCATTGTCTCATTTCCTACTTTAATTTTACTCGGATATTTCACAAAAAAACACCAAGAAATCTTGAATAATTCTCAGTATTTGCAGCATGATACACGTATTTATGATAAATATACTAAGGAGATAATAAAACACCGTAACGGACGAAGTCATTTTTCTCAGTTCTCATTTCCGGGTAATAATAAACATGTACCGCGATGTAAAGTGCAATATCTGTATTGGGTCTGTTGCGTATTTTTGCTACAACAATACAGAACCTTGATTCTTACGTTAAATTCAGCAAAAATAACGATACATGCGCTCATTAAAAACGTTCGAAAACCACTCATTAACTCAGGAAAACACTTCCAGTTCAAACGCTCCGCGCTACACTAGACACTATTTGCATACTAGCATACTACACTACATAGACGGAACCACCGTGTGTATATGTGAACAACATCATATCTACAAAATGATGGAATTTCCATTTCAAATAGGTACATGAAATATCGGTTGCATTTGCTGTCTGGTCTATCAAAGATTATAGAATAATACAAGAATTGTATGCATCTATGCATAGTAACGAAATATTCAAAAGTTTGTAAATTATGTTGATGTTTACATATAAATGCGGTGGTTCCGTCTATGTAGTTGTTTGTATGTCGATGATAATAGTGTCATTAGTGCGTACAGTGTGTAGCGCGGGTTGTTTGAAATTGAAGTGACTCTCTGAGTTAATGAGTACATTTATAAAGTTTTTAATGTGCGCATCGTTAGTTTTGCCAAACTTTACGTTAGAATCAATGTATCAATTGCTGTAGCAAAAGTATCCGCGCAACTGACCCATTATTCCGGCAAATTACCTAAGAATCAACCATCAAAAGTGGAATCCGCCTTTATTGCAACTGACTGATCTGACCTAATTGCGCAGATATATCGTTGACTCGATAAATCGAAGATCACGACTTTCAAGGGTCATAGTCCGCATGCCAAATTCCCTTGCTTGTTTTTTATGCGACGACTAAGGGAACCTGACCATAGTGGCTACTTGGCAGTCCCGCCTAAGGAACTCGCTTACTGCAATGCTTAGGCAAATACTTTATACTTGAAGTGTAATTAAATCAATTCGCCCATTATCTGACACCAGCGCAACGTCTGTCAATCTATATTGTACACAAGTAATTTATAGGTAATTGACCACCACTGCTGGTCATGGCGGTTTATTCCGCTCTGGCGGCGAGCGCATTTGGTTCAATGTTGCCGATTTTGGCGGGACATTCAAAAATGTTATGTTGAGTCTAATGAGAAAATTCATTTAATTATATGCAGAACGGCAGCCCTGATTTGAATGCATAACTAATGACGATTCGGTTGTCGCAAATCAATTTGACTATCAACTCTTGCACCCAGATTTTTAATATCTGTCTCGCTTCTCTCTTCTCTCTGTTTCATTCTTCTCTCTCCTCTCTCTCCCTTAAACTTCCTTTTGACGCCAGTAGCTACGCTAAGGCCGTCTGCTTGAAAACAATGTATCTTTTGGTCGGTTGCATTTCTGGATGCAGTGATAGAAGTGAAACACTGTGAATAGGGTTCAATGATGAAAAAACTGTAATTAAATAAGCAATCGGTGCAGTTTTAATGATATGATATCAGTTTGAATTCTATTGTCCATGCCAACTTTGAAACCGCATACTGCTGCTATTCATTGATAATTGCTATGCAAACTGATAGAAAAGCAGAGCTATTGAATGAGTTGTTGTTGTTGTTTGTTTGTTTGTTTGTTTGTTTGTTTGTTTGTTTGTTTGTTTGTTTGTTTTGGTTTGTTTTGTTTTGTTTTTTGTGGTTTTTTTGGCGTTTTTTCGCCGAATTCTACTGCAAGCTACACTGTAAAAAATAATTGACCAATTTGAGTAATATCTCTAGAATCGCAAAGATATATGAATCGCGGGGATAGTACTTTTTACCTGAAAATTCTGGTGTTACTATCAAGCCGAGCTATTGAATGCGGTTTTTTTTTCTATATTTTCGACGAATTCCACTGTAAACTACACCGGCAAATATAGTTAATAAATTCCAGTAATATTACCAGAAGCACAAACTATGGTGAACTGTTTAGATAGTACTTTTTCCTGAAAATTCTGGTGTAACTATCAGAATATGGTATTATTTGATCACAATACCACAATTTCCTCATCATTTTTAAGGACTATACGGTACAAACACTAGAATTCTGGTAAACAGTGCCATCTCTTACCTCGGTTCACGCAACAAATCGTTGTGCTTCTGGCAGACCACTTATCTGAAATTCTTGACTGCTAGAACTTTTGGGTTTGGGTATGAATATACTTGTTCATTCGGAGATATATCTCTGAGACAAATCCTTTTCAAAACAAAACAAAACCAAAGGTGTTTTCTTTAGAAAAAAGGCTCTATTGAATCCAAGCACTGGTTCATTAGAAAGAGCACACCCGTTTTTCCATGAGGTCTTATTCTGGAATTATTTCAATTTTATTCAAATGTCGACAATTTCTTGTTGCGCTACTGCGTAAAGGTGCTAGAGCGTATCCCGAAAAAAGGTGGCAAAATTTTAAATTTTGCCAATTTTTCGGCACTTTCAGTTAGTTTACCGCCTTTTCCCATCTTATTTTGGCGTTTTTGTTAGGACCAAGGCAAGGGGGCAAGCGACCCTACGGCCTACGTATTTGCGTTTGTTTCAGTGTAATAAAGAAAAAGGGTTAGATAAAAAGACCATAACTTTTTAGTATAATTTTATACTTGACAATCTGTTTCAGGTTTTCCATTTATGCCATTACAACGGAGAGAAGGAGTCATTCTTGTGCCCTCAAGGGACTCGATTCGAAGAAAGTTCTCGTCAGTGCAATCTCTGGTACATGACGCCATGCCAAACTGTCGGTTAAGATTTTAATTTAATTTTAAAAAATAACTATGATGCTATTTTCGAGAGGCCATTCGACACTATAAATATTTCCGTTTGTGTGTAATGTATTTTCAATTTTTTGCAATAAAACAAAGAAAAACTGTATTCACTTGTCTCATATTTTCATCCAATGAACGTTTTGACAAATAAGCATGTATTCATCTTCATCCAGGAGCTGCTTATATTCTCTTCCTTTTGAAAAAAACTGAATACCAGGTGGGTATAAAGTAACGGAAAAATGATTCGAATTAGTATAAACATTTAAAGGAAGAAAAAAAGAAGAAAGACCCCAGATTTTAAAAGTCTTCCTTATTTTGGGGCTAACATTTTGAAACTAGCCTTAGAGTGATTCCCCTTCAATATAAGAAATGACGTCACAAACCTAATCTTTGTTATTTTTGTGCTCAAAAGTCACACACATTGTTTGGTTACTTTATGTCCACCCTCACCCGATATGAGTTTTGTCTGCCGATTGTGCCGCAGTCTTTCCCGATGGAGTGGTGTTTCCATTGGTGCCAAACTTTTGACGTCCCCCTGGAACGTTTCTCTTGATGCTTCGATTTTAAAAATTTCCCATGACAACGACTGGCTTTTCTTTTGGGTTTTGAAGTTGAATCAGTACGATTTCGTAAGTCAAAATGGCGCCAACAATCTGTGAAAGAAGATACACGCGCGGAATATTAATCTATGTATTATGTAATTATTATTACTTAGTATAAAATTTCTACGCAGAACAGAAAGACTGGTAGAATTTACCATGTGTATAGCTGATTTTGGCTGCTAGAAAGTACAGTAAATTTTACCATAATGTAGCAAATGGAACGTACCCTCTGGTAAATTAAGGTAACATGTCGGTACATTTTACCACTTAATCTAGTAAAATTTACCATATCCTCGTCCAGTGGTGGATCCACCGGGGGGGGGCACGGGGGCACGTGCCCCCCAGAAGTCACAAATGTTGCTTTTTTTCTACATAAAACAGCCCGAAATTGCTTCCACCGACGCTTCAAATTTCAAAATTTTACAGGCGTGCCCCCCCCCAGAAAAATTTTCTGGATCCGCCACTGCCCTCGTCCATATGACACATAGGCGTAAGTCGATTTTTTTTTTCAACTTTTCAGGAGAGCGGAAACAAAATTAGCAAAATTCATCAGCTTATGGATTTAGTTCTATCGAAGCTAGAAAAACTTTAGTGGCACAAAAATGTTCTTCAAAGCCTCTGGATTGAGAGTATTTTGACAAAATTCAAAAATCTTGAAAAATAAACATTATACGGGTATTTATTTGAGCAAAAATGACTTACGCCAGATTGTCTGATTGAAAATATCCCGACCAAATGAGTACGCCGCCTACTCCGTGATGTATCCATCTATAGTCTAAATAAATCTATCTCGTGTTATTCCCTTTCGCGGTAAACCCATTCTCAAACACGTTACCCCGGGTTTCTGGAAGTATACCCACGTATTTTGAAACGATTTTAGCGCTATCGCATCAAGCAATGGCATCATAACGAAGATATTTGCTATCAATACTATCATAGTTCATTTGTTATTCAAGGGTTTGCTTTCTACTATTTCAACTTTAAGTCCAAAATCAGGAATGAGAAGAGTTTTGGAGAGAAGCAATTGATTTAATTGAATAATTCATTTGATTGCTTTTTTTTTTTTTTTTTTTTTTTTTTTTTTTTTTTTTTTAATCAGTCTATTGTCTGGTTTGACGCACTTCTCCACCAGTTCCTATCCAGAACTAGTTGTTCCATTTTTACATATTTTCGCAAAACTTGCATCTTACATTGTTTGTTTTATACACTCTATATTCTCTGTCGCCATTTTTTTTTTTTTTAAAAAATAATACTTATAAAACGAGAAAGTGGGCAAATATTTGAAGGAGTAATTAATCACAAAATTAGTAAAACTACGGTGCACGGTGTTCCGGTGGGCTCGGTGCATTTGTCAAGTCAATAAAAAGAAGATTGAGCGGTGAATTCGTGAATTGGTCTTTTGGCCCAAAAAACGCCCGGTAAACAGTAACACAAAGAAAGGAGAAAAGATAAAGGTAGGTGGTAATGCGGGTGGTAGAGCCAGCCAAATAACTTCTGGAGGCGTACGTTAAAAAAATACTAAACAGGATTGTACTTGTACCACATTTCTTACGTTCCATTCATAATAAATTATCATCATAAAATTTAGATAAGTCGGTACGTTGTTCAAGAATTTTTCAAGTAGCATTAATGACGATAACTCTCACAGCAGTCCAGTAACTCAATCAATTTTAAAAGCAGCACCACTAGATAAAAGTTCAGCGTAGACTTACCCCCAGCAAAAAATTTCGGGTGACAGAAAACATATTCAAACCAGTCAAAGCCACGTAATCAGAGGTCGCCTCTTGCAAAAATCTTTGTGTCTGAAAAAGCAAATAAAAATTTTTTTAAATTCATTCAAAATTTCAATTTTAAAGAATTTGGAAGGGCCGCCGGCCGGGTTTAAAAACTTTAGTAGGGAAAAATCCATTTTATTTATACATTAATGGGCCCGTTGCAAAATTTTGCTACAGCAACAGAGGCAATTTTCGGAAGATCAAAACTTAATTTTTCCCCACAAAAATGTTGTTTATTTATATAACTTAACCCCTTAAGGGCCAAGCCCGAGAATACTCGTTTTTCTCTTCTTGTCTGTTTCATATTATTTCAGTCCTCATTCTAGATAAAAACGATTTTATCGCCGAAAATACGTACGAGGTCAGGTATTGTCGGGCGCCTTCAATGTGTCGTATAGGCAATTTCAACTCCCCCGAGTACGAATAGTTAACTACCTTCTTTTTATAAACGGAAGAGTGGTGATCTTTTAAATTAACCCAGTCCTTAAAGAGTTAAAATCAAACTTTAACAACTTTCAATCCTAACTTTGGCATATGGTTTCAGTCGATAAAATTCAAATTTGTCCAACTGCTCGCTTCGCCAAATATCCTTTCTTGTCCATTTGAATCCATCATGTTCTAATCCAGAATTAGCTGCGCCGCTTTGTGGATATTTAATGACATTTCAATGATTTTACCGACTGACCAAAATATTACACAATTCAGTTCAGTTTATGACTAAAATGCACAAAAATACTCGCATCTGTAAAATATATGTGCATGACTTGAAATTTAAAGTAGTATTTAAAATACGTCTCGTTTTTTAAATTAATTCTGACTTTTTTACCAGGAATCACCACAATTTTTTAATGGATCGAAACTGAACTTTGACCTGCATATCCTCTATGAAGATTTAATATCAAACGCAAAAATTTTGGCTGACAAGAATTTTCACCGAGCGCTGGGAGGACTTAGGGATAGAATTAGAGCTGCCGTTTTTTGCGTATAATTAATCGCATTTTTCAATCCACCGATGATTTCACCGGTTGAGAAAAGATTACACAATTTAGTTCAATGTATGGAAGTAATGAACGAAAATACTCTGATCAGTAATCTTTTCTCAATTGGTGGAAACTCCGTTACTTAATTAAAATATCTTCCAAGTTTTTTAAAGTCATCGATGACTCCACTGGTTGAGAAAAGCTTACAGATGCGAGTATTTTCGTGCATTACAGTCATACACTGAACTAAACTGTGTAATCTTTTCTCAACCGGTGGGATCATCAATGACTGGAAAATACATATTGAAAAACGTATACAGAAGTCTCTTGTCCAAAAATGTCGACTATCAGCGATTTTGTGTGACCTTTCGTGTCTCGTCTTTCTTGCACCCGCGGTAAAATTTATTTACTGCAAAAACTTTTGCGACTTACGCTTGCGATGCTGCATTTCCTGGATTTCATACTTTATCTTAATAAATCATAAAAATGTCAATCACCTCGAGACAGTAACTTTGATACGGACAGAAGAAAAGTTCCGGAACAATCCGTGAACTTTCGTCGTGGATCTCTGCGGCCAACATGACGACTGCTGTTGTTCGGAACACCAGGAACAGGAAAGAGTACAGATAGAAAAGTGTTCGAAAATAACTGTGAGTTATAGAGCTGCAAAAGAAATGGAAAAACGATTGAAGCAATAACCACACACTGTTGTGAGAGGGGGGGGGGAATTGATTTAATAATTTTTGATGTTAAAAGTAGTGATCGCAAAACGGTTTTGTTAATTTAACAAAACGGAATTCTATATAAATCAAGAAAATGTCCACGTTAAACTGAAAAAGTAGAGAGTTAAATCAACAAATTGGAACGTGAAATTCACAACAATTTTGTTGGTTTAACAATCTATTTGTCAGTTTAACTATAATAGTATATATATGTTGGTGTTGCATTCCGTTTTGATCAATTAACAAAACCGTTTGGCGGGCTTGACTTTTAACTTTAACAATTTTTAAATTAACTATTTTTTTTTTTTCTTCATTAATTGCAAAACTTCATAATAAAAACACGATGCAAAGAATACGGAGCTAGCATATCCCCAAACTTATCATTTCTTAAAAACGAAAGAGGGGCAAAGCACACATTTATTTTAATATAAATCATAAATTGACTCACGATGTACTAAACAATTGATACTTTCAGTCGCGTTTCGGGAGACGCTCTCCCGGCTCTCTCTTATCTTCTGTGATTTTCGTGAGTCATTTTATTATTTATCTCATTTCTTATTACATAGTTTCATTTAATTTACATTAAGGCTGCACCGGTGCTACTCCGGTGAATAAAAAAACACGCCGGTGTGCGATCCTTCGCAACAGCAAGCGAATAAAAGCGCTTTTTACACGATCAAATTTGGATCGTCAAATAAGCTATCGATGAGCCGAAATCTACCGCAAACGGCAGGTGAGTCAACCTTTGTATGTTTGGTTGATGTTCCGTTCGTCAAGCAGCTGTGCAATTTGACGGCCCGCCAAACTGCATCCAAAGAGTAAACAAGAGTCCAAGAGTCCCTTGATGGAAATATTGTATAGGGAGTACCGACACGAGCTCAACGCTTTGTGATTGGTCGTTGGTTTTAGGCTCTCAAGGAGTCGAGTAGGAGTCGACGACATTGAAGGCTCCACACGAAAGGAGTCGATTCGTTGAGGAACGTACGGGAACGGACCGGAATGCCGGCAAATCCGCCTGTCCACCACTGGTCCACTGTTGAACTTAACCTTCGAATTCGTTCAGGCAGTCGACTAAATCGACTCCTGTCAAGATGCATAAAGCGTCGTGTCGGTACTCCCTGTTCAATATTTCCATCAAAGGACTTCAAAGAGTCCCAACAAAACGGTAGGAGAGCGTGGCAGGTTAGGTTAGGTTGGCAATATCGAAAAGTCAGCTCTTGATTTTCTGACGAAAGGCTGGGCCCTGTGAGATCGCTCTTACGGAGATTTAACATGGGGTTTTCGACTTTGCCTCATTTAAAGTCAAATTCCAAGAAAATTATTATTCCTTACCTTAGGGAAATTATTATTATTATTTTTTTTTTTTGAGGATATAACGAAGATATTGATGGGTCACACGTATCACTTCATCACAAACTGAACAGAAAAATATGAAAATTGAAAATAAAATTATGAGGATTTTTTTCCGCCGTAACGCGCGCCCGATTGTGAGCTGCTAAAACTTTGTATTATTTCAAGTTTTTGCGTTTAAAACTTCGGGTCTCTTCATGAAATCGGCGTATTTCCTTCAATCAATGAATTTTACAAGCATTTCAAACCATCTGCTTTACACTAATACAATAAAACTGAGAAAAACAACTGCTACACCACACACTCGGCCCGACCCGTGCGAAGAGTGGGAAACACGGCAAAAAATTACCCATAATTTTATTTTCAAATTAGTATTCTTCTGTTAATTTTTCGATGAAGTGATATGTATGACCCATCAATCTCTTCGTAATAGTCTCAACAAAATTTGAATTTTCCGAAGGTAAGGAAGAATAGTTTTCTTGAAATTTAACTTCAAATGAAGCAAAGTCGAAAATCCCATGTTAAATTTCCATAGGAGCGATTTCTTTCACAGGGGCCAGGCTTTCGCCAGCCAATCAGAGGCCGTACAATCGATAGTGATATTCGATAGTAATTCGACTATGCCACGCTCTCCTCCCGTTTTGTTGGGACTCTTGTTTACTCTTTGACTGCATCAGAGTTATTTGACGATGGATAGTGTGTCATCTTTTCACCGATCTACAGTCAACAAAACCAAATAAAACCCGTTTTTGAGGTGTTTTGGTCTAGTTTTTGTTAGACGTGTTTATGTCGTGTTTGTGTTGTGTTTTTGTTGGAAGTTTCAGGTTGGCAATTCTGCAGATAGATCGAATCCATTTGAGGGTGTACGAAGCTCTAAAGAAAGAGTGAGGTGTGCTGCATCGGCATCGGTATCGGTGAATAATAAAAAAAAAAAAAAAAAAACCGCGCCATTCATAAAATTGATTTACGCGATCAAAACTGATTAAATGCCAATGGCTGGGTCTATAACCCAGAGCAGCAAGTGAGTGTGAGTGTTGAGTGAATTCTACTCACTCTATCTCGGTAATGAGCTGGGCACAAATGAAATAGACGTTGCCGGCGACCGACAAAGTGATTACTGTGTTAATGTTGTGGTCGACCGTTTTCACCAGATGAGTGAGGGAAGTGTACGTCTCCCGATACTCGCGCCATTCGACCATCGTTAACATCTGCAAAGAGGCAAAGAGGATAGGATCAGTAAAGTGAACATCAGAACATCAGAAGCGGAGGAGCTTGCCTGCTTGCGCGCGCAAAACTTCCCAACTTCCTCATTTCACTCACCAAATGAGTGTAGACTTGTAGAGCAACAGAGCATCGGATTAAATTTAATATAAGTTAGTTGAATCAGTGGGACACCGCACACTGGTACTCTTTTCGGGCACTACCGAATTGGCTCCCAAATGGCCAAATTGGCTCCGGTACGAGGCTGGTCGAATTGGCTCCGGTACGGGGCTGAATTGGCTCCGACCAAAATTTTTGAAAAAAAAAAAGAAGAAAAAAAATAGAAAATTATTTGGTTAGAATAATTTGGTCAAATTTGCTCGGACCGTCAAAGTAAACATATTTTTTCGGAGAAAAAAAAAAAAAACACTTTTCTTCTCATTCTACGCAGGCTTAGGACTGTCAACAAGAGTAGGCATGGTTAAAAATTATGTTCACGATAAATCTTAGTAAATTCTAAAACAAATTTAAAAAAAAAAATTGTCCGTTATATTACACCGCATGCAAAATTTAAAAAAAAAAAAAAAAAAAAAAAAAAAAAAAAAAAAAAAAAAAAATTGTTGATGTGATTGAAACACGAAAGAAATGCGATGAAATTTTTTTAAGTAAAAGCAACGATAAAAAAAAGTTATTAATATTTAAAAATCAGCGGAGAGCGAATTGGAAATGTTGATTTTACACAATTTAAACGATCAAATTATGGAGCCAATTCGACCAGCCATGGACCGGAGCCAATTCGACCGGCTTCGGACCGGAGCCAATTCGAATGTACCCCTCTTTTCAGTTTCAGGGGGATTAGTTCAAAGTAGAGTACCTTATTACATATTCAGTCGCATACAGCAAAAGTTATTAATGGAGCGCCCGCACCATTCCTATTATTAATCAAAATTAATTACGGGTGTTTCAACTTGAACGCCTGGTAACATACGTGCGCCGTAGTTCTGAGACATACTGTGTGCTCTAGCCATCTAAGAATGTACATCTTGGCCCATCGTTGCTAGAACATAAAAAGCTAAAAGCTCGGACTTACGTGCGTAGCACCTGCTGTATAGCGAGAGCTTACCGGTAAATAGAGTTCGCGTTTTGGGAATGTGTCTTTATTACAGGTTCTCGACGCTTCTTAATTAATCCATTAACGCATCTATTAACGCGTTTTCTTGCGCGGTGTCTCGACGCTCTTTCAGACACACACCTATTTTGTATTTAGCAGGGGTGTGCGGGGGGGGGGGGCATGTAGGTAGGTACCCTAGCCTTCGGTGACACTCTCCGGAGGCGGCAAAATCAGAGTGAACAACCCCCCCCCCCCCCCAAACACTGCATTGTCATCATCTGAGATTCCTATCCAATTTGAGACATATCTCTGTGTTTCCGTAGAAAAAGTGACAAATTAGACAGGCATCTCCCATGATACCTGCGTTGAACCGCCATTATAATCTTGCCGTTATAGCAGTTCTTTGAGTTTACTACTAAACTTTAGACTTTCTTAGTGTGATTTTCGTGATTTCCGCCGGTCTTTACATCAGATTGGACTATTTATTTGTTTATAGCAAAGGTTTGCAAGAGCTCTATTGTGGTTGCTATTCCAAAAAAACATAAGTTTTTTAAAACTTTGGGGGACTGTAGCTTAAAAGGGGGGCATTTCGGACTCGTGTTAATACGTAAAGAAAATGCTTATTTTGACCTCTGGAGAAATGTGAACATCGTTTGTAAGTGTATTACCTAGGTTTAGTGCAAACATCAGTTTATGAGCGACCCCCAAGTGGGGTAGTAAGGGGGGGCGGAGGGAGCGGTCCACCCCGGTTGACACTCTCAGGAAATGCACAAAAAGTCGAGAAGAAAAGGGAAAAAAGAAGAAAAAAGAGAAGGAACTCGGAGAAAAAGAGAAAAGGAGAGGAAAAAGAAATACAAACAAATTTAAAAAAAAAGAACGGGCGAATAGAGATGAGATACTAAAATATTGAGAGAATATGTGAGAAAAATGGGTTTACGGCGGATGGGAGTATGATTAAATTATCAACCTGGCTAAAAGTGGGTGTCACCCTGGGGCAGAATCGCCGCCAATCGTGCGGAGAGTGTCACCCTGAAGCAGAGGGTGCCACTCTGAACAAAAAGTGTTACCCATAAGTAGGAGAATTTATTAAATTCACTAGCTGGTCTTAGTGTGAATAGTTTGGAAAAAAAGGTTTTTTTTTTTTTTTTTTTTTTTTTTTTTTTTGGGGGGGGGCAAAATATGGGCTCCCGAAAACTTAATTTTTCGAAGTTTTTTAGAAGGAGGGGGGTGTGACGCTAACCCTTACAGCGCCACTGCGACCCCCCCCCCCCCGATTTAAGCCACTGAGATTGCATGTCCCCTGCATCGCTATACTGAAACTCAGTTTTTCTTTCGAATCCTTTGGACTTCGGTACCTAATTGCGTTTGTAAAGTCAGCCCAGAGAATAACTTAATTCAATCACCTTGCCTCGAATACTTTTCAGAGCAACAGTAAGCTGTTTGAACTGCGCAGCCAAGGCAGTGCTGACGAGCATAATGAAGAGATCAGTGAAGTTCCATAAAAAAGTTGCCGACAGACTTAACCACATCACAATGAAACCTTTTATCGGGTGGTAATCCCTGAAGCTAGTGAAAAGATACCAATGTGTCTTCAGAGCAAACCTTTCCAGGTAACCCTTGAATGTCAGCTGTAACAAGCATACGGAGATATATATTAGCTGTTTTAACTATTAATGATATAATGACCTATGTTATTCAATCACTTTTACTATACTGACGTAAGTACATCACTATATTAGGTACTTACAGTCGTCGGGGACAAAATTAATGTATATTAGGTGTAAGCAGTGGAGCCAGATCTTGCGGCTTTTCTCATAAGAACACATAGCAGTGACGTAGCGTGCAATTTGGCAACGTTGTAATGTGTCCATTCAAAATCCATTAAAAAGATCGAACTATTGGGTGTTCAGTGAACACCTTCGCATTCGATATTTTGCATGGGTTTCAATAGACACATTACAACGTTGCTAAATTGCACGCTATGCCACTGCTATATGTTCTTATGGGAAAAGCCGCAAGATCTGGCAACACTGTGTATAAGGCTACCTGCAATTCTTAAATTCATTTAGTTAAGTATTGTGGGTTGCCTACCCCCAGAATTCCTCTGATATTCTTTTTGTCTCCGACTATACTGTATAGTGGGGCGCAGGACGTTTCCGCACACTCCTCCAAGTTTAGTCGTTTCCGCACACTTTAGCCGGAAGACATTTCCGCACACTTTTTAAAAAAAAAGTTTTTTAATGAATCACTGCTTGGCAACAATGCTGCACTGGTCCGTTGAATAAGCAAATTTTAGCGATCGAATATCATTCACTTCAAGAATTGATGATTGCTAACTGATGCTGCTGATCGGTGAAAAAGCTAGCCAATGAGAGTCGAGAATGAACTTCTGAATGATATTCTCGTGAAAATGAAAACTGCGATAGTAATATTCAATAACGTAACCTCTAAATCAGCTCTGAATGACATGACCATTTTTAACAAAAAAAACTAGCGTTTTCGAAGCTAAAATTATGTTTGTCTCATAGGAAAATGACTTCTACGCATGGTTTGTACAGTAAACTTTATTCGAAAAGTTCGTCATTTTCGAAATTATCGTGGCGAAAGGGGTCAAAAAGGATAGAAGATGAGATTTCTGACAACGGTTGCAACAATTCGAATGTCGAATCTACCTCCGGAGGTGAATTCGAAATTTCCAATTGTTGGAATTCAACGGTCTCCGGTGAGACCAACGAAACAATCGAATATCATCAAAATAAAATGCAAATCCATCGAATATCATACGACGGTGAATGATATTCGATCGCTAAAATTTGCTTAATAATTTAACAAGGATCACACCACCGAGTTCGGCTGTCGCGACTCAAACGGTCCAGATAGGTGCAATCAAAAATATGATAAGATGCGATGATCCGCACACGAGATGTCCTATACCTTTCTCCCTGATGAAAATGGAGGTCAGTATCGGGACAATATCGCGTCGCGTGCCATGTCGTGTCACGCTTTTAAATTTTTAGTCGTTTTAATGTTTTAGCTTTTTATTGTTTTAACTATGCTAATTATTTTATAGTTTTATATCCTTGTCGATTATGTTCCGAGTAATAGAAAGTAATCGCGGGAAAAAATTACTGCTATGCAACAGTTACAGGAAAACAGTTACAGGAGTTACGGAATTTTAGAGTAAGCAAGAGTGTGATAACATGGAGGTGTTCATCTAATAAAAACTGCACGGCTACGCTTAAATCGGATCTACAAATGGATAATCTGTCAGAAATCAATGCGGATCATCAACCAAGCCATGACCCCCCCCCCCACACCGGAAAAAAGATCGAAATACAAGAGGTACGGACATCAATCAAACGCAAAGCTTGTGAAAATGTACACACACAACCACGGGAAATTATTCGAGAAGAGGTCACATGCAGTGATGCCACGCTGCGACTCGTAAATTAACCTTTTTCTAGAATGTGTGCGGAAACGTCTTCCGGCCAAAGTGTGCGGAAATGACCTTACCTGAAAAAGTGTGCGGAATCGTCTGCCTGCCGTATAGTGGTGGTCGGTGCTATTGCACCATTTTTTATTGCAACATAATTTTTTCATTTAACCCCCATTAAAAAATCGAGTTCTTATAGACTGATTTAGTTTTTCCCATAAGGAATCGGAATGCGATTTTCAAGCGGAAATTTCGGCCTTTTTGAGACATTTTTTACGCGTCGGAGGCTGCGATAATGAAATCTACGTATCCTCAAGTGCCAGGAACCAGCATAAAATAGGGCGATAGCGCAAAATTCAAACTAGTTATGCCACATATATCGAACCAAGTCGTGAAAGTGAGGTTATGGCACCCCATTGTTTACATCCTTACTTCCAACCTCTATGAACTGCAAAACTTCCATAAATATTGTCATTTAGCTGTTATTTCTGTAGAAATTTTGGTGGAATAATATACCAGAGTATTGTAGTTCACCTGCTTCGAAATTTTGAGCTCCAATAGGCTTGATATTACTCAACAAGTTAGTGTTTCCTAATCACCGCAACGGTACAGAGTCTAAGTAGGTACTTTATTGTCGTTTGCCTAGCCTAAAATTTTAACCCTGGGTTACTAACACATCTAAATTGCAACGATAGGTTCTTACCTTCTATCTTTAATTCAAATCTAGACAAGTAAAAGGGGGAACACTCAAATAAAGCTAGAGGAAGGCTACAGTCAGGAGCGCGTGGGAGGACGGTTGATTGATGATGGGACTGAATCACCCTGCCGAAAGGTTCTTTATAGTCGACAATGTTTTAGAACTATGTGATTAAAGGGTAAGAGGTAAATGAAGGATACAAGCATCAAAGAAACGAATGAAATACCGGTAGGACCAAGAATATGACTAAAAAATGCAAACGAAGACTCGGGTAGAGTTACGGAATGTGGCTTTTTCTAAAATCTGTGGTAATGTCAGGCATTACAGGACTCAAAATGTTCGTGCAAGTGTGCTACTATACTCTGGCACATAATTCCTCCAAAAGTTCCGAAGAAATAACTGCTAAATGTCGAAATTTATGGAAGTTTTGCAGTTCATAGAGGTTGGAAGTAAGGATGTAAACAATGGGGTGCCATAACCTCACTTTCACGACTTGATTCGATATATGCGGCATAACTAGTTTAAATTTTGCACTATCGCCCTATTTTAAGCTGGTTCCCGGCACTTAAAGATACGTAGATTCCATTATCGCAACCTCCGACGTATAAAAAATGTCTCAAAAAGGCCGAAATTTCCGCTTGAAAATCGCATTCAGATTCCTTATGGGAAAACCCATGTATATCGAACCATTCGGAACTTCGATAGGTCCAGCGGATTCACTAAATCAGTCTATAGGGGGAGGCAATCTACCCCTCCTAGAATCGATATTTTACACGCATCTAAATGGCTAAAAATTCATGTTTGCCAGATTGCACGCGCCGCCACTGACTCAGTGTACAATTTTTATGTGGATTTAATAAACGGCACACAATATTCCGGAAAGTTGAAGAAATATACGAACAGTGGCCCAATTCTTAGCCCAAACGGTCTTACGAGTAGTCCGATTTTGGTTAAGCAGGTATGAAGAGTGGCCGAACCGGAACCTTGAACTTGAAGGCGAAACTTAGCTCGTGAAAATCTCGTAACAATATTTCATTCGTCGATAGTACGTACACGGTACGGCTAAAATTAGGCAGGTAATTATGATCTTTTATATTTACCGATTGGTCAATGAGATACGGAGTGTCATCTCCCGTATCAGCTGATGAGTTGAATGACATCGATGCAATATCATCCTTGCCTCCGGGCCGCGTGTTTAACCAGTTGTGAAGCCCGTGCTCTGCTGAAATGTGAATGAAACGAAACTATGGTCAAAACTTGCTTTACAACCCCTTCTCCTCACCCCCCCCCCCCCAAATGAATCAGCTTGTTAGTTTTGTTGTCTTATTAGCAAGGGGAAGAAGCTTAAAAATATGTATCTTTCTTCAGGGTAAAAAAATTATTTTATAATACTTGCAAAGAATACTACCCAAAACACCTCTTTAAATCTATGGCAAAGACAAGAACTTACAAACATCTTTACCGTTCATTTGAGCCAAAGATTTAACTTTTTGGACGATCCAGCACTGGAATACAAACGTCACACAGTGTGTATGTCTATTTCCCTCATTTTTTCTAGGGACTTAAAGCCCTTCAACGACCAGGTTAGTTCAAAAGAACGCCGCTCTTCCGTTTGTTTTGGGAAGGTAGTTAACTGTTCCTACTCGGTGGAGTTGGAAATGCCTATATGACTAATTGAAGGCGCCCGAAGAAAACTTATTTTGTCATGGGGCAGTTGCAAGGGTCTGAAATTTTGTGTTTTTTTATAAAGAAAATAATAGTACTTGATGAGCTGAGAACAGTGGTGCCTATGGTTTTTTCATATGTGTCCCGCTTTTTTGGAGATACACATCACGTATAAAGTTGTAAAAATCGTGTGCATAAAAAAAATCGTGTGCATAGTGACGTCACTACGCGGAATTCCCATTTGAAACAATGTATTTTGGGGCAAAATCTCATCTCCAGAATAATGGTACTTAAATAGAAACCAAAGCCAACTTTTGTTCTCAGCCTCAGCTTATCGATTACTTTCATTTTCTTAATAAAAAACACAAAGTTTCAGACCCTCGCAACTGTGAACTGCCCCATTGTTTTCATCGATAATCGCTTTTACCTGGAATGAAGCCTGAAACAATATGAAATAGACTGGAGAAGAAAAAACAAAATTACTCGGGCTTGGCCTGGCCAGAAGAGGTTAACGGGCTTGGATACAACCGCGTCACTAAAAGTTTAGGATTTTTTTCTGTACCCAATCTTAATCATCACGAGGATTTACAGCCCGTTTTAAACGTTTTCGAAAGAAATTAATTTATTGGTACATGTGCCCCTTAAATGTTGAAATCTACGGTTGTCGACTTACTGAAAGCAAGAGACATGAGAAGAATTGAGCACAAGGCAAATTTCCAACCCAGTTTTGGCGATCCGAAACGAGCCATCGTAATTTCCACTCCTCGCCATTCTTTCACCAGATTCGGCCATCGACGCGCCAAGCTTATGAACAGACACGTTGCGATACAGGCGTTTCCGTAAAATATACTACCCGAAGTAGCTTTCTTCAAACCACCTGCAGATTGTAGAGGAAGCAAAAAAAATAATAATTCAATCGGCCACTTAAGAGGAACTTATTATTATAGGTTTAGTTTAACTATCTTAATGGTCATCTGGTGGAAACCAAAAATCCAGAAAACGCATGTTTGAGATCTGTGGCAGCCTAAGACCCAGCAGCCAATCAGCATCTGTATCTCGACTATATTCGTCGAGATAGACTGTATAACATACAAGGTCTCTTGAATCCCCCCCCCCTTGTTCAAAGCGAGTAATTTTAGTATTCCGTCTTTTCCATGTTCTCACGTTAAAAAAAAAAAAAAAAAAAAAAAAAAAAAAAAAAAAAAAAAACTCTAACAATAAGTACAATTTACTTAACCCTTTCAGCACGAAATACTGCAATCAGAATGAAAACTTCGGTTCAGTTTGAAGCATTGTTTTTTGTCCGCCATCTTGAGAAGTTCAAAACTATCCCCATTCAAAGCAATGAAAAAGACAGAGATACGTCCGCCATCTTGAAAAATCACCAAAATAGAGCCGAAAAAATGCTTTCATTGGCTCTTGTGTGAGTGTAACTTATGTCTTATGGTGTAAAAAATAAAATAAGTTTACAATTATGTCCCCTGTTTATTCTGAGTCAAAATTGGACACATTTATACTAAACAAATCTACTAGTATTCCCACGTTGCCATTTAATCATGACTTTTTCATTCCCTTAAAAATAATCTGATGAATAAAATGGTTTGATATTTTCAGGAACGAGACTTAACGTGCAGAAAGAAAGTTAATCCTGGAAGTTTCAAAGAATTTTTTGCACTTGGTCTAATTTTTTAATAATATTAAAGTCAAGTGAAAATGGCAATATCCAAATTCGAATAGGTCCCTTCAGTATAAATCAGTCCAATTATTATTCGAAAAATCATGTTTTAGGACGAAAGAAAAAATTCATGCTGCGAAGTAAAAAGAAAAAAGAAAAAAATAATGAATAGATTAAGAAAAAATGAATGAATAAATAAATAAATAAATAAATGAAAAGATAAATTACCTTTAGCCGTCAAGCTGTCTTCGTTAAGATTCCTAATTGTATAGTCCAAAGAGACTATCTCGATTGTGGCATAGCCGGAGAGCAGAAGAATGGAATAAATTGTGAACGGAGACAGCCATCGAAAGTTGATCTTGAAGACGTTCTGATGCCATAAACCACTCACAGGGAAGACGCCTGCGCAGGCAGCCCAGACCAAAACCCATCGGAAGTAATAATGCATGCCTTGACTTACCAACGAAGTAATCAAGCAATTAAAGACATTAAAATAAATCACAGTAAATTTATTTACCAATTGATATAAGTACCTACATTTACCTTCCAAACGTTCCAGAGCTGCTGTTTTGTGGTTCTTTAATAGAGTTTTTCAATTCACCGGTAGATACACCGATACCCGCCCAGGGGAGGATTTTCCATTACGCAAAATACGCAATGGGGAAGCCGCAAGAGTCTAAAATTGTGTGTTTTTTGTAGGGATGCGAACCGTTCTGGAATTTAGAACCGGTTCCGGTTCTAACTAATCTGATAAATGTAGAACCTGGTTCCGATTCCCGTCCCCCCCCCCGTGTACTGCTTTCAAGCAGGAAAAGACTTTGTGCCTTTTGCAGTGAATAAGATGTATCGTTTTATAACATTCCGCATGATAATAACGTGAGAAAAGTTGTGATTCTTGCAACATGAATGGGAAGGCGAAAATACTAGCTTCAAAATCTATCTCAAGCATGTTTCCAAAATTCTTTTTGAAAAAGTAAGGTTTATGAAAAATAAAAATCATGCAAAACGGCAATTATGGATCACAGTGAACACGAGAGCTCAAATTGAAGTTAGATTCAGGAACCTAAGTAGAACCGGTTCCATTTGCGGTTCTCAGACTTCAAAATTCGGGTTCCGTTTCGGGGTCCGATTCCGTCAAAAAGAAGGGTTCTCTAGGTTCTCGGGTTCCGGTTCCGGTTAGCATCCCTGGTTTTTTATAAAGAAAATTATATAGTACTTGTTGAGCTAAGAACAATGGTGCAGGGTGCCTTTCGTTTTTTCGAAGTATCCCGGTTTTGGGGATACACACGAGAGTAAATTTTTGAAAACTCGAGTGCGTAGTGACGTCACTACGTGGAATTCTCATTTAAAACAATGTAAAAATCTCATCCCCAGAACAATGGAACTTAATTAGAAACCAAAGGCATCTTTGTTCTTAGCTCAGCTCATCAAGTACTTTCATTTTCTTTATAACAAACACACAATTTTTAGGCCCTTTGCACCTGTTCAATTGCGTAGGGCCTCAGACTCAATGTGACCTCACTTCAGAAGAGAAAAGAGGGGAAAAGGAAAAGGAAAAGAAGAAAAGGCAGGACGGCTTCCTGCCCTTCTTTTAGGGGGCCTGAAATTCAAAATTGCGTAGGGCCTAAGATATGTAAATCCACGCCTGCCGACACGTTGACCAACAAAATATTACACATCAAATCAGTTCAGTGTATGGCTGTAGTGCACGAAAATAATCCGATCTACGATATTTTCCAAACCGAAGGAGTCTTAGAAAAAATTGCAGATATTTTTATAATTCATGGCACGGTGATTCCATAGAATGAGGAAATATTGCAGATCAGAATATATGTTTGTGCATTACAGCCATTCGCTGAACCGAACCGACAATTTTCTTGGAAACTGTTTCTCTTCATCGCGTCGGCTGTTCGGTCCATCCAAGTTTCTGTACTCTGGAGAATGAATAGCGAAAGAGTCTTGAAGGGAATAAGTTGAGATCGCCTTCATTTAAACGGATATGCAATACGAGCGCCACCGCGAACGAATAGTTACATAAAACTAGTTCTATACGAGGGGAGTTCAGAAAGTAAAGAGACAAGGCCTCTGTTTAGGGCTTGACGACTGATATAACGATGGAATCTTATCTGATATACTTACACTAGAGATGAGCTGTGCACAGTTGAAGGTCTATTGGATTAGAGTAGACTAAATATAATCGAGTACTATTTCTCCCTTCTCCTCATAGACGGTGGAAGTATCTCCCAAGATGGTGGATTTGAAGGGAAATTGTACATATCTATACATAGTTTGTTTACATTCTCTGCTCGTATGATCGCGTGGTTCGAGGTATCTCCCAAAATGGCTGACTCGATAAAACTCGTGCTTATGGATCATTGCACTCTGAGAAATCAGCATTTTAGTGCATTAGTGTTTGAATTTTCTCCCGCCAAAAAATGTAAAGTTCTGCGTGCAGTACTCAATGCAGTGCCCATTCGTGAATGTTCATAGTGTGGAATGCTCTGTAATCAGCTTTTTAGTCACCGGAAGCACAAATTCGGCGGAAATTTATCAAAAAAATAGCTCAAGTGGACGGTAACATGGCGATGAACCAGTAAAACGTTGCCAAATGGTGCCGGAAATTCATTAACTTTCCGACAATCCTGCTTTTCAGAGATTATGATTTTTTAAAGAATTGCTTTCAGGAGCTGCACTTTTTGATCTTAAACCGCTTAATACGATGAATGTATAAAAAGAAAACAAAAAAAATTGAATAAATTCATTCATTACGATGGATGGTTGCCTGCTTCGCGGTGCTTTCATTTTTTTCAAGCGGGCTGTCACGCGCCTACTGGCTCGGTTTTTGAGTTCTTGGCACCATTTGGCAACGTTTCATCGGTTCGGCGCGTCATTGTCAGCGTACACTTACGCGATTTTTCGATAAATTTCCGCCAACTTTTGCCTCTGGTAACTGAAAAACTCTATGCAGATCGTATTCCTCATTTTGCAGAACATTCGTGAATGTCCGGAGTATTGCACCCGGAACTTCACATTTTCCGGCGGGAGAAAATTCAAACACCATGTACTAAAACGCTGATTTTTCAGAGTGTAATGATCATCCAATAGACCTTAGCAAAAATGAGCAACAGCCCCATTATGAGCTTTGGAAGGCCCATTTTGTGGGCAAGTAAATGACTCACCCTTCATCTTCACTCTTTGGAATTAGTTTGTTCCATGTTGGCGTCACCTTATTTTTACCGGGCTTCTGTAAGTTTAGTAGATCGGAAATTGTAGTGGAACGTTTTCCGTGCATTCTGTAGGCAACAACTCGAGCTCTGAAACAAACACGTTTAAGCTCTGAAAGAAACCCTTAAAGTCTATACAGTGATTGGGGGGATAAGAAACAATTATGTTGATTTCTATTTCCCAAACTCTTACACTTTCATTTCAAACCATTTTCAAGTGGATCTGTCCAATGAGCTATAACTTTAAAGTGGCAGCAGGCTGGTCCACCTTGTGCCACACAGGGTAGAAGGAATCCCGGGAAAAAGCGGAATTTGGACGGCAGCTTCCAAGGTTTGAGGTTAAATTTTGTAGGTCGTTCGGAATTTGGCGGGAATTTGGACGGCAGATTCCAAAGTTTGAGGTTAATTTTTGCGGGTCGTTTCCGGCGATGCCCGAGTTTGTTTACGAAACGACCGGAAACAACCTACAAAATTTAACCTCAAAATCGATTTTTACGGCAAGATGGCGGCGCCCTAGGTGACAACAATGAATCAGCGGAACGTTCCTTGATGTGCCACTCTAAAGTTATAGCTCATTATTGGATCTGTCACAACTTTCTTTTTAAGGTTAAAAAAAAAAAAAAAAAAAAAAAAAAACCCAGCGAACAAACCGAGCCCGTGTAAAAGGTCCATAAGAGATTTCCATCATGGCTGCCTCCTTGAAGTTTCAAAATCACGTGACCAACAAACCCTCTCTATTGCTATATAGCTCGTTGCATTAATCGAATCGTAGCGCTCTGCTGGCAGAATTGGGCGCTAAACGCTGAAGAGTCAATGTACGACATAACTAAATGATTCCACATTTCAATTAAACGCGGGAGCCACGTGACTCGTTCTCACTTATCACAGCGGTCTTCTATTTTCATCCAATCTATTCGAAAGTCGCAAGTTCCAGGGATCTACCTGAGCTGATATAATTTTTTTTCTTCTTGTAAATGACTTGTTTGTTGAGCTTTCACGTTGCCGCGTGTATATTGTACCCAGGACATGAATGAACGTCCGATAGGCCGGATAGGCGACATTGACCGTCCGAAGACAGCTTCAGCTCTGCGAGTCCGAAAATCAAAGAAAAGGAGGGGGAAGCGAAGTCAATTCAACTACTCACGGATGAATGAAACATGGTATGTACCCACGCACACGCGCTTCCGTTACGTCACGCTTGCGGGGGGGGGGGGGATGAAGCAAAAAAATTGGTTACGAGATTGATTGCTCTTTTAACCACCGGTCCACCGACCACCTCACTGGGTCCATTCTTCCATTCGAACGTTGATGCTGCTCTGCAAATGTGTGTGTGTGTGTGTGTGTGTGTTTGTGCGTGAGCACGTGCGTGTTCCCCTTGTTCAGAGATATGATGGTGGGGAAGGGGAGTGCCGAGGAGGCTGGGGAGGGGACTGACGCTTCTGATGTGAGATAATGGTTTGTAGTGGTGAGATTTTGGGCGATCGCGACACCCCGCGCTCGATGTGATGTTGTCAACTCATACGATTTACTTGGCAGAAAATGCAACGAGCTATGGAAATTTTCCAGAAAATATTCTGGGGGGGGGGGGGGGGGAGAAATGCTCAAAGCTGGATTCCAGCGCCTTAGTATAAATGTTTATTTGCGCCCATCCCTGGTAAAAATGAGCACCAAAGATCAGCTAAAATTATTCCAATAATTGTCACCGCCTAAGACTCAGATATAATATCATCAAGAATTGTTGGTAATTAGGTTCACTTGACAGTTAAAACATTTGTAGGTGATATTTGGTGCTCAGTTTCGCCAGGGATGGTCGGTCTGTGAGTTCAAAAGGAGGGGGAGAGGTTACTTTAAAAAGTATGATTTTTTTTATTTTTATTTGAGGCAATAAACAGAGCATGTGCACAATTTCCATAAGAGAGAATACCGCTTCCGTAGTGTTTTCAAAATTACGTTCCAATCGATAATCTATATGGCCTATAGATCGTTGAGAAAATAGCAAATAAAATATGTCCCTTACTAACTGGCATCTCTGGCTCTGTGCGATGCTTCTCAGCAATCGGCATTCGACGTGACGTCTCACGTTTTCAAGCTTACGCGAGAGACAAACCAGCACTGACAGTGAGTATAAGGGTGGATGAAATATCCAGACGGCGACGCGGTTGACTATCTCAGTGTTGTCATAGGTCTGCTTGATCTTTGATGGGGTCCCTAACTGCATCCAAAACTTGACCCTGGTCTGCCTGCATGGGCCTGCGAGGTGGGAGGCCCACCGCGTAACATTGTCTTGTGGCATTTCCCTGACAATGCTCATAGAGACTTGAGCTTCACAATTTGTGAATCACGAATAGCTTTACAAAAAATATACAGACTTGCAACTGTACAGATAATTGTCATACTTTTCTAGAGGGGAAGAGGGAATTAAGAGGGTATCAGGTCTAAATGTTGGGAAACACAGGGGTATAATGAAGAGGTAATACTAGCTTTAGATGATAAAAAATGATAGTTATGACAAAAACAAAAACAAACAAAAACAACAACAAAAACAAAACAAACAAAAATACAGCTACAGTTGTGAAATCAATGCATTTTAAATACTAGCCTGAGAGGCCCACGCCAGTCATTCGTTTAAATACCAATGGTCAGGCAGACCAGGGTTAAAACACATTTTATTATTGAGATCGGGTACAAAAATCCGCAGTTCAGAACTTTTCGAGGAATTGCAGCCATGACCTAACACCTTACATTTCTGACCAATCAAAATGTATTTTCAAGAATAACCATTGGTCGTGCATTCTTGACCTGATGAAGCAAATGAAAACCAGCACGTATCAGGCTCATCTGAACCCCGTCTCGCGGGTGGGGTTCACAAAAACCCCTATAGTTAAACGCGAAACGCACCAGTCATCACTCAGGGGCACCTTCAATTCATCGTATAGGCAATTCCAACTCCCCCGAGTACGAACAGTTAACTACCTTCCCTTCATAAACAGAAGAGCAGGGTTGCCGTTTTGCGTATAATTAATGCTATTTTTCAATTCATCGGTGATTTCATTGGTTGAGAAAAGATTACACAGTTCAGTTCAGTGTATAATGAACTAAAATACTCGCAAATGTCATCTTTTCTCAACCGGTGGTGTCGTCGATAACTTTAAAAAACTTGCGGGTATTTTAATTAATTAACGGAGTCTCCACCAATTGAGGAAAGATTACAGATCAGAGTATTTTCGTGCCTTACAGTCATACACTGAACTGAACTGTGTAATCTTTTCTCAACCGGTGGAATCATCGGTGAATAGAAAAATAGCATATACGCAAAACGGCAGCTCTGCAGAAGAGTGCAGTGTTCTTTGGAAGTGACTTGGTCCTTAAAGGGGTAATGAATCCCTACATTATAAATGATTTTTCTCGGCAAAGAGATCCACATAAAATTACGTTAAACCAGGATGAAAAATAAATGAAAAAAAAGATAGATTTGGCAACATAGTTACGCCTGGACCACCGCTACTCACTCCAATTATACCACCTTTAGGAGTTCAAAACTCTCGTCGGCCGCAGGCCAGGTACAATTTTAAGCGTGCTCGTATTAAGATGAAATACGACACGCTTCTTAAAATGGTATTTTCATTTGAGTGCACATATAGGAAGCCGTTTTGCTGACGCGATTGCTGTATATATGATAGCTTCATTTGAAAAGGGTCACATATCAGCACGTGGTTTCCTGTGACGACGTGCGTTTTCAGAATTAAACGATGAATAAGCCGTGAAAACGGCTCGCATTAGAGCTGTGTGATTGTGATCAGCGCTCTTATTTGATGGTATTAAAAGTCAGGCGACCGTGTCGACGTTTTCTGATTTGGGGGGGGGGGGGTCACAACTTTTCTGTTCCTGTGGGGGCGACTCCCGCTGGGCGCTGGACGCCTGGGGCCCGGGTTGCCGGGCTTGTTGAGATCTTTATACAGTAGCAGCGCAGCTCCCTTTAAATTGTGGTCCGCGGACTCCTAGGGGTCCACTGACAGTCCAGGGGAGGGGTGGGAGGGAGGGGTAACAAGTTAATTGATATGCTTGGCAAGACTCGCCTGCGTACCATTTTTCGTTGTTGCCTCAGTGGCGGCGCGTACAATCTGGCAACGTTGCGCAATTAGTTCATTTGAAGTGTTGAAAAAGGTCAAACTATTGGGGAGAGGGTGTGTGTACAGTGCGCTCCATTAAATCAGCATTTTACCTAGTTTTACATATGACTGCATAGACGATCTGATTCTGGTTTATTTGCCCGATTTTTCCTCATCAAAAATTGTAATTAATTAAGTAGAAATTGGTTTTAGAGACAAAACCGCAAGTTTTTTAGAGTGGCTATCTAGACACAGGGCTCTGAAACAACTAGCTATTTGGTATAGAGACTCATAGATTTGAACTGGAAAAATCCATCGTTGACAGATTGCATACTATGCCACTGAAAAAACTTTGCTCATAGAAAGGTGGCCGATTTGAGCATCGGACGAATATGGGTTGAATAAAGGATACGCCGCGCCATCGCCTGATGCACTTTAGTTTCACGCGCATCCGTGCGAGCTTAATCTGATTGCGACTTACAAAGCGTGACGTTGAGGCGAGAGCAGACGTCGCATCGCACGGTGGACAGAAAAAAATAGAGGCCAGGGGCAGTGGCGTAGGGTGCAATTTGGCAACGTTGCAGTTCGTCCATTTAAAACCATTGAAAATATGGAGGTGTTGGGTGTTCGATGAACACTTTCGCAATCGACCTTTACCGTGGGGTTTTAATAGGCAAAATAAAACGTTGCCAAATTGCTCGCTACGCCACTGGCCAGGGGCCAAATAATGTTTGTACTTTTCGGCACTTACGAGCTGTCATCGGCGGTCATAGAAGGCACTGTTGTTCTCAGCTCATCAAGTACTAAGTATCATTTTCTTTGGGGGGGGGGGGATCAGACCCTTGCAACTGCCCCATTTTGATGGGAGCAATCTGATGAAAAATGCCAGAATTCTACTTTAATTGGTCAGAATTTTTCTCAAAACGGTCGGAATTTTAATTTTTTGTCCCTCTTCGAGTATTAACTTCATTCTTTGAACGCATGTGCGCGCGTTCAAGAACGAGAGATATGGGACCAAAGTTACGATCTAAGGTGTATCCTATCTCGGTCCTTTTCCAACAAACATACTTTCTTATGGGAGGGGCAAAGGGTGAGAGAAAGAGAGAAAAAGTCAACTTCTGCGATTTGTTTCTGGTTGTTACTTAGCTTTCAAAGGGAAAGGTATCTGGGTATCTGGTATCAAGAGACAATGGGGAGAGCTCGAAATACATGAGGTATCTTACGAAAGAAGCTATATGTGTTACGCTTGTTACCACAAATGTTAACGCACTGAAGGCTTTTATGTCATGTTTATTTCAACTTCAACCCAGAAGAGATCAAAGTTTAATAATCACCAAGGCGGAGCCGAAGAGAACGGTTTTCGTTGGATGAAAACATGGATGTCACATAAAAAATATCTCGAAATAAAATGAGGCATATAGGATCAAAAGTGACTAGTGGCGTCGCGTGCAATCTGGCAGCGCTACGTTTTGTCTATTTAAAACCGTGCAAATTATTGATCCAGGGGAGTGCATTTGCGTGCACCCTCGATAGTTCGGCCTTTTTCATTCCTTTAAATGGACGAAATTCAGCATTGCCAAATTGCTAGCGACGCCACCAAGTGACTCACCGAATATAGTGATGTGCCAATGGTACGAAACAGTGGCGGTTCGTACAATAAGGCAACAATGGATTCTCTCCATTTAAAGCTACGTAAAATAATCGATCTTCAGGGGATTCACTAAATTCCTGAGAAATTACTCTTATGTATAGGTTCAAATGGCAAAAAAAACATAATTGCAAAATAGCACGACTGCATGCTCGAGCCGCCACTGATACACACTATGGTTGAATTTTTTCCGCTCTTTTCAGCAGTGTTTTCAGTTCGGACCAGGTTTGAAAAAATTCACGTCTGCTGAGTGGTTTAACGTATAAAGCACCAGCTAGTTAGGACCAAAAAAGGCTAGATCTATGTTATATTCCAAAAACATGCAAATATTTTGAATTCGAGTTCTTAAAAATTTCTGATCTAATTATGTATATACGCCAGAAATAACTTTTCGTCCGAGCCTTCTTCAAAATTTGTCTTGCCAAAAAATCCCTGCAGTTTTTCGCGTTTTTCCGAAAGTTTAAAAAAGTGGATAAAATATCGATTTTGATCCTTCATGCTTCGCAGGTATAAAAACATACACTTTGGCAACAACGTATCCTCTCTATTTCAATTACCCATAAAAAGAATCGATTTTTAGGAGGTTCATACGGAACAATTTTCGTAACCCTTATCGATTCTTCCTGTGCGTTGGCCTGTGAAGTTAGGTTTTGGGACGCACCCACCCCATGTAACTCACAGGAAAAATCGTTCGATATGGGTTACGGAAACAGTGTTGCCAATATGGACAGATTCGACGACACGTGGACTATTTTGATGAGAATACAGTCACAACTGTCCACGCTCCAATTTTAGATCCTCTATATCCCTATCCACAGTGTGGACTATTCTACCCCGTCCAAACCTGGCAACACTGTACGGAAATCGTTCCATAGGTTCATTGCAACCTCAAGAAATCGATACTTTTGCATAGAATTAAATTGCGAAAAAGCATGGCTGCCAAATTGCACGAACCGCCACTGAATCAAAACTTGTTCTTTCCTTAAATATTTTGTTTTTAACACGGAGAAAAATTTATATTTGGGGCTACCAGAATTAAACTTCTACGTAATAGTTAAATGTTCATTCGCGTATCCTTAACTAGATTTCTGGTAATATTCAAAATACATTTTTCGTTGAAACCAGCAATATCTTCAGAGATACCAGAATTTACATCAGGGGCGTGCCGTGGGGGGGGGCATGTGGGTACCCTTGCCCCGGGCGGCACTCTCGGGGGGCGGCAAAATCAGGTTGAACAACCAAAAAAAAAAAAAAAAAAAAAGGTTATCAAATGCAAAATGAATTGTAGAGGGGGCGGCAAAATCAGTGTGTAACAAGCAAGCCAAAAAAAAAAAAAAAAAAAAAAAGGTCATCAAATTTACAATTTTGTTTGCGGAGGGCGGCAAGATTGCATTCTTGCCCCCCCTCTCTGGAAACCACGGCACGCCCCTGATTTACATTTAACTATTCCGTAGAAGTAATTCTGGAAACCCCTAATATAAATTTTTCTCCGTGAATAGGTAGGTATGTTATTATTGTTATTATCTTCACTATAGGTGCCATTAATATTAGTATCGGCAACAGTGGAATGATGAGCTTATATAGCAACCGATAAAACAAGAGTTGAACGCCGAATGCAATACGATATTTCTCAACGCTGTAAGTAACATCATTTTTCAGTCACGATAAATATATTTTACAGTCAGTTGTGTACGACCGAATCAGAGCAGCGTGTATGAAAGAATATGCAAGTAAATGGGACGTTTTCGATCACACTGCGTGTTGAGTTACTTTAAAGCCGTCGTGCTAAACGGGATCTTTTACGCGAGTGATATTGCTTAATATAACTAATTATTTTCTTTCAAGTATCGTCCCGAAAATGAATCCACTGGAAGCTTGTGAATAACCGATTGTTAGTTTTTTCCGTATTTGAGCGATGATCCTTTGCAACAGTAAGGAGTGCAATCTGACAACATTGCATTTATCTAATTTAGTCAATTAGGGAAAGTCATGAAATCAGTCGAAAGATTGGGAGCGCAGCGTTCACTCTCTCGAATAAATAATTTACATCGGTCTAAGGTAAACAGTAGCCGGCACCCCTGAAATTTGCACCAGTCCGGCACCTATTTTTCACAATTATATGAAAAAAATTAGTTTAGACGCATTTTAGGTGTTTTGCGTGTTTTTCCAAGTGTTTTACACTTGAGATCTTGTGAAAAAAAACCACCTAAAACACCAGTGTTGCCACCCAACTAATACTTTCCATATTTTAAAAAATAGGTGCCGGGTACCTATTGGTGCAAATTTTAGGGGTGCCGGTTGCTTGGGTGTTTACCTTAAATGGACGAAATTCAACGTTGCCAGATTGCACGCTCCGCCACAGACGCTGAGCATCTGATCCATATTGATGGATGGATTATTTTCAATACGTTTTTGTCAAAAGGATATTTACACTGAATAGAAAAACTTGTCATGCTGAAATCAAAATTACGAGGGGTATCTCAAACGAGTGCCCCCCCCCTTGCTCTGACGTTGGTACTTTGGAAAAACAAACCAACAAAACAAAACAACCACGATCCTTACTTTTGACTTTTTAAAAGTTTCTCCGCAGAATGCGTCTGTTGCATACTTTTTTTTTTTTTACAGCTGCAGAGACTAAAGAGGGCCTATAAAAATGTAAAACCACGTAAAAATAACATTGAAAGTATCAAAAAGTATTAAAATCCTCTCACAAACTCGACACTAAATGCATTTAAAAAAATTCAAAGATGGTTGACAGAGCGGTCCATACAATGGGGGAGTTCCATCTAATTATGGAGCTCTATGATAAATGATTTTTCTCAGCATAGCAAGTTGCGATTATATGGGAGTGATGGAACTCTCCCGTTGTGAAATGCAATGCATAAGCAAAAAAAAAGCATGCTAAATTGCATGTGCGTTGTGTAATTTCAATTGTATCAACTGTCCAAGGGAACATGTCACTGAATGATTTCTTGAAGAAATGGATGAAGCGATGGGGCCGTATACCAACAACGTCAAACCATTGCTTGACACTTTAAAACGATTCAAGTTCAGAAATATCCTTTCAGTTTCATTCCTGGCTTGCTCTCAGATAAACAAGTGATTTACAGTTTGCAACAACTTTCCAACAACTGTGGGTTCCAAGGAAACAGTTCAAATCACAAGTAAAAACCAGTTCTGCATTAGCGGTATGCGCTTCATCAATGCACATGCAAGTATAGGATGTGCCGTTTTTGGAAACGACACTTTTTCATGTTTTTACTTTATCGTTGTATTTGACTGTTTACTCTTTTTGACCTAGTGCGAGGCACTCATGGTTGGTTTTCCCCGTCTTGTCTGTCCCTTGGTGTGTCTTCTTGCGTTCGATTTCTCGATTCTTCCGTTTGCGTAGACCACCCATCTTTTCACTTCCTCCTTTTTTTTGTAAGGTTTTCACTTTGAGTTTCGACTCAGTTTCTAACTGCCGTGAAGTGCAGAACTCACAATCAGCCCGGGACAGTGTCGGTCAGTTTTATTTTGTATCAAAATCTAGTCTTCTCCGTTTGAATTATTTGTACTGTTGAATTTTGGATACCAATCTGTTGCTGTGTCATATTATCTTGGATTTTTCCTGCCCCTTTAAGGGTGAGTTTTGTTTGCTTTATAATTTCTTGTTTTCTCGTGTGTTTCAATCTGAGTGAGTTAAGTGATTTATTTTGATGTAAGTACACGGGAGATTTTCGTTCACGGTTTGTCTTTTCGTTTTGTGTTCAAATTTTGGTTCCCCGCCGTCTGCGAGTGAACATGTCGATATTTTTCGTTTCTAAGAGTTTCGATTTTCTTATGTTTAATGTAGGGTTCACGTTTCTGGTCTGATTTTATGATTCACGTTCTGGTCTTTTCTGGCTCATGTTTTTGATCGAAAGTCCCACCGTCATTTGTGATTTCTCTTTGGAAATTTCCTTGCAATTTCTTTTGTATTTTGACTCTCATGGGTCGAAGATGTCTCTGAAACGTTTTACCTTTTTATTTCTCACGGAACGGAACTTTATTTTATCTATGTTTGAATCCAATGATCTCATCGAAAGCTGAGTTTTAACCATTATTTTATTCAATATTTTATTCTGCTTTATTTATTTCTATTCTGTTTTATTATCAATTTGTACTCTGATTTATTGACCGATTGCAGCGTATTTCTCTTGTGTTAATTTTATGCAACCCCTGATTTTTGAGTTTCGTTTCTCTCGTCGCTAGTCATGTTGAGATGTCTATTTTCTCGTAATTAATTAATCTAGTCTTTTATCTCGCAATCGTGCCTCAGTGATATTAACTTGTATTTGGGGAGGGGGGAGGGGGAGGGGGAGGGGGGACATGACTGCAGGATTAAAGACCTCACCTGGACCCAGAGACAATATATAATAGAGACCACGCACTAGCCTTGCGCGCGGTGGCTGACTTTTTTTTGGGGCTCAACAGAAATTAACACAGGGAGCATGAAGGAGCACCATCCAATATGGACCATACGTTGAGTGATGCAATTTTGGTGCTTCGTATTCACTATAGGCAAAAATCTCAATGACGTAACTCATCAGTCAACGTATGGTCCATGTATTTTGGTGTTCTGTTGAGGCACCGAAAAAAAAAAAGTTGCCACCGTGCGCAAACATGGGCAAGATAGATAGTGCGTGGTCTCTTTTATATACATATATTGTCTCTGCCTGGACCTAATAATAAGTTGGAATCTAAAATCAAGAACTATGTAATTGCAGACGGAAATAAGGGCTCCAACCAATTTTTAATAGAATTTACAATGAGTGACCACATTTTCAAGGGCTAAACATTGAGGAAAAAGGAAAAAAGAATACACATATTCTGGACCGGAAGAAGAAGTAAAAAAATCGTTTTACTTTTACGAGGTATTTTACACTACAAGTTATAGGGGCCATGGAATATTATTTTATTAGCCATACAGCTCTCTCAGTATTCCTCCGATTACAGAACAGAGGATAGTAAAAAAGAAAGTGATCCTTCTTTCCGGCACCACCAAAGGCCACTGCTTCTGCTTCTTAGCCCCAAAAGACGGGTCATTGACCGTTTCTGAGTCAATATTTTACCGAAAATTTGGGACATTTATAACACAGATTGGTTTTCTGTTGGCAGGTATGGGGGGAGTGCCTTTCGGAAGAGATGGAGGAAGCAGGGAAAGAAGAAAAGTCAATTGCAATCACGGCGGGCCGATTGAGTGATGATGGGACTCCACAAATAGCAGTAATAGCTGATGGAGCGTGGAGCCATCGCAGCTACGGCCGTAAATACACCGCCAAATCAGGCTGCGCAGTTAGGAAACGAAGAAGCTGCTTTTCCTTGGGGTGCGGAATAAATACTGTTCGATATGTGCAATAGCAGCTCGCAAAAAGAAACCGGCCACACAGCATAGATGCTACAAAAATTGGACTGCCTCGTCTCCCGCAATGGAGGCAGACATTGTGGTAGAGGGATTCCAAAAAAGCACTGATTCACATGGTGTCATTTATAAGACATTAATCGTCGATGGCGACTCGAGCGTATATAAAAGCGTTCGAGACAAAGTGCCATATGGGCGGAGCGTGACGAAAATTGACTGTATTAATCATCTACTAAAAAATGTAAAGAAAAAATTATTTAAGTTGCAAAAGAAATGTAAGGGTCGAGAAAAAAGTTTTTGACCAATCACAAAATCAAAAAATTGACGAAATACATCAGGAAACTGATAAATGTTTTAGCCAAGGACAAGGCCACCGTGGAGGATGTAAAAAGCATCATCAGAAACATTCCAAACCACATTATTGGTGACCACCGTGAATGTCAATCAAAAGTTTGCAAACAGAGTGGAGTGCTGTGTCGAGAAAAACTGCCATCAGCATTCTTAGCAGAGGTTTCGCAAATCGTGAACCAATTGGCCAATATCACGTGAACAGCATCCTCCAAAATGAGACGACAAACTTGTGTGAAGCGTTCATGCATCTTGTCTCCAAATTCACCGGAGGTAAAGAGGTGTTCTATGGCAGGAGAGCTTCATTCCTCTGGAGAGTGTATGGGGCAGGCCTCCTGTATTCACACGGCCAAGCTTGGAGGTCAAAAATATGGAACAAGATGCATCAGCAGAATCCCACCGTAACTGTCCGAAAAGTCGACTTGAGACGAACGAGGAGACACGTTCTTCAGTCCAAGCTGAAAATGATTGCCAAAGCGGAGAGAGCCGAACGGAGCACAAGTTCAGAAGAAGATATTTCGTATGCCTCCAAAGATAATGACAATCCTACTGCTTATCCCTCAAAAGATTATGACAAAGCTGCTCATTATGGACCAAATAGTCACCAGGAGGACATGAATGAGGAGAAATTGGCGGCGAACATTAAAATACACCTGACAGTAGTAACTCTTGATAAAGATAGCCGAGCAGAGCTCGAAAGAGCCACTGTCGGCCAATCAAGCAATGAGAGGTGGCACAAAGAGCGCGATCTACGCCTCACCGCCTCAAATTTCGGACCAGTCTGTAGAAGGAAGATCTTTCCGGGTGAACTCGTCAAGGCGATAGTCAATTCAGGAAAGCTGTGGAATGAAGCTATAGTTTGGGGAATTGAAAACGAATCGACGGCCATAAAAGAGTTTGAAAGGCAGACAGGCAAGAAAGTAGCAAACTGTGGCTTGGCCATCCACAAAAAGGTTTCTTGGCGGGTTTACCAGATGGTCTAATTGTTGGCGAGGACGCGATCATAGAGGTTAAGTGCCCTCTCAAAGCCAAAGACAAAAGCATGAAGGATTTGATGAGTACAAAGAATTCATCATTTTGCTGTATATTAACTAAAGACGGGATCAGTCTCGACTCAAAGCACAATTATATGTTTCAAATACAAGGACAGTTGGCAGTGAGTGGCAGAGCACTGTGCTATTTTGTTGTTTGGTCTCCAACAGACTTTTCATCCAGGAGATACCATTTGATGCGGAAATGTGGCGAGAGATGGAGCCAAAATTGGAACGGTTCTATATGAACGAAATTCTTCCGGAGCTCTTGAACTCCAGAATAAAGAGGTCAATGCCGATCAGAAGAATCAGAGAGGAGGCAAAGTATTGAGCAAAAGGCACCATAAAGACCACGGACATTGACACTAAAGTAACTAAGAAAGTGTCAAAAGATCCTGTTGTGCTTCCACCACAAAAAGCGCCGCACTTCTATCTCAGAAATGGTAACCATTTACCACCTGTGGCAATGGGCAAGTTTCAGGTGCAACTGAAAAACACTTGCCCATTTGATGGCCTCGCAAGTGTTGTTGCTGGAGCACTGAGAGAATATGGAAGTTACAAGGCGCAACTCAGTGCTGAGATCAGTGGCGTACGCACGGGGGAGGCTAAGGGGGCTAAAGTCCCCCCCAGACCTCCGATTTTTGGGGGTGGAGGGGAAGGGGGGGAACAATTTTCAGTCAAATGCTCATCAGCCCCTCCAAAGAAAAATCCTGCGTACGCCACTGCTGAGACTACAAACGAGTTCATTACATTCTGCATGAAGATGGCCAATTCATCTGATGAGCAGGACATTTTACAAGGGCGAGCAAAGATTCTGATGAAGGGGAACTTACAAAATTCACCAAGTGTCAACGAAATTGATTGCGCAGCAAATGTCACTGACTTGCACCATCTTCTTCAGACAGCACCAACTGCTATGCGCACCGACACGTGCATAGAGATTAACTGCGGCGCAATAAAATCTCAATCGTTGACATTCATCCAACCATTGCTATCAGAGCTTGCAGAATTCACTGACATCGATAGCTACATGCAACTGCAGACTGTTTTACAGATGAGGAATTGCAAATCATGTCAAGGCCAAGCACTGCGATCTATGGAGCTGCAGCACCACCTTTTTTGTACTCGATGTCCTGTATGATGGGAGGATGAAAGTCATGGCACCAAACAGGGCTATCACATTCAAACTTGAGGATTTACAAGAAGAAATGATAATCCAGGGATTCCAGGGTGCAAGGTAAGATGTGATGCATTTCTTACTTAATTCATAAGAGGGAAAAATGAATTTTGAGATGGTTAGCAACATGTTAGATGAATAGGTTCGAGAGAGACGTAAGGCATAGATCAAGTCATTGTAAGAGATCTACGATTATACTGAGTATGAGGAGTAATTTGCACGCGATTCTACGCAGGAAACGACTCTTCATAACGCTACAGCAAAATTTTGAAACAGATCCATTGTATATATACGATTTGATAGTCCATTTTAAAGTTCATGGAAAAAGCGCGCAGAAGCTCCCTTGAGGACGTTACAGAGAAAATCTTTAGGCGCCTTCAATTGATGGTGTAGGCAAAAACAAATATTACTAATATTTATTTACGTCCGCTTGATTTGAATGGGCGCATATTTAATTGTTTACCATCGCAAAAAACTGGGCTGCAGTAGCGTCACAATGGAGGGAGGGGGGGTGCCCCTCCCCCCAAAACGGTAGAGGGAACGAGTAAAAGAGTAAAGGAAAAAAGAGAAAGAAAATAAAAGACAAATTTAGAAAAAGAAAAGGATAGCGATAGAAAAAGAAAGAAATAGAGGGGTGAGGGAGGAAGGGGGAGAAAATGAAGGAGGAAATGGAGAGGTAAAAATATTGACCGTATAATCTACTAAATAAATAAATATTAGTGGAGTGAAGGTCAAAACTCAGTTTTTTGGGGGGTTTTGGGTTTAGGGTTTTGGGTTTTGGTTTTTTTTTTTTTTTTACAATCTTAGAGTATAGGATTTTAGACCCAATTAAAAATTAATCGTGACCGATGACTAAATAGACCAAAAAGTGAAAATCCTTGCTTTTGAATTGACATAAATTCCAATGAATATAATTTTTACATAGTTAGTGCGCATGGTAACAAGGCGATGATTTGGTAATTTTTGTCAGCGATTTTGAGCAAAACATTCAGAACAGCGTGAAATTTTGCTATATAAATCTAAATTTCTCAAAATTTGCCGGGATAGGCCCCCGCACCCCCCACAGGAGATCTCCCGTCCCCCCCCCCAATGAAAAAGCCTAGGACGCCACTGCTGGGCTGGGGTCTACTCGAACACCCCCCTCCCCCTTGATACTATTTAAATGTGAGAAAGGAGAAATTGAATCCATTATCGGTTAGTCGAAAGTAAAAAGAAAAACGATACTATAGAAGAATTAAAGATTGTCGCGAGATTTTCAAAGCTAAGTTTCGCCTCTAAGGTTCCGGTTCGGCATTTCCTCATACTGCTCAAACCTTCCAGCCAAGTGGGCTGCAAGGGCATGGGCCGGCCAGTGCGGGTCAAGTGGGAGAGCCGTTGCAGATCAGTCGGCACTCACACGCATAACTGCGGCAGTGGTTGCTTAGAGTCCCTTGATGGAAATTAATATTGTACACGGTGTAAGTACCTATGTACCAGACCACCCGGTTAGGGCAATTTTCTCGAGAATTGAAACAAAAAAGTCAGATAGAGAATTGACCCCAAACTTTTCATTTTTGATATTTTCAAAAAACCCTCGACTGTCCAGGGGGGACATACAGGGGGTATTGGTGGGTCCAAAAAAAGTTTTCAAGTTTCAAGGCGAAATTTAGCTTGTGAAAATCTCGCGACAATCTTTAATTCGTCGACGGTACCTACCTAAAGATATCGAGGCAAGACAATTTATTTGACAATTCTTACCTAATTTCACATTTACCGAGACGCCGTGTACCCCACTCCAGATTCAAACCACTTCATTCTCTGTCGAACTAAACTAGCAACAAACACAGCCCTGATTAACAAGTCTAGTTTTGTTGGGTATAGTTCTAACTGTTGGTAACCTGGTCGCATTTTTCAGGGAGAAACTACATTAAGCGTCGGCAAGGGATAAGAGGGCATTTAGAAAATAGAAATAAAATAAAAAAATGGGGTAAAAGGGGGGGGGACTGGGATAGAACGCAAAATGACATCAAAGAAAGTGACGAAGCGACGCAACACACGACATCATGGGACCTAGAAAAGCGGTAAAGTAGAGTCGGACAGCAATCGAGATGGTGTGAAAAAAAAGAAGTAAAAATTGTCGAGCAAATATTTGGACAGTGCTGAAAATTGTTTTGAGACCTCCCTTCCGTCAGATTAGATAACCGCTTTTACTGAAGGGTTCTGCATGTTGACTAAACTGCCTCCTTTACTGCCGCATATGTAATTATTCTGAATGATATACAATGCCCGGTGACATCTATTGAGCGCCCCTACCACACATGAATGCTTGCCAGTGTTTATTATCCGCATAGGTAACTAAGCCTCCATTCTCCTATATTCTCATAAATAAAAGGCACGTCCAAACCTAGAACCCACTGTAGCTCCCCTATTTAGTTTTATTTTGAGGAATCAAAAAAAAAAAAAAAAAAAAAAAAATAACAATGAATAATTGCTGAGCTTAGCCGGAGGGGGGGGGGGGGGGGGGGGGGAAAAGTATGCATAATTGCGAAGAAAACTATGTAGGGGGGGGGGGGATTTATAAGCAACCCAACGAGAAGAAAAAAATGAAAAAATGAAAAAAAAAAAAAAAAAAAAATGAGAGAACAGGAATATAAGACTGGACTTTTAAAATCAAAATGAGCCTTGCACGACTCGACTCTAATTAAAGTAGTATGTACTCCACTTTAAGGAAGATGCAACTGGGATTGCTTGAATCTGCCTCTAGCGGAGACTCAGCAACTCCATCCCCAATGTGATGGGGAACTGATTAACAAAAAACAATTATATTCGTTCCAAGGTTTGGTCCCGCCGTGTGGGTAACATCTCAAACCTCGCAAAGCGAGTGACAAGAAAATGCATAAGAAGAATAATAAATAAATAAATAAATAAATAAATAAATAATAAATAATAAATAAATAAATAATAAATAATAAACAAATAACATAAAAATAAATAAAACAAACAAACAACAAACAACAAACAAAAAACAAACAAACAACAAACAAACAAACAAACAAACAACACAAACACAAACAAACAAACAAACAAACAAACAACAAACAACAAACAAACAAACAAACAAACAAACAAACAAACAAACAAACAACACAAACAAACAAACAAACAAACAAACAACAAACAAACAACAAACAACAAACAAACAAACACAACAAACAAACAGACAAAAGACAACAGACAAACAGACAAACAGACAAACAGACAACACAAACAGACAACAAACAAAACAAACAGACAAACAGACAAACAGACAAACAGACAAACAGACAAACAGACAAACAGACAAACAGACAAACAACAACAGACAAACAGACAAACAGACAAACAAACAAACAAACAAACAGACAAACAGACAAACAGACAAACAGACAAACAGACAAACAGACAAACAGACAAACAGACAAACAGACAAACAGACAAACAGACAAACAGACAAACAGACAAACAGACAAACAGACAAACAGACAACAGACAAACAGACAAACAGACAAACAGACAAACAGACAAACAGACAAACAGACAAACAGACAAACAGAAAAACAACAAACAGACAAACAGACAACAGACAAACAGACAAACAGACAACAGACAAACAGACAAACAGACAAACAGACAAAAAGACAAACAGACAAACAGACAAACAGACAAACAGACAAACAGACAAACAGACAAACAGACAAACAGACAAACAGACAAACAGACAAACAGACAAACAGACAAACAGAAAAAAACAGACAAACAGACAAACAGACAAACAGACAAAAAGACAAACAGACAAAAAGACAAACAGACAAACAGACAAACAGACAAACAGACAAACAGACAAACAGACAAACAGACAAACAGACAAACAGACAAACAGACAAACAGACAAACAGACAAACAGACAAACAGACAAACAGACAAACAGACAACAGACAAACAGACAAACAGACAAACAGACAAACAGACAAACAGACAAAAACAGACAAACAGACAAACAGACAAACAGACAAACAGACAAACAGACAAACAACAACAGACAAACAGACAACAGACAAACAGACAAACAGACAAACAAACAAAACAGACAAACAGACAAACAGACAAACAGAAAAACAGACAAACAGACAAACAGACAAACAGAAAAAAACAGAAAAACAGACAAACAGACAAACAACAAACAGACAAACAGACAAACAGACAAACAGACAAACAGACAAACAGACAAACAGAAACAGACAAACAGACAAACAGACAAACAGACAAACAGACAAACAGACAAACAGACAAACAGACAAACAGACAAACAGACAAACAGACAAACAGACAAACAGACAAACAGACAAACAGAAAAACAGACAAACAGACAAACAGACAAACAGACAAACAGACAAACAGACAAACAGACAAACAGACAAACAGACAAACAGACAAACAGACAAACAGACAAACAGACAAACAGACAAACAGACAAACAGACAAACAGACAAACAGAAAAAACGACAAACAGACAAACAGACAACAGACAAACAGACAAACAGAGCAAAGAAAAAAAAAAAAAAAAAAAAAAAAAAAAAAAAAAAAAAAAAAAAAAAACAAACAACAAACAAAAAAAAAACAACAAACAACAAAAAAAAAAAAAACAAACAACAAACAACAAACACAAACAACAAACAACAAAAAACAAACAACAAACAACAAACAAACAAACAACAAACAACAAACAAACAAACACAACAAACAACAAACAACAAACAACAAACAACAAACAACAAACAACAAACAAACAAACACAAAAACAAACAACAAACAACAAACAACAAACAGACAAACAGACAAACAGACAAACAACAAACAGACAACAGACAAACAGACAAACAGACAACAGACAAACAGACAAACAGACAAACAGACAACAGACAAAAGACAAACAGAACAAACAGACAAACAGACAAACAGACAAACAGACAAACAGACAAACAGACAAACAGACAAACAGACAAACAGACAAACAGACAAACAGACAAACAGACAAACAGACAACAGACAAACAGACAAACAGACAAACAGACAAACAAACAACAAACAGACAAACAGACAAACAGACAAACAAAACAACAGACAAACAGACAAACAGACAAACAGACAAACAGACAAACAGACAAACAGACAAACAGACAAACAGACAAACAGACAAACAGACAAACAGACAAACAGACAAACAGACAAACAGACAAACAGACAAACAGACAAACAGACAAACAGACAAACAACAAACAGACAAACAGACAACAGACAAACAACAAACAGACAAACAGACAAACAGACAAACAGACAAACAGACAAACAGACAAACAGACAAACAGACAAACAGACAAACAGACAAACAGACAAACAGACAAACAGACAAACAGACAAACAGACAAACAGACAAACAGACAAACAGACAAACAGACAAACAGACAAACAGACAAACAGACAAACAGACAAACAGACAAACAGACAAACAGACAAACAGACAAACAGACAAACAGACAAACAGACAAACAGACAAACAGACAACAGACAAACAGACACAACAAACAGACAACAGACAAACAGACAAACAGACAAACAGACAAACAGACAAACAGACAAACAGAAAACGACAACAGACAAACAGACAACAGACAAACAGACAAACAGACAAACAGACAAACAGACAAACAGACAACAGACAAACAGACAAACAGACAAACAGACAAACAGACAAACAGACAAACAGACAAACAGACAAACAGACAAAAAAAGACAAAAACAGACAAACAGACAAACAGACAAACAGACAAACAGACAAACAGACAAACAGACAAACAGACAAACAACAAACAACAAAAGAAAACAGACAAACAACAAACAGACAAACAGACAACAGACAAACAGACAAACAACAACAGACAAACAGACAACAACAACGGGGGGGGGGGGGGGGGGGGGGGGGGGGGGGGGGACAACAGACAAACAAAAAAAAACCCCAAAACAAAAAACAAAAGAAAAAAACAAAAAAAACAAACAGACAAAAAAAAAAACAAACAACAAAAACAACAAACAACAAAAAAAACAGACAAACAACAAACAAAACAGACAAACAGACAAACAGACAAAAAAAAAAAAAAAAAACAAAAAAAAAACAGACAAACAACAAACAACAAACAACAAAAACAAACAAAAAAAAACAACAACAACAAAAAAAAAAAAAAAAAAAAAAAAAAAAAAAAAAAAACAAAAAAAAAACAACAAAAAAAAACAAACAACAAACAACAAACAACAAACAAAAAAACAAACAGACAAACAAAAACAAAAAACAGACAAACAGACAAACAGACAAAACAAACAGACAAACAAAAAACAGACAAACAACAAACAGACAAACAGACAAACAGACAAACGAAAAAAAAAGACAAACAACAAACAACAAACAACAAACAACAAAAAAAACAAAAAAAACAAAAACAAAACAGACAAACAGACAAACAGACAAAAAAAACAGACAAACAGACAAACAACAAACAGACAAACAACAAACAGAAAAACAACAAACAACAAAAAAAAAAAAAAACAAAAAAACAAAAACAAAAAAACAAAAACAAAAACAACAAACAACAAACAACAAAAAAACAACAACAACAACAACAAAAGACAAACAACAAAAAAAAAAAAAAAAACAAACAGACAAAGAAAAACAGACAAACAACAAACAACAAACAGACAAACGACAACAGAAAAACAGACAAACAGCAAAAAAAACAGACAAACAAACAAACAGACAAACAGACAAAAAACAAACAACAAACAAAAAACAGACAAACAGACAAACAACAAACAGACAAACAGACAAACAGAAAAACAGAAAAAACAACAAACAGACAAACAGACAAACAGAAAAACAGACAAACAGACAAACGAAAAAGACAAACAGACAAACGACAACAGACAAAAGAAACAAAAAAAGAAAAACAGAAAAAAACCCAACAAACAGAAAAACAAAAACAGACAAACAGACAAAAAACAACAGAAAACACAAACAAACAACAAACAGAAACAAAAAACAACAACAGACAAACAGACAAACAGACAAACAGACAAACAGACAAACAACAAACAACAAACAGACAACAAAAACAGACAAACAGAAAAACAGACAAACAGAAAAACAACAAACAACAAACAGAAAAACAGAAAAACAGACAAACAGACAAACAGACAAACAGAAAAACAGACAAACAGACAAACAGACAAAAAACAAACAGACAAACAGACAAACAAAACAACAACAAAAACAACAAACAGACAAACAGACAAACAGACAAAAGACAAACGAAAAACAGACAAACAGAAAAACAGAAAAACAAAAACAAAAAACAGACAAACAACAAACCAACAAAAACAGACAAACACAAACAACAAACAGACAAACAGACAAACAACAAACAGACAAAAAACAAACAACAAACAGACAAACAGACAAACAACAAAGAAAAACAGACAACAACAAAAGACAAACAGAAAAACAACAACAGACAACAACAAACAGACAACAGACAAAAAAAGACAACAACAAACAGACAAACAACAACAGAAAAACAGACAAAAAAAAACAGAAAAACAGACAAACAGACAAACAGACAAACAGACAAACGACAAACAGAAAAACAGACAAACAGACAACAAAAAACAACAACAGACAACAGCCCAAACAGACAAACAGACAAACACAAACGACAAACAGACAAACAGACAAACAGACAAACAGACAAACAGACAAACAGACAAACAGACAAACAGACAAACAGACAAACAGACAAACAGACAAACAGACAAACAGACAAACAGACAAACAGACAAACAGACAAACAGACAAACAGACAAACAGACAAACAGACAAACAGACAAACAGACAAACAGACAAACAGACAAACAGACAAACAGACAAACAGACAAACAGACAAACAGACAAACAGACAAACAGACAAACAGACAAACAGACAAACAGACAAACAGACAAACAACAAACAGACAAACAGACAAACAGACAAACAGACAAACAGACAAACGACAACAGACAAACAGACAAACAGACAAACAGACAACAGACAAACAGACAAACAGACAACAGACAAACAGACAAACAGACAAACAGACAAACAGACAAACAGACAAACAGACAAACAGACAAACAGACAAACAGACAAACAGACAAACAGACAAACAGACAAACAGACAAACAGACAAACAGACAAACAGACAAACAGACAAACAGACAAACAGACAAACAGAAAAACAGACAAACAGACAAACAGACAAACAGACAAACAGACAAACAGACAAACAGACAAACAGACAAACAGACAAACAGACAAACAGACAAACAGACAAACAGACAAACAGACAAACAGACAAACAGACAAACAGACAAACAGACAAACAGACAAACAGACAAACAACAAACAGACAAACAGACAAACAGACAAACAGACAAACAGACAAACAGACAAACAGACAAACAGACAAACAGACAAACAGACAACAGACAAACAGACAAACAGACAAACAGACAAACAGACAAACAGACAAACAGACAAACAGACAAACAGACAAACAGACAAACAGACAAACAGACAAACAGACAAACAGACAAACAGACAAACAGACAAACAGACAAACAGACAAACAGACAAACAGACAAACAGACAAACAGACAACAGACAAACAGACAAACAGACAAACAGACAAACAGACAAACAGACAAACAGACAAACAGACAAACAGACAAACAGACAAACAGACAAACAGACAACAGACAAACAGACAAACAGACAAACAGACACAAACAGACAAACAGACAAACAGACAAACAGACAAACAGACAACAGACAAACAGACAAACAGACAAACAGACAAACAGACAAACAGACAAACAGACAAACAGACAAACAGACAAACAGACAAACAGACAAACAGACAAACAGACAAACAACAACAGACAAACAGACAACAACAAACAGACAAACAGACAAACAGACAAACAGACAAACAGACAAACAGACAAACAGACAAACAGACAAACAGACAAACAGACAAACAGACAAACAGACAAACAGACAAACAGACAAACAGACAAACAGACAAACAGACAAACAGACAAACAGACAAACAGACAAACAGACAAACAGACAAACAGACAAACAGACAAACAGACAAACAGACAAACAGACAAACAGACAAACAGACAAACAGACAAACAGACAAACAGACAAACAGACAAACAGACAAACAGACAAACAGACAAACAGACAAACAGACAAACAGACAAACAGACAAACAGACAAACAACAAACAGACAAACAGACAAAAGACAAACAGAAAACAGACAAACAGACAAAAGAAACAGACAAACAGACAAACAACAACAGACAAACAGACAAACAGACAACAGACAAAAGACAAACAGACAAAAACAAACAGACAAACAACAAACAGACAAACAGACAAACAGACAAACAGACAACAGACAAACAGAAAACAGACAACACAACAGACAAACAGACAAACAGACAACAACAAACAGACAAACAGACAAACAGAAAACAACAACAGACAAACAACAAACAACAAACGACAAAACAAAAACAGACAAACAGACAAAGACAAACAGACAACAGACAAACAACAAACAGACAAACAGACAACAGACAAACAGACAAACAGACAAACAGACAACAGACAAACGACAAACAGACAACAGACAACAGACAAACAGACAACAGACAACAGACAACAGACAAACAGACAAACAGACAAACAGACAACGACAACAGACAAACAGACAAACAGACAACAACAAACAGACAACAGACAACACAAACAAAAACGACAACAACAACAGACAACAGAAAACAGAAAACAACAAAAGACAAACAGACAAACAGACAACAGACAAACAGACAAACAGACAACAACAAACAGACAAACGAAACAGACAAAAGACAAACAGAAAACAGACAAACAGACAAACAGACAACAGACAACAGACAAACACAAAGACAACAACAAACAGACAAAAGACAAACAGACAAACAGACAAACAGACAAACAGACAAACGACAAAAACAAACAGACAAACAGACAAACAGACAAACAACAAACAGACAAACAGACAAAAAACAGACAACAGAAAACAGACAAACAGACAACAGAAAACAGACAACAGACAAACAACAAACAACAACAGACAAACAGACAAACAGACAAACAGACAACAGACAAACAGACAAACAACAAACAACAAAAGACAAACAGACAAAACAAACAGACAACAGAAACAGACAAACAGACAAACAACAACAACAGACAAAAGACAACAACAAACAGACAAACAGACAAACAGACAAACAGACAAACAGACAAACAGACAAACAGACAAACACAAACAGACAAACAGACAAACAGACAAACAGACAAACAGACAACGACAAACAGACAAACAGACAAACAGACAAACAGAAAACAGACAACAACAAACAGACAACAGACAAACAGACAACAACAAACAGACAAACAGACAAACAGACAACAGACAACAGACAACAACAAACAGACAAACAGAAAAAGACAAACAGACAAACAGACAAACAGAAAACAACAAACAACAAACAGACAAACAACAACAACAAACAAAAACAGACAACAGACAAACAGACAAACAACAAACAGACAAACAGACAACAGAAACAGACAAACAGACAACAACAAACAAAACAGACAAACAGACAAACAGACAAACAGACAAACAGACAACAACAAACAGACAAACAGACAACAGACAAACAGACAAACAGACAAAAAACAAACAGACAAACAGACAACAGACAAACAGACAAACAGACAAACAGACAAACAACAAACAGACAAACAGACAAACAGAAAAACAACAAACAGACAAACAGACAAACAGACAAACAGACAAACAGACAAACAGACAAACAGACAAACAGAAAAACAACAAACAGACAAACAGACAAACAGACAAACAGACAAACAAACCAAACAGAAAAACAACAAACAGAAAACAAAACAGACAAACAGACAAACAGAAAAACAGACAAACAGACAAACAGACAAACAGACAAACAAACAAAAAACAACAAACAGACAAACAGAAAAAACAGACAAACAGACAAACAACAACAGACAAACAGACAAACAGAAACAGACAAACAGACAACAGAAAACAGACAAACAGACAAAAAAACAAACAAAAACCCAAACAAAAACAGAAAAACAGACAAACAGACAAACAAAAACAAACAGACAAACAGACAAAAACAAACAAAACAGACAAACAGACAAACAGACAAACAGACAAACAGACAAACAACAAACAGACAAACAGACAACAGACAAACCCAGACAAACAGACAAACAGACAACAGACAAACAGACAAACAGACAAACAACAAAAAAACAAACAGACAAACAGACAAACAGACAAACAGAAAAACAGACAAACAGAAAACAGACAAACAACAAACAGACAAACAGACAAACAGACAAACAAAAACAGAAAAACAGACAAACAGAAAACAGAAAACAGACAAAAAAACAGAAAACAGAAAACAGAAAACGAAAACAGAAAAAAACAAAAACAGAAAACAGAAAACAGAAAACAGAAAAAGAAAAAGAAAAAGAAAAAGAAAAAAAAAGAAAAAGAAAAAGAAAAAGAAAAAAAAAGAAAAAGGGGGGGGGGGGGGGGGGGGGGGGGGGGGGGGGGGGGGGGGGGGGGGGGGGGGGGGGGGGGGGGGGGGGGGGGGGGGGGGGGGGGGGGGGGGGGGGGGGGGGGGGGGGGGGGGGGGGGGGGGGGGGGGGGGGAAAAAAAAAAAAAAAAAAAAAAAAAAAAAAAAAAAAAAAAAAAAAAAAAAAAAAAAAAAAAAAAAAAAAAAAAAAAAAAAAAAAAAAAAAAAAAAAAAAAAAAAAAAAAAAAAAAAAAAAAAAAAAAAAAAAAAAAAAAAAAAAAAAAAAAAAAAAAAAAAAAAAAAAAAAAAAAAAAAAAAAAAAAAAAAAAAAAAAAAAAAAAAAAAAAAAAAAAAAAAAAAAAAAAAAAAAAAAAAAAAAAAAAAAAAAAAAAAAAAAAAAAAAAAAAAAAAAAAAAAAAAAAAAAAAAAAAAAAAAAAAAAAAAAAAAAAAAAAAAAAAAAAAAAAAAAAAAAAAAAAAAAAAAAAAAAAAAAAAAAAAAAAAAAAAAAAAAAAAAAAAAAAAAAAAAAAAAAAAAAAAAAAAAAAAAAAAAAAAAAAAAAAAAAAAAAAAAAAAAAAAAAAAAAAAAAAAAAAAAAAAAAAAAAAAAAAAAAAAAAAAAAAAAAAAAAAAAAAAAAAAAAAAAAAAAAAAAAAAAAAAAAAAAAAAAAAAAAAAAAAAAAAAAAAAAAAAAAAAAAAAAAAAAAAAAAAAAAAAAAAAAAAAAAAAAAAAAAAAAAAAAAAAAAAAAAAAAAAAAAAAAAAAAAAAAAAAAAAAAAAAAAAAAAAAAAAAAAAAAAAAAAAAAAAAAAAAAAAAAAAAAAAAAAAAAAAAAAACAGACAACAGACAAAAGAAAACAGACAAACAGACAAACAACAAACAGACAAACAGAAAAACAGAAAAACAACAAACAGACAAAAAACCCCAAACAGACAAACAGACAAACAGACAAACAGACAAACAGACAAACAGACAAACGAAAACAACAAACAACAAAAAAAAGACAAACAACAAACAGACAAACAACAACAGACAAACAGACAAACAGACAAAAAACAAAAAAAAACAGAAAAACAACAAACAGACAAACAGACAAACAGACAAAAGAAAAACAGACAAAAAACAAACAGACAAACGAAAAACAGACAAACAGAAAAAACAGACAAACAACAAACAGACAAACAGACAAACAGACAAACAGACCAACAACAGACAAACAGACAAACAGACAAACAGAAAAACAGACAAACAGACAAACAGACAAACAGACAAACAACAAACAGACAAACAACAAACAGACAAACAGCAAAAAACCAGACAAACAGACAAACAACAAACAGAAAAACAGACAAACAAAAAACAGACAAACAGACAAACAGACAAACAACAAACAGAAAAACAGAAAAACAGACAAACAGAAAAACAGACAAACGACAAACAACAAACAGACAAACAGACAAACAGACAAACAGACAAACAGACAAACAGACAAACAGACAAACCAAAAAAAACCCAAAAACAGACAACAGACAAACAGACAAACAGACAAACAGACAAACAGACAAACAGACAAACAGACAAACAGAAAAACGAAAAACAGACAAACAGACAAACAGACAAACAGACAAACAGACAAACAGACAAACAGACAAACAGACAAACAGACAAACAGACAAACAGACAAACAGACAACCAGACAAACAGACAAACACAAGCCCAACAACAAACAGACAAACAGACAAACAGACAAAAAAAACCAGACCAAACAGAAAACAGACAAACAGACAAACAGACAAACAGACAAACAGACAAACAACAAACAGACAAAAAGACAAACAGACAAACAGACAAACAGACAAACAGACAAACAGACAAACAGACAAACAGACAAAAACACAACAGACAAACAGACAAACAGACAAACAGACAAACAGACAACAACAAACAGACAAACAGACAAACAGAAAAACAGACAAACAGAAAAAACAGACAAAAAAAAAAGACAAAAAAAAAAAAAAAAAAAAAAAAAAAAAAAAAAAAAAAAAAAAAAAAAAAAAAAAAAAAAAAAAAAAAAAAAAAAAAAAAAAAAAAAAAAAAAAAAAAAAAAAAAAAAAAAAAAAAAAAAAAAAAAAAAAAAAAAAAAAAAAAAAAAAAAAAAAAAAAAAAAAAAAAAAAAAAAAAAAAAAAAAAAAAAAAAAAAAAAAAAAAAAAAAAAAAAAAAAAAAAAAAAAAAAAAAAAAAAAAAAAAAAAAAAAAAAAAAAAAAAAAAAAAAAAAAAAAAAAAAAAAAAAAAAAAAAAAAAAAAAAAAAAAAAAAAAAAAAAAAAAAAAAAAAAAAAAAAAAAAAAAAAAAAAAAAAAAAAAAAAAAAAAAAAAAAAAAAAAAAAAAAAAAAAAAAAAAAAAAAAAAAAAAAAAAAAAAAAAAAAAAAAAAAAAAAAAAAAAAAAAAAAAAAAAAAAAAAAAAAAAAAAAAAAAAAAAAAAAAAAAAAAAAAAAAAAAAAAAAAAAAAAAAAAAAAAAAAAAAAAAAAAAAAAAAAAAAAAAAAAAAAAAAAAAAAAAAAAAAAAAAAAAAAAAAAAAAAAAAAAAAAAAAAAAAAAAAAAAAAAAAAAAAAAAAAAAAAAAAAAAAAAAAAAAAAAAAAAAAAAAAAAAAAAAAAAAAAAAAAAAAAAAAAAAAAAAAAAAAAAAAAAAAAAAAAAAAAAAAAAAAAAAAAAAAAAAAAAAAAAAAAAAAAAAAAAAAAAAAAAAAAAAAAAAAAAAAAAAAAAAAAAAAAAAAAAAAAAAAAAAAAAAAAAAAAAAAAAAAAAAAAAAAAAAAAAAAAAAAAAAAAAAAAAAAAAAAAAAAAAAAAAAAAAAAAAAAAAAAAAAAAAAAAAACAGACAAACAGACAAACAACAAACACAAACACAAACAGACAAACAGACAACAGACAAACAACAAACGACAAACACAAACAACAAACAACAAACAGACAAACAGACAAACAGACAAACAACAAACAGAAAACAGAAAACAACAAACAGACAAACACAACAACAAACAACAACAGACAACAGACAAACAGACAACAACAACAGACAAACAGACAAACAGACAAACAACAAACAACAAAAACAAACAGACAAACAACAAACAGACAAACACAACAGACAACAACAAACAGACAAACAACAAACAGACAAACAGACAAACAACAAACAGACAAACAGACAAACAAAAAAGACAAAACAACAACAAACGACAACACAACAGACAAACAACAACAGACAACAGACAAACAAAACAAACAACAAACAGACAAACAGAAAAACAACAAACAGACAAACAGACAAACAGACAAACAGACAAACAGACAAACAGACAAACAGAAAAAACAGACAACAGACAAACAGACAAACAGACAAACAGACAAACAGACAAACAGACAAACAGACAAAACAGACAAACAGACAAACAACAACAACAAACAGACAAACAGACAAACAGACAAACAGACAAACAGACAAACAGACAAACAGACAAACAGACAAACAGACAAACAGACAAACAGACAAACAGACAAACAGACAAACAGACAAACAGACAAACAGACAACAGACAAACAGACAAACAGACAAACAGACAAACAGACAAACCAAACAAAAACAGACAAACAGACAAACAGACAAACAGAACAACACAGACAAACAGACAAACAGACAAACAGACAAACAGACCAGACAAACAGACAAACAGACAAACAGACAAACAGACAAACAGACAAACAGACAAACAGACAAACAGACAAACAGACAAACAGACAAACAGACAAACAGACAAACAGACAAACAGACAAACAGACAAACAGACAAACAGACAAACAGACAAACAGACAAACAGACAAACAGACAAACAGACAAACAGACAAACAGACAAACAGACAAACAGACAAACAGACAAACAGACAAACAGACAAACAGATAAACAGATAAACAGATAAACAGATAAACAGATAAACAGATAAACAGATAAACAGATAAACAGATAAACAGATAAACAGATAAACAGATAAAGAGATAAATAGATAAATAGATAAATAGATAAATAGATAAATAGATAAATAGATAAATAGATAAATAGATAAATAGATAAATAGATAAATAGATAAATAGATAAATAAATAAATAAATAAAAAATAATAATATAATGCCTCCCGACTGGCCGGGAAGACGAAGTAGAATGTGAAACCTCCAATCTGAGGGATTTGGGTGACATAAGGTAGGGGCGGACTGGGGCAAAAAGGCCCGGGATGCTGGGGCCCGGGATTTGGGGGAAGGGGCGGCACTATGTACTGGTCCAGAGGGGAGGGGAGCGGACATGGAGGGGCCCGGGGTGCTGCAGCACCCCGGCGGCACCCCAGCCCAGTCCGCCCCAGACTAAAGGTAGAGGAGTATGAGGGTCCTCCCTCTGCAAATTTTGAAAATTTAATCACTCTAAAACACAATGTTAAGCAATGTTAATGTCAAACGACAGAAACTTAAAATATTCATTTTCTAATCTATCAGTAATTTTGTGGGGACCGGAGAAAAAATGTGTGATTGATAAGATCATACTGGGTCGAAAGAATTAAACAACTGACTCACAGGTTAAATTTCTAAAAGTTAAACTTAAGCTCTGAAATCCTGCCAAAGTGTCGGGGGGGGGCAAACGGTGGTCTCAGGTGGGGGGGCCCTGGCCCCCCTCTAGCTCCGGGCCTGGCAGGTAGGTAGTTCTTGGATTCAGAGAGCTTCTCTCCACTAAAATGCTTGTAACTCTGAATTTTTAATATTTTGCCATAAAAAATTAGGAGCTTGCTTTCGAGGGTACCTACTAAAGATTTAAAACGAGTACGTTGCAAAAACCAATGTACCCCTTTCCCGGAAATGGCCTCCATGGGGCTCTTGCAAACTTTTGCTGAAGGAAATGAATAGTAGGATCTGATGTTAAATCCGGCGAAAATCCCGAAAATCGCACTAGAGAAAGTGAAACATTCAGTAATAAACTCAGAAAACGGTTGTAATGGTGGAGCTACGCAGGTATCATGGGAGATTCCTGTCTAATTTGTCACTTTCTCTACGGAAACACAGAGATAAGTCTTAACTTACGTAGGAATCTCCCATGATACCTACGTAGAGCTGCACCGAGAATGAATTTTGTAATATTTTGAGTTTACTCATCGTCATTTTTACAGGTTTTTAAGCAAGAATCAATTCTTCCATCACTTGTAGAAAAATTTTGCAAGAGCCCCATTACAGATGATGGTCCTCTAAAATTTTGATGACACTCCCCTCCCATCCTTTTTCGGAATCAAAGATCCATTTGGACCAGTATTTGCAGACCTATCGACCTCTAGATACTCAACGAGGAGTGAGTACTTACATAACTTAAATCCGGACTTCTTACAATTTCAGAGTAGAAGAGATAAGCAATCTTCATAAAACCTGGTTTTGGCCCCGAACTCAAAGCGTTTGGGGACTAAAAACATATCATTGATTCATTGCCACCGTAACTATAATTAATTGAACAAGCTTTGTTTCTACTACGCGCGTCGCGCAAGCCAATAAACGAAAGCTATTCAAATAATAAGTGCGCCTGCAATACTCACTATATGCAATATGCAACGCACCGTTTCTGATGATGCGCGGAGCTCTTGTTGTTCAATGTTGTGATGGATGAATCATATGATGATAGATTTAGTAGATGGTCCCTAGAGATACACTAATGTGACATACTAATGGAGGGGGGGGATGGGCGTGGGTCGGTGTACTTGTACTTACTGCGCCTGGATGGATGCAACCTGCTAGCTTCTCTACTCAAAAATCGGCCGCTCACTTTGGATACTATACATATTTTCAGTGCTTTTTCTTTCGATACTTTTTTGTGGATACTGTTTTTTTCAATTTTTTTTTCTTTTGCTACTTTTTTCTCCACATTTCAACAAGTTATTTCTGATACTGTTTTTTAACATTTTTTCTTTTGATATTCTTCGATACTTTTCTTTCCCACACTTTCCTTTTGATATTTTTTTTTACACTTTTTCTTTTGATAGGTACTTTGTCTTTTGATGCTATACTTTCAATACTTCGTCTTTGGATACTTTTTTTTCAATATTTTTTCTTTCGAAACTTTTTTTCCATATTTTTATTTGATACTTTTTCCTTTGTTACTTTGTCTTTTGATACTATTCTTCCGGAACTTTTTCTTTCTACCGGCTCAGTAGATTTTTCCCCCTCTTTTAGAATCTTTTTCTGGGGGGGGGGGAGGGGGTCCGAAAATTGTCAGGGGAGGTCTGAAGGTCAACATTTGATAAAATTTATCAGAAAACCCAAGAAATTACATTTTTTTGGGTGACGTTTGACGTCTAGGAGACCCCCTAGACCCCCTCCGACTCATCCCCTGGTAATGCCACAATAATTGCCACTGCTCCTTATTCCCTTACAGTTCTCTTTTGATATGTTGCCTTTTAATACTTTTTCTTACAATTCTGTTTTTTTTCTCTCTCCAATCTCCATACTTTTTTTTGATACTCAAAACATTTAAATTGAAACAATTAAATTCTCACCGATATTCATACGTTTACGCACCTTGATTGCTTACAATTATAAATTAATTTGCGTCTAAAATTGGCTTCTTTCAATACTTATAGTTGTTCAGCTTTTTGTTGACGAGAAATATCAAATAATTCATAATATTTAATAGAATGACCGAATCATCTTTGTTTGTGTCGTCGTGAAACTTACAGGTTGCATACCCTGCCCCTAGTTTTTGAACCTCCTCGAATGGAGCCATTTTTGTTTCAAATCATATGCGTGTTTGTATGGTCTATACAGCGTAGTTTCTTGTCCTCTTCATTCATGGGACGATTCTAGAATCCGCGATCACTTTTCATTATTTTCTAACACTAGCATTTTCTAGCCCAGTGGGTCGAAAATGGCGACCGTGCATTTCATAATTAATTTTTTAGTACTTTTATATTTTTGTGATATACCTCCGTGTTTCAGTGACTATTCTCGTAAGTAACAATTTGCGATCCGACTTGCCTCAGTGCACACTCCATGTTTGCCTGTTTACGCAGTTACATCTGAAGGTTTCATCGAGTGTGACAGATGTTCTCTGCAAACACTGTGATCCTCTCGTAAACCCTCGTAAAACAGTGTTTGAGCCCATGCCCTATCCTCTCACGCCTGTCGCAGTATTATTACTCACTCTCTTATCCTGAAGTATCTAGGCTCTCAGCTCTTTCAATTTCCTCTGACTTCTGCATAACCTCATTTCATTGAATTTGCATCTGTAACTAAAACTAATTCCCTAGAATCAAAACCTCCTCAGGTTCCCATTTCACCATCTTTGTGTAGAAAGTTTTCCTATTCGTTCCTCACTATTTTGGATTACTTTTTCCGTTGTCTCATGAACTGTAAAATCTAGCAGAGCTTGTGACAATCGTGAGGCGTTCAAGTGCACACTCGAACCTTGGATGGATCTGTCCGTCCTGTATTAGAGTGCTTGCTGTCTGAGTGTTGGGTTCCGTCAAGTAGCTGTACTTGCGCCCTTCAAAGTATGGGTTTGAGCTCATTTTGCGAAAGATGGCAGATGGCATTCTAACTGATTTCCTGTTCAGTTAGTAAGTCCGCGTTTCTGTACATCCAAGTCAGTGCGCTGAAACACAGACTTGCCTACTGTGCAGGAAAGAAACGGAGCTGTCATCTGCAATCTGCCGTGAAACGAGCTTTTGCCCATATTCTTTGCTAACCAACCATTTACCAATTCTTTCTGTTGTTTTTGCCACTTGTTACAACTCAATGCTGTAAATGCATTTGTTCTTGAGTCTCAGTAAAGAAACCCGATTGTGTGTAGAGGCTTCTTGTGAACTTGAAGGAGGTGGAAAAGCAGATCCATGACCAAATTTGAAGGTTAAGATTGATGATGGACTGGTCAAAGATATAATATAAACGTAAAGCTATGCTAGAAGACAAAGTGCCTGTACAGGTTTCAAAGGAGCTGAATGTTCAATCTGTTGGTGTGTTTTCTTGGACGGTTAGTAGAGCTCGTTTCACGATAGAAGGCCGATGATAGATCATGCGGCTCGCTGCGCAAACACGTGTTTGTGTTCTTGCATTTGCGCAACAACAAAGACTCGTCTCTGCGCAGTAAGCAAACCCATCTGTCATGGGCTAACTTTTGTGAGACGACCTCTAGCCTGGCCGGTATTGTACTCTGGGTCTCCCGCAAGTCATACCATGCTCAGCTATGCTTGTCGCAGCTGAGCATGGTGCAACATGTATTCTGACTTGGTCCTGAAATTCTTCTACCTACCCCTTTTTTCCTTCATCGCCGTATCATCTCCTATTAACAAACCTTCAACGTCCTTGCGCTCTTTTTTCACTTCCTTCAAAACCTCTTGGTGAATCCTCAACGACCTGTGGTGTCATTCTCACCTGCTAGAGATGCGACTCTGTCATGCGTTCTCTAAACAAGAACTTTTGAAAAATGTTTGAACGTCACGTTCAAGAGCCAATCCTGAAAAACATTTCGAGTGCATTCCAAGCTTTCTACGACCAATTTAGTAGGTCGAAAGTACAGGCGAGAAACTTTGACTTTGTTGGTTTGTGCAAAGTCAATCAAAACGTTCAAACTTAATTTCTCGCTAATCTTTCGACCCCAAAAAACTAGTCGTTGGAAGCTCAGATTAGCATCTTAATGTCCCTTAGAATTTTCCCTTAAACATGGCTTTGAAACATATTCAAAAATTCAATTAGAACTCCAGTAAACGATGGTCAAAGGCAGAAAAGCTATGGTTTTAGAGTGCGAGCGATAGTGTCATGTCTCTAGCTGATGAGAATGTCACTGCAGGTTCTTGAGGATTCACCTCTAAGCAAGAACCTATCAGCATTTATGTTGAGTAGATGCCTAGACTCCCTGACAGTTTTTTGTTCAAGGGACTCTTTTTGGTTCCTGCCCTCTTGAACTTTGGAATCTTGGTTTTGACTTGAAAAAGTTCAATTTCTCTGAACTATGCTGGAAGTTTGAGACATATTTTTGAACAAGTGCATCGAAGAATCTGACTCATACTAAATCCTTTCATTCTGTCGCATGCATATTCTTTGTTCATAATTCTCTCACTTCTTGTAAAATTGTTTAAAATGGAATATTACACTCAGCCAAGCTCAATATCGCTAGAAAAAATCTCCCCTGTTTTAATTCAATTTTGTTTTTCCTGACATTGGAGAAATCTCTAAACAGACTAACACAGTTTTTATGCCAACTGAATTCAATGTAGGCAAGAGTATATATAGAGAGTAAAGAGTATAAGAGAATACGAGTATAGGTAAGAGTATATATGTTCATGATCAGTGGCGCACCGAAGGGGGTGGTTTTAGGGTCAAAACCCCCCCTAAGCATCAAGATTTTGCCCTAAAAAAGGTCATCTTCGGCCAAAATTTATTTCTAAACCCCCCCTAAGGCCTCAGAAAATGAAAAATTTGCGGTGAAACCCCCTCCAAACTAAAGTTCTCGGTGCGCCACTGTTCATGATAGGCAAGAGCCAAGTGCAAGTGCAAGCAGGTGATGCCTAAGTCTGTCCCACTAATAGTGTGATTTTCTTATTCTTTAACAAGTTGGAAAGAATTATTCTTAGTTGGTGTGGTTTGTTCAGTGTTGTGACAGTGGTGTATTGTTTGGGGGGGGGGGGGGGGGGTAAAAATAGTTTTATTCTGCTTGAATTTGAATTTTTGCTTCTGGAATGTGCCAAACCACAAAGAGAGTAGGTAACCCCCCCCCCCCCTCCACCCAATTGCTGCTACTGTGTTGTGATGATGAATTAAACACATTGTTCCAGGTTTTTGTTTGTTTACATCAGAACTACCATAATAAAGGGGTGGCTATAGTTTTGGTGCGTTATTTTATTCATCGTTCCACCAGGAGCTGAACTGCACAGTTTTTTTATTCGCTTACCTTTGGGATGGATTGCACCAGAGTGTTATTTTATTATTAGCTGTGAATCAGACTGGGTCCTATTTTGGTGCAAGCTCCAGTACATTGAAATAGAAGACCGTTGTAAAGCAGAACCATTTTGAGTATCAGGCTTTAACAAGTAGCGGTGGCTGCTTCCGAACTGCATCAAATTGCATCGGTTGATTAGCAAGGAGTCAAAACTCTGCGCTAATCAACTGCTCACCAATGCGTTTTGATGCAGTTTGGAAGCAGGCACCGCTACTCTACCAAACCCGATACTTAGAATGGTTCTGCTCTACCAGACCTGGAACAATGCACAGAAGCTGGAGCCATGCACCAGAGGCTCTGGTGTAGCTCCATTCAGCTGTCTGCCCTGCATTAGTGCGGATTTCAATGAATAAAACAAAATGCACCATTTATGTTAGCAAACTTAGAGTAACCCTGTTTGGTAGATTGATTCCTTGGAGTGGCTGAGCAGGTCTGTTCTGTTCTTATAAAATGCGCAAACTGTGCTGGCTAGTAGCAATAAAGTGGTTTAGTAGTGCTGCGTTCCATATTACTCCAGTTGAAAATATTAGCTCAAGACAGAGGTATCACCTTAAGTACTGTGATTGAGGAGATAATTTACCTACTTAAATCCTTAAAGTGAATCATCGTGGAATTAAAGTTCAAAGATCCACTCAAGGCAGGGTCAGGACTGTGCATGAATGACCTTATTCCCCGTCATTAGTGTTGCAACTCTACCAAGATCTATTTAAACAGGTTGTCTGATAGCACTGTAGTCTTTGTGACCAACTAGGAAAAATTTTCCCGCTTTGGCAAAAGCCCTATTGTCGCTTTGTTAGGAAAGACTACAGCAGACCACTGTTGGACTTACTTGTTTAAAAGTATAAACCTTAAATCTTGGAGGTAGCTCTGATAGAAATCTGTTTTGAACATTTTACTCGGGCTCGGTTTGTCTGTCTCTTATTATTCTTTAACCTCAAATCAAATGTAAGGACTGATCGATTTGATAAAGGTTTAAACGAACGTGCAAGTGTTGTAGAATGTCTATCTGGACACAGAAATCGATATATTGGTTTCCTTTGGAAGGATTTACATGGTAAAGAAATTGACATGTGACAGAAACAAGCAACTAGCAAACTTTTCTCACCTGGACAATTAGATTAAAATTCCGTGTCCAGAATCACTCTTACCACTCGGAAACCTTGCACTTTCGTTTGAAACCAGTTTTTACTGAATTAATTTCAATTTTTGACTGTAGGTGATAAAATAAGAGGCAAAAAAACCATTCATGCTGCCTCACTTTGGGATTGGACTTAAAAACTTATATCGTGCCATTGCCTGTCTATAGTTGTAGCCTGTCCGTTGTTGCCTTCTTCTGATGGTAATTTTAATCGCTGTTGGTGCTTAAGTTTGATGCTTTCATCCAAATGAATCTATCATAATATCTTGTTTCCTTTTGATTTCAGGTCTTCTCTACGATTCAGATTTTAATGATTTCCCCCAAAATACCTTGGTTGAATTAGGAAGTGACTACCACCGTGAAAAACGAAGCCCTGTCACTTTTGCACCTGACACGGCTCATATCTTACGCAATGCAAACACTACTGACGATGCTCCAGCAAAGCAAGGCGTGAAATCAGTCTCAATTGATGTACCATCTACGGAGCCTAATGCTAATCATAATCCATCCGGCACGCACTCTACTTTGTTGGTCTCTAGTGAGTTCTTCATGCAGATGCAGTTGTTTTAAAACATTAATTAATGAATAAATAGCCATTAATTTATTACTACCTACTCATACTACTATCACAACTTATTCATTCATTTATTTATTTATGAATTTATTCAGACAAACTGGCAGAGCCCAATATAGATTAAAATAATGATTGGAACAAATAGTAGATAGTGACAAGATCTGGAACTTTGTCAACTGTAAATGAAAATAGTTTAAAGTAGCAAAAGAAAATGAACGAAAAATAATTATTCAGGGTGTTTCCACTATCTTTTTAGCGAAAACGGCGCAAGATGCAGAAATTCTGACGACACTTTTTTTATGTATATCGACCCAAAAGAATTCAGGGAAAATATTGCCGTCCAAATTGGGCCCCAAAAAAGGGCCAAATTGCTGTTTCTCAATGTTTTCTTATGGGACTGGTATTTTATTATCATAGAAATGGATTGTACACCTAAATTTATGCATGTTTTGTCCGGGCATTTTTTTTTTCAAAAAATGGCCCCTTCTCAAGTTAAGGACCATTTTAAAAAAATTTAGGGCCATTTTGAATGGGTCAGTTGCAAGGGTCTGAAATGTTGTATTTTTTATAAAGAAAATGATAGTACTTGTTGAGCTGAGACCAATGGTGTCGTTGATTTTTTCACAAGTGTCCCAGTTTAGGAGATACACATGTGTAAAGTTGTAAAAAATTGTGTGCGTAGTGACGTCACTACGCGTAATTCCCATTTAAAACAATGTATTTTGGGCCAAAATCTCATCTCCGAAACAATGGAACTTAATCAGAAACCAGAGGCATTTTTGTTCTCAACTCATCAAGTACTATCATTTTCTTTATAAAAAACCAAACCTTTCAGACCCTTGCAACTGCCCTATTTAAAAATTGTTGGACTCCCAAAAACTAAGATATTCTGAATCAGCAAATTAAGGGCTTTCTTTTGATGTATCACAACCTTATTTTCTGCAAAAAAAAAATTGGGGGCCCCCTCCCCACAAATGTTGGGGCTTTACGGGCATCTAGGAAAAAATTTCAAACGGCAAGGTATAGGTTGTGATACATCATTCGAAAGCTTTTGATAAGACAAAGACAATGGTCTAAATCAGAAATCAATCCAATAATTTCAACAAGAGTTACAGCCATTCAAAGATTTGCAGTATTTTTTTCGTATTGGAGGATATATTAAAGAGGCCATTGAAAACAATCCTGCAAATACTGATATTGAATCAGCAAATTAAGGGCTTTCTTTTGATGTATCACAACCTTATTTTCTGCAAAAAAAAAATTGGGGGCCCCCTCCCCACAAATGTTGGGGCTTTACGGGCCTCTAGGAAAAAATTTCAAACGGCAAGGTATAGGTTGTGATACATCATTCGAAAGCTCTTGATAAGAAAAAGACAATGGTCTAAATCAGAAATCAATCCAATAATTTCAACAAGAGTTACAGCCATTCAAAGATTTGCAGTATTTTTTTCGTATTGGAGGATATATTAAAGAGGCCATTGAAAACAATCCTGCGAATACGAGAAAAATACTGCTAATCTTTGAATGGCTGTAACTCTCGTTGAAATTATCAAATTAAGACCCAGTTCAGACTTTTCTTTGTCTTTTCAAGGACTTTCCAATTATTTTTAGCAACTTGTGCCCTGCCATTTTAAACTTTATTCAAAGGGGCCTTGCCCCCAAAGCCCCAAAATTTAGGGGGAGAAGCCAGGCTGTAACTCTCCATGAAATTATCGGATCGACTTCCGGTTTGGACCATTTTCTTTGTCTTTTCAAGAGCTTTCGAATAATGTATTACAACCTTTACCTTGCCGTTTGAAAATTTTTTCCTTGAGGCCCATAAAGCCCCAAAATTTGGGGGGGAGAGGCCCTCAATTTCTTTTCGCAGAATATAAGGTTGTGATACATCAAAATAAAATCCTCAATCTGTTGATTCAGAATATATTTAGTTTTTTGAAATCCGACAATTTTTGAAGTCTTAGTGAGCGATTCAAAATGGCCCCTAAATTTTTTTAATACGGCCCCTGACTTGAGAATGGGCCATTTTTTGGAAAAAATGCCCTGGACAAATATGCTTATTTTAAGGTGTGCAATACATTTCTGAGATAAAGAAATACCTGTCCCATAAAAAGACATAGAGAAACAGTTTGGTCCCTTTTAGGGGCCTAATTAGGGTCTTAGAGGCTGTTCTTAGGAGAAGGCAATATTTTCCCTGAATTCTTTGGGTTCGATGGACATCAATAAAATTTTGTCAGAATTTCCGTATCTCGGGCGGTTTCGGTTTTCGCGGTGGTCTGAAATACCCTGTGTACAGGAAAAAGGGGAAACCGATTACTTTACTAACAAGATACAAAATTAAACTAGTTGTATGAAAGGAATATTCCTCGAATAATGGTTTGAAGAGACTGTGAAAGGTACTGCAGCTAATTTTCGCACCCTATGCTACCAGCAATGTGCCGCGGGTAATATTCTTGGGAGAAATGAGAGATTAGATTCCCGGTGGGAACATTCCTGTCTTTTTGTTTTTTGTTGGTTTCTGTTTCTTGAAATTCTACAAAAAACTTGAACACGCTGAGTAATGAACAAAAAAGAAAAACCAACAAACGAACTTTCAAATAAAATTTACGAACAAAAAAAAATAATTAAGTCCTAAAGTACTTACTTACAAAATAAATTTTCTGTGCAAATATTGTTTTGACGTCACAAAATCTGCCTTAGCTTAGCGCATTGTTGCAAGTACAGAAAATTTAAGTCGCATAAAATTAAATAATTTATTTCCTAAAAATTTAGTAAATTCCTACCCGGGAATATTCCGGAAAAACAAATCAATGTACACCCTGTTTATCTCATGCCTTTATTCCAGTCAGTCTGTTTTCATTATTAACGCAACAATTTGATTTGAAACAGATGCTGGTGAAAGTGGCAAATTGACTCGTCCCAAAAATGTTGGTGCAGTCCGTGCTACGGATCCTTCCTCATACAGTTCTCCGCACGGTACTGTGGGTAGTATAAGTACGTAATCCTTCATCTTTTGTATTTCACTAATTAAGTATTTGTGTGCTTGTGTGCTTGCATTAGCTCTATTCTTCAGCATTCTTCTATTGTCTCAAAAAAATTTCAGGAAAAATCCAAGCAGATGCATTTTTTCATCTTGTTAATACTAGCCCAGTTGCTCTCAACCTTTTTTACGCTGCCGCCCTCCTGAGGAGTGCAAAACTGCTCACCTCCGTTTTGGAGATACGCTCATGTAAAGTGGCAAAAATTTATGAATTTATGTGCGTTGTGTCATCACTTTGTGGGATTCCTATTTACAACGATGTTTCTTTGGGCCAGAATTGCATCTCCAGAACTATGAATCCTAGTTTTTTTTCTTCCAAAGTTTGTTCATAAGAACAATAAATGGTATTGCACACGTCAATATAATCATATTTGTTAATCGGTAAAGTAACAAAACGTAATTTAAATTTAATTTTAACCAACCTAACTCTAAAAAAATTCACTTAGAGACTAATAAGCCCCTTCCAATAGAAGATTTTTACCCTCTCTCCCCCCCCCCCCCCGAGAAAGATTTGGGGGTTCTGTTCTTTCTCCAGCCCATCAGGTAGCTTATTGAAGCTTTTAGCTGCCAGTGAGCATAACCCGGCACCGAAGGGTAGGCCTGTGAAATGTTCGATGCATCAATCGAAGTTTCGATGTTTTCGTACTATCGAATGGATTCGATGTTAATGTTGATGTCAATGGATGCATGGAAACTCATTATTTATTGATATTTTGACTAAAAGCAGACCTTTGTGTCACTTTTTCCTCTAAAACCGACTCTAAAGCATTAAAAAAATATCATGATTTTCAGTGGTTTCTCACTTTTGACTTGTTAAAATTTGCTTTGATGCATTGATAAAATTTTGATGTTTTTTGGTTATCGAACTTTGATGTACAAAACTGGACATTGCTTAGGCCTACCGTAGGGACTAGTTTACAGAAGACAGCTGGATGTTGGCATCCTCTCTGGTGTTATAGGTGTTAAAAACCAAAGACATCCTTATATTCAGCTTATCAAGCACTTTCATTTGCTTCCTGAATAACATCTAATTTATTCAGACCTTTGCAACTGCTCCATTATACCAAATTGCTTTTACCCATAGATATTTGTCTATATTTTACATCTTACCTCATAATCCTCGTTTTTTACGTGAGTCTAATTTTTTGTCCGCTTTTTTTTTCTTTGTATTCACAGGCACAACTTCCGACTCCTCAGTCCTTGCTGATGAACATAGTGGTGTAGCTGTAGTTCCAAATTATCCTGAGGGCATCAGCAATCAGACATTGAGAGAGCATCAAATTGACGTTAGTTACAATGTAAGTTCTAAATACACCGTCGGGGAATACCCTACGAACACTTTCTCATATCAAATTTAATCTTGGGGAGACCCCCAGACCCCCCTTTAATATTTTAAGGAAGACCCTCAGACCCCCTTCAATAGCATGGGGGAGACCCCCTTCGACATTTTTATCCAAATCCAAAGATCTATTTTCGAAATATTCAAATTTGTCCTATTTTTGACCCATTTTCCTATTGATTTTTTAATGGAAACCATTTTTCATCCATAATTAACGTAACAATTAAAATTTCAGAAAAACAAAAAAAATTCCTCTGGGAACATTAAAACCAACACCTCTGCCAAATTTGGATGTATATGGATCAATAGTAAAAAAGTTATGCTGGGTTTCATGTTTTATGGCTACAGACGGACAGACAGACGCCATGTGTGCAGAAAGTGTGTGCATTTACACCTTCAAGCCACACATGGTTAAATAATATTGAAATTTCATGGATAAATTTTCTTTAGGATTGTATTAAGCATGATGAGAGCCAAGTATTTTGTAATTATCATGATTTACTTAGTCGTAGTGGGCCAAGTATCAAAACAAAATACCTTGAAAATCTCTGCGCCATTGCAATACTTTCTCTATTTCTAACTTTGTTAGGAGTGAGAAATTAAAAATGTATTTATTCTTCTTTCTCTCATTATTATGCCAGAACAATCGGCCTTTAAAAAAAAAAACAAGTCGCAGCTGCAACACTCATAAGTGCTGGCAAAGGAACGTGAGTATCAAGCCAAGATTACTACGTGGTCCATGTACGTTATTCATCAATAGGTTCTTTGATTTGGCTTACAGCTGCCGGGCCCAGCGCGCTCTCTCTCATCCTTTTACCTTTTACACAGGTCTATCGTTCGCGGTGAAACACCCGCATAAGCGGTAAACCAGCAGCTAAGGCGGTAAACCTTCTATTGATCTATCTATCCTTTTTTTTAATTTTTTTGTTGAAAAACTAATAGAACGCAAACTTCAAGCGCAAATATTTGGAAAAGTTATCATACAATTGAGCTGGTGCTTTGAGAACTTTTTCTTAGCTCGATCTGCTGGATCGAATAATGCCAATTACATCAAAAAATCTATTGGGAACCACTTCCTATAAGGAGTGTGGAAGGTTCCATTCAAAACTGTTGAGAAATTTTCAAAATTTTGATCGACCGTAACTTTTGAAATTTCCAAATTTTTGATCGATTGTTGCTTCGGTTGATTGCAGAGGCCTGTATATCTCCCTTGGAAGCATTAATTTCTAACCTGTCTCATAAATCACCTTTGTCCTTTGAAACATCAATAAGTGTGTTGTTTCCGTTATTTATATTTTTTTTTTGCATTCACAGGACACCCAGGCTTACTATTCCTATAAAATCTACACGGAACCAGAGTACGAAAACAAATATTGGGTTGATATGGATTCTCACAAAGACATGAAAGTAAATGAACTGTTATCAAAATCTCATCGGAGAGCAGCTGTAAGTATATCCTCTTCACAACTCTTGGACCATTTCATCTTATGATGATTTCCTTGCAATGAAAATATCCCTTCTTGAATACGTTATTGTTAAACGTCTTCATCTTTTTAATATTTTCTTGGAATACTGGAATCAGAATGGAAACCTAATTTCATCTTGAAACGTTTTTCATTTTGGGTATCTTCAGATCCGCCATGTTGGAAAGTGAGCATTTCCGACAATCTTCTGCAACCATCTGGGTGTGATTGGTTGTACATCACCCTTGAATTAAAAATATAACATCAAAAAGCACTTCTGCCATCTTGAAAAGTGATCAGGAATAGTTGGCAATCGGTGTCAGTAAATTCCAAATCTTGTTTTGATTGGCTCATGAGGGAGTCTCCGTTCTGATTGTAGTGTTCTGTGTTGTTATTTCTGAAATTGTTTGTACTATGCTCGGTTTAACATTTTACTCATTCTTCAACTGATACAAATAGGATGCAAGTTTTGGGTTACTGATTTCATTCAAGGTTTGTACTGACCATGGTACAACCATCTAAGCAAAATAAACCTACACCTATTTTTAACCCTTTCATTTCATTACAAAAATTCAATTAAAGAAATTTCACATTGAGATAAGTGAGACGAAACAACTTTTCTCTCATTATTTCATGTGCTTGTCAATTTTTTTTTTAAATTCCATCAGATGCCGCGTTAAAAATGGTCCACATTCAAGGATGCAAAGACCGAAAGGGTTGAACATTTCGAACATTTTGAATTACAATTAAAAAAATTTGATACTTTTAATTTCATGTTACGTTCATTTGTGATTGCACTCAGAGCCTCCGGAAACTCTCTCTAACCAGCATATGCCCAGAATTTTTTAAAATTTTCAATTGTTTCTCTCAAAAAACACAATCTATGAACTAAAAACATGAAAAAATGAAAAAAAAAAAGAAATTTTGTAGTCCAGCGAAATGATACATGCTAAAAACTTCCAAAATTGGTTTTTATTTTAAGTACTATTGGTACTCACTCTGAAATTCTGTCCGAAAATAACCTAACAACAAGTGGGTTGTTAACAACCCACTGGGCATGTATGGGTTGGTTGAGGCTCTGTGAAAATAATTTTTTTGCAAGTATGTACTTAAATATTTTTCCAATTTTGGTCTTAAATTGAACTGTGGCGAAACTTGGAACTGAATCATTTTATTAACTTTCTTGCATTCTGCCTTCACTGTACATTTTGTTTGTTATTGAATTGTTTTAGACGCTGAAATTGTCTTTCCTGTTCCCATTCTACGGTCACATGATTAGCAATGTCACTGTAGCCACTGGAGGATTCTTGTACGCTGGAGATTATGTTCATTCTTGGCTAGCCGCAACGCAGTACATAGCCCCACTCATGGCAAATTTTGACACTAGACTTCAAAACAACTCGTTTGTTAAATATGCTGACAATGGTAATAAACATTTTAAACACTGAGCTTTTCTTCATTCTAGCTAGCACCTTTTGTGCATACATGCACAAGAAAAAATAACAGAGGGTGATTTTTTTGTGATTGCAAAAGTTTGCAAGAGCCCTTCATTTGAGTAGTATTGTTGGATTCATCTTTTTATTCTGAATGAAATCATCGGCGGTTACAAAGAAAACCTATCAAGCTGTTTCTGCATGAAACATGGATTGAAAGTTGAAAAGTTAAGACACGTAATTGACAACAGAAACATAACCTCTGTTCAAGATGAAAATCTGTTCTAAAAGAGAAAACCCCAAAATGTCAGCTTTTTATCTCAAACAGGACCAAAGTGACAGGGGGTCAAAGTCGGCCAAGACTTTTGCTGTAAGCAAATGAATGCTCACAGCAAAAGTTTACAAGAGCCCCATAGCCCCACTATATCAAGTCAACTTGGTCCATAAGAAGCGTGCAAGGTTCTTTTAGAGATCCTTTCCACCAACAATTAATGAAAGTAATGTTGTTTTGTTTTTTTTAAAGGAACAACGCTAACTGTTTTCTGGGAGAATGTTGTTCTACAAGACAGTCCTGAGCAAGGAGAGTTCTCGTTCCAAGTTACTTTGTGTGACAACGGTGATATTATTTTCGTCTATAAAAAAGTACCTTTTGGAATTCACTACATCAACGATAACAATCATCCTGTCAAAGTTGGTTTGTCGGATGCGTACATCATGCATCGTCATGTTTTCCGTAAGTACATATATTGTTTAATTTTTCTTTTGAATTATTTGCTTTGCACTTTGTACTATAGTTTGTTGATGGATAATTCTATAGGGTAGGTACTTGACGCTTCATGCATTTAGAAGGAGTCGACCATGTGAACAAACTTGAAGATTAAGTTTGATTATGAGTTGCAAGTGACAGTAATGAAGCTGGTCTTCTTGTTGTCACGGGTGGCATTACCTGCCAACTAGAGAACCTCAACAGCCACTGCGCAGTAGTAGCGCTACTTTTTTATATGTATATATGAATATAATATCATTGTTAAATAATCAGTTGAAATGCCTCAATCTTTTCATTAATTTTCTTGGATTTTATTTACAAAAACCTTATAAGGCAAGAAAATCATAAATACAGGTGAAATAAACAAACATTTCGGCTGTAAAACACTAGCCATTCTTCATTGTATAAAATTTAAATAAGATTAAAAATCAAGCAAAAATGGAACCACAAACGGTTACATGGTGAAAGAAAGATATAGACAGAGTGTATCGGAAACACATGTCGTCCTTGTAACTTCGTATACCAGAGGTATAAACTTTGGGGGGCTATAGCTCACAAGGGGGCAATTTTGGACACATGTTATAGGGGGGAAAAGTCTTATTTTGACCTCTAGAATACGTGGTTACAAGGACAACATATGTTTCTGATACACCCTGTATATAGTTCACGACATAGCCGCCAGATTGGGCTATTTTATCAAGTTTAGGATGTTTAATGTATTTCTGCTGAAAAAATCACTTCCAGACATATTGTCGCTTGTGGTGTTTTTCGGTGTCACCCTTTTATTACAGTAAAACTTCGATATAACGTTCTTCGAAATAACGTTTTTCGCGAAATAACGTTGATTTTCGCCGGTCCCGGCAGAATTGCCATACTTTCCATGTAAAAAAAATCCGTGATAACGTCGCAGATTCTCAGAATAACGTTCTTTTTTTGCCGGGCCGGAGGAAAAAAAGTACCAAAATTTCGTCGGAATCGCGTCAACATTCGTCGGTCAACCGCAAGGATTAATTCCGGGCCCACCCCAACTTGTCGCGCTGCATGGAGGAACTGATCGGTTCGTGGGAAGGGAAGAGAAAAGTGGAGAGTGGGGAGTGTTGAGGAAGAGATGAGTGGAGTCACACTTGTTTGGGGAAGGGGAAGGGGTAGACTCGTAGGTGTGATGGATGCACCGCCCGCGGCGCCCACCAACAACTGCCCCGTCACGGAAACGCTGACGCTAGACGAAATAGTTGATGCCCAGCAAGCAAGAAATGAGCAGGAGGAGGCAGTTGAAGATTCCGATGACGTAGAGGAAATTCCAGTCACCTCAGCAGAAGGGATTGGAGCATTGGATGTACTTACGCGGCTTCTTTGTCAGACGGGTGGCGAATCCCAGATTTTTAACGCTTGCGCAAAATTAGAGGCGCACATTGTAGAATCCATTCTAAAAATGTCCAAGAAGCAAAGTACCCCCGATTCATTTGTTGTAAAAGATAAATAAACAGTTGTTTTTGTTCCACCTCTCTGGTCTTATTTACGAAAGAATACTCCTTTAACCCAGTGGTGGGGGGGGGGGATAACACGATTTTCAACATTCGGCACTTGTTTCGCGTTTTTAGCCGCATTTTTTTACGTTTTTTGATATAACGTCGATCTCGAAATAACGTCGATTTCCGCGGGTCCCTTGAAAAACGTTATATCGAAGTTTTACTGTATATGTTTTTCATTATTGTTTATTGTTTTTTGTACAGTCAACGACTTAATAATGTCAGTTGACTCCTTAGATTTTCATTCAAGTAGGCAACCTGCAATACATATCAATGAATTTAAGCACTGCGGGTGGCCTACCTAAGTTAAAATTTAAGGAGTCAACTGACATTATTTAATTTTCCGACTACATATACTTCTGCTAGTTGTAATTTTATTATTTTTCTCTTTTGACTTTCAATTTTTCAGTTGTTAGACGTAAAACAATATATGAGTACCACCGAATCGGAATAGAAAAATCAGAAATCAGAAATGGAACTGTTGTAATACTCAAGTCTCTCCCTAGTTGTCTGAATTTCAAAAGTTGCGATGCCTGTCTGGCACCAAGCAACAGTCAGTTGAAGGTCAGTATATAAAATTTATCTTTGTACTTATAAAAGACTCTGCTTTGTTCTTTTGGAAAAGTGGACTTGATAGATTTTTGTAATGATTGATATCCTTGGATGCCAATGGATGACTTGTGTCCCATTTTAAAAGTTGGAGGGTCTAGAATTGGTCTGAATGGGGTCCAGAATGGTTTGCATACTTCTGTTACACAGCACTGCGGCACATTGATTCCACTGTGGAATTCCGCTTTAAAGAATGGTGCACGTATTATAAACTTTAAAATCCTACTTATTAATATTATTAACGCCAAAACAAACTAGTTATAGGATAACACGTCGTTATTCCTATGTCGAGTTCGATAGATCGAATGAGAGAGAGAAGTAGCGAATGATACGTTGAGCGTGTGAAGCGTACGAATGCTTGTGAGTAACTGATTGCCTAGGTGCGCCGGCCACGGCGCTTATATAGTCGCAGCGCGGAGCCCTAGAACATTCGAGAGGCTCGAGAAGGTTCCGGAGAAATCCGAGAGGTGGAGCTACTAGTCTAGTCCAGAATTTCTAGATCCTTCGCGAAGCGGCGAGTTGCCACTGAGCACTGTAGTTTAGCGAGGCGCCTACAGAGAGCGCTATCGCGCATCGCTTGAGGAGACGCCCGAGAGATTCGAGTGTGGCAGATTTGGTGCGGCCACACCAGATCGAATGAGAGAGAGAAGTAGCGAATGATACGTTGAGCGTGTGAAGCGTACGAATGCTTGTGAGTAACTGATTGCCTAGGTGCGCCGGCCACGGCGCTTATATAGTCGCAGCGCGGAGCCCTAGAACATTCGAGAGGCTCGAGAAGGTTCCGGAGAAATCCGAGAGGTGGAGCTACTAGTCTAGTCCAGAATTTCTAGATCCTTCGCGAAGCGGCGAGTTGCCACTGAGCACTGTAGTTTAGCGAGGCGCCTACAGAGAGCGCTATCGCGCATCGCTTGAGGAGACGCCCGAGAGATTCGAGTGTGGCAGATTTGGTGCGGCCACATAGTTTTATTTTTAGCTCTACGTTTATGTAAGCTTGATGTTTTTTTATTTGATTAGCGAAATTTTGTGTTTGCAGTGCTTGTGGTGTGACAGCACACAATCGTGTTCGACAGGAGTCGACAGATACCGCCAGCAGTGGTTACTTAAAGAATGTGATAAGCACAGCGTGGAAAGACAGGATCGGTGCGTGGCAACGTCTCTCAATCCACAGACTTCCGAGTCAGCTTCAGCTGGTCAAGTTCCTGGTGTTCCTCAGAAAAAAGGTTTGATCATTACCTCCAATTCCTCTGTTCCCGAATCATAGTTCATTTCAACCTTTTAATGGGACCGTTGCACACTTTTGCTGTAAGCGATCTAAGGGTTGCCTTGAATGTAAAAACCTGCAAAAAGTAAAGTTGGTAGCATTAAAACTTACGAAATTCACTCCTAAACTTTTAAAATCCTTTTAAATGTATGAGCATTATGGTGACATTGGGGACTAATAATGGGAGACTCCCATCTAATAATACTGTAACTCCATCAAGAAGTAACCAATAAGAGATGACTTTCTTTTGACACCGGTGTCGTCAGGTGTCACGGTACCATTAATCGGATTTTGATCGCTGCTCTTGTGTCTAATTACTCTGTGAATCTTACTTGTCGGCATAGAGAGAGTGGTTTAGGATAGGAATCTCTCATTTTTAGTGCCCAACGCCACCATTTTGCTCGTTCATTTATAAGGATTTTATGAGTTCAAGAGTGGATTCCGTGAATATTGAAGTAAAAATGATGAGTATAAAATATAAGCTAGATCCTTGTAATTTATTTCCACTTTTACTGCCCGATCTCCACAAAAGTGATTACATTTTTCTTTCAATGGCTCTGCAATAGCATTTGAAAAGGTTCCCCTGATTCTCTTTTCTGGGAAGTTTTTTAAAAATATCTCTCCTCACACTTTTCCAAGAAATTTTAAGTGTCTATGCTCAATCGCTCAATCTAGCATTTTGTGCTCCCCTGACTTCATTTCATTATTTCAGGGCATTCAATTTATTTCCAAAATCACAGAACATATTAACAATTCTATTTTCTAAGGCTTAAAGTAGGTATTAATTAGCTTGGAACAAAATTTAATTATTAACTAGAAACTGCGAAATCCACAGAAGGTTACCCCATGCGTGGAAAGGAGAGAAAGTTTTAAGGTAGAGGGTATTTTGAGTTTAGCATCAATGATTTGATTTGAACACTCTTGTCCAAGCCTTGTTCAGCTGTCCTTTAAATCAATTCTAAATTTTGTTTTTCAGCGGAACGCAGCATGATGGGAGTGATGGGAGTTTTTCTTACAACAGTTTGCATTTCCGGTGCTGTCATGTGGGTTTTGTACGCTTATAGATACCCCCACTCAATGTCTGGGCAAATACTAATTAGGGTATGTTTATTTTATCTTTTTCTCTTCTTCATTTTTTCCATGAAAACTGTAGACGTTAACCCATTGGCAAGTCATTTTCCACATCGTCGCGCGTATAAGCCGCACACTCAGGTAAGTCGTACCCCATATTTTGAGAGGGTAATTCGGGAAAAAATGAGTCTCGCGTGCAAGCCGCACCCCATTTTTCAGAGAAAAATATGGTACCTGTTGCGTATTGCTACTTGCGGCAAGGGTTCCGATGCACGCTGCGCCCCGCCCCGCCACGTACCGCATTGTTTTGATATAGCCTTGAGATGCCTCCAGTCTGTTACGTTGTTCCTCTGTCTCTCTCACTGTCCATTGAGCCCACGCCGAGCACGCGCCATATTAATTGAGAGGTTAGTTAGACGTAAACAAACATTCGACTCGCAAGGTACGAGTTTTTTTTTTTCAATTTTGGCCTATCTAGTTATGGGGATTATTGATGAAAGTAGGTCATTTCTGCCCGCAGCATCCAAAGCTGGGGGTGAATTACGTAATTTGGAGAGTGTTTAAAAAAAAATTCCATGAAATCAGTCAGATAAGCCGCACCCGGATTTTTGAGGGTCGAAAAGTGGAAAAAAGTGCGGCTCTTTAGCGCGACTACGGTAATTTCAATAAAGTTACTCAGCAACAGCGCTTATGCACGATTTCTTTTCTTAGCAGCGGAACTGCGGATGTTGAGTGAAGGGAGTGATGCTATCTGTCGGAAAATGCTGCAAGCTCTTAAGCATTGTCGCTTAGCGGTTGTTTTATTGCTGAGTAGATTGGTATTAAATTTCATGATGTGAGGAAGCACTGCCAATGGGTTAACAGTTTAATAAAACTTGCCACTTAGGGCAATCTGGAAATTTTCACTGTTATTCTCTCCAAATTTTGATGTTATTTTTCTATCAATTTTGACGCTATTTTAGACTGATTCCAATGTTATCTTCTGATGCTTATTTTGCGTTTATCAAGGTTAACAGTTTCTTACTATTTTTATTCACAGCAATTTATGGATCTTTTTTTATTTTGAAGCATATTTTACAGGAATGTGCGTTCAAATTGAATGAAATCTGTTCTTATACTGACGCCTTTTTGAAAGAGAAGAAGTAACTTACTCCCAAGTCAAATTTATTCAAATCATCAATTTTTTGCCAATTCACATGAACTTTTACAATTTTCTGCTCATGTTTGCTGTCATTTTGCGCGGTTAGCGATGATTTTGCGGGTAGTCCAAAGCCCAATTTTTTGTTATTTTGCTCTGCACATCTGAAACTAGGGGGTCATGACTGGTACTCCTATTACTCCTATGAGGGTCAATACAGCAAACAACCATTTTAAAATTTTCACCAAGTTTCCCAAGCTGCATTTTTCAGTTTTTACTAAACATCTAAGTATGTTGAATGAGTCTGCAGTGAGCTTTTGCACCAGACTTTGTAAGCTCAGATTTTTACAGAATTGACCTCTTTTTTTATGTCCGCAGTCGTCCACAGAGAGTCTTATGGAGTTTCGCGGACAGTGCGAACCATTGTCTGCGATTAATCGGGTTTATCAGCCAGGCTTGTGGCCCTTTGTGGATGATTTATCGCATTTTTTTTTTGTCAAATTCTGCTCGAAATCAATGATTCTCAGCAATATGTGCCCAAAAAACCCCGAAAAGCTACAAAAAAATTATCAATTTTTGTCCTCAATTGTCCACAGTCTTCCATAAGACTGTGTAAAATACTGTGGACTGCGGATGGATTAAAAAAGACGCCTCTAGACCAGCGGTTCTCAAACTATTTCATCCGCAGACCCCCGAGGGGGGTGAGCCTCGTCGCGGACCGCCGAACTCCCTGAGTTGACAACCTTTTTTTTTTAACTCATTACTTATTTTTCTAATGAAACTCTTACCTAATGACTTGGATGAGCTTGCATTTCTGTGATTAAGTTCGGAAGTTTGGGCTCTACATTAGACAACTTTCCCACCGTTTTCCCTTTTTTTTTTTTTTTTTTTTATTTCACAAAGTTTTTTGCTTTACCATTATAACCTCATGACCCGCCGCGGACCCCAGTTTGACTAAAATTTCAGCTCTTGATGAGAAAACAGTAAATGTTTTCAACAAAAATTTTCTGCTACTTAAAAACTTAAAATGACCTCTTTTCAATAGTCCGCTCCTAACCTAGCCATGGAAAGATTACTTTTGGGTTTTTGAGCAACCTGGGCGGCAACCTGATCGCCTTTGTTCCTCATCTGTCAGCCGGTGCAAAATTGTCATGTGTGAGCAGAGCACTGTCTTTTCTACTCAAGGAGTCTGTAAGTTTTTATTTTTTATTTTTGCAGTATCGGCCAAGCACTTGGGGCTGGAGACGAGAGGCAGGCTACACAGCAGCTACTATTCACATGTGATTTCCCTTGTAAGTATAATTTGCCAGTCTTTAAAGCTTGGGTAAGAAAGAAAGTGCTGAGTGATGATGGGTTGAATCCCACATTTTTTTCAATTCTGATCTGGAATGCCAAATTTTTACTTTTGAGTCCTTTTAGAAGTAGACCTGTTTAGTGTGACGTCACAAAAAAATTGGATCCAAACCAATGCTCCATCTGACTTGCTCTCGCGGGTTTTCCCGCAAGAAATAGGATCAAAATTTTCAAATGCAAATTCGTGCCAGTAAACAACAAGTTCTTTCAGATTTTATTACACCATTGGATTTCATGTACCTTAAAATATAATCATGTTACAACAACATTTTCGAAACATCACGTATCAATTTACAATCACAGATATATCGAAGAAAGTCCTATATTTTGTCCTTGTCTCACTCACAGCTTCTTATGGGCACAAAATTTTAGGATGTAGGCGCATTGGTACTATCACACCATGCATTATACCTCGAACAAGCTTCAATATGAAGAGAGGTTAGGATTAGTGATGGAGCGGGGACTCGACCGAATTCGAGATTCGACCAAATCCTCATGAAGATTCGGATTCGGTCCGCTGAAATCACGAATCCGAATCCGATCGAGATTTCAAAAAGTCGAGTAAATACGAACGTGGGCGAATCCTCCGCGTAAGGCGAGATTACCCCCGCGCGTACCCTCCGCGTATGGTAACATGACGCGCGGGTGTATTCCGGCATTGCATCCAACCGAAAAACGGACTATCAAAATCCCAATGCTCTAAGATTACTTACTGCCGAGACCTGTGACGAAATATCCATCCCTCGGAACCCCCCGAGGAAATGGCTTCGTTCAACGGCTTATCAATTCTATCCATTCCGCTTGGAACTTGCAAATTACTGCTCCCTAGAAATGGTTCTCTTCTCTAGATGACACCTACTGTCCTACCTCTCCCGAAAATGTTGACTCAAATGAACCGACTACACATGAGATATGATGGTAAATGAATGACTCAATGAGTTACCAGATCAAAACTGTCTTTACAATCACTTTTTGGTGATATACTTAACACAGAACCTGAGTCCAAACCTAAAAAAAAAGTATGCTTTTAGATGATTTCACACAGATAGAAAAGTAAATAGTAGAGGTTCTAAAGAAAATTATTTGAAAATACTGCAAATGAAGAAGATTAGCGATGGTTCAGTATTCGGATTCGAAGATTCGGGTGTTATAATCTAGGATTCGGATTCGGGTTCTGTAAAATTTTGGATTCGACCCATCACTAGTTAGGATGATTGAGTGTCATGACGTTGATACACCCATCAGAGACCGTGAGTAAGACATAGGACATCTTCCAATATAACTGTGATTGTAAATTCGCCTGTGATCTTTCTTGAATTATGTCGGAGTGAAAAGATACTTTAAGGTACGTGGAATCTAATGGTGCAATAAAATTTGAGGAAACTGGTTGTTTACTAGCATGAATTTGCATTTGAAAATTTAGATTTCTTATGGATAAATCAACGAGAGTGAGCGAGATAAGTAGAGCATTTGTTTGGATCCAATTTTGATCGTGACGTCATCACTAAACAGGTCTATTCTGAGCTTTTTCATTAAATTTAGACTTTTAAGTACGGTATCCACCTGTTTGTAAGATGCACCAGAAACACGATTTTCGGGTTTCCAAATTCAGGGTGCGTCTTATGCATGGGTCCCACCCCGCTCCCGCCCAAAAATCGTAAAGTATTTATGCAAACGGTTGGTGATCTGCGCAGCAGACCCTCCTATGCGCGGTCAAAGAAGTATCGACTGTCTGCAGTTTGGCAAATCGCTCGGCAAGGTCAGTGCTACTGAAGACTCTGTGGGTCCTGCGATGAGTCATCCTTCCCTTTACTCGCACCACCGACTCTGATAAGAGCCAACGATTGGATGATTCCCCTTGCGCCTACATGGCTCCTTTGAGTCCAGCTGCTGACTATGGCGGTTGAACATGAAAGACGCAAATTCTGAAGAAGTTGAGGACGTGCACAACGGAGACCCATTCTTCTGCCGTGATAATGAGGAACCATTGAACGAAAAAACCCAACAATTAAAGACTTCTGCTAGAGATTAAACGATTTCCTTGACTGTTTAAAGAAATGAGTGTGTACATTTTATCTGTTTTTCTTGAATTGTAGGCGGCTTATATAAGGATAAAACTTTTTTTTTTACCTTTCCAAATCTGGGGTGCGTCTGATTCATGAGGGCGTCCTATACACGGGTAAATACGGTAATTGATAATGGAGTGTCTGTACGGATATTCTAAGCTCAAATGTACATTCTGGGAAGATCAGCTGACATCAATAAGTAACAGTCTATTTGTAAATATTAGAATTTGTTCATCTTTTATTTTTCAAGAGTTGAAGGCTCAACTATTCCCGTTATCGTGAAATCACTCTGAAATACAAAACACTGTCCAGAGTTGTAAATTTTATTTTATCTCCATGTTTTCCTTTGTTTTCCAGGTATGACTCTGAAGGATTGTTGTATGTTTTATACTCTTTTTGTCTTTTAATTTTGAAACTGACGTGTACAAATCAAGTGGCCTTTTGAAGACATAATATGTATGATAATATATGCTCAAGTTGATTTTTTTTTTTTTTTAACAGAAATGTTAAAAGTTTCTGTTCATACTTATTATTTGTACCTAATTCTTATCATGTTTTATTGTAATCTATTATAAATATTGTTAATTAAGGAAGTTTCTAAGTGAAACAAGTCAGCAATTTTTTTTTTTTTTTTTGCTTTTTGGATACGGTTGTGTCAGGTGCTTTTATTTTGTCTATTGTTCCAAAGGGTATTTAAGGTACTCAAACCCTTCTACTCTTAGGGAAAGTCTCATCTTATCATTTCTTCAGTAATAGATAGGGGGCGTAGTAATTTACTTCCCCTCTCTCTCTCCATCTTTCAACCAATTTAACTCTGCAAACATCGTTTTTTTTTTGTTTTTTTTAAGCTCTTAAGTATTACAGTAAAACCTCGATTTACCAGATAATTTTGCTGGTCTTAGCAAAACTCTCTTACTGACGTTATTACATTTTTTTAATTTTACCAGATTCTGAAATTATCTGTATGTGATTTCAGCCCCGGCAATACAATTTCACCCTGATTTAACGGACTTTACCAAAAAAAATGGTGAATTTTATGCATCCCTCGCGTACCGACTTATGAAATTTGCACTATGCAGGTCAGTCGCGTTGTTGAAGTTGGAATGGGAAGGATATTAAACTCACCAAAACTTACCTTGCCTTATTTTAATACAACGTAATTGGTGTGCAAGCATTTTCAGAAGTATTGAATACACCAGCAAAGTTGTGATTTTGTCCAAAAAATGATTTCCGATTTACAGGATCCTCCAATTTAATGGATACCTGGATTAACTGCTGGATTTACCGGTTTCCTCGGTTTACGAGACATTCTCACCAGTCTGTGGAGATCTGGTAGATGGAGGTTAAACTTTTAGTGCCTTGAAGGCATTGATTTCAGCCCCATTTTTGAGGGAAAGAGAAGCAAAGAAATTAAGAATTATTGTTTTATCAGGCAATATTTTATCAGTTCTATGAAAGACAAAGAAAGATCCTACTCCTTTGCCTTTTCCTTCAATAGTTCTCGGGCGTATTCCCAAAAGGAGGAGAAGTGGGGAGAAAAGGAAAGGTCTATCTTTCAATTCGGAAAAAACCTTATCCGTGTTGACCTTTTTCTTTTTAGCTACTGATTTTTTTTTCTTCTCCCTCTTCTGAAGAAACAGGCGTATTTTTTTTTTAGAAAATTGAGGCTGTAGCTTTGTCCGCTCAAAAATTCACCGCTTGAACGCTCTTATTTTCCCTACTTCTCTTAAACGGCTATTAGCTGTTTGTTTTCAAGCTTTTTTACTCTTACTATAAAAAAAAAAAATAATAATTACTGTTTTGCCTGAGTTGTCTGAAAATATAACTTCTTTATTTTATTTTTTCACTCCGCTTAACCTTTACCACTTATATGTCGGACCAGGTCCGACATTTTCATTTACTCATTCCACTCAAATGTCGGACATAGTCCGACACAAAATTTCACTTCTCCCGTGCTCATTTGTCGGACTCCATCCGACTTTTTTGACAAGTACAGTGCTTTAGCAAACATCTAAGGAACTAGGTAACCTAGCGTATCATATGTTTTTATTCTGACTTCACCTATTCTAACATTTTTGAATTTTTTAATGAGTGGTAAGGGTTAAATCAGCATCACATCTGATATTTTCAAGAGGCTGCTAACGTTTTTGTAAAATTTATAATTGAAATCATCGTAACTAAAAGAACATTGACTTTTCTTTTTTATATCATTGTATGCTTGGTTGTTGTATATATTTGGTTGTATATTTTTGCTTTCTCCCTATTCTTAATGACGGTAAATGATTTGTAATTAGGTAACCTATTAGTCTTACTTTCACTTTTACGTATATTCTTGTTAATTTTTAGGTCTGCCTCCCTGTGTTGAAGACCAATAGTTTTATGTCCGTCTGGCTTGTAGATTTTAAACTTTAGATGCTTTTTTTTCTCAATATTGGTGAAGGTTTTCCTTCAATTTGAAACAGGGTTTTATTCAAATATACAGGCACAGGAAAAAACCATTAACTCTGTAAAGCATTTAACTAAACTGGGCAACAATTTATCAAGAGTAATTTGTAGACAAATTTAAAGATTCAGTTCGACAGTTAAACCTTTCAGACCTGGTGTACGTCTCAATTTATGTCTGAATAACATTGAATCATAAGGAAAACGTGAAAATACAATATGCGCATCAATTTAGATGAGGAAACAGCCCCAAGATCAACCATGTTGGTCAAAAATCCGTTTCTGAACAAAAATAATTGTTGTCCTGAATTATCAATGTCGTTTACCCCTTCCTCTTAAGCCTTCATTCTACTGTTGTGGCTAAACTGGTGCATAGGGTCACTTAGTTTAGTTAAATGATGGTAGCTTTGATTTACCTTACTGTTTGTGATTCCTGTGTTATGTGTATGAAGCGCATTCAAAAGAAGTGCTCGAAAAGCAAAATAATTAGCAAGGTTGTTTTGGATCAAAAAGACAGTTTTGTTGAACAAAATGTACCGAGAAATAATCTTTGCAGCAGTTATGAGGCATGATGAATGGCCACTTGTAGTAGAACTTTGTCCCTCTGTTTTATTCCCAGTGTATTTAAATTTTTTGCCTTTACTCTTTTAAATGAATCAGTGAGTTTGAAACATTTGCAAATCAAACCCCAGTGACCTTGGGGGAGGTGGTTGGTTTTTGGCCTCCAGCGACAACCCCCTTCTTTTTTCTCTCTTTCTCCCTTCCTTTCCTTCCTTCCCCCTCTTTTCTCTTGTTTTTGATTGAACGGTGGGGGGGGGGATTGTATCTCTCTCTGTTTCCACCAATGCACACTGTGGTCGGAGATTGTCAAAAAGTGGCCAAAAATCAGAAAGTGAATTTATCATCAATTTATCATTAAATGAATAAATAAATAAATAAATAAATAAATAATAATAATACATTTTATAAACTTCTAAGATCAATGATAATTACAGAGAACACTTTTTACTAGTAATTTAACTGTAAAAATATCACCGGAAAGTTTTCAACTAAGCTTGAAAGGTCGAAAACGATGATTTTTGATGACTATTTTTCACTGACTTTTAGCCACCTTTTTTCGATCTCAGACCATAGTTCAATGGTTCAAAAACTATCTAACTCAGGTTTTGGCTTTTGTTTTCTGGTCATTGGTGAATCTAACATTTAAGTAGGTTGCAGGATTGTAGCTACTTAAATGCTTTCTCTTATTTCTCTTTAAGCCATCTGAAATACATATGTTCACTTCATCCATCATTTCCTGAAAAATTTGGGTTTTGCGGTTCAGGTCGTTTTCAAAATCACTGATTCAATTGGTTGGTTTGTTTTGTCTACTTTAAGAATTATGGAATATGACCTAGGAGTTGAGCTTTTTAACGGTTCAGGCATGAGATCCCCAAACTTTTCATTGCTATTTCTTAAACTGCAGACACACCACGTCCCTCCGATCCCCATCCCCCAGTTAATCTTCAGCTTGTTTTGAGTATACTCCTGTGATTCTAATTAATGTCTAATGAATTTGGTGCTATGTAATTTGCGAGCAAAATTAAAACATTACTACATAGATGCTAGCTGGACTTGATATTACAGACTCTTCTCTAAAGAGAAAACTTCATTCTCTTTGAAAACATGGAAACAGCTAGCAAAGCTGATTGCAAATACTTAGGAGATTGAGTCGGGGTAGAGATGTTGCACTTATTCAGGTTGAGCGATCTTGAATTGGTGGGTTATGATTGTCAAACCATTTTTTGTCCGTTTCAATTGTCGTTCTGTATTAAACTGGTATTTTTTGTTAAGAATGCCAAAAGCTGTGGGGACAAAAAGCAAATATTGTTAACAATAATCTATGAACTATGATCATGTTTTTTTTTTCATACTAAGGATTTTTTGCAAGTGCCTTATAAACAATGGAATACTTTTTTGATAATCTGCAATATATCTTCAGGGTACTGAACTACTGAGTGATGATACTTGTTTTATGAGAGCTGAAAACATATTTTGAAAGATTTTAGATATAAAGTCAAGACAAATTTCGAAGACGTAAAAAGACATACGATTTTATATCATTTGTTGTTCCTTATTTCAATGTTTTCTTTTGCAATTAAGTATTCTGTGAATTAATTTGTCAAAAAAGTTGCCTTTTGTAATTTCCTTTCTCTTTTTTGCTTCTTACCTTTTTCTGAATTGTGTTTGACTTATCTGTTTGATGCAGCTTGGAAAAGTGAATTTTTTATTGTTTGTAAAATTGAACAAGCTCCTGTGAAAACGTCCGATGTCCAAAATATTTTTCTTGAGAAGACAAATTTAAAAGAAATGAAAAAATTAGCAAACGAAAAAATAAAAGGAAACTGCTTAGACAAGGGAAATAGGAGCAAGAAGCCAAGGAACAAGTTTGATCAGGACTTAAACAGACAGCGTCTTCTCAAGAGTGGTGTACGCTCAGAAAGTCCAACATTAAAAAAACGGACAAACGACGTTTTTGCATGAGCCTGTTCAATTACCACCATGGTTGAAATTTTTCAGTATTTCCTTTTATATTTTCACTTGTGCTTTTACCAACTCACCTTTCCTCCTGTAGCATTTTATGTTTTTGTTTGCTCTTGGGTACAATTTTTAAATAATTTTAGAAATACTGCCTTGAAATGACCCATTATGGCACACACAAAAATAAGGAAAATGCCCATTCAAGTCTCAAATTTGTATTCTATTTTCATAATTTGGGCTCGAAAGGGTCAACATGTTTTTGCAAACTGACAGCTCTTGTTTCATCTACATTAGGAAAATAGCTTTTTTCACTTACCTGAGTGTACTGTGTCTCACGCCTGTAACTTTCTAATTACCAAGGTATTTCATCTACTTTGTTTAGCTGGGGGTGGAAGGGGGGGGTGTACTTGAACTTGGAGTTCGAATTCCAAGTATTAATTTTGCCCTCTCTGATATTTTCAAAACATTTTCTGTTTATTTAATATCATCATTTATATCGCAGAAATGTCTTTGGGGCCATAAAGCACTTAAGATTTTAATTTTGGGAAGATTTTATTGTGAAGTAGTGAGAGCAGGAGAAACGCTTTTTTTAGGACCATAAAAAAAAATTCCCCACAGTCTCCGTTCATTGACTAATTTTCTACCTCAATTACTTGAAAAGTACGCTACGCTTTCAGAATTTATTTTTGATTTGTTTTTAACTGGATCAGTTTTTCATTCAAAAAGTTCTAATCCTTTTAAGTGATTATTTCATCCTTATGAAATTACGGAGAAATATTACATAATACTGTCGGTCTTCTTCATATTTTCTATAAGACAAATCCGAAATCAAATAATTTTTGGACCAATTTTTACATTTTTCTATAAAATTAAAAAAAAAAAAAAAAAAAAGGGACTGGGGTCTGCTTGTACTTTCCTCGGTAATTAGAAGTGGAACATAACTTGGTTATTAAAATACAAATAGCTATACTAACAATATTGACAATAAATTAGCTTTAATTTTTTAGATTGAAAATAAAATAAAAAAAATCTGATGTTGATCAGAAACTTGTTGAAGACCTTTAAAGAACATTTTATCTGTGGATATTGTCAGAAGAAATTTGTTTACTTTTTTATCTTGTTACCTGCTATTAGAAAAGTGCCTTTGATTTTAGAGATATTCTTCTTGATTCCCCCTCTTTTTAGAAACTGCCAAGTTTGGAGAACGTTATGGTTGTTTTTGTTTTGTTTTGTTTTTTTGAGCAATACTTTTATTAATCAAGATATTGGTGTCACTCCAAAAGTTGTTCGGAAAAAATTGAAACTAGTGTTTACACTTTCTGAAAATTGAAAGACGCAATATCTGACTGTTTGGACGTACGAGTGGGTTAAATGTTTGCATAAACTTTTCTTCTGAAATTGAAAAATTAATGTGAAAAAAAATCCGTAGACGACTTTTCAATACCTCTCAAGAAACTAATCTTAATTTTGATGGTTCTGGGTCAAACAAGCTTGCAGACCACTCAATGAAAACCTGATGAGTTGAACTGAAGTTTACTGTGCACAACATTTTGCTGGAATAGAGAGTTTGGTAATGAGAATGAGTTTCTGTTTTATATTTTTGGACAACCATTGTAATTGGACGGAAATTTCTCATGAGAAGACCTTATAAAGAGGTTGAAAGACAGTTATACCTTTTTACGAAATTACAGATAAGGCCAAAAATAGCAGAGCTGTCAAAAAGGATACGAATTCCCTAAAATCTTGCTCATATTCTCATCCAAGCACGCAACAGACACCCTTCTTGGATAAGTAGCTTTTAAGCTCGTATTCATAATGTTTAATAAACTAGAGAAATCAATTTTGTCTGAATGTAAGCGTTGAAGAATACATTGTTTTTAATCCACCAGTTTCAACTTGTGTATGTGAAGGTTAACCTTATAGAAAATTGCAATGGTCATTCTAGAAATTGCAAACAGCCTTGAAAAATTCTAATCTTTCATGCCTTTGCACTCAAGGTAGTCACGATTCTAAACTTTCTTTGCTGTTTTCAACATCAGTCTTGAAAATTTTCAAGGCCTCTTACCTGCATCTGATTTTTTTTTTTTTTTTACCTGTATCTGTAAATTTCAGCATTGATCAATTCTGTTTTTATGTTTCGTCTTTTCATCCAGCCATCTTCAAAGAAGGGGAGTCTCAGTTTTTCTATGTCATGTCAATCATCTGAAATTCAGACAAATTTGTTTTTTGCGGAATTTATATACATATATGTTGCAGGCAAATCGCAATCGGCTTGAAATTTGCCTATGCAAAGAGCAAGCCGCTTATTTACTATCAGAAAAAATTCAGATCAAGTGTAATGGTGACTTACAAAATAATTGTATCAAGATTTACTTAAGCTCATTTGAAAGCTAATAAGCTGAAAAAAATGGTGATTTCTTCAGATTTGGTTTATTTTGATTAGTTCTTGACCTACGGTGTTTTAAATGAAGTGTTTTTGAACACTATTCAATCGCTTTAAAAGTTCATAAACAGAGAACCAGTTAAGAAAAACTTAATTTGTGGATGTCAGTACGATTGTTAGCTTATTAGCTTTAGAATGAGCCAAATCAAATCTCGATATAATTATTTTGTTCGTCACCATTATGCTTGAGCTAAATTTTTTCTGATACTAAATAAGCAGCTTGCTCTTTGCCTAGGCAAATTGCAAGCCAATTGCGATTTGCCTGCGACATATATATTTATACATATTTTATTACTCGTCTTGTACAAATAAATTTTCTCTGTGATCATTTTTATTTTTGTGTCATTTTAATCAAGCACTCTGAGGTCGAAAGATTTCCTTATTTTTAATGTGTAGTTTGCTCTTATTGCACTTTCTCTTTGACACCCATTTTTCTTTTTTCGCGTTGGCATATGCCGGGTTGCCAATCAAACGCTGGCAGAGCCGCAGCTGACATTTAGCAGTCTAATGGGGCCAAGAGTAAACAGTCCAATCCTAATGACGCAAAGGGTTAGTGAGAGTTTGTATGAGACGTTCGGGCGGCACAGAATATTTGTGACTCCAGACCAGGGCTTCGGACCCTGGACCAGTCCTGGACCAGTCCTGGACCCGGAACCGGTCCGGACACCTTTTTTTGCTTAGACCTGGACCCGGATCCGGAGCGAATTTCGTTTTCTCTTTTGGACCCAGACTCGGACCCGGACCGAAAATGTCTTCACTCCTGGACCCTGAACCGGACCCCGACCCTTCGGACGGGTTCATTCAGAACCCGCTAGAACCGGTCCTCAGCGGGTCCAGTGTGCACATGAAAAAAGGATAAATTAGAGGTAAAAAAGAAGGATCAAGAGAAAAAAAGAGGACAAAAGAAAGCAAGAAATAAGAGAGGAAAAAAAATGAAAAGGAAAGAAAAAAAGGAAGAAAAGGAAACAAAATCCCGTTGCTATTTTATCATTTCATTAGATCTGTCTTTGCTATTTACCAGATCATTGTTTGGGTGACTTTATGAAGAAGGTAACCGATTGCTATGAGTTTCTTGTTTTGTTCATTAGTTCACTTTTGCGTAAACAGAAAAATGTGTCCCTTTCTGCATAAAAAGTTCAACTATGAAGCCCAAATTTATCGACTAATTACTTGGGCCCTTCAAGAACCGGTTCCGGACCCTGGACCAGGTCCAAAGAATTTTAGTGGACCCGGACCCTGACGACTCACTTCTTTTTGGACCGGACCCGGACCTGGACCCTGAGGATTCATTTTCTCTTGGACCCGGACCCGTTGTTCAAATGCCCGGGTCCGAAGCCCTGCTCCAGACATTTCTTTCAAACCCTTTCATTCAACCGAGACTAGTACGAATTGAAATTGTTGTTTGGGAAACTGCTAACGGTTCAATCAGTGGAACCTTTTTGATTTATTGCACCTTTCTTACAGAAAAGGGTTTTCGTTCATTTTTTTTTTTTCATAGCGTTATTCGCTGGATGGTGCTGAGCAGTCGTTCTTCCGACACCAATTCAATCGTATCTAGTAGGTTTTCGGCGTATGCGTAATTGAATTTTGCATTTCAGCGGTCAAATGGGGCCAAGTGTTTAGTCCGATCGCCTACCGACACAGAGTTTGACTAAAAAATCTACAGTACCTTTTTGGCTCAGATATGCTTTCTTGTCTCGAGCAGGTAACTCACTTGTCACACCATTCATTTTGTCGGTGCCGCGACGTCCAATCTCTTCCAGAATAACAAAATCTGTACGTATTATTTTCAATCAAGGATGAATCGAGTAAGAATTTTGTTTTCGTGAAAGAACTAGGACTGTGCAGCACCTAATAAATGAGTGGCGTGATACGTGGGTCACCTGCCTAGTATAGTAAAAGGGGGTAATCCGGGAGCAGGTACTGTGGATTCTGGAATTGAGACCATCTGTATTGCTCGGTGATTGGACTCTACTCCGCCCCATTCGACTGCTAAAACAAGAGAATATTATAATCACGCATACCTCTAAAATCTAACACATGTTTGAATTAGCGTAGAGAGAATTTTCGCTCAGCACTATACAAAGAATTGAAAAGTGCCAAAAAAAAAAAAAAAAAAACCAAAAAGTATTGGGAAGAGTTTTTCATCAGAGTTTGCAGGGTTCTTTTGAATTTTGAATAAAAACAAAGTTATAATGATCTATAGTTTTTGATTGGTCACAATTTTGCCGTAGCTTCTAGTGATCAGTCATTATAAACTTCAAAATTTTTAAGAACATTTCTTTCACTGCACCATTGAATCGCCACTTTAAATAAGATTAACGTACTTGAACACGTTTCCTGACCAGAAATTTAATCTCTGTGAGATAGGATTGGCCAAAGAGGATATTTTAGATTGAAATAAAAACTTCTCATGAACATGAATCATTTTAAAATATTATTGTAACATTGCACAAGTACATTTACAAAATATTTTTGGAAAATATTTAAAAATCGTTCAAAAATACCTTCCTCCAAAATATTTAAGGACCTAGAAATCTTGCACTTTACGCAGTGTCATTTTTTCTTTTTACACTCTGTTCCTCATTCATGTAACAGAAACCTTTTTGATATGTTTCATTCCTTTTCTTTAAGAGATATTTCCAATCACGGCTCTGTCAGAGAATCTTACTCCATTCTAGAAGAAAGTTGATTTCTTGGTATTTTTATAATGTTGCTATGATAAATATTTCCTTTAGGATAATACTATACCTTAATAAGATGATAAAGTTAAAAAAGATGATACGATAATAATAAATACAATGATGATTTCAAAAATGATAATAGTGCTTATGATAACAGTAACAATTACTATCATTAATACAAGACATTTTCATTGCACACAGGTTTATGTAAAATTTATGTATGTACAAATTTATGTATACTTGCCCTAATCTCATTAGCAACAGTCAATTAGTTAAATGAGTTATGCCCCAAAAAATCCACCAAACTGTGGAGTGTACTTAATACACATAGAAAATAGTACATTGCACAAAATTTCTCCGGGTATATCTAAAACCTTGAAAAAAATCTACTTAATTTAGGGCATTCACAGAACTCCTATGAAATTCTACCGTTTTTTGTTTCTTTTTACAAATTTACTATAATTTAAATAATCATATCACAGCACAATATATCTTTTCTTTTTTTTTTTTTTGTTTTTTGTTTTTTGTTTTTTTGTTTTGTTATTTAGCAGTATCAATATAATTTTGTGTACAGTAAGTATGCCTTAAAAATGTGCCATCAGTCAATGCAGGGTCATATTTGTAATGCTAGGTTGAAAGAGTCAATCCTAATAGATTTTTTATTGATGGTTATTACTACCTTTTTTTACCGCGCCTCATGGATATTTACTGTCTAACAGCAAGTACCTGTATTTGGACAAATTTTATTTCATCTACATCAATCATTCTTATGTGTACAAAGAGAAAAACTTACAGAATTAATTTTTGAAAGCACCGAAACAAAATAAACACTTAATGAAAAGAATGTTTGAATTTGCACAATTTTACAGTGGAGAATTTTACTAGTGCCACAGGCTGTCTTCGAATTCCTCCAAGATTTTTTACAGTCAACAAATTACCATCACATTGAAGTCAGAATTGATGAATTATTGAAGCAATAAAAACAATAGGTGCAGATTTATGAGTTTAGACAAAAAATGAAAAAAAATTAAATTTCAAAAGAAAAGTTGAAGAAAAAATGAGGGAAGGTGGAAAAAAACAACAACAAAGAAACAAACATTTATTGGAAAAGATCGTGACTACATCATCCATAAAGAATGCATCAGCTTCCTGATTTGGACACTAGAGGCGAATCTAGAAATCTTTCAAGGAAGGGGGTCTAAGATCTAATTGGGGGGGGGGGGGGGGGGGCTAAAACCTACTTTTTCAACGAAAAACCCAGAATTTCCGTAGAACTCCTATTATAGTGCAAAATTTTGGCTCAAGGGGGGGGGGGGCTGGTTAGCCCCATCAGCCGCCCCCTTGGATCTACCACTGTATAGCACTGCATATCTGAACAAATAGAAGTCTTTTCCTTCTTCATACAATTCCTTGACATAAGTAAAATATGTCTCTTTTTGGCAATTAGCTGAACTGAAATATTTTTCCAAAAAAATTCCTTTGATTGACCTTTTTCGTTGAACACATTTCTATCCAAGAGGAAATTGTATTGGTCTCAGTGAAATAAACTAATTCAACAGCTTACTTACATTTTTTTTAAATTTTGTAAAATTTCCTGTGGGCCAATTCTTCTGAGCTGTTCCTCTCATTAGTAGTAGACTGTCAATTGGTTCTCCGCTAAGAACAGAAAATGTGATGAAAGGCGAGAGCCCAAAAAAATCTCCAGAATTTTCATGTAAAAGTTAGTTCTCAAAGCTTTACTTTGAAACTTAATTAACTGCCAGAGAGTGGTATAAAAACACAAATTTCCCTCAGTTAAAGTGTGTTTAGGCTTTTATGATGCAATTCAATTAGAAAAAATGAAATTTGGGAGGGGAAGGAAGGGAGAGAGAGAGAGAGAGAGAGAGAGAGAGAGAGAGAGAGAGAGAGAGAGAGAGAGAGAGAGAGAAAGAGAGAGAGAGAGAGAGAGAAAGAGAGAGAGAGAGAGAAAAATTCAGCTATGAAATCAGTTGAACTGACCTATATGCCTAGACCTTTGCCTTTTGCCTATACCTATGACTATGACCCACCATTTTAAGTTATTTGAATCATTTTAACAAATTATTAAACAACCTTAAACAAAAACTTTCAAAACATGAAAAAAAGTATCCATGCCATGAATAAAATTAACAAAACTTAAAAGTATAAAAAAGGGGAATGTCTGAAGAAAACAGGAGTATTTAAATAAAATTAAGTATAATTTGAACAACGTGAACAGAGCATTTTCTTAATTCAGACTGAAACTTGAGGATGAAGCGAGGTAAATGAATGGCCTTACCTCTGCCTTCGACTCTCAGAAGAGGCAAACTTTGCTGCCTTGGATTTTTTATTCAGGGGATCACATGTCATGTTTCACTCTTAATTTATTTAAAAAGTTTCTATTGATGACTTGACTCGACTTAAAAATAATAATTCATTAAGTCTCTGAGAAAGAAAAAAAAAACTTTTGTTTGGCCTAAGTCTTACCGGTATTCAGTGCAATTCATGGGTAAATACGTTTTGTCTCTTACCAATTATACATCAAGTTTTTGTTTGATGCATAGAAGTTTGTAGGAATATAATGCCTATTTCATGAACACATCAAATGTAAGTAAATCAGAGGAAACAGACCTATGGCACAGGTCTTGAATAAGCCACACACAAGAGTTGAAATTCGCCTAGACAATTTTCTAAGCAATTCAAATCGGCAAGTCTAATCGTCAGAAGTTATTAATCATGCTATACCTAGGACTCTTAATAATACTTTCTTCAAATAAGTATCAAAGAATCTTTTTAATGGCAAAATCCTGGAAAGATGAAACATTTGAATTTCCATAGGAATTTCATCAATATTCAGGAGTCACATTTGATGGGTTTCTCTTTATAATTAAGTGTGTATTCATATGGTGAATTTTAAACCACATTTAGAGATTGGTGCCTGCAGGGAATTTCAACTCACGGGTAAAACCTAAGTTAAGTCTTTTGTATAGTAGACTAAGATGGTGTTGAGTACCAACTCGTGGAATTTTTAAGAGGATCGGTGGACGAGGAGAAAGCCTTAGAAGCCGTCGGATGATAGAGGTGAAAACCGGCCGAATGATGATAAAATTGTGATTGTTCCAAAGAGCCTGTCGCAGCATACGCAGCATCCAAAGCGCTTGGATGGACTGCCGCATACGCTTGTGGTTTGAGAGGAAATGGTTGAGCTGGGATCTCACCAGTATTCCCAGAGCTCAAATAAGGATGTCTTAGAACATCTGAGTAGACTGAATTATCAAAAGTACCATTACTAGAGTGAATCTGTTGTTGATGCTTATCCCGAGGTGAAACAGAGGACGGAGGCGTCATGGCCGTGTGGTAGTCCACCGAGTAACCGTTGGTCCCCGCATGGGAGTACGGAGTCACTAGACTTCCAAATGAGGTCTCGCCTGGAGCCGTCGCTTTTTGGTTGTGTAGAATGAATTGATCACAGTAAGAGCTTTCACTACCAGGAGGAGTAGGCAGCGGTCCAACATGATTGATTTCAGCTCCGGAGTAATACGAGCTGCTAGGTGACGACCCTGATCTTCCGGAGGTGACAGTTGCCCGAATGACGCTCTCTCTATTGGCGTAGAGCTGTCGTAAGAGTGATGAAGCTGGCAGGGGGGCTCCGCCTGCTGCTTGATGGCTCAGAGCGTTCAGATGGTGTGTTCCGATCCACTGGATCGTGCTTCTTTGTTGTTGTTTGAGCAAGGAGTCCGTGCTAAAATCCGTCGGCTGGTTCAAAGCGGGCGGAGAGGAAGGTAAGTGTTTGGACATGGCTTGCTCTAAATCTTTGACAGAGGTAGTACCACTGCTTGTGCCTGTTGGTGGACCACCCCCGGGTCCAGGTCCTGGGCCCCCGATCTCGTCTTGCCTCGGGCTGGCAACAGCTACTGACGATTGACACGAGGATGCTGGACTTAGGACAAGACACCGTCGGGTCGGGAGTTCGTCCTCTGAACTGCTATTGTCTCCTTCCCGATGAGGTGTCGGCGGGAGAAGCTTCCGTTTCTGAACTCTCCTCGGTTGCTGGATTGGTTTTTCAATTAGCGCTGGTTTCTTTGGTGATTGTGAGGTGAGGGTATTGGTCATCTGAAATTTATAAAATAAAAAATCGTAAGGGTAAGGTTACTAAAATGTTTGTCCTGAAAAGAAAAAATATGCGAAGTACTGCACACAAAATGCATTTTTCATTTAACAGCAGCAGAGTTTGAATTTTTCAGATGGTTGTTGTATGAAATGCAATTCAAACGCCTAGTAAGTATTATGTACATGTACTCTGAGTCATCAGGAATTCAGAAAAAGCTGCATGATTTAGGCTGCACTATTTATTTATTTATTATTTTTTCTTTAGTCTTTTACTGCTTTTTCTAGTAGGTACCTACCAAAAGACACATACTTTATTTTTCCCTATTTGAACCCTTGAAAATTACAAAAATTATATTTCTCAGCTTTGACACCCATAGAGAAAGCTTCCACAAAGAGGAAGAGGATAGAATATTCATCAAAGTCTGAAAGAGCGCAGCTCCATCATTTATGCCACCTGAACGTTGAAAAATATTTGTAAAGGTTTCAAATTTGATACCCTTTGCAGGTCTCTAAAACGCAACGAACTATGCTCGAAATTTTTTCACAATTTTTCCCTTTTATTTTGAATCAAAATGAATCCAAAAATTATGTTTTGGGCTTTTTTCAACTTGAATTTAATTCAGCACACTCTGTAGCTTTAAAGGTATTGCATTAATATCAGATAAACAGCAAAGCCTGGAGCCCAAACAAATAAATTTGTTACGTATGCCATGTGCACTTTTGATCTGATGAGAGAGATACAGGCACGCAAAATTACCTGTTGGTCAGCTTGTTGACGCAATTGTGCACTATGATCTAGTTGTTGTCGACCCCGCTGCTCGCCAGGTGTTTGTGACCCTCCATCTTCTCTTTCGGATGGAGTCAAGTGGTGCTCTCTGTTGTGAGGTGGTCCACTACTCCTTCCATCTAAAAAATCAAATCAAATCATTGTGAGTTACTAATATTAACTTTTCTTACGCTTGCCAAATAAAACTGTCAAATTTACCTAAACAATATAAAATTATAGTTAAACAGCTAGATGTTAAAAACTGTGGTAACGATAAAAGTAATATGGAAACAAGAGCAAGCAGCTTGCCGACAGTTGAAAAGTGAAAGCAGCTAGTGTTCAAGAATTTGATAACAATTTGTACTTGCAAAATATGTGGCGACGCATGTCCTATGTTTTGAAGGCGTTTCAAAACACACGGCTTGCTTGCAGTAGAGTGTAGACCTCTACTTGAAAAAATTCACGGATCACGCATTTCAAGAGGTACGTAGATAACTTCTTGTATTTGCTGAATATGTGAAGTTGCATGTAGGTATATTCTTTTAAAAGGCGTTTCGAAACAGTTAAATGCTATGTAGTAAGTACCAACAGCAAACTCAGTTTTTTGGATTCGTCATCCGGTTCCGGTATACCTATACCCGTCTGGCGTGCACCATGCAAATTCCGTCTATCTACATTGCCTCGATTTTCTGAGCCAATTAAACAGTCCTTCAAAAATTATTTTACAGATTTTACAGATTTTACAGATATCAATGGATTGAGATCGGGCTCTCTCTCAAAAAGTCAAAGTAATAGTGATAAAAAAATGCGAAGCAAAAACTTATAGGCACGATCATCTTATGTTGCCACAATTGCATAACTTCGAGTTTGAAGGCGCTTTTTACGATACTTGAAGCCGTATTTAGCGGAGATGCGTATATGTATTGCGTATTTCAAAGTCGCAAACGCATTTTTGCCGTATTCCGATTTTCCGAAACTTTTATCGCCCGGAAAAAATAATCAGACCTCGATGACAAACGGAAATTTGAAAGTTTTCTGTAGAAAGTAGATAGTGAGACTCAAAAAGCAAATTTAATTATTAAATGTCCGGGCCCAGTTACGGATCGGTCACTTGGTAAGTGTATGATACCGCTTGATATATTTGTAAAATATTTGTCTGTTGTGTTCTGTGGGTAATTTGGGCAATATTAAGATCATTTTATACCATATTAATAATAGATAAATAAACATAACGTAAATAAAAACAAATTAGAAACTTTCCGGTCATAGATTTTTGTAACCGGCTCACAAATTTCTTGCGAGGAAAATGTCAAAAATCGTAGATAGGTCACAAAATGCGAAATCAAAGATGGTGAACACCAATTTTAATACTGAACAATCAAAAAATAACCAAACCCGATAATAGTTTAGAAAACCTCCAATCAATCAATGTACTCCAATTAAAAAAACAAAACAAAACAAAACAACAAAAAAACAAAACAAACAAACAAAAAAAACAAAAAATGGGGAATGTTTAATCACCTCCACCATCGGCGTCTGGCGAGCCGTTTTCTGGATTGTTTCCACTGGTATCTTCTCGTTTCACTCTTTGAGCTATGTGGTCTTCCAGTTGACAACTGTCCATCACTAAATTTTCGTATTCCCTACCACTAGACAAAAAAAAAAAAAAAAGAGAGAAGAAGAAGACAAAAACAAATTAATAATCAATAAACAAACAAATAAAAATGAGCAAATCCAGTTGAAGGGGAAAGTCCTTACAAAGTATTAACGGTGCTTTTCACACGCCCCCCCCCCCCCACACACACACGCGCGCATCTTCAAGTGCATTGAAATGGTTATTTTTAGGAACACTTAAGTTTTGCGGCCATATACATTTAATTGAAAAAACTAATGCAAAGCGACAGTGAGAATAAGTGTCAAACATTATTTGCGACGAATCTCCTGTTGAAACCCTTGCCAGGAGTGCAAGGCGTGAGTAAAGTTGCATGATTGAATATTGAAGGCGCTTCTAGTTGATACTGTTGTGCACTCGTACGAAAATTGAAGGGCAATGAGAGAGGGAGGAACTATGACCTTCAAAAGAAAGTCCTCTCATCGAAACGGTCCTTGATTTTCCTGTCCATTATTTTTCAAAGAATATTAGATTTTTAAAAGGCATAATTTTAAGCGGAAATGCTGTTAGTCTCTAAAATACCTGAAAACTGCAAATAATTTTAAAACTGGTCGAGGAATGGAAGAATGAAAATTTCTACCAGAATACTTTCTTTTGAAAGTCATGGTACTTTGGTACAAGGAAGGTTGTATTCTCAAATATTGAATGCACTTCAATTGATGCCGAAGAAACAAGATAGAAAACGAACCAGCGACGATTGCTGGAAAACACTCAACAAAATTTTGGTGAGAATTTGTGTGTGTGTGTTTTCCAGTGTTTTCCAGTATTTTCCCGTAAACCTGATTATTTTACGTCAGTTGATGACTGTCGTGTATTTGTGTCATTCTGGTGCATGAGCGCTCAACCAACAGCTCAAATCTACGATAAAAGAATAGTGTGTAAGTAATGCTGCATCATCCAATATTGAAGGCGCTTCAAGTTCATACATTATAGCAATCATGAGACGCGCAGTAAATATTTCAACACAGCAGCGTCGCTGATGTCATTTTTGCTATTTGTCACTATCCGTATTCTTAAAAATGAACTCTGTTAAGGGAATTTTTAAGATCAATCAGGCGAGACACAGAGGTAGAGCGTGAAATTTACCAACGTTGCTTTTTGTCTATTTAAACCCATGGAAAAAGTCGAATTAGAGGGTGTTCACCGAACGCGCGATAGTTCGATTTTTTACAAGAGTTTAGACAGAGAGAACGATTTGCAACGTTGCCACAAACACTTCGGTAGCGCAGACAAAACCTTTCGTAGAAAAACGACCCAGCAAAAGACTTCAGTGGAGCTAACCAAAGGTTTCTCGTACGCCTCACTAAACATATTTTGATGGGCGAACCAAAGATTTGTTTAGCTAAACTAAATTTTTTTTCATTTTTCTACCGAAGGTATCGTCAGCGATACCGAAGTGTTTTTTTTTTTTTTTTCAAACGCGCTTCGCGGTAAGGGTGAAACAAGTAGCACTTACCTAAGCACGTAATTGACGCAGATTATGTTTTGCTCCTCGGCGTTTTTGGCACTGCACACAACGGTGGCACAAGTTTGTAGCCACGTGTAACCTCCAGATTTGTTCATCAGTCTATAATAATGAGTTAGTACTTGACCTTTGTTGATTACTAAAACAAAAACGGGAAGAAGAAAAGAAGATTAATATGAAACTAAAAATATTTATTTACAAAGAATTCATTGCGAATAAAGAATCAACTGCGAATTATCCAAGTGTAATGATTGATTCACAACATAAAATTTTTTCAAACATTTGCAAATTAATAGACATTTTTGACCTCATAACTTTCAAAATGTTGTGTATCTCGTGTGGAATGAATCATAATTTATGACGAACTCAAACAACATCGATGATCGTCAAAGGTCTGCGGCCCGCCCAGAGGCAATATATAATAGAGACCTCGCACTATCTATCTTGCCCATGTTTGCGCGCGGTGGTAACTTTTTTTTTCGGGGTCTCAAAAGAACACCGAAAACATGGACCATACGTTGACTGATGAGAAACGTCGCGCGTCGTTGAGATTTTTGCCTATAGTGAATCCGAAGCACCGAAATTGCATCAGTCAACGTATGGTCCATGTTGGGTCGTGCTCCTTCATGCTCCCTGTGTTAATTTCTGTTGAGCCCCGAAAAAAAAAAATCAGCCACCGCGCGCAAGGCTAGTGCGTGGTCTCTATTATATATTGTCCCTGGGCCCGCCAAACAATAATAGTGAATGTTGCGCATCAATCACCAGATGTTCACACCGAATTTACTTTGAGGATCCAATTTGTATTTGTTTCTGTAGGAACTGAACTAAATTTGGCTCCCAGACTGTGGTCCCTCGTTTGTTTGGACTCAGATCTCCGATGATTTAATGCATACAGAATGAAGAGATATAAAATTAGACAGGACAACGACCAAAAAAAAAAAAAAAACAATAACAATAAAAAGAAAAAGAAAAAAAAACTTATCAAAATAATAAAAACAATGGAGACGAAAACAGTAATGTAGAGGAAGAGTTTGAGAGAGAAAAGGGTGGGGGGGGGGCGGAAGAGATGAGTATAAATAAAGAGGCGATTCTCACCATTCTTCGCTCACACTACTCATATTTGTATAGCTTTGTGGGTACTCACTCACGGCTCATGCGCAGTTCGGACGGGACGGATGGACGGAACAGGTGATAAAAGGTGGTGTTATGAAGGGAATAACGAGCATTATGAGTTTGATACATGACAAGATGATACCAGAGGGGCAATAGTAAATGGAGAGGGGGGAGTGGAGGGGGTACGCTGCAAGAGTACAGGTAGGAGAAAACCGGAGGAGAGAGAGATGACGCTCGCTGATTAAGAGATGAGAGAGGCGCGACCAAAGATTAGAGCCGAGAAGAATCGTTCACCAGTAAGATTTAATTCATTCGATTCGGATCCTTTTGAACATCATCACTTTAACAGCCTCGTTCATTCTCAAAGATTACTTATCACACGTACGGATGTGGCACAAAGCCGCCTTTTGTCAAGTGAACGTCGAGTTCTAGAAATTCACCTAGAGGAATATAGATTATGGATTGTAACATTTTTGGGTGTACTTTTACACTACAGCGCATAACTATGTAATCTTTACTCACCAAATGTACCTATAAATCCCAGATTAACTCAAACGTCTCTGACCACACGATATAATCCGGGCCCAACAAATGTTCGGCACGGAAGGGCTTTAGTTTGTACCTGAAAATGGCGGATCTAACCTCGCAACGTTAAATTGCTCACTAAATTAATTTTCCGCAACAGAGACAAAAAGAGACCCAGCACATGCAATGGTTCCCGTGTATTATCAAACGGATTCATTTTTCCAAATAAAATCTACCCGTGATTTTGATTTTCAGTCAAAATTTCGGTTAGTTAATTAAGAGATAATACAACTGTGACATAGTATTCAGAGACCATTATTCGGTCAAGAAAGAATAAAAAAGAGAGAAAAAAAATTCAATATAAACCATGAGGATAACCTATAATCTATGTCCTTAATTCAACAGTAGGCAACAGTTGACTGTTGTTCTGATAAGTCCCGATCTAAATTGAGCCGCAAGAACACGGGACCTGTCGCAAGCTTCGAGAGTATGAGCTGGTTCTCTATATTTGTCTCTAGTCTGAAACAGTGGCGTAGCAGCGTGCCATTTGGGAATGGGAACGTTGGATTTAATTTATTTAGACTCGTAGGAAAAATATCAAAGTATTAGGCGTTATGCGAACATTTTCAAATTCGACCTTTTGCATGGGTTTAAATGGACAAAATACAACGTTGCCTGGTTGCATTCGAAAAACGGCAGCACTGAACAGCAATACGATTCATATTTGATTGATTTACCAGATCTCGTTCCTAAAAACGAACGATTCTTCTCAACAGCAGATCCGCTTCTCTTCGGAAGCGAGTATAAGGAGGAACGGGCCAGGGAGGGGAGGGAACGGTACGGGGGTCGGAGGGGATGAAAAACGTCGAGGGGGTGGGTGAGTGGGTGGGGGGTGACTCTGGTGAGGCTTCCTGTCAAGTTACTCTCCGGAATACCAAAGTAGATAATTTTTGGCTCTCACCCCAGAAATCCTTCTACATTTTTTACTAGCTACGTCGACGTCAAGTCAGAAACTGAGGAGAGAGAGAGAGAGGATTTTTGGTGTGACTTTGAGAGTTTCGTTCGTTTTCTTGGTTCTCATGAGTGACACGGAGAGGCCGCGGCGGGCGCCGAGAGGAGCAGGCTTTTCCGCTTCCCCCCTCCCCCTCCTCCCTCCCTCCCTCCACCGCCCTCTATCATGATTCATTTTTTATTACGACCCGCGACTCAAGATAAAGACGAGGTTTTGTGCCTCTGTTGTAAAATGTTGGCAAATGAGACCGGAGGAAGAGTCATTGTATGGTCACGGGAGAAGCCAAAAACTATAAGGATTGCGAGCACCCTTCGCAAAGATTAAAATAATTGAGGTGGTGCCCGGATACAAACGGGCCATTTGAAAATGACTGAATGAAGCAGAGCCTGCCGTTTTGAGTACAGTTAATGCCATTTTTCAATTCATTGATGATTCCACCGGTTGAGAAAAGATTACACAGTTCAGTTCAGTGTATGACTGTATTGCACGAAAATACTCGCATATGTAATCTTTTCTCAACCGGTAGAGTCGTCGATGACTTTTAAAAGGCCTTCGTACACGCTCAAAGTACGATCGTCAAATCGGCATCGGTGAGCTGAAATCCACCGCAAACAATTGAATTGCCAACCTGACACTTCTAAAATAAATTCAAACACTACCTTAACCAAAACATCTCCAAAACGGGTTTATTTGCTTTGTTGACCGTAGATTGGTGAACAGGTGACACAACATGCATCGTCAAACAACTCTGTCGTTTGACGGGCCGTCAAAATTGCTCAGTTCTTTGACATCGTTTAAACCAACAGAACATGCAACGGTTGGCTCACCTGCCGATTTGTGGTGGATTACGGCTCACCGATTTCTATAGATGGTAATGGCCGCTGGGCCCTTTCAAAAGTTTGCGGGCCGCAAAATTGTATGATGATGGATGGTGAGCGCATCACGAGATCACGGGGGGAAAAAAAGAGAAAAAAAAATCCTCGCTGATATAACAATCGATGAATAAACCTGTGTCACACATGGTTACAAAGTAGTTTGCAGTAAGATTGGTCGGAAAAGCAAATCTTTGGATCAAACTTGATCGCGCGCAAAGACGGGTCTAGCAATCTGGCAACTGAGTAGGTACTACTCTCATTTGAATGCATAAGAAACAATTGATTAGTGAAATGGAACTGGAAATCGAATCTCCCTCAAGAATCGATCGTTTCTCTTACTTTTAAATGGGATGAATTTCATGGTTGCTAAATTGCTGGATCCGTCCATGATCGCGTGATGAGTAGGAGCTCTTGATCCAATGGTAGCGCTTTAGAGTTCCACCATTTACGGCATCCGAGCAAAAGAGATTACATTATCCTATGATGAAGTATATCTATGTATATTGAAAAGTGCTGCTATTCATAATCTTTTCTGTATCGAGACAATGAATAGATGAAAATTCTAAAACGCTGCCAATCAACACTCACTTCCTGCAAACTTCTTTGCACGTGCGACAGAGTCTGTGTAATAACCATCAGCAGAGTCGCGAGGGGAAGAAGAGAGATTACAGAAAATAGCGTGCAAAGATTACGTGCGCAACTCACTTGGGGTTCGGTAAACAATGGCGGTCACGTGTGCTTCCGTCGGAACTGCGGGTTGCATACCGATCTCTTTTGCCCCTTGCTCTATGTTAGTCTTGCGCTGTGTAAGTATAAGATACTGAATCTGCTTTTACGGTCAACCCCCCCCCCCCCTCCAATGCCATTTTCTCTTCTCGTAAGGGATGCCATCGGAGTGCAGATCACGGGCAATATACTTCAAAATCAGGGTTGAGGGTCAAAGGCGCATACAGGATTGTTGTAAAGTGCGGAAGGAGGGGAAGGAGGGATCGAACCACGAGTGAAGAGTCTTTACTGCAATCTATATGCATAGATTAAAAAAGGGCAAATACATGAGTTCAATTCCCTTACCCAGTCTTTGTCTAACATGTATGTTTTATTTAAAGGAGAAAAGAGCAGTGACGGCTCGTGAAGTTTGACAGCAATGTGTTTCCTCCATTTGAATCTATGCAAAACAATCGATTGTTGATGAGGCAGAATTTCACTTTCGAATCTACTGTTGAACATAGAATCAAATGGATGGACAACATTGTTGCCACATTGCATAGGCCGCTACTAGAAAAGAGATAAATAGTAAGAGAATTTATCGTTATGCTATTACGCAAAACAGAGGATTCAGTTTGAAAAAGATACTTACGATCAAGATGTGATTTTCTTAACCGGCTAACATCCTCTCCGTGACAAAGAGTATATAAATTCATTCCCGTTAATTCGTCCGCAGTATAATCTAAAAGCTCAGCCACCCTGTTGGAGAACGAAACATTTACGTTAAGTATGGTAATGAACTCCAAATACTTCAAGTGAAATGAAATTAATGACAAACAGATCAGATATTGGAAGAGAAAAAAAAAGAAAAAAACTTGAATAAATAAAATGAATAAAAAAATGCCTCCCGGCAGGCCGGTAAGACGAAGTAGATTCCATGCTTGGTTACATCATTTTTTCAAAAATTTAAATATAGGTTATAATTTTCGTTAATTTTTTTTTTTTATTTCATCAGCTGCTCAAAATCCAAATATTATTGTGAAAAAGATTATATTACCAATAGAGAAATGTGTAATCTTTTCAATGCAAGTGAGAAATAAAAGCTAGGTTATATAAGTTTTTCACAAATTTCAATAAATAGGTTATGTTATGATTTTCTTTGAATTATTCAATTTTTTTTTATCAGCTGTTCAACATTTAAATAAAAATACCCATGAGAAAAAGATTATAGTACCAAGATAGAAAAATGTGTAATCTTTGTAACGCTAATTAGGAATAAATCTGAATAAGAGCAGCTGATCAAACAAGAAAATAAATAAATAACGTACCTAAGCAACATTGCACGTGTAAAACAAAGAACGAGCAATTATACCAATACACTATCCTTGTCTTTCACATATAAAATTCCATAAGAAACTAAATAGCTCGTAAAACACGTAAAACACAAGGAAAATTTAAGAAATGGAGCATATGAACTAAAAACATCCTCCACGATATATACTAAAATTTTTGAACCAAAAAAACAATTTCTTCATATAAAAACACTGCCAAAAAACCCGAAAAACACATCACTATAACTCGCTTACAACGCAAAAAACGAAAAAATGACTCGAGTAAAAAAGTTGCGTATCAAAACGGCTAACATAAATTTCCCAAAAAAAAATACTCAAAACAAACACTCCTAAAAATAAACCTCAAAAACACATTTTACGACTCAAACACGGCCCATAACGCGAAAACTAACTGTCGGATTTACACCATCTTCGAACTCATCCAAGAATTAAACTCAACGAATAGATGAGACAAATTTCAAAAATAAAAACCAAAAATTACGAACAGGATCGTGGGACATAAAAACGGTAAAACTGGCTGAAACATACATATAAAGATATATATATATATATATATTGAAACATACATATAAAGATATATATATATATATTATATATATATATATATATATATATTATATATATATATATATATATATATATATATATATATATATATATATATATATATATATATATATATATATATATATATATATATATATATATATATATATATATATATATATATTATATATATATATATATATATTTTCAACGAGTGGTATTTTCTCACTCAGGGGACCATGAAACGTGCTCATTTGATAAAATTTCCCGAAAAATCCAACATCGCACCCTCCGCAATAAGTAGATTCATGGAATCTACTTAAAACAAATCAAATTAGCAAATGAGCATAGATAAAAAAGTTAGTGTAGGAAGGGAATTGATTTTATTGGTAGGGCGTCACTTGTTGCTCTAGTTCTCGATGAACACTCGTAAGTATAAGATCGTTCGGGACGTGAATAATTAAGGAGCATTAGTACTGGTGAATAGGAAATTGCGTCGACTGAATTTGAAGGCGATCTTTAAACGGAAAACCTTGACTCGTGCGTTGAATTAGAATGTTTCACTTGAACGAAACATTTGGGACAGATAATTAAATGAGACAGTTCGGGTGGAAGGGTCGACGAAAAAATAAACCAATTTCGGAATCAGAAATTAGAAAATGACAAATATATTATTTGGTGGTTCTTGAAATATAGACTTTATTTAGGTACTCATTTTCATCAGTGGCATATAAAAACGTTTGAAAAATTTGAACTACTCGAGAAATACTCAAAATCCGAAAATATGACAAGACTTATTAAGGCTTATTTAGCTATAGTCGACCAGAACTCATGAAAGAAATTTCTAACGACTAACGTTGGGGGGAAAGGTGTGCTACCTTGATGAAAAACTTTTGAGACCATATATCCGATGACTGATTTTCAAAATTAACATGTTTAACTCAACCCACACTAGGTATCTTTCAAACTTTTGCCACAGCTGTAGAAAGAGTCTAATCTGATGTAAAATTACTAGAGAATAGAGTTAAGAACATGAGACAATAAATATTATAAATTATCATAAATTGACTCACAAACGCAATAATTAATATATTTAAAGAAAATTCCAAGATGAATGTCAATATATGAGCGAGTCCCATCTAATTGCAGTTTTATAACTGATTAATTACTTTTCTCAGCATAAAAAGTTGCGATTAGATGGCACTTTATCATAGTGACTCGCTCTTATGGCAGCAGGCAGCCATCTTGGGGTTTAGTTAAAACGCATTTATTGAGTTTTTGAGTCAATTTTGGAATATTTTGAAACTCCCATCCAAAGTATTTATACAGGGTATAACAAAACTATACACAGTAATTTTCAGGGCGTGTTAAAGAGGTAAAAATAAGACTTTTTTTCCCTATAAACATGGGTCCGAAATTGTAGTCTTTTCGAGTTACAGTGTTGCAAAGTTTCCGAAAAACAAATTAAAAAAAAATTGTCATAACTCCCACGTGAATTTTTCTTGATGCTCGTAAATGAGTGTTCTGATGTAATTTTAGGCGTTCTTACCGATTTTGGCCGTGAAAATGCTATATGCAAAAATTTAAGGGGGGTTTTGGGTTTTTTTCTTCATTTTTCTCACTCTTATTGGCCAAATTATGTAAAAACTTGCTTTCGGATTCATTAAACCCAAAAACAATTAGCACAATTCAAAAGTTCGTAAAATAATATGCAATTTATTTCCGAGAAAATCATCCCTGAAGCTGCAGAGGTCGGCCAAGAATTGACAAAATCAAAGAAAATGCGATTCTTGGCCGACCTCTGCAACTTCAGGGACGATTTTCTCGGAAATAAATTGCGAAAAGTAAAAACTTGTAGGACCTAAAATGCATATGTTTTTACGAACTTTTGAATGATGCTAATATCGTATTTGGGTTTAATGAATCCGAAAGCATGTTTTTACATAATTTGGCCAAAAAGAGTGAGAAAAATCGAGAAAAACCCCCAAAACCCCCCTCAAATTTTTGCATAAAGCATTTTCACGGCCAAAATCGGCAAGAACGCCTAAAATTACATCAGAATACTCATTTACGAGCATTAAGAAAATTCACGAGGGAGTTATGACAATTTTTCAATTTGTTTTTCGGAAACTTTGCAACACTGTAACTCGGAAAGACTACAATTTCGGACCCATGTTTATAGGGAAAAAAAGTATTATTTTTACCTCTAAAACACGCCCTGAAAATTACTGTATATAGTTTTGTTACACCCTGTTTAAGTGATTTTACACCAGAATAGACCTTTGCAGCTGTACCACGTTGCAAAGTTTGCAACAGACCCATTGAAATTGTACATGGAGTAAAGGCGTTAGTGCGCAATCTGTCAACGTTGCAATTCGTCCATTTAAACCCTTGAAAAAGATTGAATGGACAACACACAACGTTGCCAAATCGCACACTACGGTCACTACGTCACAAAAAGAAAGAAGAAAGAGAGACAGAATGAAGAAGGATTTGAAAAGAATACCTGTCACTGTACCTCGGTTCGCAATGTGCAATACGGAAGTCGAAATTAACTCGGGTGACGAACATGTCCGATTCTAAACGTATTTCGTGAACACTCGGCGGTGGGAGAGCAATGGCCAATGAGACCATCCCCAAGAGAGGCGGCGAAGACTTCCGACTGTGAGAGAACGTATATTGTGGCCTCAGTCGGCATAACATTAAAACTACCTGCAACACAAATCACAAAAAAATGTCACCCTTTCAAATCCACAGTTGATTAATACACGATTACACAGTCACACAGTTTGTACAGTTGATTTAATCATTAATCAAATTATCTTCTTGTAAAATATTGTATACCAGGGTTTCTTGCGCACTTTTGCTACAAGCTATTGAAGGGTAGATTCAGATGTAAAAACCTCCATGAATAACGATGATAGCACTAAAAACTCACAAAATTAACTCCTAAACTCATATGCATATATTTTTTTTAAACGCACGATTGCAATGGCGTTGTTGGGGACTATAATATAATAAATAATCGGAGATTCTCAGCTTAATTTTGCCACTTTTTCTACGCAGAGAAGGTAGATTCATAGATTAGAGTAGAGCTCGTTTCACGAAAGTTGGCCGATGACAGATCGTGCCGTTCACTGCGCAAAGACGAATTTGCGTTCTTGCACATGCGCAAAAACGCAAACTCGTCTCTGCGCAGTAAACAAACCCTTCTGTCATCGGCCAACTTTCGTGAAACGACCTCTAACTAGTCACAAGAGGAGTGATTATCATCCGATTTGTGGTACCGTGACATCAGGTGGCACTGGTACCGAAGGAAAGTCGTCTCTTATTGACCACTTCTTGATAAAGTGAAAGTATTATTTAGATGGGAGTTTCCCAATATCAGAGCCCAGCACCGACACTACGATCGCGCGTTTAAAATCAGTTTTTAATTTAAGAGTGAATGTCGTGAGTTTTTGATGCTATACCACCGTTAGTTTCGGAAGTTTTTACACCTGAACTGACCATTGAATCGCCTGCAGCAAAAGTGTGCAACAGATCCATTTTAAACTTTCAAATTCCTCCATGTTTCCCTGATTTTCCATGATAGTTCCAGACTTTTCCCATGAGACATCATCAAGCAGCAAACATTTGAACGACGGCAAAGACTCAGTCCTTATGATATGTTGGACATTTTAGACAACATTAGAGTCCGTTTTAGAAGTGCGTAGGCCGTAGGCGCATACCTAGACCGATATCTTTGGCTAGTTTTCAATTTTCATTCCTTCAAATCAAAACATTCTTCAAAAAAGAGCTTATTGCCTCCGACTTAAGACGTTTTACTGTCAAAACGTTCCTCATTAAAAAAAAAAAAAAAAAAAAACCCAACGCTCAAATTCACTTCCATTCATTTTTACAATGTAATATGAAAAATAACGTTGGAAAATTCCAAAGATTGTATATCCAGATGCGCCTACAGGCCTACATCTCTAAATACACTAATTCAATTTACAAGTTTCGCCCTTACTCAGTGCCATCCAAAGAGTGTAAACAGGAGTCGCAATTGAATATAAGGCCTGCGAAGTCAACGAAGATAAGGTCCTCTGATGGGCTGTAGACGTGGGTCCAAACTTTTTTTGGCCTTATAGAAATTAACACGGGGTTTTCGTTCCGGGCCGCTTATCTCGAAACCTGTGCAAAATTGACGCGTCGCAAATAATACGAGTCGATTTAGCAGAATTTTCTCTACAAATTGATAGGTCATAGGAACCAGTTTATTGAAAATTCGAAAAGACTGTTTCAGTTGAAAAGTACAAATAATAGTGTGTTTTCATGCTTGGCGTGTGTTGAGTAACTCACTATTACGTGTAATTTTTAACTGAGACAGTGTTCTCGAATTTGCAATGAACTGGTACTTATGACCTATCAATTTGTTGAAAAAATTCTGTTAAATCGACTCGTAATAATTGCGACGGGTCAATTTTGCACAGGTTTCGAGATAAACGGCTCGGAACAAAAACCCAGGGTTAATTTCCATACGGTTAAAACAAGTTTTAAGTGTTTTGGTGCCGTCTGTAACAGCTGCTTTCCTAAATTGCTCCCAAATATGGTACCTATCATATTTTTTGTTTTGTTCATATTTTGGGAAAACATGGATGCTACTGGGTACCATAACTTACTACACAGTTTTATTTACATTTTGAATCTATTAAAATGGTTTCACTGCATGATTGATAGTCAAATGGTGGACTTAATGATAGAGTAGCTGAGTAACTCAAATTTTCTCAAGCTTGTAGAATCATAAATCGATTTGTAGCATGGATCATGACGTAAAGTGGTCGGCGGACACGTTGACAGTGTTGCCAGACCCAGCTGCTTTTTCTATGTGTTCTTATCAGTGGCGTAGCGTGCAATTTGGCAACATTGGATTGGGTCCATTTAAACCCACATAAAAGGTCGAATGTGGAGGTGTTCGCCGAACACCCAACACTTCGATCTTTTTCATTGGTTTGAATGGAGGGATTGCAACGTTGTCAAATTTCACGCTACGCCACTGGTTCTTATGGGAAAATCCGCAAGATCTCACTTCACGTTGATGGGTTAAAAAATCATAAATTTGTCTCTTTAGATGTCATGACTGGCACAATCAGTAAGAGCAATAAGGATGTCACTGCAGAAAACAAAGTACCTACCGCTATACCTACGGTTCCACCGTATACTAGCGGATCCACGAAATTGTCCTTCTCCCTCTTTTCTCCACTAGAATGCAAGTGTTCGAAAAGGATAGACGATAGGGCGAAAATCACGTGACAGCCCCTGACCTGTCCTTTTCTAACACGCGCGTTCGAATGGGAAAAGAGAGAGAAGGACACATTTCTGAATCCGCCAGTGGGTTTCCACCGAATCACAGGATGAATGATTTAAATTCTGTGTATCCTCTCATATACACTCGCAATTCAAACTGTTATTCCTTCCTTCCATTCCTATTCTCATCCTCATCCTCATCCTCATCCTCATCCTCTTTTATTGTTTAGCCTGTCAAAATGATGAAAACCGTGGAATTTAAGTGGAGCGCTTCTCTTGAATTTTAATCGGAGTTCGGTTCCCAGGTGTGCGCTACCGGCAATAAGTCAGAGACGCGCATTCTGTTTGGTATAAACATTCAGTATACATACAACATACTACATACTAACTCTACACAGCTTTTAATACTGCATATATTGCTGCCGTGGACAAAGACATTATGGATGAAAACGGGGCATTGGCTTGAATAATTGTAAGGTGCAGTCAACGCAGGAGCACAGAATAATACAATCAGAACGAAAACTCTGTCGGATTTTGAAGCAAATTCATTACGCGTCCGCCATGTTGGGATATAGGATGTTTACATCTGGATTCGCGCGCGAAAAAAAAAATGTAGGACATGATACGCGAAATTTTCATTCTGAAATGCCAAAAGAGTAAAAGTGAGGCCGGAAACTTAAGATTTCTTTCCAGAATTTACAGAAATAAATGAATTTCAACACAAATCACACACGTCCGCCATGTTGGGATATAGGACCACAGCGTTGCCTGTTGGTGCCGTTAAATTCCAAACTTGCTTCCATTGGCTCTTATGGGAGTTTCCGTTCTGATTGTATTATTCTGTGGCAGGAGGAGGGAAGAATGGAGGGTGGGTGGAGATGGACCAGTGAACCACGTTAACAGTGGTACGTGAAGACTTGCACGGGAAGAAAGAGGCAAGTCACTCGACAAGTTGCACTAATTTTGCAACTATTTCTTCATTATTTTTTTTTATAGAAACATTAAACGATAAAACAAGTTTTCATCGAGAAAATTGTTGACGCGATTTTTAGATTTTATAATTTTTACATAAAACCCTGAAAATTTGAAAGGGTTAAAAAATATGTAAATATGATGCACGGATGTTATTTTGGATAGTATTAGGCATGATGAAAGGCCATTACTTTGTCAAAATATGATTGATATTTAGTCGAGAGAGGCCAAGTATCGAAACAAAACAACTGGAAAATCTCTGCGCCATTGCAATACTTTCTCAATTTTTTTAACTTACAATCAGTTAGAGTGAGAAAGTAAAAATGCACACGGTTGTACGCAAAAAGGCAGTTCTGAACTTCGTTCCCTTCATCGCATATTTTTGTTAACCCCTCATTGTTTTCTACTCTTTCCGCCTTCGTGGAAGCCTAAACTCAACAACCAATCAGAATCCGTCAACCAGATGGTTGTAAACACCCTATACAACTTTTCTTCAAGGGACCCTAGGTCCAGGTAGGGTTGATTTGGCTTTATCCACGAATTGTTCGCCCTAAGACTCCTATAGAGGAGTGTTAATACGGTATCGACTGTCGAAAGGGCTTTACTAGTTCGCTGAGCGCTATACAGCATATACATGCGTTGATCCCCGAGAATTTCTGCGGATGAATCATTTACAGCTTAAGGAATAAGGAGGTAAGGAGCCAGCCGAGAGGTTAATGGGAATAATAACACTCAAGACCTTTCCCTCCTCCCTATATCTATATAGAGTTTAGCTTTAAATGAGACTCGAAAAATAGAAAGGGTTGAGCCGCGTATTCCGTATTTCGTATTTCGACTCGCGGGTAATATTAAGATAACGCCGCTCGAGGGGGTGGGCGCGTGACTGGCGCGGCGGAGCCTCTGGGTCGGGGCGGGGGAGGAACGGCGGAAATGAAGAGAAGAAGTTCGAGCAGGGCTGGGTGTGAAGGAGATGTTTGAAATCTTGTCACTATTATACGCCTTTGACTTGACTGGTGAAAGCCGAAAAGGATATAGGACCAGAGTGTGAGAGCGAGAGAGAGAGGGGGGGGGGGGTAGGAAAGAGAGAGAGAGGGGGGAAAGGGTTGCAAAGTGATTACGAGCCGAGGGAGGTTTTCGAGAGGCTATATCACTATACTCGCGACTTAACTCGACTCCATTGGCCTATCACAATGAGGATTGAGGAAGCGACGGGCGCTAATCCGCGGTGTGCTCCGAAATTCCTTGTCCCGATGCGGTGGTGGAAGTACAAGCGGGCGAAAAACAATGAGTCAATACACTTTTATATCGTGTTCTCTGCGCTCTTATTCTGATTATTTGATTATTATGAGCCTCTCTTCGCCGAAAATTATATTTTATGTGCATTCTCGGAATATTTCTCGCGAGTGAAGGGTCATTCAGGGCGAGTGGGGGCTTAAGGGGGGAGGGGGGGAGGAGAAAATTGTTGCAAGATTGCAAGCAACGCCTTGCGCATCGTCACCGAAGGTAAATGTAGAAAATATAAAATACAACTTACCCGATACCCGGAGGATTTGAAATGGCAACCACGTTTGGTAAGAGTTGACTTCATTCTAACGCAGAAGGAACGCTCTAGACCTTTATACAAAGACGAGGTATTTAGAGACATTTGACTCGACACTGAAAAGAGAAAGAAAAACATTGGATATGAAACAGTGGATTTTGAGACTTCATCTCGACGTTTTCAAAGTAATTTTCATGCGATGTTACAAAGCTATGAAGCATGGAGCTTCTAAATCGCTGCAACAAAAGCTTGCCACAGCCCAATTCTAATAATAATTTAGTCGTTTTGTTTTTCGTGTGTGAAAAATTACGTATAAAACAAGGGGGTCAGCTCGTCCTCAAAAAGTCATTTCGTGAATTTCTGATGAGTAAAAAGTGTTTTTCTTCTCAGCTGACTAATAGATTAAGCTCCTACACTGTCAAATAAAAAAATAACAACCCGTTAAACTTATCAGAAACATACAGAATAACGCTTTGAAAAATTCGTTTGTAAAGAGGAGCAGACCCTCCACTATATACGCGGTTTTTCCAAAAAGCTCCTTAATTAATAATTATTTACCTACTAGTTCTTGTATTTTCTTCTTTTTGCGCCACTGATGATGAACTTCGGTCTAAAATTTATTTACACGGAGAAAAAAAACTTCGGTCCATATTGAACACCGAGGGTGTTTGGTTCCATTAACCGAAGTTTTCAGTTAGGAGTACCGAAGAGGTTCAGTAGGAACGAAATGTGAGTCATAGTATTAGTCACATTTACCGAAACCTTCGGTACTCCTGACTGAAGTTTGGTACTCACAACCGAAAACTTTGGATACTGTAACCGAACACCTCGGTGTTCCATATGAGCCGAAGTTCAGTTCTCATAACCTATTTTTTTTTTTCTCCGTGTAGTCTTGTAATATAGATTCTAACCTCCGCATCTATGTATTTATTTTTTATTAACTATCATTAACTTTCTCCAAACACCATTTCGCTCCACACAGAAAAAACGGGGAAAAACACTGAAGTAGCGCTGACAAAAACTTTGGTAGAAAAATGATCCAGCAAAATACTTCACTTCAGCCAACCAAATCTTTGGTTCACCTAGCAAAATTTCTTTATTCAAGCGTAGGTACAAAACTTATGATTGGTCACTATCACTAACCCAGAGGTCCCGGGTTCGAATCCAGGCCGAGCGACAAGATTTGATGGACTTTATAGACGTCGATTAACAAAAGCAGTAAAATATTACACCGTTAGAAATTCTACGGCACCGTAAACTTTGCATTGGACCAAAACACAACGCAACGGGCCTCAGAATGTAAAAAAGTGTGTAGAATCGTATCCAATGGCGCTGCCCATGGTTTCGCTTGTTATAACTTTCTACAAACATGGTTTCTAGTCAGGCGTCTTTTCTCTTTTTTTCAGTGATAAACACGACTATTTAGACTATGAACGCAATGTTATAATCTTTGGCGATCTCTTACCGTCAGGATTGGCTGTTCCACTTGTTGACGTCCCACTGTTGTCCTCACTATGAGCACTAGCGGGGGATTGCCCTTGAGAAAGACCTAGCCCCAAATGTTCCGCCATTTCACTATGATCACCATGATGGACATAGTCAAAAACACTACTACCGGTCATCTCAACCTGGAAAACAGAAATTACACAACACATCTTATAAAATAATCAAATCATCAAACAAATGCATTTGAAGAAACATCGCACAACATACTTTTGCCAGAGAATTTTATAATTTTCATAATTACCGATTTTTTCCCACGATCTACGAGGCTCCAAAGTCATCCCAATTTTACTTTTTTTCTCCCCTTTTTTTTGTTTGGACGACGCACTATGGTCTGAGATCGTCGAAAAGTGGCCAAAAATCCAAAAGTGAATTTCTCATCAATTTTTATTTATAAACTTTCAAGACCTATTTTAATCACAGAGAACGTTTTTAATAAGTAATTTAAACCTGGAAATGTCATTTGAACGATTTAATTTAGCTTTAAAGGCCAAAAACGATGATTTCCGATAGGTTTTTTTCACTGACTTGTTGCCACTTTTTTCTGATCCTCAGACCATAGTGTGGTGATATCTCAATGAGCCTTTTATTTCCTCATATTCAACGTTTCAAACTCTCATAATACTGTCTTATTTTAATTTTGTCATTTTTTTTTTTTTTTTTTTTTTTTTTTTTTTTTTTTTTTTTAGGAAAAGCAGGAGCATATTCTCTTTTTTGCCCCTAATTTTAACCTGGAAAATCTAACAAGCAAATTTTATGTAAATTGGCTCGTCCGCATGCACCACCGAGGCAGTGCCCGCACAGAAAAAACAAAAAAAAACACTTTGGTAGCGCTGACAAAACCTTTGGCAGAAAAATGACCCAGCAAAAGACTTTAGTTGAGCCAACCAAAGGTTCTTTACGCTTAACTAAAGAGATTTTGATGAGTGAATAAAAAATTTGGTTGGCCCAACTAAAGTCTTTTGCTGGGTCATTTTTCTACCAAAGGTTTTGTCAGCACTACCAAAGTGTTTTTTCCGTTTTTTCTGTGCGAGTGGCGGCTCTTGCAATTTGGCAACGACGTTTTTCCTCCCATTCGAATCAAAGCACGACTATCGATTGTTGACGAAGCGCTGCTTTACTATCGAATCGATTTCGAACCGACAATAAGGGAAAACATGGTTGCCACATTGCACAAGCAGCCACAGCACTTGAGTGAAAAAAATATGATGAGAGATTTTGAAAAGTTGAAACAGAGATACGCCTCTTCCTAAAAATACGCGACTCATTTGTTAAATTTATAACTCTTTTTTTTATATTATTGTTTTTGTCTCATAACAAAGAACTCTTCAATTCAGTGTTGCGCTATACACTGATTGTGAGAAAAGAAACAGAATTTGACTAATTACTAACTTGAAGGTAGGGGTAAAAGTCAATCAAGATAGTTCGTTTTACCATTTAAAATAGTTACATTTACCCCCAACAAAAACACATTAAACAATTTTAAATGGTAAAACCAACCATTAATTGGTCTTATCCACACTTTTCAACGTTGCAAATAGTAGTGTTTAATACTTGTTTTGTTTACGAGTACCATAAATTTCCGAATACCTACAGGGGTCAATGAAACCGCAAATATTAAAAGTGTCGGTTAAAAGTTTTGAAGTTTCGGCGGTTGTTTTATTTTTTTTCATCCCTGACATACACATCAGAGAGGGTGCGATAAAGTAAAAAATTGGAAAGAAGAAGAAAGAGGGGGGGGGTGTATTTCCGGCAAGGCAACTCTTTGCTATACAACGCGGAGGAGACGCGACGGGTCGGTATATTTCGTGCCGACGTTTGGCAGCGAGAACAGCCCGCGTTTGGTAAAAGGAGGAAAATCAAGCCAGCGAGCTGTGAGCTAGCGCTAGCGAGGAGAAGCAGCCGCGTCGCGTCGCATCGAACCACCGGCGGATCCAGAAATTCATCTCTCTCTCTCTCTCTCTCTCTCTCTCTCTCTCTCTCTCTCTCTCTCTCTCTCCCTCCCCGCTCTTACAAACGCGCGTAATAGAAAAGGATAGACGAACGGGACATCACGTGACTTTCGCCCCCGTCTCTGTCCTGTTCCAACGCACGCGTTCCAATGCCCAGAGAAAGAGACAGAGATGCAGAGAGCGAGAGAAAGAGATGAGCTCCTGGATCCTCCGCTGTGGTTCGAGCCCGAGCAAAGTCAAGCCCAAAGCCTTGCTTGCAAGCTCGCGAGCCTTTGCAGTCGAGAGTGAGAGTCGAGCAAGAGAGAGAGACAGAGAGAGGGAGTGGAGAGAGAAACGAGGCAGCGACTAGCAAGTATAAAATCCCCGCATAGGAAAGAGTGAGAGAGACAGAGAGGGGGAGAGAGCGCACGGACGGAGAGCGAGCCAGTACCAAATTCGTATCACGTAGCACGGAGTCGCGTGCTTCGTATGACTAATTCGCTCCGGCAATCAATAGCGTCTCTCTCTCTCTCTCTCACTCTATCTCTCTTCCCCCTCCCTCTCTCTTTCTCTCTTTCTCTCTCGAACCGAGCTGGTGGATGGCGAAGCGAGCTATGCTTGCCTGCTTGCTTGCTCGCGACCTATGCAGGGGTTGAAAACGGTAGCGGATGCGGGGGGAGGGGGGAGGAAAATTGTGGTGGTAGGGCGGGGGGGGCTAGCTAAAAGAGGCGTTAGTAGAGGCTGGAGGTGTGGGAGGAAGGGAGTAAAAAGTCTAGTAGGGCCAGAAGTCGTGCGCGGTATGAACGCGGCGAGATTGAGTGTAGAAACTAGAAACCGAACGAGGCAGGCATGAGGCAAGCTGGCTGGCTGAAGCGATTTGAGCCGCAAAGTCAGGCCGACCCGACCAGCAAAGCCAGCCAGCCAGCCTGCGTGGCGTGGTCGCGGTGCGATGCGGCGAGAGATCCCCCCCCCCTCCCCTCTCTCTTTCTCTCTCTCTCCAGTCTCGGTTCCTAAAAATTGATATGATACTTGAAATGAATTTAAATGAGATCGCAGAGCTGCGCCGGGCGGCCGGGCCGAGCCGGGCCTGAAAACGGGCATGCACACGATAACGATGCGATGACGCGACGCCTGGCTGAAAAGTGAAGAGCTGTGCTTTGCGAGGCGAGCTTTGGTTGGGTTTGGCTATGACAGCCACGGCTATAGCTTCAACAGCGCGGCGGAGGCGGTTTCGAAATTTAGCCGAGGGATGGGTATTTTGTATAATTTGAATTTAACGTATAATATGGTAAACAAGGATTTTTGTCTCATTGTTATCGAACTTTGTTCCATTAAATAAACGGTTAAAAGATTCAGAATGAAGCGTCGAAAGTTATATTAACCTTTCGAGTACCACGTTCGTACGTATTATTTTACTATAATGGGGCTATTACAAACTTTTGCTACCAGCAAACGAATAGTCCAATCTTATGTGAAAACCCGCAAAAATCTGGAAAAGCACAATAATAAGGAAGTCTAAAATTCAGTAATAAACTCACATAACTGCTTTAACGACAAGATCGTAATGGGGGTTCAACGCAGATACCATGGGAGATTCCTGTCTAATTTTTCATTTTCTCTACGGTAACACAGAGACAAGTCTCAATTTTGATAGGAATCTCCCATGATACCTGCGTTGAACCACTAAGCCCGATTTTGAGAGTGAATTTTCGACATTTTTACAGGTTTTTATGCAAGAATCAACTCTTCAATCCCCTGTAGCAAAAGTTTGCGAAAGCCCCATTAGTTTCACACAGTTTTGTTTCATTACAGTGACATCAGGAGATACCTAAATCGTGGGTGCTTGCAAAAGAGTGTATTGTTGAACGCCTCAAGTTAATTATGTGTATTGTGTTGGCAATAACAAGCATAATGGAGTAGGGTTATTTTTCTAATTGCCTAAATTGAACCAGCTAAGTAATTGGTAAGTACTTATTGGTAGACTAACTGAAAGGTTTTAAGTTCAGGCGTAGGAACAGGGTCGGTGCACTATGGTCTGAGATCGTCAAAAAGTGGCCGAAAATTAGTGGGAAAAAAAGTCATCAAAAATCATTGCTTTCGATTTCTTTAGTTTCATGCAAAACTACCAGGAAATAAGTTTCTCATCAATTTATCATTTATAAACTTTCAAGACCAACTTTAACCACAGAGAACAATTTTAACAAGTAATGTAAACCTAGAAATGCCACTGGAAAGTTTTACTTTGAACTTGGAAGGTCGAAAGCAATGATTTTGGATGAATTTTTTTTCACTGATTTTCGGCCACTTTTTGTCAATCTCAGGCTATAGTGCAACGGTCGACCAGTAAAGGTATTTTTTGACTTCCTTCAAATTCGTATCCCATTCTATTTTATTTTTCTTACTTTAAAACACTACAGAGCTTCCGCTATTCAAAATTGAGGCGAGAAAATTCAAAATGTCTCATCAGATGTTTCTAATATGGGGCAACTTTTTCTTTCCTTAAAAAAGAAACTAAACGCTCTTTGAAAGACAAAAATGTTGACAAAAACTTCTCTTAAAATAAACAACTTTTTTCAAGGGGGAAAAATTCAAACGAAATGCACATTCGGTTACTTTCGAACACATTAAAAGTTGCAGAATCTTAGCAACGTCTGAGGACATTTACTAAGGCGTTATGCATTTTGAGAATAGCTATGATGAGGATTTTTGTGAGAAAATTTTGCAAAGATAATTGAGCTTACCTGTGAAAGACCCAAATAAATAGAAACTGTTTCAGAAATGTACAAAAATCTTCCGTCTGCAGCCAAGGCGAAAGCAAAACCATCTAAAGACTGAAAAAAAGGAAAGAGGACGAAATCCAGCATTAGTGAGACGTCATAAAAACAAGACCCCCCCTCCCCCAGGTAAATTATATTTTTGGAAAAGCAACAAATATCAGAAAAAGAAAGCAGTCAAGTCGGGGATTATTTTTCTTCCGCATCAATTAAAAAAAATACGTGAAAAATTTCAAAGAATAATTTTTGATTGCGTTCAGAACTAGATGGTTGACGGCACCGCTTTACAGAGACCTCTCGTGACTTTGAACCCTCGATACTTATTATTTTCAAGGAATGGCGATGAGAGTAAAAGATAAAAAAGAAGAAGAAAAAATGCGTTTCCGATTTGAGAGAAAACTAGCCGTACCGAGATCTCGAACGTTCGGACAACACGCGTTGCCCAACGCAACTATTCCTACTCGAAGGACACGAAATTGCATATCTATCTGATTGAAGGAGTTTCTCGGGCTCGAGAAACCACCGTTGAGAGTTGAGACCGACATCATAAAACGAAAGATCTGCATCGAGGCGGAGCACGCATGTGAAATGAGTGTTGCAAAGTAATTGTCTTTGCATTTTTCACGTCATACCTGAATACCTCGGGGACATCTATCAAGTTTTAGAGAAGGCTTCACCAAATTGTAAACATGGCAAATGATTGACTGATTGAGTGCAAATACGCATTTTATGATATGCATTTGCACAGTGACAATAACTTCCGATTCCAGTTAACCTAACGCAGTTAATTACAAATGCGAATCTATGATGGATCTTTCTCTGGTTATTTTAAACAAGTTTAAATTAAGTTAAATTAACTGTTGCCAAATTTCACGCTTCGCCTTTATGGCAAACATAGCTTTACTCCTTTTTGGTAATAAAATAAAACATAAAAATTCACCCTCCCATTTTTAACCGATGCTTTTGTTGCAGCCAATTTCAGTTTTCATAGACAAATTCCTGTGATGACGTCACCATCAGAACTGGATCCAAACAAATCTTCTATCTCGCTCACTCTCGTGAAGGTACCCATAAGAAATTAGATCCTTTCCGAATGGAAGTTCATGCTGGTAAAGAACGTGTTCTCTCAAATTTCATTACATCATCGCATTCCACGTACCTTAAAATGTAATTTCACTCCAACTAATGTGTTAAAAGATCACAAGTTAATTTACAATCACAACCATGGGCGCCCGCAGAAAAATTTCCAAGGGGGGGGGGCAAAATTGTTGAACCTCGATGGAAGGTCTAGGAGACTCCCCCCCCCCGGGGGGAAAGGGGGGGAAATGTTCATCCGAATGGTATACAATTATTAAGCCATGGTAGGTGTATCAAATAATAGTAATAATTTTGACGTGTTTGATATTATGGATAAAGGGACAGCAGACGAAAATGATAGCAAGGAAAATGTTTAATTCTACTATGTTCCTTGCAAAAAATGAGTGAAAATTACAAAATAAACAAATAATGAAGTTTGCTAACTTTGATTACTCCTTTGATTATCGTTGCATTTCCTTTTATCCTTTCATTTTTTACCGTGAAAGTTTGAGTTTTTTTAATTCCAGGGGGAGGTGGGCAAGTGCCCCCTCTTGCCCCCCGCTGCGGGCGCCGGGCGCCCGCATGATCACAACTATATCGAACGAAGTCCCATGTATTATTGTTCTTGTTTTACTCATGATTTCTTATGAGCACATCGCCGCCATGATTCTCAAGAACACTCAACCACCTTAACTCTCATCTTCTTGAAAGCTTTCTTTTTTTATGTGGAGCGCGGTGTCAAGGCGAGTATGAGACTATATCCTAGATGTACCCCAAAGAAACTTAGTGCGACGAAGACAAAGTAGGACCACCTTCTATATGACTTTGATTGTAAATTAACTTGAGATCCTGCTCGAAATTTAGTTGAAGTGAAAAGATATTTGAAGAGATTCAGAATCCATTGGTGCAATAACCTTTGAGAGAACTGGTTGTTCATCAGCATGAATTTGCACACGAATGTTTGGATCTGATTTCCTACGGGAAACGAATCAGACAGAACATTTATTTGGAACCAATTATTTTCGTGGCGTCACACTGAAACAGTATGTAAAACTGCATACTTTTTGAAGAGTCCACGATTCAAAAATACTTCGAACTTTTCCCATTATCTCCTAATCATTTTCTTGGTTCGAAAGTCCGCTTTCCTCTTTTTCTTTTTTCTTTACTTTCAACCATTACTTACCTTCACCATACTCTAATTTTCATCTTTGAAGTTCTTTGGGGGGGGGGGGGGGATTCATCCCTCTAATCTCTGTCTTAGTTACGCCATGGGGCAATGCCCGTTGAGGTAATAAAACGAAGAATGGACCGAAATAAAAACAAAGGAGAGTCTGGTGGAGAAGAAAACGGCTAATAAGGTAAGATGAGAGCGAGCCGAAATCGATGAAATATTAATTTGCCGATATTTGCGGAACGAGTAATAGCATAATAACAATAATAACTATACCATCCTATCCACCATGAGGCGCACCAGGGATTTGTACCTCTCCCTCTCTCCTCCCCATCCCCCACTCCTCCCTCACCCCCCCCTCTCTCTCTCTCTCTCTCTCTCCCTTCCACTCTCTTTTTGACCATTTAAGAGAGAGAGAGAGAGAGAGAGAGAGAGAGAAGAGAGAGAGAGAGAGAGAGAGAGAGAGAGAGAGAGAGAGAGAGAGAGAGAGAGAGAGAGAGAGAAGGGGATATCAATCGACTTCAGCCACTATCTCTTTCCCTGTCCATCACATGAGTTCAAACGAGAGAAGAGAGAAGAAGACAAATTCATGGATATGTGTGCTGTGCCTCTGATATCTAAACCTGGCTCAAACGTGTGCTTGCACGCTTGCTCACTATACACGCCGAAGAATGGGATGTGTTTTCAGCGCTCACTTTGTAGAAGCGCGCCTGAATTCGTGCCGCGAATCCGCTAGCGGCACACCGCCGCACCCCCCACCGTGGTCTAAGATCGTCACAAAGTGGTCAAAACCCAGAAAATAAAAGTCTCATCCATTTATTTATCATTTATAAACTTTCAAGACCAATTGTATTATCACAGAAAACATTTTTAACAAGTAATTCAAACCTATATAGTAATGTCACTGGAAAGATTTAAATTGAACTTAAAATGCCGAAAACAATGATTTTTTTTCTTTTCTTTTTTTTAAAGTAAATTTCTCATTTTAAAACTTTCAATACCAATTTTAATCACAGAAAAAACTTTTAAGAAGTAATTTAAAACTCATGAATTGTCACTGGAAAGAGTTTAATTATGCTTGAAAGATCGGAAACTATGATTTTTGATGACTTTTTTTCACCGATTTTTTCCCACTTTGTTTCCACTCTCAGACCATAGTGGGCCGGGCGGCCGCTTTGAATGCGCCGTTCGATCGAAATTTATAGGTCCGATAACGCGGCGATAATCTTATGCGAATTTTCAATTGTCATTCCTTCAAATCAAAACAAAACTAGCCTGAAATTTGACGTCATGATATCAAAAGAACTCTTCAAATAGCGGAGCTACGCAGATCGCAGGTGTCATCGAGGATTCCTTTCTGATTTGTCACTCTCTCTATTTATAGAAACACACAGAGAAAAGTCTCAAAGTAGAAAGAAACCTCCCATGGTACTATGGCCTTCAAAAGAAAAGCATATCCTATGGTAGAAATTTTCATTCTTTCATTTCTGGGCCAATTTGATATTTTTTTTACAAACAGGCGTTCCAGAGTTTCAAAGTATTGCCATTTGAAAGTGGGCCGAAAAAAATCTAAAGATCTTTGGAAAATAAAAAGAAAATTCATAAAGAACAATGTCGATAAGAGGACTTTCTTTTGCAAATCACAATATACCTGCAATCTGCACAGCCGCCATGACACCTAAAACTTGAACGGTAATTTGGGAGTCTGTGAAAGAATTTTTTTAATGTTCTAATGTGCTCATTGTCTTTTCCGCTCGTTTTTTACGCTGGAATGAACAAATTGAATCGTATAAACCAAAAGTTGGCAAAACCCACGACCCCCATTAATTAAAAAGAGGGAGGATTTTTTCCTCTTGCATCATCCGGCAACCGTGCGCTGAATAAGTCTTCTTCTTCTACCAGCTCCTCCGCGTCTTCGTGCTCCTGACTCCTGGGTGACCATTTAAGCAACGGCTAATTTTATCCCTATTCGGTGTACCCCCCCCCCCCCTCCCTCCACCCGTTCCTCTACCGTTGATACCCACCCTTTTCCTTCCCACTCGCCCCCATCATCTCTCCTTTAGATTCCTTGTCTTCTTCCTTCGAGTCCCGCGTCGTTTTGATTATCCATACTTTTATCCTTTTCCCTGCAACCACCACCGCGTATTTATACAGGGTGTCCCAGACCTACCGTACCAGGCCTCTTTCTCGGCCGCTATTCGGCATAAAAAGCTGAACATTGGTACTATCATGTATTTAGACAAGAAAAATTCAAATTTTGGGGTTTCCAAGCCCCTCGACTATTTTTGGGGGGTTTTGGGGGTCTACCCTTTTTCGGTATTGCAGGGATCCCCGCTTTAAAAGTGAAAGAAGTTAAAAAATTGAGTCAAATTGGTACTCCTAATCCTTTAATACAAGATGACCTTTCGTTTGACAACTGAAAATCATTTGTCTCAGCGGTTCCCAACCGGTGGCTGTATTTAAAATAGCAGGGTAGGTTAGTTTTAATTTCCTCCCTCAATCGTCAAAGAAAAAAAGAAAAAAGGGTAATCGATTATTCATTTTTTCAAGTTGGTGGTCCGCGGCCTCCACCTAGCGTCCGATTGGTGGTACGCGACCAAAAAAGGTTGGGAACCGCTGATCTATATCGAGCTGCGGTTTGCGCTAAAAGTCTTAAAATTTAACGTCATTTCAAACGATGTATTCATTCCGGTGTGTCTTTCACAAGATATTGGGTGCCAAAAGAAAGAATGGAGTTGACCCCCCCCCCACGGGGTGGGGGGAGGGTCATCGAAAAGAGCCCCCTCAGATAGTGCCTTCGGCATGAATAAGAATGGCCCAAACCGCATCCTTTTATCTCAATTAGACAAAAAGTTAAGGGGGGTGGGCGTTACTTTTGAATAACCCTGTATAGTTCAGTTTTATCGCCCTGAACTTCAATTCGATCCTTGTGTTTGCTCCTTCGTTTCCTCGGTTACAATTCTTTTTATTACCCTCGCCTGGCTTAATTAATGTTACTATTTATTTTTCTTTCCAGATCAAATTTCGCTGCCCTGCAACCCCTCGCAACCCCCCCCCCTCCCCCTCGAGCCATGATTTTATATTTACAAACAACGACGGACGTAGCTAGAAAAGAGATTGTTGGAGGAGAGTTTGGGGGGAGTGTTTCGGGGGAGTGTTTCGGGGGGAGGGTTTGGGGGGGGGCGGGTGTCGGTAGCTCCGCGAGTTCGGAATAGTAGACTTTTCTTCAAAATCATACGAAAGATTAATGATAGCTTAGAAAATTCAAAGTTTTGCAATATATTTAATATTAAAGTGATCAGTGAAAGCTTCGATATTTTCAGACTATTATTTTAAATTACAATCACAATTGATAAGACAGTAAATTTCATGATTTTGAGGTGTTGTGGGGACATCAAACGATCGATTCTTGTATCGATTTGCGATATTCCATTTGTTGGTACTGTCAGCCTTATTTTTGAAGTTATTGACGAGATATTTTGCAGAGACGTTCTTTGGATGATTATCTAGTAACAGACACTCCGTTTTCTTAAACTTTAAATTACTTTCGGCCTGTAATTTGACATTAATCGGACGGTAGCGCTCTGGTGGCAGAAATCGGCACTAAACGCTGAAGAATCACCTTAACAGTAATAAGTTGCATCGTTGAAAAAATGCATTGATGCCAGGTTTGGCGAATAATGCACAACAATCCCATATACTTTGATGTAAAAAAGTTTTAATAATTTACCTGTAAAATATGTGTTCCTTGATGCTGTTCAAATAAGTCCAAGGCGATACCAGCATTAGATCTCGACCGACCAGGAGCATCTGAAAGTTAAAAAAAAAAAAAAAACATTAATTACTTTTTTTCAACTTAAAAAAGAAACAAAAATAAACAATAAAACCGGCAAATCGAATCGTTACGTGTAAAGATGGTGCCCGTCTATAATGAAACTTGCTGAATACCATCATACATGTGTGGCCCGAATTTTGGTTGAGCCAGTTGCGTGCCTGCCCCTTTAATATACTATAACATTTTAAAAATGCCTCCCGGCAGGCCGGTAAGACGAAGTAGATTCCATGCTTGGTTAAATCATTTTTTCACAAATTTAAATATAGGTAATCATTTTTGTTGAATTTTTCTCTGAATTTTTCTTTTTTATTTAATCAGCTGCTCAAAATCCAAATATTATTGTGAAAAAGATTATATTACCAACAGAGAAATGTGTAATCTTTACAATGCAAGTGAGAAATAAAAGCTAGGTTATATAAGTTTTTCACAAATTTCAATAAATAGGTTATGTTATGATTTTCTTTGAATTATTCAATTTTCTTTTTTTTTTTATCAGCTGTTCAACATTTAAATAAAAATGACCATGAGAAAAAGATTATAGTACAAAGATTGAAAAATGTGTAATCTTTGTAACGGTAATGAGGAATAAATCTGAATAAGAGCAGCTGATAAAACAAGAAAATAAATAACGTACCTAAGCAACAGTGTACGTGTAAAACAAAGAAAGAGCAATTATACCAATACGCCATCCTTGTCTTTCACTTGTAAAATCCCATAAGAAACTAAATAGCTCGTAAAACACGTAAAACACAAGGAAAATTCAAGGCAAAGAGCATATGAACTAAAAACATTCTCCACGATATATACTAAAATTTTTGAAACAAAAAAACAATTTCTTCATATAAAAACACTGCCAAAAAACCCGAAAAACACATCGCTATAACTCGCTTACAACGCAAAACACAAAAAAATGACTCGAGTAAAAAAGTTGCGTAACAAAACAGCCAACATAAATTTTCCCAAAAAAAACGCACGATACAAACACTCCTAAAAACAAACCTCAAAAACACATTTTACGACTCAAACACGGCCCATAGCGCGAAAACTAACAATCGGATTTACACCATCTTCGAACTCATCCAAGAAATAAACCCAACAAATAGTTGAGAAAAATTTCAAAAATAAAAACCAAAAATTACGAACAGGATCGTGGGACATAAAAACGGTAAAACTGGCTGAAACATACATATAAAGATATATATATATATATATATATATATATATATATATATATATATATATATATATATATATATATATATATATATATATATATAATTTTCAACGAGTGGTATTTTCTCACTCAGGGGACCATGAAACGTGCTCATTTGATAAAATTTCCCGAAAAATCCAACCTCGCACCCTCCGCAATAAGTAGATTCATGGAATCTACTTAAAAGTTGATATACTTATTTAGTGACTTAGTGTCTCAAAACTACCGGGACTATTTAATTTGTCTTCTTCTCTCTAAAGAAACACACAGAGGAAAGCCTCAAATTAGAAAGGAGCGTCCCTTGGAACCAGCGCAACTTCGCCACAATGCATTGGACTTTAAATTCTTTTTTTACGTCTATATGAGAGAATTTGTGTTTTTTTTTTCCTAGTAAACTCGTAGTTCTTTTTGCAGGTTTTTTACGGAAAAATTAACAATTTGATGGTACATATACACGGAAAAAATGAAATTTTCAAAAAAGCAATTGAGTTTGTAAAATCAGCAAAATGAAGCAAATACTAATTTTACTAGTTATTTTTGGTGAAACCTACTAAACTTGTGGCTAATTTTACGATTTGACCTGTAAATTTTGCTGAAGTTTTAGTAATTTTCCTATTTGGATTGTAAATTCAATTTGTATCGTAAACTTTACAATCCAAAACATTGTGACTTTAGCATTTTACTAGGTTGTCCTGGCGTGACAGCTATACACTAATTGCTAAAGTCACAATGTTTTGGATTAAACAGTTTACAATCCAATTGGTAAAATTCATGGTCCAAAAATTGTAAAATTAATAAAAATTACTCAACATTTACAATACAAAACGTAAAATAAATAGAAGTTTTGCAAAACTTACAATTCAAAACGCAAAATCAGCTGCATTGATGGTAATTTTTTCCAAAAATTACTGATTAAATCGGCATTTGCTTCATTTTACTAATTATACTACCCTACTTTTTTCCGTGTGGCAAAATTGGCTGAGAAAGAGTGCCGTTTGAGCCTCAAAACGTCCCATGGTTATTTTATTCCAATTTAATTGTTTTAGCTTTGATCCTGTTTTGTTCTTTTTTCATATTCTTAAATTTTCGGGCTACTTGTATAATTCTGGTGTTGTTAGGTAGAGCTTCATTGAACGATCTTAGGATCGATTCTTTTCCATAGGTTTACATACAGTAGATATCGATCTTTAAGAAGTCTGCTGAAGAATACCAATGCAGCCAGAAGCGATAGAGCGGGAAACCCTCAATTCGCAGCGCGCGCGGTATTTCATTTCCTTTCAATGACGGTGCAATAATCGCGGGCGGGCGGACCAAACCATCCGACACCCGACATAGCTTTGCACAAGAGGAGCAGCAAGACGGCCAAGACGCGCGAGCAACGGCGAAAGACAATCCCAAAAGACCAGCGATAAATAACGCTAACACATGTGTTGAGCTTTTTTGGCAGAGTATGAGTTATAGCTTTCGTTAGGGGGTGGGGGGTTGGACGGACCGACAGACGGAGAAAGCGAGTGTTTCCTCTCTCTCACCCTAACTCTCTCTCTCTCTCTCTCTCTCTCTCTCTCTCTCTCTCTCTCTCTCTCTCTCTCTCTCTCTCTCTCTCTCTCTCTCTCTCTCTCTCTCTCTCTCTCTCTCTCTCTCTCTGCTCTCTCGGTGTGCCCTCTATTACTCCAGTACTAAGTTTATCGGGTTATTATTAATGTCCATCTTTCCGTTTTGCCTCCCCCGTCCGTTCCTTTTTTCCTCTCCTCGCGAGAAAATTTTTCCACCCGTTTTGTGATGTCGCCTCGGAACTCGTGACGCGCGCGTTTTCCTGTTAGCGCCAATTTACGAACCGCAACAAATCATCGACCCCTTCCTTCACCTTCGCCCTTCAACACCCCCCCCCCCGCCCTCTAAAAACGGTTTCGCAAAAGTTAATTAAACCACCCGCCACAACTGAGCAGTGAACATCCCCCTTCCCTCGTTTGACAGAAGCCATGTTATCAGCTCTGAACTTACAAATGTTTGTTCTCATTTTGAAGTGTGTGAATTCGGTTGCGCTTGGTGGATGGTGGACTCCATTAAGATTTACCGCACGCGCGGTCTGTTTTCTTACCGACGGCCAACACCGACAATACCAAGGCAATTTGACAAAATTGAAAGTATGGCCTGTGGGCTAATTCCGCTCTTCGCTCTTTTGGACGAGATGAGCGAGAAGATAGGGAATCGATAAGTCAACCGGGAATCGATCAATCCCATTGGTTTAAATGGCGTCAAGTGACAAATTTTAAGTCGTTCATCGAGTGCTCGGATTCATTCGTCCGAAATGAACGACTCGAATGACTTTACATCTGTCACGTGACGCCGTCTAAAACAATGGAACTGGTCGATTCCTGCTCGATCTATCTATTCTCCAACTGCTAAAAAAGCGGCTGAAAATCATCCCTTGACTCACGTTAATGATGTCCGAGCACTCAAAAACCACATCAACCATCATTTGGCTCCAACAAATACGCACATACACCCTTGCTGATAAGCAAATAATGAATCGAAAAGTGTGGGATTTATTGGTCCAAAATCCAAATGACAATACTGCGGTTTTTGAGTGCTCGGACATCATTATAGTGAGTCTAGGGCTGATTTTCAGCCACTTTTTAAGCAGTTGGACTGATTTTCATGAAAATCGGCAATTTAAACGTTTTCAAATCAAAAAAAAAAAAAAAAAAAAAAAAAAAAAAATTGATAGGCTCAAAAATCAATTTTTACCCAACTTTCAAGGATTAGCTTATTTTTTTCTTGAAAGTGCTAGGTTAGGAGATAATTTTCAACCCCTAATTTGTTGATCTTTTACCATTTTTGAGGAAGTTAAGAAGTTCATAAAATGGGTAGAACGTGGCGCGCAGTCATTTTTCAGCTAAAATTCAGTTCTGTGCCAACTTTGAACGTTCATATCTCAAAAAAGATTAGTTTCCTCAACTTGCAGTTTGAACGATTCGACAGGTAATTATAAGGAGAACGACAGATCCGATTTTTGTTAACATCAAAGAACCGAATTTTGAGAAATCTCAATTTTAGTGAAATTTGTGAACGCCGAAAAACACGTAAAATTGAAATAATTCAAAGAAAAGTTGAGGGGAGCCCCTTACTCATGATATTGGCTATAGGAACTTTTTCTCACGATTTTTTGGGGAGTAAAGTTCGTTCCGATATCTTTTTTCCTGTTCGAGATATCGATATTTTAAGTGTTGTCCAAATCGGCACTTTCACAGCCCCTGTGTGCCGCATAATCATTTGCTTAAGTTGAAAATTTCAGGGAAGGTGCTTCCTGGGATACTTAATCACGCTGTATAGTTGGGATTCATTTTTGGGAGTGGGGAAATTTTGCCGATTTGGAATAAGCCTCTTTGGCCTGAGAGATCCGGATATGTTGCAAACATTTGCTACAGCAGTAAATAGGATCAATGGGCCTGTTTCAAACTTTCGATACATGTTATAGAGAGCCAATTTTATTCTTATGTATAAAATGAAAATTATATTGAAAGCCATGAAAGCATCGAAAAGTCTCAAAATTCACTCAAACACTCAATAAATGCGTTTCACATAATTCAAAGATGGCGGTCAAATGAGGGAACAGAATGGGTGAGTTCCATCTAATAGCAGTTGTCTCTACGGCGAATCACTTTCCTCAGCATAGAAAGTTATCCGATTAGATCGGACTCCCCCATTGTGACCTGCTCATTCGACGCCATCTTTAAATTTTTTAAGCGCATTTATTGATTTGGTAAGTGCATTTTGAGATTTTTTGAAGCTATCAATGTGATTTTCACGGGAATTCACATAGGAATCCTACTTCCACTAATGCTGTTGGAAAACTTTCAACAGACCCGCATTACACATTTTCCCATCTAATTCCTTAATGGACTCAACGTAAAAGTTTTGAATCTTCCGAAAAATTTGACAACACTGCTTCCAATACCAAGCCCGGGTAAAATTTGTTTTCATGGGACTAGATCTGCTTCACACCATTACTGATTTCTTTTTGCCAGTAAAAAATATTCCAAATTATTCATAGCTGCAAAACGATATACGTTTGGCCATAAGATCCTTCAATTGAGGGTATAGGCAAAATGAACTCCGAGGAGTAGGAATATTTATCTACCGGCTAAATTTGGGCGGTAATGATAAGAATAAAATGTCAAAAAGTCATTCTACCACAGATCATTTTCTACCATGTGACAGCTACGATGACCTCTTGACCCTTAAAATTGCTGTATATAAATCCAAAAGTTATAATCATTAAATCTATGGTCTCATGGTCCTTGAAGGTAAATGCACCAAATCTGAGCACGTCTAAAAATGATCCAAACGTTAATGAAGGTGAAATAATATTCTGAAAAATAAAAAAAAAAACAAGCAGAAAATGTCATTTGAACAGCTGAAATTGGTTTTTGTACGATAAAAAGCAAATCCCAGCTATTAATTCGAAGAATTTCTTTGATTTCATTGTTTCGCAACTGTCTTCGCATTTCGGCAACTTCTTTTTAGTTGCGCTCACTTCTGGTATACAGTTCCATTATTGTTAAAATTTTCAGAATCTTGAACCAAACTATATTTATTTGTTTGCGGCGTAGCTTAGAATGTTGCAAAGATGCAATAATGCAACGTCGCAATGATTCCATTTTGATGCAATTTCAGTGCGCAATAGCGACAAACAAGTTTTATCACCGTAAAATCATCGTCCAACAACAATTTTAGGCAACTAGTGGACTGCTTATCCTGACCACCACGTCAACTAATTCTTCCCACCGCCCGGCGTTAACTAGTATCATAGATCAAATCGTAACAAGGTGGGAATCCTCTCATACCATCATATAGATCCACCTTGAAATCGCAGAACTGCATGCATTCAAAAAGATGATGGACAGTCGATAGAGAGCAGTTGATGTCGTTATGGCCGCACCGCAATACAATTCCATGCCAAAGAAATACTAGATGGTGGGAGAATGGGGGGAGGGGTGGGTGGGGGGTTGATTGTGGAGAGAGAATGGGGGGGCATTGCGGTTGGGGTAATAGAGATAGTGGGGAGAAGGAGGGAGGGGGAGGAGCATGGAGAGCGATGTGGCAAAAGAGTTAGTTAGATAATAATTCAATCATGTTCACGCCTGACAAAATTTACTGGTGCTTTCGAGCCAGCCTATGCTCTGACTAAACTAAACCTGCGAACTCAACGCGACGCGACTCGACTTGACTCGTCCGTCTGCCCAATCGTTGATTACATTAATGTCAGTCACTTTCAGTCGACGGTCCGGTCCAGTACCAGCAGTAGCAGTCAAGCTAGTCCGGTGAACTACCCCTTCCCTCTCTCGAAACTGTGCCCGTCAGTCGCCATTTGTATTTGCAAGGATAATATTTAAAGTTTAGGTGCGTTAATATTATTGCGAGCCGACCAGGGCTGCCGTTTTGCGTATAATCAATGCTATTTTTGTATACACCGATGATTCCACCGGTTGAGAAAAGATTACACAATTCAGTTCAGTGTATGACTGTAATGCACGAAAATACTCTGATCTGTAATCTTGACTTAATCGGTGGAAACTCCGTTGATTAGTTAAAATATCCGCAAGTTTTTTAAAGTCATCGACGACTCCACCGGTTGAGAAAAGATTACAGATACGAGTATTTTAGTTTATTATACAGTAATACACTGAACTGAACTGTGTAATCTTTTCTTAACTGGTGGAGCCAATGAGAGAGACCGGACTAGGCGTGACGACTTTAAACGCGTATATCTTTGTTGATACGCAACGTAGACGTTTAAAGAGTGGTTGCATTCGTTTTATTGAAGAATTTCCTGCAAGAATCACCCTTTATAATTTGTTTTTTTGACTGTTAAAGCATTCAAATTTGCAGTTTTAGTCATTTTTCCATGTCCGACCCCTCCTATTGGCTTGCTCCACTATGCGACAGTTCATTCAGTGAACGGCGCGGAGATTGTGGGTATAGTTCCACAGAAAAGGCGAGAGCGTATCCAAAAAAAAAAAAAAAAAAAAAAACATCCAGGATCGAGGGGGGCAAAGTACAATTTTTGCCAATTTTTTGATACTTCAAGGTAATTTTCTGTCTTGGTGTCTTGGATACGCTCTTGGTGGCTTTGGTTACAGGTTTTTTTGCTGACGCCCAAAAATGTCATCATAGAAGTCGCATCATGTAAACCTCTAAAGCTACCAAATGAATGGATATTTCTGTGAGAGGCGTTTCTTTCAGGAAGCTATACAATAATCGTCCATAAATTTAATAAATCTTTGGAATTTAATAGCTTTGTAAGAGTGTCAAAACAGGCAGAATGACTATAGTGAATCCGTAATGGCAAAATGACCGTTTGACTCCTCAAAAGCAATGTGATTTCAATGCGACATTAAATTTACGTGTTTTCGTTAAACAATGGGGCAGTTTCAAGGGTCTGAAAAGTTCATGTTTTTCATAAAGAAAATTAAAGTACTTGATGAGCTGAGAACAATGGTGCCTTTTGTTTTTTCATATGTGTCTCCGTTTTGGAGATACACACGTGTAAAGTAGAAAAAGATCGTGAGCGTAGTGACGTCATAACGCGGAATACCCATATAAAACAATGTATTTGGGCCAAATTCTCATCTCCGGAACAATGGGACTTGATTAGAAACCAAAGGCATCTTTGACATCAGCTCATCAAGTACTTTCATTTTCTTTATAAAAAACATAAAATTTCAGACCCTTGCAACTGCCCCATTGCGAACACTTTCGACGGAAATAGGATTACTCTCCTAAACTTTTTCATAATAATGTTTCTATGATAATTTTGGGCGTCAACGAAAAGTCCTGGGCCCAAATTTTGTTTGGTTGTCAAACGAGGAATTTTTAGTAGGTTTTTCCTGAAAATTCTGATACTTCTTGATCAAAACATTTTTTTCGATATTTCCACCTCTCAAAACGAAATTTAGAGCATTCACAGAATAAAAGTAATTTATTCTACCGTTTCTTTCATCAATAATTTGTCAAATAACGCAATACAAATTGAAAGACACGAGCAGGGGAGGGGGGACCTGGTGGCCACTTAGCGCCAGACTCATGAATCCATGATGGTAAATTCCTACCAAACATTCTTTTTTTGATGGACTGCTGAAGGAAGGGGTTAGTGTAGTGGAGATGGAGACTAGGGGGCTCTGGGGCCTTGATCAGCGTGATGGGGGGGGGGGGAGTTTGCTGAAGAAGACTACACCTCGGTCACACTGATATACTGATAGATCGGCAGCAGCGAATGAAAAGAGCGAATAAGGATAAAAAGTGAGGAACAGTGGCGGTGGTGGCAGCGGGCGGCGAAGTTTGATGAGACTCGGCTCCACTGGGCCGGAACTACATTGTTATGGATACGCTGCTCCATCAAGACCGCGCACCATCCATCGCCATGCACCCGATGGGCCATCAATCCACCCGTCTCACCATCAAACGTTGCCAAGCCTCATCGTTCTTCCGAGGAAGGGGAGGCAAACAGGCAAACCCCTTCTTGGCAACAACATAGCAAGAACTTTACTTCTAAATAAGTTCATAGGAAACTTCGGTTGTACAGGAAAATGAAGCATAGATTCCAATGAATTTAAACTTTTGTGAGCCAAAGCAAAAGTTCAAATCGAATCCAGGCCACTTTTTTTTTATTTTTTTATTCAATTTAGGAACTTTTAAAGTCCCAAAAGCGATATACTCAGACGACCTTCATGCCAATTTATAAGGACAAAAACTGTAGATATTAAGTCGATTTTTGTACTTTAATTAGGCTTTAAGGTCGTAGGTAAAAACCGCTTTAATATATGATTTTGTAGAAGATTTTTGAGCTTTTAGGGCCTATGGTTCAATTCTTCATATACTTTAATAGCAAACAACATAAAAAATCAAAAGACTAAATCATAAGTTTCCGATTTGTTCCATTCTTTGGAATCGTAAATTTTTAGAAAAATAGTCATAAATACCCAAAGAGAGTAATTTCTTTCCTCTCGACTCGTAAAGTAGCGTTCATCGAATTTCTGCATTCGGTGACCGCGGACTAGGTGGCTATCATACTTACAGTTGCATGTTTCTTATTTAGTAACATATAAATCGAGAGCTCGCTATTTGAATTCACGGAATTTAAAAAGGTCTATTTGTCACATAATACGCTAGCGGGGACAAATATGGTGCTGGGACAGGGACAGGGTATGCAATAAACAGCTCACATCTGATAAATTTAATGTGTTGGGATGGTATCTTTTGCGTTGCGCATTGCATACCCTGCCCCTGCTGCAGCTTTGTTCCTCAGGCTCGTCTGATCTCCTTGCATTCCCATCAGCGGCTCTTATATCCATCATTTATGCTTCACCGCGGCGGGCGGGGCGCACTGTCGCCCAAACATTGCTTTCCCTTACAATACAGTATGTCCCAGAAGTCATGAACCAGGTTCAAGTTGAAATAACTCGCACATATCTCATTTCGATGAAGAGCTGGTCTGCTCGTAAGCTTGTAGTTCACAGAATTTCTCATATAAACCGATGATCGAATCTGGTGACCTTTAACTAACGAGCAAACCTTTTGTTTATCGAAATGAGGTAAGTGCGTATTTCGATTTAAACCTCCTCCGGTAAGGACTTCTGGGACATAATGTAGATCCCGATTCACTTGATACACTTGAGGGGCGAAAACCATGACCGGTAAACTTCCCGCTTTTAAATCTTTCTCGGACCAAAACGTCACTCGTGTGCGAAAAAAATAGGGGTGTTTCCTTTAGACGTTCTCACAAATACATTATCAGAGAAGGGGTGTTACTAAAAGCGGATCAAGGCATTCACAGTTGTCCTTTATTTCGTCATCTGGGATGTAGATGTATTTCTTTTTTTTTTCTAATTGTAAGATAACAACATGACCGATGGTAATTCTTACTGTGTATACTTAGTCGACGAATCACAAAATGTCAGACAACGCCTTCGATTTATGATCAGGCAGGCAACCTGCAATACTTATCACAATGAATTCAAGTAATGTAGTTACCCAACCTAAACCAAAATTTAAGGAGTCAATTGACACTATTTAATCCGACGACTGAACATCTCCGTTTCTCTTCTCCCATTTGAATATAACAAAGGTAAAAAACAATTCATTTAGCAGTCTGATAAAATCACAAAATACGATACCTTAATTTAAAACAAACAAAAAAACAACAGCTCGTTTCAATTTTTTTTTTTTTTTTAAACTTTCTCTCCCCCCCTCCCCCAACGAGAGAAAGTGTTGTTATCATGAAAACGCTGGAAGTTGGGACCTTTCCATTTCTTGGCATTGCATGTCCTCCTGAGCTCAACTCAAGAATCATAAATTCCCAAAAATTGTCAGCACGTCAGTCCATCTGTTTATGACACATCATAGCCTCTATGCTTTTAGTCCACATGACCACATGCATTCAATTTTTTTTTTTTTTTTGAGTACTCACTAGAATCCTATAAACACTGTCCAAAGATTCTACACGGAAAAAAAAGATTAGTGAAACTAACCATACGATAGCTGATTTTGGCACCTGCTAGATGTTATGGTAAACTTGACCAGAAGTATGGTACATTTACCGATACTTTGAGTAAATTCGACATGCAATCAGGTAACATCACCTAGTACCTAGTCAAAACATAGTATACTTTTGGTTAACATTGCCATAACATCTAGCAGGTGCCAAAATCAGCTATCGTATGGTTAATTTCACCGTAGTTTTTTTTTCCGTGTAGTTATTTATGCCGAAGAATTAAAACATAACTGAAGTGCTGATGTACGCGGCTAACCCAACAGTATTGAGACGTTTTACTTTCAGAACTTTTCCTTCGGGATTTCACAGCTTGTCCTGACGCATATAGGTACCTATCCACTCATTGCTGCTCATGAATACTAATCACATTAAATCGTTTAGAACGGCCGCGGATTGCAATTTCGATCTACACTCAATGAGTAGATCGGAATGTTATTTATACTAATTGCTCTGGAGACGACCTTCCCGCGGCCAAAATAGGCATGGCTAAAACCGTTTCTTCACTTGCTCATATAGGCATGCACTCGTTAGTCATGAGTTTAATGTGTATAACGATCAGGCTTATACGTGAACGTGACCAGTATAATTTATTGAGCCGATGCTTGAAGCTGACAGAGTTCCAACGCTTGAATTGGACAATCGATCGTTTGTAGGTTAGGTATAGAGTGTAGAGTACATGATTTCTCTAAAATTATCAGAAGGTCCAAGTTCTGCCACTTAAAATTTTTACATTTAAAAATCATCTGGGCCATTCATCCTTGCACTGTTGATTTTCACTGTAGGCTCTAGATTTTTCCAACTATTTAATATGATTGTATGGTCCTATCCTATGAACTAACGACCGAAAAAGATTTGATGGTCAAGAATTGCACGCGGAGCGCAGAAGGTTGCTTTGATTATACATGAAGATTCGCCGCACTTATCTCGAATTCCTGACTGCCAAACCTTTTGCGTTCGATGTTCGATTTGAATCAACTTGAGTTGATTTTGAAGATCCTTGAGTTTTTCATCAGTTTTTATTTTTATTTTTGAAGGGGTTTCACGGGATTTTATGCTTTACAATACTATTTGCGAACGTTTTCTCAACATGTTGTATTTGGCAGCGTTGCATTTTGTCCATGCATGGCCATGGCCGGGGGGGGGGGGGGGCGAAATGTTAGAAAAAGGGAGAATGAATGACATGATTTTCCATTCAAACAAAAGAAAAAAGTCAAAATCGAGGTGTTCACGATACGCCCGATAGTTCGGCCTTCCTTATTGGTTCAAAAGAACAACATGCAACGCTGCCAAATAATGCAAATCACTGACACCGGTCCAGTCTTTGAACGTTAATTCGATCCGCTTCACGCATGCGCTGAAAATAATATTACGGGAAGAAAAAATTAAGAAAAAATTCCGTGCAAATCCACGGGAAATTATGTTCATTGGAAACCTCACAAGTCTGAAACCGCAAATCCGCTTTGAACGTCCACAAATTGACGTGCACGCGTGCGAAGGGTGCAGACGAGAGGCTCAGCAGTTGATGGAAGGGGGGATGAAGGGGGTGAAGGGGGGTTGCAGAGATGTACAATATACGAGGTATGTAAGAGGAAATAATTCAATTTTCAACTTAATGTAGACGAATCTGATGAAAAGAAAATTCTTACGCACACAAACACACAAACTCTGCATACATAGTATAGTTACAATAATTCCACCCTCTTCCTCCCCCTCGCACCCTCTATCCCCTCCCCCTTTTAAATGCAAATCAGTTTAAAATAACACGAGCAGAAAATGCCGCGACCCGAAAAATCTGAGCGCCCTCAACAGTGGCATCGCGGCAGGGGCGGAGGGCCTGGGGCAGGGGTTGTGGGTGGGGGTGAGTAAGGGGGGAAACCCTCAAAACAAGCCCCGATGAGCCTCGATGTGCTTCACCTTCGCCTTAATACGATGGCATAACCAACTGATTCAACCCCTCAATCCCATTCAGCCGCGGCCAGAGAGCAAATCTAATAACAGACTCCCGACAACAATGTCGCTAGTTAGTGGGGCGAACTCTTTTTCCTTTCCTTTTTTCGGCTTTTGGGCAGTAATTTCTACAAAGCTCCCCCCTCCTCCCCCGCGCGCTCTCAACCCGCGGCCTCAAATTGTAAAACCGAAATTATTCGGTAAATATATCTGTTTAAAGCCGCGGCGCTAATTGGTACGGATATACCCCAGCGAGGCCGTGAGTAAATGAAATTATGAATGGTGAGCAAATGAAATTATGAATGAAGAGAAAAATCTGGATCTGATTACATCTTTATTTGCCTTCTAGAGCCTCGGTGAGGAGGGAGCGGCTATTGTATTTATTTTGTAAGTAAGGTTTAATTAGAGTCCTGTGTTGCCAAATCTTGGAAAATATCCCCAGTTTTTCGGTTAAGCTCAATGTAACATTTTGGAATTCGCGGTAAATCTGACAACACGTGCTAAAGATCATCCTCGTTGCCAAATTGGAGCAAATATCACGCACGATTATTTGCAATCAGAAATACCAGATCTGAGGGGTTGGCGTGAGAAAGGGAGAGTGTTTCTGGGATGGGCGGCAGTATGAGGGTGAATGAGTAAAAAACATTATAAAATAAAAAAGAATAAATCAAAAATCAAAATTGTTGATGTGTGTTTCTCTTTACGGGACGGAAAATTTGTAAACTAGACTACTACACATTTCATATTAATGTTCTCGACCAGTTTTCGTAGCATTGTGAGTTTTGATGCTACAGACATTTTTTTTGTTTGCTAAAAATTGCCAGTATTCTAATAAAAAGTTCTAGAAAAGAAATTCTGGCAGTCTCCAAGATAATTTTGGTACTTGAAAGTAGGATTCTGGAAATTTTGAAAGGTCAGACATTTGAAAAAGCCCAGGGGGTCTATCATTTACTCCATCAATAAACCGATCGTTGACTGTCTATGAGTGATGCTATAGGTCCAAAATTGTGAAATTTGGCTGTTCCTATGGTAACCATCGTTAGAGTGCCCATTTTTTAAAGGTAACGATGGTTACCATAGCAACATCCAAGTTTTACCAATTTTGGACCAATAGCATTACAGTCTTAACCATCAGGTTAACGAAAAAGTAGATGGCCAGCCCGCAAATTCTCTTAAAAACTATCGCAATTTCTTTCCCTAGAACTATTTAATAGAATTCTAACTATTCTTAGAACATTTTTCTCCGTGTAGGCACCAACATTATCGAGACTTTCTTTGGAAAAACTTTTGCTTGTCGATGAACTGAAACTAAAGCATCTATTTCTACATCCGATCAATGAAAAACTGTTCCTTTTTGTCTGAGCAACTAAGAATACACAGTACATACTACGTAGACGTCCTTTTCTTTCATAGTATCGAAAAAAATAACAACAACAATATCAATGTTGGAGAAACCTTTCAGAAAATTGAATGGGCCCGGTTAGTTTTGCTGCGACATCAACAATCAACAACCCCAGTTCATGAGTGCAATCATTTCTCGTCGCTCGTAACTCACCAAACCAATCAACGATTGTAAAAAAAAAAAAAAAAAAAAAAAGGAGAGAAGAAAGACTTGAGCAAATGAACGACCGCGGACAGATGAGATGAGTGTTTGGTGTACCTCAAAATAATTGAAAGAGGGGTACAGATACTAGATATAGATAGAGAGGGAAGGAGAGCCAGCGATCATGAAAGAACCAAAAGAAAGACAGTGGCCGCATAGAAAGGGGAACAGAGAGAATCTTGTCCCCGGTAATTTGATGTGTTGGGGACTAAACCAATATTCACGACCGAGGTTTTTCCTTGGTCAACGATATAATCTAAAGTAAATGGAAAATGGGAAGCTTCCTCGCTCCGCGGCCGATGCAGCCAGCCGGTTGCTGGACCGTGCGCATGCGCGGACCGATCGCCGATGTCGCGGCTCGAGTCTCACAAATCGACTCGGGAAAAGGTGAAATAATTAGGACTCGTGCTTGGAAAATAATACCCAATCCGATCCGGACCGAGCCTGGGTCTAGGGCTGAGAGTACTGAACTACAGTGGATGGCTAAGGTGCGCGAGATGGATGGGTGGAAGGGGGGGGGTGAGGGGGCACACACGCGTCGCATCGCGGGCATCCACCGCGCGCCGACTACTGTAGCGGTCGCGCATCTCAGATTCCAATGGAGGAGACGGGCGATAGCGGGCGCGGGCTATAGACGTATATAAAGCTATGGAATGATGTTGGTGAGAGGTGGTGGTGGTCCCATTACCTCAGCCTCTCCCCCCCCCCCAACCTACCCCCCGCAATTTTCGTTCGTCTTACCGTGATGCGATGACAGCGACTGACGCACATTTGATCGAAACATAGAATTCTCCAGACATCATTTTACGAATGACAAATCAAAATTGAAGAGTCCAAGGCACATGGTATACTCATCTACACAGTAGCGAAACTCAATGTTAAAAAACAGGCGAATGTCCCCCTTGGGGTCGGAAGGCTGAACCAGAGTTGGGCAAATAAGAGTGTCATCGCATTACACGATTACTGGATAATCAGTAATGGTAATTAAACGTATTTTTCACGGATAAATAGTAAACTTTAGAGTCTTTTTGATTAGATCTAATGGGGCTCTTGAAAACTTTTGCTGTGAGCAAATGAATAATCCATTCTGATGTAAAAACCTGCGAAAATCACGAAAATCACACTGAGAAAGTCTAAAATTCAGTATAATAAACCTATATAACTACTTTAATGGCAAGATCGTAATGGCGGTTCGACGCAGGTATCATGGGAGATTCCTGTCTATTATGCCACTTTCTCTACGGAAACACAGAGATATGTCTCAATTTAGATAGGAATCTCCCATGGTACCTGCGTCGAACCGCTATTAAGCTCGATTCTGAGAGTGAATTTCGTGATTTTTTAGTGTACTCATCGTCATTTTTACAGGTTTTTATGCATAAGAATCAACTCTTCAATCCCGTGTAGCCAAAGTTTGCAAGAGCCCCATTCTTCTGCAACTAATACTAAGCAGGATGGCTTGTAAAAAATCAGCACTCTTAAAGTCACCCTTTCGAAGAATCGAAAACAACAATCACACTAAACAAGGGGCGAAATCACTCATTTTAGAGCTTCATAAATAAATCTCATCACAAATTTTCTGTCTAAAAAATATCACCGCTAACATATTTTTAAAGCAAGGAAACAAAATCTTTTCATGTCCGGGAAAAACATGTTCTATAGCCCAGTGTGCGATTGACGGACAGACAGGCCGCGGCAGACGCGTCGATTGACACGGCTCTTTTATACCTTGCCCGCGCCTGCGCCTTGCTTGCCTCTGCGCAGCCCGAGCCAGAGCCCGTGCCCAGGTGAACGGAAGATTCGTTGCGGACTGACTGCATGGTGGCTCTGATGAGTGGGGACTGGGGACCCCAAGACAGTTGCTTCTAGCCAGCCTATGCCGATGACTAACCTAACTCGCCTCCGGAGCTGCTTCCATCAGAAAATTGTCATCCATCCTAATAGTACTAGATCAAACGCATTTCGAGTATCGGGACTACCGCGGGTTCTGACAAGGAGCGTTGAGCTACCGAGAACGCATCAAAACGCATCACTGAGCAATGGGGCAATGGGTCTGTTGCAAAATTTTGCTACAACAATTAAGAGTGTTTTGTCTGATGTAAAATAGCCTGAAAAGTCCTTTGGTGGCATCAGAAAGTCATAAAATGCAATAATAAACTCACAAGTGGCGTTTAATGAAATCCAAGATGGCGGAGAAATATCGAGCAATTTGTATGCATGCACCACGAACATCCAAGGATAGCCAACCTCACAAACCAATCACAACGTAAACATACACATAACCTCTACCTCCAGTGAGGTTGTCAAAGTTGGCCATCCTTGGATGTTCACAGTGCATGCATACAGATTTCTCGATATATCTCCGCCATCTTGGATTTCATTAAACGCCTCTTGTGAGTTTATTATTGCATTTTATGACTTTCGGATGCCACCAATGGACTTTTCAGGTGATTTTACTATAGATTATACACTCCTAATCGTTGTAGCAAAAGTTGACAACAGACCCATTGCAAACTTTTGCTACATGGGATTGAAGAATTGATTCTTGCATAATAAACTGCACAAATGACGATGAGTACACTAAAAAACCACGAAATTTACTCTCAGAATCGGGATTAATGGCGGAGAGACGCATCTGTATCATGACAGATTCCTATCTAAATCGAGACATAATTATCTCTGTGTTTCCTTGGAGAAAGAGAAAAATTAGACGGGAATCCCCCATGATACCTGCGTTGAACCGCCATTACGATCTTGCCGTTATAGCAGTTTTGTGAGTTTATTACTGAATTTTAGACTTTTTTAAACATACTTCCCTAAATTTTGCTGGTTTTTACATCAGACTGGACTATTTATTTGCGCACAGCAAACGTTTGCAAGAGCCCCATTGCGTGGCCATATTTTGATTGATTTCCAGCGCAGAGACACTACAGGCATAAACCTCCGTACACGCTCAAATACAGTAATTGGATCATCATAGATCAAACAGAGCAATCTTGAGCTGAAATTCACTCAAAACAACAACAGGCTGCCACCTGATGCGCTTTGAAGCCGAAAATATTTCATCGGTGTTTGTCAAACAGTAGCAGTTGGTGTGCACCATCCACCAACATAGTTCGGCGAATCGTAAATCTTTGACGATCATCGATGTTGTAAAGGATCATCATCAATCATGGCACAGATTCATTCCCCGTCAAGATACACAACATTTTCAAAGTTTTGACGTCAAAATGTCCTTTGATTTGACTATTTATTTGAAAATGGAGCATGATGACGCGCACCGATCACTGAATGTCCATACTTGCAAGCTACTTTGAGGATCAAAATTGACCGTTTGAACCTGTCCTGGAAGTTCTGCGGGCTTCAAATGTTCGACTCGTTACCATCCATCGATTACGTATCCAAATCAAGAATTATTGAAGAATTTCACGGAGGGGTGACGGAAGGTCGAGAGGAGTAGCGATCTGACTGACAAAAAAAAGGAAGAAAAAAAACTTCCAGCTTCACGGAAGTTCCGCGGAACAATTTCAATTCAAACAAATACGGTTGATTTAACCGGCTAATCTCGCAACAGAATAATGGTTCCTAATATTCTCCACATACGCGCCCCCTATTCGAAATGAACCGGAAAATGGGATTCAATCTCGCGGAAATAAGTTTCCCCGGCAAGTGCAACTTGTGGAAGCGGGGGAAGGAGGCGCGGAGGGGGGATTCGGGAGGGGGCGGTATGCGACAGAGTTCAAATTTAAGGCGAGAAAGTGACACACAGCGTGGAACCAGCAAGAGAGGGAGGAATTGACAAGGACAGGGAAGGGATGCCGTCGATGAAACAAGAAGTGTGTCATATAATTATAATCTCTACGTCTAGAGATGATCGCTCGCACCGGGAATCCCCAGGGCATTCTACGACGCGGGAGGGAGTGGGATACGCCCCCCTCCTTCTACAGCTACACCTATACAACGATTGGCGAACGTCAAATCGCTCTAGTCGCTCCCTCGCCCGCTACTATGCCTGAAAATGCAGGGTTTCTTCGCTAAGGCGTAGGTACTAGGTAGTACATACATGCTACACACAAGTAATATACAGGGTGTATATAAAAAAGGTGCAGTTGGGGACAAAAAAATGTCAAACTACTCAATAAGAACGTAGGCTACCTGTAATACTTATTTCGATAGTGCAAGCATTGCAGGTGGCCTACTTAACCGAAAAGCAAGGAGTCGTCAGACATTATTTTGGTTCCCGACTGCGTAGCCTTATAGCCGTAGCCAGAAATCAGTCTCTCTCTCTCTCTCTCTCTCTCTCTCTCTCTCTCTCTCTCTCTCCCTCTCTCTCTCTCCTTCTCTCTCTCCATTTGAACGCATGTGATAAAAAATGATGCATATAGGGGCTGTCACGTGATTTCAGCCCCTGTTTCTGTCCTTCCTTAACATATGCGTTTAAATGGGCTAAGAGAGAGAAAGACAATATACCCTGGCTATGGCTTATGCCCGACTGTATGCTATTAACAGCGATTTTTTTCAACAAAAGCAGCAGATACCGAAAAGCAGCCGAAGACATATCCATAGCCGTAGCTAGGAAATCGTCTTTCTCTCTCTTAGCCCATTTGAACGCATGCGATAGAGAAGGATGGAGAGAAGGACTATCACGTGACTTCAGTCTCTGTTTTGGTCCTTTTCTAACACATGCGTTCAAATGGGCAAGGAGAGAGGAAAATAGATTCCTGGCTATACGGCTGCGTACGTGTCTAATGAAGGATATTGGATCAAAACTAGCAAAATTCATTGCAGTGTTTACACGATTGTGCAACTTGCTCATTCTTGTACATAAAAATTAATCCCATAAGCTTACTAGCATTTTTTCACCTTCAATAATTTTAAAAATTAAACTTATTAAGAAATGTAAAATTGCAAAAAGCAAAATTTTGCAGGAATAAACAAACCACTGCGCGTGCAATCGTGAAAACGCCGAAATTAATGGCTCTGGCTAATTTTAACCCTACATTCTTTGAGGGTCAATGAATGTCCCCTTTAATAATATTAGACACGCGACAGACCGTTTTTTGATAGCTTATCAGTCGTTGTTGAGAAAAAAAATCGTAGTGGTACCTTCCTTTTTTTTACACCCTGTACACAATATACATTCTGGAGCAGGAAAAAGCGCCCTGCTGCAATAATCTTATCAACTTTTCCCTTCTCCTTTTCAATGTTTCTATTCCCTTCGTCTACAATAATTTCATCAAGTTCTTCTTCTCTATGTAACTGTTTTCAACCTGCGAGCAACCATCTGACGAACTTTAATAATACAGCGTTACAACGTTAATTTTTATCTGTAAGTTTCTCGTGGATAAGGTGATTCCAGGCGAAACTTTTTCACATTTCAATCTGATGCTGGATAGCACCACTAGTCATTTCAAGGGAATGTGGAGTTTTTGGATTTAAAAATGAAAACAAAGAAAAAACGAAAAATTCAAAACCTGCGTAATTTTTTATGGATTTTGTAAGTCCAAAATGAACAAAATTGGTTCAAAATTTAAGCCGTCATATTGGAGGAGAATTACAACTTAAGTTTGGTGAAGGCGAGTGAGACTATAAACATCCATCTGCCTCACTCGCACTTATTGGGGCTCACGGAAATTTCCTTATTTTCAATATACCGACCTTAATTATGTGTCTTATTGTCACATTGGAAATTTCAAAGTTTTTTAAGTACCAACGGTCCCTAAAGTCGCGCTTTTGGCGTATATAATCATAAATTTTAGCAAAAAAATCTGTTGACTTTCGGAACAGTACGACGCGACCTGGTGCCAATACTTGGCACTAATCGACCCTGGAATCACCTTATATAGAGACATTTTCAGAGACAAATGCTTTGAACGAACTTAGCACTTACCACTTAGCACACAGAAAAACACTGTCGGAAGCACTGCAACGATACTAAGTGAACCGGGGAAAGGTCTGGTACTGTTACAAAACTTCTAGTGTTGGTACCAGAGATCTTGAAAATATTGAGAAACTTCTGGTACTGTGACCATATTCCGATAGTAACACCAGAATTTTCCGGTAAAAGTACTGGACTCTTCTCGGTTCACATGTCGTTGAGGTTGCGTCTGGTAATATTTTTAGGAATTATTTCTTACAGTGCGGAATACATAAATAGATAGAGGTGGACTTACTTTTAACAGATTTGTGAACTGGCAGATCCCTGGACCAAGGTGGATCGCCGTGACCTGAAAAATCCCGAAGTTTCAGGTAGGATATGGTGAGACGGATGATGGATGCCTTGTCCAACTGCGAGGTGATGGCAGCCGGCAAAGGCAACATTTTTGCCAGCTCGTAAAATTCGAAATTCTCTTTCCCACGTCTAGAGCGCGCTGCGTCGCGACTTTTCTCCTTCCTGAGTTCCAATATGCTGCACAGAAAGAAAAATGCAAACATAAAATTAGAGATGATAGAACAATAAAGAACACAAAAATGCCGTCATGGCAAAAAGTATACAACAAACTTTAATCGATTTTGCGGGTCAGATAGAATATTTTGGCGCACTTGCACGCGTTAGTAGACTGTGAGAGTGCACCCCCCCCCCCGTTTTGTTTCTATCTTTTCTTTATAGAATCGAGACAAATTTTCCAAAGGAGAAACTTGTCTCGTTTACCTACTGTTGAAAACGAGTTCTTAACATTTATTTTTCTCAAAATGTCATAGAAATAAGATGTCCCTCAAAGTCAAGATTCTTCAGAACAATGTGATATGCTTGTTCAGTCGTCTATTGTATTCTGAGAAAAATTATGGTGAAAATGGCAGAACGGGGTGCAGTAATGACCTGACCAGAAATAATTTCCAAAATTACAAGATATTTTCGGACTTTTGAACTATCGATCCCAGTCCGAAACTACTCTCAGCAAAATTTTTCATAATTTTTTTTTAAAAAAAAAGTATAATAATTTCAAAGGAGAATTTCCAGCATCTAAAAACCCTCGTCTTTCTAACCGGAACTCCCATTCCCGAAATAGAAACATTTCTTTTCGTGGACCATCTAAATACTATTCACAACTCCCGTCCATTTTTGGCGGAACTTTCATCTCGGCATAAACGCAAAGAACAATAAAAAAAAAAAAGAAGAAAAAGAAACTGTTCGAATAACGTACTGCATTCTTTGCGAAATTGCAAAAGCTGACTGTTATTAGAACGACAAAGCTACAAAAAAAAAAAAAAAAAAAAAAAAAAAAATCAATAATAACAAGGAACTATACAGCGGTATAACGGGCGGACGGTAAAAGGTAATAAATTTGCCAGTAAATTGAGGAGATAAGTCCGAGTGAAATCACTGATTCCGGGGCTCGGCGCAAGCCATTAGTTCAGATAAAGGAGGGGAGGGGGGTTGAGTGGAGATGCGGAGGGGGGGGACTAAGAAGACGTGTTGCCTTAGCTGCGTAAAGGCCTCGCGAGTCTCGCGAATGCCGTGACCGTGCGGTCTCCGGGGAGGAATAAAAACATGAGCCGTCTGAAAATGGGCGGGCGGGAGGAGGAGGAAACATAGGGGAAGGGGGGATGCGGGAGGGGGAGTTTCCCTATGATTAGCTTTACCATGAAATGTCCACTAAACGATCCATACAGAAATTAAATTTTGCTCCCCGTCTACCCCTCCCCAACACCTTTTCCACGGCCGCCCTTCATCCGTAGCAATACCACCCGCACTAACCGCCTTAGTTTTCCGCCTTTCCTTCTCATTTCGTTCGTTTCTCCTAACTTTGCTCTATGCGCCGTCTATACTACGATAAAACTATAAAGGGTCTCTCTCTTTCTCCTATAAGTTCCGTTTTGCTGACTTTATAGTGTGCCTTACCTACTTAAAAAGCAGAGCGTAGCGTGGCTAGGCTAAACTGCTACACGGCAATGATACGGTGACTCCGTGTTATCATCGGTCTTAGGCATTGTTGCCGCAAGCTTATTTTTTTCTTCTTCTTTTTTCAATAAGTTTCTTGTAGAAACACTGTATACATAGAGAGAACATGGTTATCTCCATAGGTGGCTTTTGCACGGAAAAAAAAAGATTAGTGAAAATAACCATACGGATACCTGATTTTGGCACCTGCTAGATGTTATGGTAAACTTGACCAGGAGTATGGTACATTTACCGATACTTTGAGTAAATTCGACATGCAATCAGGTAACATCACCTAGTACCTAGTCAAAACATAGTATACTTCTGGTTAACATTACCATAACATCTAGCAGGTGCCAAAAGCAGGTATCCGTATGGTTATTTTCACCGTAGTTTTTTTTCCGTGTGGGGGCTCGGCTCGAGTCCCCCCCCCCCCCCCACCCATGATCCTATAGGAAGGAGCTGGAAATAAATCTGTTTTTGTTTCAGTAGGAAACAGGTATACCTATTACTACGCTGCAGATAGTATGAATACCGAGTTTAAACGCGCACAGATGTGCATAAGCTGTAAGCCCTTCATTGACAAATCACAAAAAAAAAAAAAAAAAAAAAAAGGGTAACCACATATTCGCTTCGAGTATTTTGAAAAGAGGTTACCCCATGAAAGAATTTGAAGGATCAGTTCGACGGTGGACTGGGGGATTTGTTCAGGAACAACAAAGACTATATCACCCATATTTTAAAACCACGAGGCAACTTTTTTTGTTTTTCGGGGACGCAAAATAACAACTTTCAATGGCACCTATACGATGATTTTTGGCAAAGACGTTGCCGTTAGGAGCCACTTAGAACGAAGCAGCATTGTTTCGGTCGTTGGTCAACAATCACTATCGGAGCTGTTGTATTATGTTGTTCCTATGTTGTAATTTTGTTAAGTCGTCGAAAATAAAAACGTCCACAGCGCGATCTCTGTTGCGTGTCTAGATTTTCTGGAATTTCGGTTCATTCCCAAAATTCATTTACTTCATTCTTTATTCCCCCATTGTCTCTTATAGATCCTTAATTTCCAGCCATATTCGTCGAGTAAACAAGTCTTAAAAGAGACTCGTTAGATTTCTACACACAGTATCGTCGAAATAAGTAACAGCAGTCACGCCAGTAAGGTGTCATATAGGCAACAGGCGTTACCCTTATTTTCCCACTATATCTTGTCTTTTTCTAAATCCTAGCAACCTTCCTGTGGACGCGATCAATCTGCATCTCAAAATTTGGCAACAAACTTCAAGGAATCTTTCATGTCAGTCACCCTCGTTTTCATTTCCTGAAATGAGCTCGGATTTTACGACTAAATTAACTTGCTAGTTCTTGCGCTGTGCCTTGACTCGCTGAATAGCACCGCACGTTCTGTTGCAACAACGTATATGAACATTGCAATTCTTTTGATTGGGTGACCCAGCTATACAGGCAACGAGCGTATATCATCTGACTTTAAATAAAAAAAAAAAAAAAAAAAAAAAAAAAAAAAAAAAACCGGCACTTTAAGAGGTCGTAAAAAAGGAATTATATGCCGCCAAATAGCTACTATAAGGACGTTAGTTCTTTCTCACTCTAAATTTTAGTGTAAAGTGAAAAGTACTATTTAAAATGGAACCGAAAATAAGAGATGGTCTCTGATTGGCCAAAGGGCTGTGTCCAGATTATTTTTATGGCCTTGGGGAAATTTTAAACAAGTACCAATTTTTTTGAGTTATTTTTCTCGAAACTAGTACACAATTTTACGGTTTAAAATTCTTCAAACCAACTGTTCAGATTTTTATGAATATAATGCGCGATGTATTATCGGTAGTAATCAGATTAAAAATTGATTTACTTATTGCGCAGTAGCGGCTCGTGCAATTTGGCAACAGTGGTTTTTTCTCCATTTGATTCCACGTAAAGCAATCGATTCCGTTGTTTTACATAGAATCAAATAGAGAAAAACGCTTTTGTTAAATTGCATGAGCCGCATGAAAGAGGCAGTGTCTTAGAATCCGAAAACGGAGAAAAATTCTTCGGTCGAATTACGGAACGTATTATTAAAAATTCACTAAAAAAGAAATTCATTTTAGTACGAACAGAATTATTCTTACTGACTCAAGTAATCTTTCTCGTGATTTATCAGAAAAATCGATTGGATCGATGAGGATTCATGGCGATTTCACAAATAGGATTTTTTTTTCAATAATTGTAAATATGATTAAAAATGCCAGTGATTCTAGAAGGATTTTTTTTTTATACCTTCTTACTTAACAAGATTTTTCTTTTCTGCGTGTGGAGTTGCAACGCATGTTGAATATAATAAATTGCAACTTTCGTTTACTCTACCGAAAAACTACTCGTTAACCCTAACCTCAAAATCTTCCAAGTCGCGGTTAACGATTAGACTCATAAACGTGTGTAAACCGATACACATATAACTCACTGGCCAGGCCCCATCATTGTAAGAAGAGTGCTATTACACCAGTGCGCGGTGATTCGATTATCCACGTCGTAAACAAAGCTCAAGGCGAGGAAATAAGAGGAAATCTAGTTATGAATAGGACAGCACCGAGTCAATTTTAAGCCCGTAAAAACGAGTTGTAGAGTAACTTTTTTCTTCTTCAGTCTTAAGACGGAGGAGCACAGCCGTAGCCAGGATATTGTCTTTCTCTCTCTTATAGCCCATTTTAACGTATTTGTTAAAAAAGGATGGATATAAGGGCTGTCACGTCACTGCAGCCCTGTTACTGCCCTTTCCTAACACATGCGTTTAAATGGACAAAGAGAGAGAGAGAGAGAGAGAGAGAGAGAGGGAGAGAGAGAGAGAGAGAGAGAGAGAGAGAGAGAGAGAGAGAGAGAGAGAGAGAGAGAGAGAGAGAGAGAGAGAGAGAGAGAGAGAGAGAGAGAGAGAGAGAGAGAGAGAGAGAGAGAGAGAGAGAGAGAGAGAGAGAGAGAGAAGAGAGAGAGAGAGAGAGAGAGAGAGAGAGAGAGAGAGAGAGAGAGAGAGAGAGAGAGAGAGAGAGAGAGAGAGAGAGAGAGAGAGAGAGAGAGAGAGAGAGAGAGAGAGAGAGAGAGAGAGAGAGAGAGAGAGAGAGAGAGAGGAGAGAGAGAGAGAGAGAGAGAGAGAGAGAGAGAGAGAGAGAGAGAGAGAGAGAGACAATATCCTGGCTACGGTAATGCGAAGGAGAAATGGCGGGAAGGAGGACCAAAGTTGGAGGAGCTTTTACAGCTGAAGCGACGCAGAGTAAAGTGAGGATGAGGATGCGGATGAAACATAGCATCGTCGAGGATAGCTGTCTTTCTCTCTTTTTGTCCATTAGATTGCATGCGTTAGAAAAGGACAGAAACAAGGGTTGAAAGTCACATGACAACCCCTGTCCCCTACCTCATCTTTCTCTAACACATGCGTTTAAATGAGGAAAGAGAGAGAAACATAAATTCCTGTCGTCGAGAATAGACTATATAGTGTATAGAGTCGCGGAATATTTTTATGTTCCGATCGTAAAAACCGAGGGAAAAAGTTTCCGTTCGTTACATCCATCCAGGTGAAGCAATCAAAGCTCTAAGACAATAAGACGCAACAAAAAGGAAATGAACTAAAGCGTAAGTCGTGTAATCTCTCCTTCCTCTGCCCCCCCCATTCATCCCCAGGTCGCAAACATCTTCGTGCTCGTCCCTGAGGGCTCCTCTCCAATGGTAATCTCTCATCTCTCTGCTCGACCACTCTCTGCGGCTGCATTGTCCATCCATATCCGTCCTCCAGGTTTTTATGGACTTCCATTCCGAGTCCATAAAACTTTTACTCCTGTAAATTTACCGCCAGCCCCAAAAACTCTCGGAACAAATCATCGATCGACCAAGATTAGATTATTTTATCTAGTGCTCTTCCTATCTCTTTATTCTCTCTCCTTCTTTCTCTCCATAATGCAGGTCAACGTATAAAAGTAAAAAGTAGGGATCGGATGATGGACACTTTGGGCGCAATTCAGAGACTTTACTTGGGATCTACTTGACTTACAATTAGAGAGATACTGAAGTCCACTGGCGGCGCATGGGTCAAAAAAGTGATGGGGACTGAGAAAAATGAGCACTAGGAAGGAGGGGGGGGGGGTCAAAAACTCCATGGCAACCGTAAAGTTTACTTGAAATGAGTCTACTAAGAAAATTAATAGGATGCAAATTCAAAAAATGTCGAACTATAAGCTTGGGCTTAGCTTGGAATTTTCCGGGGAGGGGGGGGCAGGTGCTTGGGTCATTTAGCCCTTATGAAACGCCACCAGTGCTTAAGTCGAGTTGCGGCAAGTGAGACAAATTTTCGTTAGTATGGATTCTTATGAAATTTCAAAAAAATTGGCATGCACATGAATTATTGCGAGAAAAAAGCATTCGATTCACAAGTAAAGGTCTGAGCTTTGTTTTTCATGATTTCATTTTCATGATTCAAGACTGAAAAAGGTAATATAGAGCTGCGGATCGCGCTGAAATTACGCTCATGCTAATTTTCTCGGCGCCATACAATCATACATACAGATCAACGACCAAAACGCAAATCTGTTGATAGTGCAACTGGCGCCCGACCGAACAGCATACAAGGCTAAAAGTTCATACCTAATACCAGTGTTAAATATGAAATGCGTCATTTTGAGAGTAATACGGCAGAATAACTAGGTGAATACCTTATAAATCGCGATGAAATTGCGGTGAATGTAATTTTTGTCGGCGCCATTTACATATGCAAATCAACGATCAAAAAGCCAATCTGTTGATAGTGCAACTGGCGCCCGACCAAACGGCATACACGGCTAAAAGTTCATAAAACTAGTGTTAAATGCAATGCGTCACTTTGAGAGCACTGGTATAGGATAACTAATGAGCGGGTCGCTAAAGCTCGATCAGAGGGCGGTTTGAAGAGGAGTTCTACCCAACGTTTTTCTAATAAAAATCAACACGAGGCAGTTTTAGCCGTTAGACCAATATTTGCGCTTAGACAGCACAGAGAGTACAATGATAGAGAGAGATATATACCTTCACGAATCGGAAGGAAAAAGTAAATACCGGAGGGAAGATGCTGACCAAGAGGCACTAAAAGAGGAGCTACGATGCGACGCGAGGGGGGAAAGGGTATAGAGGGGGGGGGGAGAAGGGAGAGATCCTCTCTGATTGACCCCTGCAGGAAGATAGCGCGAGACTCACTCTTCCTCCGGTACTCGCCAAATTGATTGGCGCGTCCCTTGAGGAGTTCGAATAAATATAACTATCACTGGATGGTTCCTTCCCCCAGTTCCCCAGTTTCCCCCGCTCGCAGGTTGTTAAATAGGACTTGTCAGGTTTTTCATATGTTCCGACCTGGACATTGCCTGCCTCCATTCGTTCCTTCGCTCGTTTCGCTTTTCATTCCTTCTCTGTGGCCGGCTCCTCCTTTCTTTTTTCTTTTTCTTTTTTTCTTCCCTTTTTGCGGATACTCGAAGCAGTTCGAGTTTGGAGGCGCCTATTTAATGCGATCATTCGCGGCCAGCTCCACGCTTCCAACATTCGGGACCTAACTAGCCACCCTATTCTCATCATGCCTTTTCTTTTGATATCCGAATCCCGAGCATTAGCACTGCGTTGGAATCTAATTTCTTTCAATTCCGACGCTCTTTTTTTCCCCCTACCCATCCCCTACCACTTGTCTTTCTTCTAGCGCGTTAACACGCGACTCGAAACAGGTTCGTGGAGGGAAAAATGAATTCTGCTAGGTACGTTGCATTTACCATATGATGGTAGAATTTATCATACTAGATAGCAGACTTCAAAATCCGCTATGCACATGGTAAATTCTACCAGTCTTTTTCTTCCATGTGTAATCTTTACTCTTTTAATCGGTGAACTTAAAAATGATGGGCGGCTAGGGTCTGTGAAGGTAGGAGGTGCAATACAGACTTTCTTAACCCCTTGTGGGCCAAGCCCGAGTATACTCGTTTTCCTCTTCGAGTCTATTTCACATTGTTTAGTCTTCATTTTGGATAAACGCAAATATAGATAAAAACACTACAATAGATAAGGTCTCGTCGGGCGCTTTCAATTCGTCGTATAGGCAATTTCAACTCTACCAAGTACGAACAATGAACTATACCTTACCTCTAAAAACGGAGGAGTGGTGTTCTCTTAAACTAACCTGGTCCTGAACAGGTTAACAGAAAGCCCAAAACTGTCCCAAAAATCCTCTCGTAGTCGTAGCTATAGTATGTACTACAGCCTTTAAAAGAAAGTACCCAGGTCGAAATTTTGGACTCTTTCAAATCTTGCAATCTTTAAATCATTTCGCTGCTTTCAAGTGTTCACGGACTGAGCAGAATGTCCCTTTTAAGTGATGTCATGAAAAATTGAAAATTCTATTGAAAATAACGAAAAAATTGTACAAAAAGAATTTCGACCGAGGTACTTTCTTTTGAAAGTCATAGTACAACTTTGACTCAAGATTAGGCTAGCTAAATCTGTCTTCTTGTTAGCTATACTGTACCTATGCGTTCTTAGCTACACCACTGAATCAAGCTATTCTGACGCAACGCATAGATAATTCGAATTCCCACTCTTTCCAATTTAGAATGCATGCTGATATACTTGTAATATCATGCTGCCGCAAGCATCTGAACAAATTAGACATAGTTTTTTTTTTTTTTTTTTTTTTTTTTTTTTTTTTTTTTTTTTTTTTTTTTTTTTAATTGGAATCGAGATCCTTGGAATTTCGTTCAATGAGCTGTATACATACACATACATAGTGATTGTGATGCTCCGTCGAGTGCAGGATCAAAAACTGAATGGGACCAAGAAAATGAGCTACTGGAAGGGGGATCTACGCAGACTATAGAGACAGGGGCACAGGAAAAGTCGAGGATAATAGACACATTAGCCGGACAAAGATGGTCCTTCTCTAACCACATTCTCGTGTCGATAGTCTCAGAAAAGGGAGCCTCAGGCGATATTCAGCTTGAATAGACGATTTTGTGTAAATTACGAGTAAGTTCATTCTAGGTTAGCTTCATTGTGACCCAAGTTGTTGGCATTCGTAGAGCAGCCGGTAGTTTTTCTTCTTCTTCTTATCTCGAGGATTATCATTCCCCCCCCCCCCCCCCATTATTATTATTTATTCGGAACCTGTCGATTCATAGTGGCGCAGCGTACGATCAGGAAACATTGCGTTTGGTCTATTTGAACAAAGTCAAAAGGTATAATTTTATAGTACAACTTCCTAAGAGAGCAAAAAATCGCCCCCCCCCTTTTATTTATCCTGGCACATTAGTGGAAACTGAGCTGTCTGGACACAGAATTCTAATACAACTATTCAGGTGAGAAAATTTCGCTTGTTTCTGTCATGTGCCATTTTTTTTTAATCGTGCAAACCCTTCCAAAACAAACAGTTATGTCGGTTTCTGTGTCTAGCGAACCACTCCAAATCACTCATACTTAAAACCCCACTTCATTATTTTTTTTTGTTTTTTTTTGTTTTTTTTTTTGTTTTTTTGTTTTTTTTTTTTAAGGTTAAAAAAAGTGACGCAAACAAACCGAGCCCATGTCAAAACATCCATAAGAGAATTTCATCATGGCTGCCTCCTTGGTGTTTTGAAATCACGTCCCATAAATAATTTTTATTGATATAGCGCCTCGTTGCAGAATACATAGAATTACAATACGACTGTCCCGGTGAAATATTTTTCTGATGCCATGTGTCTGTTTCTTTATTGTGCAAATCCTTCCGAAAGAAACAATGCCACTTTAAAACACTTGCACTTTCGTTTATAACCAATTTCAAATGTATTTTTCTCAATTTTTTTAAAAAATATTTAAAGGTTAAAAAGAGTGAGGCAAACAAACCGAGCCTGTATGAAAAACGTTTATAAGAGATCTTTATTATGGCTGCCTCCATGAAGTTTCAATATCACACCCCACAAATCCTCTATCCGCTGTAGCTCGTTGAGGCAAACAATCCGTTGAAAATGTCCATTAGAAAATCCACAGTGGCTGCCTCCGTGCCGCCTCAAAAGAATGCCCCACAAATCCTCTCTATTGGTACAGCCAATCAGAAATAGCAAGTCTCATACTACATATAGACACTCTATAGGTTATGGTAGCTCTTTGCTTGCTGAAGCGGCGCGGCATCGTGACGTCATGCGGTCACGGGGTAGAAATACTACTACATCACGGTCTTCATTCGTGCGCTCCGTGCTCTGAATGAACTAAAAACTCATGGGCGAGGGGGTTTTTCCGATCAGCTGTTGCTTGGGTGCGTTTCTACCGCTCTGCTCTGCTTCTGGCTCTGCTCTGCTCGGCAGCCTGTATGATCATCACGTCGTAAGAATATTTAGAACGAACCACGGGAGTAGGCAGGAGAGACGCGGCGACGAAAAACGCTATGCTACGCGCGCCGAAGGCGATACGATGCGATGGGTGACGTTATCCGGGGCGAAAAAGGACGTGACACGTCGCGGACACGTCGGCAACGCGTCCCGGGGTATCCCGCCATGCACCGCGCGCCGCCGCTGCTGCCGTGTCCCGCGTCCGTGAGTATTACCTGCGAAGTCTCGACGTCCCGACGACCCGACGTCACGTAGTCTGGCCAGTTTTATCGCTACTCACCCCTTCCCCTCCCAACCCCCTCCCACCCCGAAACAAAACGCCCGCAAGGCTAGGACAACGTTTACCTAACCTAACTTCTCCACCCTCCGCCACCAAGCGAGTTTTCGACTGGAACGAAGAGAGATTCTACCACCAAGCGACTTTTCGACTGGAACGAAGAGAGATTCTAATAAGAGCTGGGAACTCAACGGACAATAACTGGTAATGTCGTGTACAATCTGGCAACAATGAGTTTCGTTCATTTAAACCAACCAGCTGTAGCGATAGAGAGGATTTGTATGCGGCGAGATATTGAAACTTCACAAGGGCAGACAATATGGAAATCTCTTATGGACGTTTTTAACACAGGCTAGGCTGGGTTTGTTTGTCTCACTTTTTTTAACCTTTAAATTTAAAAAAAAAAAAAAGTTGTGACAAATACTTGTGAAATCGGTTTATAAACGAAAGTGCAAGTGTTTTAAAGTGGCTTATACTGGACAAAGAAATAGATCTTTTTGTTTCTTCTGGAAGGATGTGCACGATAAAGAAACTGACACATAACAGAAATAGGTACGCAAAATTTTTTCACCTGGATAGTTGTATTAAGATTCTGTGGCCAGATATTGACCCGTAAAACCACTTCTACTGCTCTTCAAGGCGCGTTAAAAAGCGTTATTATTCTGATTCAGCAAACAAATTCTTCAACGAGGAAGCGGAATACAGAAAAGCAGGAGAAATATACAACGAAAAAATTGGTAAAAAGGGGGGGGGGGAACTCGAAGATGCTTCGATTGTGTTAAAGAGGAAGTAAAGAAGGGTTCATATCATGGGTGATTTGTTTACAATAGTAATTTATTTTTAAACGCCCTGTATACAGTGTGCGCGCCAAAGCTGAATGTTGACCTTTAAAACCACTTCTACTTTTCAAGGCGCGTTAAAAGGCGTTATTATTTTGATTCAGCGAACAAATTCTTCAACGAGGAAGTGGAAGACGGAGAAACGGGGAGAATAAACAAAAAAAAAAAAATTGGTAAAAAGAGAAGAAGAAAAAACAGTAAAAAGGGAGACTCGAGGAGGATGCGATGGTGTTAAAGAGGAAGTAAATAAGGGCAGATCATAGGTGATTTGTTTACACTTTATTTGACGACATCGAGGGCTCTCTCCCGAGGGACGCGTCAAGCGGAGAATGGACGCTGATGGGATGGACGAGACAGGGAACAAGGGACAGGGACAGGGATGCTGACGGGAACGGGAAAGACCGATCTCGCTCACGATTCAAGCTCACGCACGATTAGAATTGGCGTCTATCATAGCTCGACACTCCGGGTCACGGGTGACCGCTCTCCACTTTTCACTCACTTTTTTCTTTCTTTTTCATTTCTTTTTATAAAGCCTTTTTTTTTTAATATCCACCCCGTTTGCTTATTTCCCCAGCATTTATTCTCCGGAACATATTCAATGTAATTCACGAGAGGGGGGAAAAAAAACAAAAACCAATCCGTCCGATTCATTTTTAATCGCCTTCATGTCACGAGACGCAATTTGCACATCATCACGTGTAGGAACAGTTGCATTATCGAGCGCCGTTCATCGCCAGAATTATCTTCTACCTTAACGAAACTTATCCTGCTTTTAGGATCCTCTTGATAATGATGGATATTCTTTACAGGGAGTACCAGAGTTGGGCAAACAGGGTTGTTCTCGAGTACCAAGAGTATTTGTGCTCGGCATTCGTACGTTTTTTGAATCGTATTTCATAGGTAATTAGAGATGATTTTTAACGAATCCAGGATCATGCCTGTTTAATTTAATCATTTTAAACATGGAGTCAAAAATGATTCGTTATAAATCCATTCTGATTACCATTGAAATCTGATTCAAAAAATCTGCGAATCCCGAATACTGGTACTCGTGGTATTCGAGCGCTATAGGCTGTCTCAAGAATGAATGGACTTGACAACTGTAGACTTGAATGAAAACATCAGCTCCTGTACTGCTTCTAACCAATTAGGTTGCCTTATTTGAGGATGGAAGCTGATGTTTTCAAGGAAACCATACAAGTGTCTAATCTAATCTTTTTTGGGACAAGCTATACCGATTTGCCCAACTCTGTGAGCTATTCGCGAGTTCTGTTTGGTTGTTGGTTTTACAAGCTTTCAGGAAGCTGAAAAAAAGTCGAAGACATTGGAAACTCCAAATAAAAGAGACGATGAGAGGATAAAGATGGAGGAACGTTGGGAACGAAGGATCGGAATGCCGGGAAACCCTCCTGTCCGCCACTGGTCCATCGTCGAACTTAAATCTTCGAATTCGTTCACGCGATCGACTCCTCTCGAATGCATAAAGCGTCCTGTCGGTACTCCTTGTGTATAATATTCAGCAAGGGTCTCCTTGCTCATCGCCCACCCACTTTACCATCACGGGTAAGAAAGAGTTGCATATCAACCGCTGAGAATGTAATTTATTCCAAATCGCCTTCAATCGCGACCAAACGCAATACGCACATCATCACGTGTACGAATAGTTGCATCAACAAACGCCGTTCGTATGATAATCAGAATGACAAATGTCCTTGCATAATCTAGTAACCGCTATGCTACAGGCTCTTGATGGAAATATTGTATAGGGATAGGGAGTACCGACACGAGTGCTGATTGGATGTTGATTTAACACGGGCAGCTCCATATGACGACGCCATCTAGCGGAGACTCCTGGAGACCAGAGGAGTCGATTTGCTATCCTGCCATGTTAATTTTTCGACTCCTCTGTTGCTCTGTAGCTTCATGAAGCACGGTACTCCCTATACAATATTTACACCAAGGGACTCTAGTAACCGCGTGATCCAACATTTGGTTCATAATTTGTGATCAATCAATGTATCCGCCATTTTCGGTTAGAAACACCGACCCTACGCTTCGAACTCAGCTGCATGCGGCGCGCTGTTCAAATAATTCGCGATTGAGTTCCGTTGATATCACAACAAGTCGGTCGACTCACCCCCCCCCCCCCATTTCAAAGAAAAATTCGCGATTCATTCTACAGCAAAATAAGTCAGAAGCAAATACGGTACGACTGACGCAAATCGCAATGTTTACATTCTTGAGAATCCCATCGCCACCATACAATTTCTCTGCATTTAAATACCTCAATAATCAGCGTTGTCAGATAAACGGCTTTAGACTGGGAATATTTCCCATAGAAATATGTAAAATATACGACACTCAACCTCAAATCTGGCAAATAGCTTCAGTACAGTGTTGCTGTAAGTTCGACTTTATAGACACAGTGTATTCCCCATGAGACTTAAGTCTTATACAGTGGCGTTATTGGGGGGGGGGGAGAGGGGGGATCTCCCCCCCCCCAAGAAAAGTAAGAAAGCTAAAAAGCGGCAAAAAGTAAGAAAGTGCTGACCTTTTTTTATTTCGGTATAGATAAAATAAAAATGTCGAACTAACATTTGGTGGTCACCGACAAATTTTGTAGGGTTATGATAGGGCTGTAGGGACCTAAAATTAAAAAGCCATATAAAAAAGAAGAAAAAACCCCACAGCCGAACTCGAAATAACGCCCCTGATCTTATGCAGTCTTAGTTAATGCAGTTATACGCTAGACAGTGTATATTTCCCATAAGGCTTGATGCAAAATATACGGCTTTTAACTTCAAATATGATATCACGGCTTAAATGCAGTGTTGTCAGACATACAACTGTAGACCATGTACTACCCATAAGACTCAATGTAAAAAAAAAAAAAAAAAAAAAAAAAAAAAAAAAACTGCTTCTTAACTTTAAATTTGGCAACGCTGGAGGCTAGGTTATAGTTTCATAAATGAAACAATGAAAGGAAAACGATAATCGATTTTTCACGAGCCGCCACTGCAAAACAGTTTTGAAAGCACGCTTTTTCTTTCTTTCTCTCTCCCTTCCTGGATGAAAGTTAGGTAGGTCCTTACAATCCCACATTCCCACACTCACACATGCCCACATCCAAAAATAAAGGAGGGAAAAAAAGGAGAGACAAGGAGGAGGAAGAGGGACGTCGAAATGAAATTAGCAGCCTTCTCTGTCATCAAATTGACCTAAATTGGTCGTCTGAGCATTGAGCAAGAGCATGAATTTGTCTATCTCTCTCTCTCTCTTTACCCGTTTGAACGCATGAGTCAGTAAAAGGTGGATAGAGGGGCTCCCCCGTGACTTCAGCCCCTATTTCTGTCTTTTTCTAACACTTGCGTTCAAATGGGCCAAGAGAGAGAGAGAGAGAGAGAGACTTGGCAAATGTTCGTTCCTTCTCTCGCGGCTCCCAACGGGCCTTCAGAATCCTTGATCGAGTCGAGCAGGTTGGACTTGCAACTTCGGAGCTCCCTTTTATTGAGTTACCTCTTCCTTTACTTTCCACAAGCACAAGGCGTCAAAAACACTTCAAAAAGTAAAAAGAAGTGGCACGGATGAAGGAGAGAGGGCAGTCAATAAGAAGTGGGACGAGGTGGATTGTGGGAAGCGAGGGAGAGGGTGGAATAAGGAGGGAAGGGGAAGCAGAATCAGAAGGAGAAGCCGGTACAGATAGGAATGGTAAAAAAAAAGAGGTGCGGGGGGTGGTTAAAAAAAAAGAGAAGAAAAAACCTTTTACTTTTATGTGGGCATGTATAACACAAACTCGCACACTTGCACTCGGGTGAGATGTTTTTGGATTAGTGTTGAAAGGAGCATATCGAATGACCACAATTGTGTGGAGTAGAAAATATTGTAAGAGTAAGTAAGAGGACTTTTCTCTCTCTCTCTCCTCCTATGCTGTGGAGGGCAGCAGGGAGGGATCCCTATTTCAGGAAACACGACAAGACTGAGCAGAGAGCCGCTACGCTTGAACCCTCAGTCAGTTTGCGGCTCTCTTTTTTCACCGATCCCTGTCCTTTTCTAACACATGTATTTGAATGGGCAACGAGAGAGAAAGACAACCTTTTGTTCCACTAAAGAGAGAGCCCGCGCCTTCCTTTTTTTTACCGTCCCGTCCCTCTCTTTTTTTCTTATTTTCTTCGATCAAAATTATAACATGTAAAGTTGACTAGATTAAATAATTATCGAAGAATTTTTCATTCATAAAAAATAAAAATAATTGTGAGTGTGTGTGCGTGTGCGTGTGCGTGTGTTTGGAGAGCAAAGAGCTCGCCTTGCGGCCGCGGAGGCTATGAAGTTAATGGATTGTTGTTGATTTTTTTTATTTTTTTTTATTTTTTTCTCTTTTTTTTCTGCTCATCATCAGGTTTCCTTGTTCTTTTTTATCATATTCAGATGACACACAAGTAGCGCTAAGAGAGAAGTCTCTTAAAGAAGTCTTCTGGAGTCTTATACTATCTCTCTCGCTTTTTCTCTTCTCCATTGAAACGAACAAGTGTTAGACATGGATGAGTATAAATAAGGGGATAAAACCATCTTCTTCTATCCTTTTTTAACTTTGACATTCATAAATGAGAGAGATAGAAAAGCTCCAATCTGCGCCACTGGATATGACTTCATGAAAAAATACGAGATTGAAATCATTTTAAAATACGATTGTTTCCAAAGTATCAACAGAGGTCCTTTGTGATGTACACCACGTTTCATTACATTGTTATCCAGTACTAGCAATGAAATCATACGTTAAATTTTTAGATCTCTGTTTTAATCATATATTCAGGTAGCCGTCATGACTGCCTGAATATACGAGAAAACAGTGATCTAAAAATTAACGTATTAAACCAACACAGCGTGCGAGCATACGGAATACAAGCTGATAAAACGTGGAAGGGCGAAGGGAGAGTTGACTTGATGGACGAGAAATCGATGTATTTTTCTGATGGAGAATAAAAGAGACGTAAGGAAAAACGCAGGCAAGGAACTGAAAACGCGCAAAAGGCATGAAAGGCAAGCTTAATTAAATGAGACCAATTTCGAGGATGTCTGCGTCGCGTCGGTGTAGTTTATGGTGAAACGGTTACATTTTCCTTCCTTTCCGCCTCTTGTCAGCCTCCTCTTCGGGAATTGGAATTGGAATCGGGATCAGGGGAAATTGGGAAAGGACCGAACCGCGGCGACAATTGAAACTGACTTCCAGTTTGTAGGAATCAGCAAAACATCGACTGGACGTCTTCCCTTTTCTAGGACTCCTCGGAGACCTTTTAAAGCTCACCTTGCAAACGTGCGACCCCTTGCCGCCCTCCCCTTTCAACGTTTTCTTTTCCTATGAAGACTCACAGCTTATATACAATCAATAAGTGGAGTAGCGTTAAACTTAGCAACATTGCATTTTCTACATTTAGACCAATGAAAAACATCGGATAAATGAGTCTCCGGTAAACGACATCGACTCCGACCTATTTCACGCGTTTAAATGGACAGAACAAATGCAACGTTGCCGTTTAGCACGCGCTTCGCCACTGATGAGGGGTATAACCAACTGTTTTAACTATAACCAGGTGGCGTCGCGTGCAATTTGGCAACGCTATTTTGTGTTTATTTAAACTTATAAAAAAGATCGAACTATCAGGTGTTCGGTGAACACCTTCGCATTCGACCCTTTATGTTTAAATGAACAGTGAACACAGTACAATGTTTTCAAATTGCACGCAACGCCACTGTAATCTAACTGAATATACACACACAAAAATAATGGGATAGGTCCTTTATGTTGCGATAATTTTATTAATGTATCTTTGGCTCTTTTTTTTTTTTTTTTTTTTTTTTTTTTTTTTTTTTTTTTTTTTTTTTTTTTTTTATAGAAAAATTCAATGACATCGGTTACATTGTTGACAAATGCAAGGAATTTTACAGTAAAAAATTAAGTAAAATACCTCCATTTTTTTCTGCGTAGTATAGTTTTTTCTCATCAGGGATACATTGAATCCCCCGATACCCCGATCGATTAGTTTACGTAGGTTTAAATGGAAAAAAATGCGTTGTTGCCACTTTGCACGAGCCGTCAATGGCTGTAACGAAAGTTTGCAACGAATAAAACTCGTGAATTTCACGTGCATGTTGTAATATTTTCACTGCACTAAAACTGTTGCTAGGGCCTACGTGACACCCACCTCCCCCTTTCACAATATTTAAAAGGTATATTAAGTATATCGTTCGCAGCAAAATGGCCGAATCCTCCATCAGAAGGATTCATCCGCTTTGACAAGTCACTTCCGGTTCCGGAACAGGGTAAGTGCATTTCCTTCACACATTATAATGGTGAAAACAACTCCGCCCATTGTTTATAAGTGTTTAGCCTCACGGGAAGGAATGAATATACAGTGGTATCAACTTCGCCTGCCCAGCTCCGCCCCGCCCCACCCGGCTGCCTTGCCTACGGGAAGTCACTGATTATCATTCACATTAACGTAATTATGACGGTTTTACAAAGTTTATTTGTCTGTCATTGATACACGCAAACAGCGTTGCCTGACTGACTGTTCCATTACGCACGCACATTTAGTGATTTGACATTTTTGTGTTCCCATCAGCACCGAATCTTGCGCGATTTCCAAAGTCACTAACTTTTCATCAGGTTTTCGAGAGCGACTTTTGACATTTTGAGAAAGTCGATGAAATATTGAATGCTACACCTGCGTATAGTTACGCGACACGCGCAGTCAACAAAGATAATTATTTTTCCAAAATCTTCTGGGTCATCGAAAAAAAAGGCAAAGGATTCAAGGTACTATATATGGCAAATGCCTCGATAACGTGAGCTGCCAATTCTAATACATTCAATGGCATTTCTCAATTTACCGACAGATAGAGAAAACTATCACTGAAAAAAATAAAAAGTTAAAAAAGTATACAGAACAAAATTATTTGCTAAATTAACCTATAATTTTGTTAAATTAACAACTCAAAGGCTAAATCAGCAATTCATTTTGTTCGCTTACCGACTAACTTTGCCCATCAACCAGCAAATCAAATAGTAAAAGTAACAATTTTTATGCTGGAATAACAAATTAGTAAGTAAAATCAGCGATTTCTTTTGCTGATATATAACAAGCTGAATAGTTAGAGTATTTTTTTAACTACTTAAAATTGCTAAATTGACAATGTCTATTTTGTTAAAAGAACATGTGGTTGATGTAACAACTATTTTTGTAAACTCAACAAATAAATTGTTAACTTAACAGAAAACCCTGGTTGATTCAGCAACTTTCAATTTTTATTAAATCAGCAAATTTTGAATTGTTGCTTTAACAATTAATTTTTTTCAGTGTAATCAAAGAGAAATGGCTAGAATACAATTCTAATGCACATAAGCCCCCAATGGAGAAATTCTGACAGTTTTCAGAAAAATTCTGGCATTTTGGATCAGAATTATCTGGTTAAAAATGCCAGAACTACTAGTCAAAATGATTAGAGTTCTACATTAAGTGACCAGAGTTCTTCTGTAAACTGCCAACATTTTTGTCCGGGAACTTTTTGCTAGAATTCTGGACATTTTTATTAATATTATTCTTATAAACAGCTTAAACTGACATTGATTGTTGAATCAACAAATTGGTTCGTGAATTTCACAACAAATTTGTTGATTTACAATTCGTGTTGTTAGTTTAACAAACACTGTTTTGTTGATTCAACATTCCTTTAAATTAATTTTTACCATTTTGTTGTCACCACTTTTAAAATTAGAGTTGTGTCAAATCAACTATCTCTTTTTTCTTTTTTTCAGGGAACGAGTGAAAGTAAGGCGCTATCATAAGACGGTTATTGGAAACTTTCGGGGACATTCAATTCCTTACACGGTTAGTTCATTTGCAGTAAAAGTTTGCAGCAGCACAATAGCGAGCTCTCACGCATTAGTTGCTAATCGCGTCGCGAGTCTGACGCAATCATTAACCAGCGCGAATAACTGCAGAACAAGAGATAATAATATTAAGAAGGGAGAAAGAAGAGAAGAGGTTAGTTCGAAGACAAATCGGTAAGAGAGACAAAAAAAGAAAAGAAAAGAAAAAAAAAGAAAAAATCACAACTTTTAACTAATTTAGCCATTAGAATGCCGACGGGAAATTATTTTCACACAATAACAGACACTTTAGCAGCGGGGAGCGCGCGCTCAGCGGTGTTCACGGCGCGTATGACGCTAAGCGTTTAAATTGTCTCCCCCATCGCGAAGCGAGCGATGTAATCTTGGCGATGATAATAATAATTATTGCCGCGAGTCGTCCCAATTTCCCCGGGCTTTCAGTATACACAATATCCGCGTGAATTAAGTTTGAAAAATATAATGTGACCTCTGCCTCCGCGGCTGAAAACGTAGAGTTGAAAATAAGGGAGGAATAAGCATGCAGTTACCGACAAGGACGCAACCTTGTAAAATCTTTCAAAGAAACTTTAAGTTTCGATCTTAAGTTAAAATTGTCAGTTCTCAAAAATTGATGAACCGTCAACGGTGCCTCATGAAGAATTTGCATATTTCTTGAAAGATCACTGTTTTTCGGATGTGATTAAAAAAATTGAAAGCGCTCAAGAATTTTTCAACCAAAGCAGAAATAAAGCCTATAGTCTATGCAGTAGAAAATTACATATTTTATGATCAATTTGGCTTTTTGGGTCCCACACGGAGCGAATTAATTAATATGCTCCGTGAAACGAAAACTTCTCCTCGACAAAATGATAGTTGAATTTGACAGCTCGAAAAGAAAAATTATAAACGGTAGCCGGGCTGCCGGGCCCCGGCTCACTATGGTCTAAGATAAAAAAAAAAAAAAAAAAAAAAAAAAAAAAAAAAAAAAAGTGGCCAAAAAATCAGTGAACAAAACCGTGCAATTTGGCAACAATGTCAACCCTCCATCTGATTGTATGTAAAAAATTCGATTCAAAAAAGAGGCAGCGCTTCACCAGCAATCGATTGTTACGCATAGAGTCAAATGGAGCGAAGACATTGTTGCCAGATGGATCGAACCCCCACTGGAAAAAAGTCATCAAAAATCATCGTTCTCGACCTATCAAGGTTCATTTAACCTTTTCAGTAATATTTCTAGGTTGAAATTATTTGATAAAACTGTTCTATGTGATTAAAATTGGTCTTGAAAACTTATAAATGATCAATATTGATGGGAATTTATTGCCTAATTTTTGGCCACTTTTTGACGATCTCAGACCATAGTGCGGCCCTGGCCGCAGGGGCCAGGAAAAGCAGGGCAGGAAAGGAGCAGAGAATGAAAATCAGTTCGAGTTGGTGGCTGCCTATGCGTTTTCGGCTAGACTTAAAAATACGAGAGTCGATACTCGATAGCTACAGTCGAAGCCAACCAAGAGTTAAAGTGGTCGGATAGAAATTTCACGCTCCGAGGTGCATGACTTAGCAAAAGTATCGTCTGTAATTTTACGCATGGAGAATGTAGAGTCGAGAGTGGACTACTGTTTCAATTACGAATTACCCCTTTTTTGAGATCCTTGGGTGGGCTCCTGAGAAGTCCTGTGTCCTGAGCCCCGCGTTCGGCTCCGCACCATTCAGCATCCATCGAGCAAAGCGCGGAGGATCATCGATTGATGGTTTTAACTTTTGTTTAGAGGAATCACTTTTCTTTTTCTTTTTTTTCAATTTCAACAGAATTCAACCTCCCCCCTCTCTCTCTCTCTTCCTTCCGCTCCCCTCTAATCCAAGATCGATTCCATAGAACCGACGTGACGCAACGGCCAATTGATTTTTTTTCTTTCTTTCTTTTTTTTTTTTTCCAATAACCGATAACTCCCGAACGGTGGCCGCATCCAGGAACTTGTTTCTCGGCCCCCTCTCTTTCTCTCTCTCTCGTTGTCCATGAGACTGAATGTGTTGGAAAAGGATGGAAGGAAAAATTGTTCAATGAATTTAGTCCATACCTCCATCCTCGTCAAACACATGCATTTAAAATGGGCGAAGAGAGAGAAAGCCAGACAAGTTCCTGATGGATGCGCCGCTGCTCCCGAAAGGAGGAATCGATCTGGATTCCGATTCCTTTGCGTTGCCTTGTGTTTTGTTGTTGTTGTACATCCCCCCCCTCGTGCTCTCTATCTCTCTCTTACTCTCTAGCCATCGTAGTCTCTATATCTCTTTCTCTATCGCTCTCTTTCTTTTCTGTTTTTAATTGTTTAAGTGTTTCGGAAGCGTGAGAGAGCCACGCATTCGGACGTGACTCTGGTTAAGGATCGCGTCACCGCACCACCGTTCGAGCAATGCGCGCGCATCTGCCTTTGCCCTGATCAGTTTACTGTCTATTAGAAAAACATTGACTCAGGTCGAAACCGCAGAACATGTAGTTTTCAGATCTATCGGTTTGTGGTTATAAACGAGGTCCATATATCGCAGGTTTGGCCGGCAGCTTCGCGGCCCCCTCCGATGGTCCATAATTTGGAAACTCCTTAGCACAGATAATACCCAATCACAATCAGAACCGCGCGTTTTGCCGTTGTTTACATTAGAGACCTGCTGCCTGCTCGTCGTCACCTTTCATTCATTAAACATCAACTAGTCTTCTCTTGATAACGAAAAAGACACTAAAAGTTTTCCTTGCACGCTTTTGCTAAAAGCGATTCACTGGTCGATTCCCGTGCAAAAACCTGAACAAATCACGATGGCAGCCCTAAAAACTTCCGAAATCCACTCCTAAACTAAATAAACTTTTTTATGTGCGCGAGCCTAATGGTGGCTTAGGGAGTAATAATGGGGGATTCCCATCTAACAATGCTGTAACTCCATCAAAAAGTGACCAATAAGAGAGACGACTTTCATTTGACACCGTTGTCACTATAGGTGTCATAGTTCATACCATTCACCGGATGTGGATCACTACTCTGATGACTAACTATACTCTGTGAATCATCCTTGTCAGCATAGAGAGAGTGACGAAATTAAGATAGGAATCTCCCATTATCCTGCGCCACCATTCCGCTCGCGCAAATAGAAGCGTTTATTGAGTTCAAGGGTGGATTATGGAAGTTTTTAGCGTTACCGTCGTTATTTTTTGAGGTTTTTACACCAGGATCGACTGTTAAAGCGCTGATAGCAAAAGTGTGCAACAGCCCCATATGTATGTATGTTATTCCGGCAATGCGTACTTCAAGGAATAGCCGAATTCAAGATGGCAGCGTAATCGGGAAATAAGGTTCCCGCAAACATTGGGTTTGTTTCCCGCTTTTGCGTTACCTACCGGTCAGACCTGATATAAACGGACCTTATAGTTACAAACACCTTGAACGGGACTCTGTTTGCATCATTACCAAATCTAATAAATCTAGGCTCGCAACTAGATGGATGTCGTCACATAATATGAGGATTGCACACTGTTGTTGTAAGTACGAGGGGCGTCTCAAAAGTAAGTTCCGCGGTCGTATATCTCCAAAACTAATAACGAAAAATAAATTTCGTAAAAAATGTTTTGTTAGGCATACTCTCAGCTTTCCAACGAGCTAAAGAAATTGAAATTTGGTTGAGCCGTTTCCGAAATATGTCGTTTTTACCGAGACTACCTCTGGTCGCCGCGTGCCCGCCTCGTGATAGCGAAGTGGACTTAGGCCAAGCGCTCGAGATCCTCTGCTTATCTCGCATTGTCTTCAAACCTGGTATCTTTGATAAGGATACTAGGGGGAATTCCTGTCTTCTTACGCACCTGATGCTGATTCAATTGAGATAAATTCTCGATTTAACCATGATTAGCACATCACTGAAAATCAGTCAGTTTAGTGCGTGTCACCATGGAGTTACCGTTGCAAAACGTGGCTGATTGTGAAGTGCGTGCAGTCATTCACGCAAAATTTGTTGGATCAATTTGCTTGGGACATTTTCCCTCATCCCCCATATTCTCCAGATCTTGCAGCAAGTGACTATCACTTATTTACGGAATTGAAAGTTCATCTGGGTGGGCAACGATTTGCAAATGACGAAGAAGTGAAGCAGGCATAGTGCATTGGTTCTTCCAGAATCAGGACAAGCAGTGGTATGCAGATGGCATCAATAAATTGCTGCGACGGTACGATAAATGTCGTGAATTGAAAGGAGAGTACGTCGAAAAATAAGGTCAGAACGTCCAAACATAATCATCTTCTTTTTGGAATAAATCCCCCTCACCTCCCGCTCCTCCCCACGTTTTCCCGAGCGCAGGAAATTCGAAGTTTCCTACGAATGGCCGGAGGCGGGCACGCGGCGACCAGAGGTAGTCTCGGTAAAAACGACACATCTCGGAAACGGTTCAACCAAATTTCAATTTCTTTAGCTCGTTCGAAAGCTGAGAGTATGCCTAACAAAACGTTTTTTACGAAATTTATTTTTCGTTCTTAGTTTTGGAGATATACGACCGCGGAACTTACTTTTGAGACGCCCCTCGTAATTTAAGGGATGATTCAGATATATGAAAACCTGTAAAAATTACAATGGTAGCACTCATAGCCGTAGCGAGGATATTGCCTTTCTCTCTCTCTTAGCCCATTTGACTACATGTGTTAGAAAAGGACAGGGATAGGGGCTGAAGTCACGTGACAGCCCCTATCTATATCCATCCTTTTCTAATGCATGCTTTTAAATGGGCTAAGAGAGAGAAAGGCAATATCCTAGCTACGGCTACGGTAGTACTAGAAACTCATGAAATCCACTCCTAAACTTATAATATTATTTTAAATGCGCGAGCGTATAATGGCGGCGTTGGGCACTAACAATAATGGGAGATTCCCATCAAATAATACTATAATTCCGTCAAGGAGTGATCGATAAGAAATGACTTACCTTTGCACTGCTGTCATCAGGTGTCAATTACCTAAGGGTACCATTAAATCACTACTCAGGTGTCTAATTATACAGGGTGTATCAGAAAAATGCGCCGTCTTTGTAACTACGTATTTTAGAGGTCAAAATAATGATTCAGAAAATAACCCCCTTTTGAGCTACAGCCCCCTCAGTTTTAAAAAATTGATGTTTTTTCGAAATAGCGACCCCCATTATGAACCAAATGCCATGAAAATTGGTGTTGATAGGTAATTTCAAGAGTAGAAATCCATTAATGACCTCAAAAATTCAGAAATTAGGTCTAACTGTACTTTTCAGGCAATCTCGTACCTTCAACGGCTCAAATTTTATGTTACGGATTAGAAATTTGAAAAAACAACTATATCTACTGAAATCCGATGGGAAAAACTTATAGCAAGATATTTGGTCCTCTTAATTTTTTTTTTCCATACGACGCGTTTTAAGCAAGATAACCGTTCCACAAGGTGGAAAAGAAAGCGCTTTTACTTTATGGCGGGCGGGCGGCCCGAAATAGCAGTGGCGTGGCGGGTTGAATACTTACTATACCGCTCTTCATTGTAAAAAGCGCCTACTTTTCCACCTTGTGGCGCCATTATCTCGCTTAAAACGCGTCGCGTATCGAAAAAAAATAAAGTGGACTAAATATCTTTAAAATAGTTTTTCCCATCTGATTTCAGCAATTGTTTTTCAAATTTCTAATCCGTAACATAAAATTTGAGCCGTTGAAGGTATACCTACGAGATTGCCTGAAAAGTACTGTCAGACGTAATTTCTGAATTTCTTGAGGCCATAAATGGATTCTACACTTAAAGTTACCCGCTGACAACAATTTTCATAGCATTTGGTACATAATGGGGGTCGCTATTTCGAAAGAACCATGATTTTTTTAAAACTTAGGGGGGCTGTAGCTCAAAAGGGGGCTATTTTCGGACACATGTTCATAGGAAAGAAAAGAAGTATTATTTTGACCTCTAAAATACGTGATTACAAGGACCACATATGTTTCTGATACACCCTGTATATCTAAGTATTTATAAACTCTGTAGTCCGTTGCCGATAGGTTTTGAACTCAAAAAAAATATGTGAAAGCTGAATTTTGGTGTACACGTTCCTTATGGGGTGTACTTTCACCAAAAAAAAGTCAACACCGAAATGTTCGCGGGTTTGCCAAATTTACCCAAAAATGTGGCCTAAAAATCGGTTTTGTCAAAATTTCTCGAAAACCAGCGGGTTTTCGAAAAAAATACCTTAGTAATGGCTTGTAGAACATAAAATTTCCAACAAAAAAGATTCTATACAATTTTTTGATAAACTCCTTCGTATTCCCCGAAAACGTCATTTTTAATTTGCGTGATTTTAAAAAAAATCAAAATTCACAAAAAAATCACTGCAAAATCGGATATTTGGCAACGCTGGTCCCAGAAATTATTTTCGGAAAGAGCCACATAAGTACTTTACCACTAATATGCCTCATTATCATTGATTAGAACTATATTCGACTTCTTAATGAGCCGTGAGCCCCTCCTAGACACACATTCGCCGCGTCCCTTGAGAAACAAAAAATAAATGGCTTATTCATAGTATTTTGCTTTTCTGTTTGTTTTTTTTTTTGGTTGACTGCTACAACTCAATGACATAATTTTTGAATAGATTATCAAAGTTACGTTAGTGTATCGAAAGCACGTGATGAAACGGAGGAGGAAAAGTGGGGGGGGGGGGGGGAGGGCAACATTAGTTACAAGTAGATAGTTCTAAAGAATATAACAAATCACAACAAAATGGCCAGAAATTCGGATATTTGGCAACGTTTTGACCGGAGATGTGTAAACACTTAATATTTTTGAGGTCTGAGCATGGGTATTCTGATATCTCATTGACCTTGAACGAGGGTAGCGGAGGGTTGTGTTTTATGACTTAAGCCCTCCGTCCGCTTCCCCACCCCATCCCCCGCGCTTCTAGCTGCTGACATCTGGTCTCATTTTCACTAATTTTCTCTCATTTTCTGTCATTCCCAAACAATAAACAAAAATATGCGATGCGTTTAGTGCACTTCTGAGTCAGTAGTCTCTCTCGATTTGGTTCGCCAATACCTATCCCGGGCACAGTGGCCGCATTTTAGTCTCAAATGTTGTTTGTATTTACGAATTAAAATAAACTGATTTGTTCCAAAATACGCTCATTTCTTTGCTGATACGGATTTCACTTCTCGGTGAATAATGCGCGAAAACGGTGGTTCGATAATGCGTGTATTTTGTCCCATAATTGTGTAGTTTTGTGACCTAGTGCCGGAGTCAAAGTCCAAAAGCTGATTACTGGACTGAACCAATTATCTTTTTAGAATTAAGGGTGTAAAAAATAGTGGAATGGAGTAAGTACGGTAACAATGAGTGATTCCGAGCTTCCATTCACACAGACATTTTTCTGCGATTCAGATAGTGTTTTCATTTGGTATGTTTTTATTCGTGTTAGTATTAGTGTCCTAAGAGTGGATTGAAATGCCGCAAGAAATCGGTCTTTTTTCACCATGTTTATTCTGAATGATGAGTGATCGTTTTACAGAAAATGGAAGAGAATGAAAAAAAGTGCGTCTTATGCGATAGACTTTGTGTCGGTAAAAATGTTGTGGATGTGAGAAGCAAAGAGTTGAAAACACTAATAATTGCTAGCCATGAAAGAAATGATGGAAAGAGTCAATCATTCACACGAGCTCTAAATTTTCGTGAATCGGTGAGAGTGCATCCGGATTGTAAGCTAAACCACTGGTGGCGTGTAGAATCTGGCAACGTTGCATTTCGTTCATTTAAACCCATGAAAAATATCGATTCCAGGGAGTGCACTGTGCATCCTCATATTTTGATCCTTTTCATGACTTTCAATGGACTAAATTCATTTTTGCCAGATTGCACGCGCCGCCATCGCCAGTTCGTAAGTACCAAATGGAAACGAACTCTGGCACAAACTTTGCTTACAGTGCTTCACTGATTTTTTTTTGCATGAAAGAGATCGTTCACGTGACGTTCGATTCAACAGAAAGCGAGAGGGGGAGTTGTAGTATTTTATGTGTTTCATATCGTTAACTAATATTCTTTAGAACTATCTACTTGTAACTAATGTTGCCCTCCCCCCCCCCACTTTTCCTCCTCCGTTTCATCACGTGCTTTCGATACACTAACGTAACTTTGATAATCTATTCAAAAATTATGTCATTGAGTTGTAGCAGTCAACCAAAAAAAAAACAAACAGAAAAGCAAAATACTATGAATAAGCCATTTATTTTTTGTTTCTTAAGGGACGCGGCGAATGTGTGTCTAGGAGGGGCTCACGGCTCATTAAGAAGTCGAATATAGTTCTAATCAATGATAATGAGGCATATTAGTGGTAAAGTACTTATGTGGCTCTTTCCGAAAATAATTTCTGGGACCAGCGTTGCCAAATATCCGATTTTGCAGTGATTTTTTTTAAAATCACGCAAATTAAAAATGACGTTTTCGGGGAATACGAAGGAGTTTATCAAAAAATTGTATAGAATCTTTTTTGTTGGAAATTTTATGTTCTACAAGCCATTACTAAGGTATTTTTTTCGAAAACCCGCTGGTTTTCGAGAAATTTTGAAAAACCCGATTTTTAGGCCACATTTTTGGGTAAATTTGGCAAACCCGCGAACATTTCGGTGTTGACTTTTTTTGGTGAAAGTACACCCCATAAGGAACGTGTACACCAAAATTCAGCTTTCACATATTTTTTTTGGGATAAAGCCGACATTTGATCTATCGGCAGTGGACTACTGTGAATGTTCCAATTGTGACATAGAGAGAGTGACGAAATTAAGATAGGTAATCTCCCATTATTAGTGTCCAACGCCGCCATTCCGCGCGTGCATTGAAAAAACATTTGTTGAGTTTCAGAGTGGACTTTGTGAGTTTTTAGTGAAATCGTCGTTACTTTTCGAGGTTTCCACCCCGGGTAACAAAATTAAAAGAAAAAGACTTAAAGCAAAAGTGTGCAACAGCCCTATTTTAAAGATAGATTGTGATTTAAAACAAAAAACAAACACACAAAAAAAAAAAAAAAAAAAAAAAAAAAAAAAACAAGTTGGTTTTGAGTAGAAATAACTAAAAAGGGGCGCCTTTAATGTGCCGTTGCAACTCGATAAATCGCTTTCGGTGTCTCGACTTTAGTATGAATCTATACAAAAAACATAACCTCCAAATTGGCCCAATGGTTGAAAGTACGATAGTTCAGATGTTCCATAAGCCCTTAGTGCAACGTCATAGTTCGATAGATCGCTTTAAAACTTGGACTATCCCCAGAAGTGCCTAAAATTTCGAGGTGTTTTTGGGAACGAAAAAAAAATAAATAAAACCATCCATGAAGCCTAAGCCGGCTAGGAAAAAAAATTGAAAAACTCGGGATTCCTAAGTGTAACAAAATGAGTGATATTGAAACATAAAATAAAATGGGGGGGGAGATTTAAATAGAATTGGCCTAACACTAAATATTTAATATTTGATACGAAGGAAACACTTAAGAAGTCTCATTAACGACCCCGTTCGGCAAGTATGGGTGACTTTATGCTTTTAAGTAACTCAACGATGAGACATAACCTTCAAATCGGGTTAGTGGTTGAAAGCGAAACAATCCCAACAGTCCATAAATTCTTTATGAAGACCCATCCGAAAATGACAGAAATGTGTTAAACTTGAAATAAAACAGATTTTACAGCAATTTCTATGCATTTATCAGATGTACACTTCATGTGATCTGTAAACTTTTCTCAACCGGTTGATGAGTCGTCACTGACTTAAAAGGAACATGCGGATAATTTGATATAATTTAACTAACAATCATGATTCCACCAAATGAGAAAAGATTACAGTATTTCCATGCATTATAATGGTCATAAACATGAACCGAACTGTGTAATCTTATCGTGAATCGGAATCTTTGGAATAATCAGAGAATTAAAAATGTCATTAAAATAGAGTCAAACCGGCAGCTCGTGGTAAAGGATCGCATTGATCTTTCGTTTCATAGCCGCAATTTTCGTTCAAAAATCGGCATATGGGAAAAATACATTGGCTCGGATTTTTAAGTTTTTTTAGTCAAATTAAGGTTACATTTTTTATTTTCGGGAATCGATGTATCAAAACAACATAAATTGCATGATGCGTGCATAAAATTGAATTTAAATTGGTTCACAAAAATATGCTTCAATAAGCAGTATTCATTTGAAAATAATTTGTTTCATGCGAATTCTATAATATTTTTTACAAAACAATAAGTAGAGCTTTTATCTATCATTGTCATTGAAAAGCAATAACAAATATTGAACTTGAGATTAGATTTTCGCTGTCCCTAATCTATTTTTGAAAAATGCTTAGATAAGCTGAGCGATAGGAGGCCGAGGAAAGCTGTTTTCAAATGAGATAAGCTTTACGATCGAAGATTTCAGTCCGGCTGAAGTTCAGGGACCAAATAATGTTATAGGTCCCGAGCATTGAATTGCGTATATCTTGCGTGCGGTTTCGACCAATCAGAGAGCTTGCGCAAGGTCGTAACTTACGAACGGTCACATGACCGTGCGTAAGTTACGCTCGGGACCTAACTTTATTAGGTCCCAGTAGGGTTGTTGAAAAAAAGAATAAGGGTACTACAGATCTTTCCATCGCCATTAGCTCATTAGATTTAATTTTATAATCCATAGACTGTGCTATAATTTTAGAACCAAAGATGAAAGATGACGGTTGTAAATAATTGTAAAACGCGATCAAAGGGCCAATCAGTTTTTCTTCATCGATAAACCGATCGTTAGGACCGTGATGCTATTGGTCCAAAATTGTAAAACTAAGCTATTTCTATGGTAAACATCGTTAAAGTGGCGGTTTTTTAAAGGCTCCTTACTGAAAATGTCTTTAAAAAACGGGAACTTTAACGATGGTGTTACCTAGCGCTAGCCAAGTTTTACAATTTTAGACCGCAATAGCATCACTCATAGACGGTCTTAATGATGGGTTTATCGATGAGATAAATAATCGCCCCCTCAGGTCAGTTTATTCTAAAAATGTTATGATAATATTAGTTCATCGATACTTCAAGCATCACTATGGAGATAATATTGCGGAAAATGGAAAAATGAGGCAGCAACTCTAAACACCCCAAAAAAAAAAAATATTGATGCAAATTCTGAAAAGAGGAAAACAGTTTGAAAACCATTCTTTCTAGAATTAAATGGAATGAAACGCGTGATCTAGTTGATCGAATGTGTAAGGGCTGCATAGTTTCAACTTGACGGAATGAGGGTTACTCTCATGCGTGGTAAAAATAGGGTGTGCGAGGAGTAAAGAGCGGAGAATACTATATTGAGGAGGGTGTGTACGCTTCCTCGGTGGAGTAACATAATTTTTAACTCCGGAGAAGAGAAAATTATGACTATATATAAGTACATCTTTCCTCCTTTTCGCACCATTTTTCACACCACAAATATCTTACTCCGAAAACTAGTCATGCCGGGTGAAATAACACCGATAAATATTTTCCTGTTAATTCAATTGAACGTCTATTTAATATTTACTTCACCGGTATTCCTGTCCAGGTAGCAGTAAGTATTAACAAGACGTCCGGTTACGGCAACAGGAAGTTTTTCTCGGTGAATGGATTTTTATGTTACCAGAGTCGAAGTTAACACTCTTATTTCTAACAGTGTAATATCTTTGGAATTTCTTGATCCCCTTGCCCTAGCCCCTGATCTCAAAAAATGTATTTCTAAAAAATGTTTTGATCAGTCTGTCCGACTGTGAGAAATCATGAACTTCCTCACCTTTTGATCCGATCGCATTCAAATTAGACAAAAAGCAGTGACGGCTCATCCACTTTGAAAACAAAGCTTTTTGCCACTTAAACCTATAAAAAAGTATCGATTCCTTAGAAGTTCAGCGAGACGCCTGAAGATCGATTGTTTTATATGGTTTGAATGGACCGATTCCGTTGTTGCCACAGTACACAAACCGCCATTGGCCAAAGAGAGGGCTCTTTCTGATTATTCTGGAAGAACTTTTTGGGTTTTATTTTCTTTAGCATGCAATTTGAGGGTATTTTAACCCTATAAAATAGGGCAACAATTTGTACTTCTGATACATGGCTCGGAGGGTATAATATTGAAACTTGAGGAAAACAATAAATCAAAGACAGACAATTTAAACGCTTTCCATTCATTTTTCCTAGACGGCTCATCAGAGAGTTTTTGGAGATAGAAGGCGGACAAGGGTGGGGGTAAAAAGGTAAAAGTTACATTTTCAAGAGCACTACTTTGTGAATCTGAGATGGAACTTGGTGAAAATATTTTCCAAGGACGGACAAATTTTTTGGTGTCATCGATGATTATTCCCAGGCCCAGTGGCGGATCCTGTGAAATTTGGAAATTTGCAGCGTCGATGGAAGCAATTTCGGGCTATTTTCTGTTGAAAAAAGGCAAAATTTGAGGCTTGGGGGGGGGGGGGGGTGTCATGAATTTCAGTCGATTATGAACAAAGGGCTTATCTGTTCAGTTTACGGTTATTTTTCGGCTCATCAGGTTCTGGGGGGAGGGTGTTGATTCCCCTGATGCTCTCCGACCACCACCACCAGTTCCGCCGCACTATTGTGGTATCATGGGCAAATGGATAGAAAATTAAGTTCATCTCATCAGAAATCAGAATCTCACTTGCACAATCAGTGACCCTTGATGGAAAGAATTTTTGATCAGTAGTGCAACACGCCCTGATACCAAAAAACTCTTCGATTGAAAACACAGTGGTGGTCCTTGGAGGGGGGCGCTTCAGGGGCTTAAGTCCCCTCACCCCCCCCCACTTTACCGGAAAAAGGCTCAAAAAAGGGAAAACGAAGATCGTAACACCTTAAACCGCCCACTTTCAAATAAAGAGGGCTCAAGAAAAGTGAGAAGCAAGAAGAAAAAAAGAAGAAAAAAAAAGGAAAGGGGATCACTTTTTTTCAAGCCCCCCTCCCCAACTTTGGGACCCATGGACCGCCACAGGAAAAAATGTTACGCGCATACATAATTATATTGTAAAAAAGCCATTGAAAAAAAAAAAAAAAAAAAAAAAAAAAAAAAAAAAAAAAAAAAAATGAGAAAAAAGTATAAGGATAACATGCCCAGGTTCCATGAGAGACATCTGAGAAGGGTTCTGTTTGAAACACAGATCCGCCGGTACGAACCAGGTGTGGGTGAAGGGTGGCCCCGCGGTTGGCACCACCCCCGGGTGACGTTGGAATCCTCCGGCGTAATCCATGGCCACCGCTTGATAAGGCAACATCACAAACAACTAATCGGTCCCGGCCCCCCTTCACTCGCGTATCAACGGTGACACGTATAAAATCTATCCGCGCACTTTCCTCCAAATTCCACGCACGCACTCGCGATTGAGAAAAAAAGGATTTCCGGTTTCACAACGCTTCCACCATTCTGTATTATTTTCAATAAAATAAACAAAACAAAACTCGCGTGAATTACAGGGGGAAATAACTTGAATTTTGAACCCACGGATCAAATTACAGACACTACTTTACACATTTTCACACTTTCCCCATCGAATTGTTGAGATGGAACGGCAACAACACTATTTTCTTTCCAAAAAAAATCAAGAAAAAAACTCGAAACATGAATTTTCAAAATTTAAAAAACAAAACAAAAATTAAACACTGGAAAATTGAAAAATAAGAATATGCTCCGGAAAAAAAAGTTCGATGCACCAACGCGACGCAAAAGAGGGGTGCGTAAAACAGATGAAGGGGGTGGAGGAGGGAACGCCGCTGCGGAACGACGGAGCGGAATTCCAATGATACTCTTAACCTCGAAAAAGTAGAATTCCTGGAGGGAAAGAAAAAAAAAGGAGAAAAAAAAACAACAAAAATGACTACGTGAACATTTAGGCTATGTGCGAGGTTAAGTATTGATTGACTCTCCGTGTGTTTTCAGGTATCGGGATATTGGGGAGCGGCGGATCGATCACGAAATACGGACGCGCGAAAAACGACCATAAAGGATGCAAGGGCGGAGCGCTGGAGGAAGGAGACGCGCACAAACACACACACAAAAAAACGGCACCTTTGAACGTGATGAGACGGAAGCGCACGGACTTGTGGGTAGTCACATTCTGAGGGGCACGCACGCACACGGCACAACAGAGCACACAGCACCGAGGAAGCACCAAAGGAAGGGGTGAAGGGGAGGAAAAATGGAACGAAATAGAAAAAAAAAAGAAAAGAAAAATACAGAGGACGTGGACTTCAGGACTCCGAGAACGTCAACGCGCGATCGTGGAGGATGACGCGGAGTTTATGGGCGGGGGCGAATAGAGAACCCAAGTCTCTGAAATATAAAACCCCTCCTCCCCCAAGCGCAGCGACGGAGAAATAGGAAAACATCGAGCTGTGAAACGTAGAGAGAAAGAGAGAGGAAGTGTATAAGGTGCAGGTACTACGGAGAGAGAAAGAGAGAGAGAGAGGAAGCCTCCGTAAGACTAGGAGCGCGACGGAGCGGAGTCTCCGTACTTGTGGGATGTGGGTGCGGCGGTGAGGCTTGGAGGAGTTGCTGTGGAATGGGCATGGGGCATGGGCATCTCGGATTCTACGGATTCTCTGTCGGCGGTATAGAGGAAGCATTGAAATGGGCGGAGACTGGGCAGCGACGGCCGGGCTCCTCATTGGGCGCTCCACCGCGCCTACGCCGCGCTCCGGGTGCCGTGCCCCGGTTCGCTACCTCCCATTTCCCCCGGTCCCCAATCCCATTCCCCATTCCCATTCCTCCGATCCCGACCGACGCGAGGATTCAATAAAAAAAAAAAATTCCCTTATCATGCGCGCGGGAGCTCGCTCACGCTCTCCCCGATTTCCCCGATTTTTTCTATCATCCCAGTTCAGGTGAGATATGTAGGGTGCCCCCCCCTGATGGTAGTTTAGAGGAGTGGGAGGGGGAGTTCAAATAGTGGCGTGCATTGAGTGTGTTTTTGCGACTATTTTGATGGATTATGATATATGATATCTAATCCGATGCAACCCTCAAACGCAAAAATGCAACTTATTTTTGGATGTTTCCCGGTCATCGATGGCATCAAAATCAGCCGGATCAACGGCACCCTATACCAAAAACAGCTGGTTTTATTATCTGGTCCGTGAGAAGATTTTCACCCGAATTGTTTGTTCGGCAACGATGGATGACATCGATGCTTGTACCAGACACCCCGGAATTTGTACCCGTTCCGCGGAATCGGGGCGGAAAGGGTAACTCAATACCACAATACCTATATTGAGAGACAACAATAAACAACGCTCTTGATTGGCTAGAAATGGTTTTGTTGACTTCGGCGATCAGTGTCCCCAAAAAGTTCCGAACTGGAAATCTTCGCACCATCCTGATAAAAAAATTAGCTTTAAATGGAGTTCAGATGAATCTGATGAATTTGATGCAATCGATAAGCGAATTTTACTATCAGGTTCAGGCGAAGATTTAGGGTTCGGAACTTTTCGAAGGACACCAAACGCCAAAGTTAACAAAACCATTCCTAGCCAACCTGGAACGTTATGTTTATCTATTGTTATCTCTCACCGTTGAGTTATACTCTTTTCGCCCCCTCGCTGAAAGGGTACAGATTCCGCAAGGTGTGATCGGGTCATCCATCGTTGCCGAACAAACAAATCGTGTGAGAATCTTCTTACGAACCTGATGATGATAAAATTCGCTTAGGTATCATATACGAAAGAACATCATGCATTAATTTTCAGAGGTTGGTAGCAGAGTTGGGCGAATCATCGTTTTTGATAACAAAATTAATTACTTTACTAAATAAATCTAGATGGTTTCCAGCAGGAATTACTTTATCAGGCGAGCCGATTTCCATGAACCTAGTTATAATTGATTCGCAATTTTTTTTTTTTTTTCAAACTAACAAACCAACGTGCATCAATAAAAGTGTGCATAGTGTCCACATGGGTGAGTGCTTGAGTGCTTGAGGGTGTGCGAATCTGCAATAATGTAAACGAAAGGTGACATTTTGTTACAAAATGGAAACTAATCAACCGGTTTCCTATCAGATGTTTCTTACAAGGGGAGTGTCAGGTTTGTCCGGCGCCGATTTTGATGAAATTTACGCCAAAATGTAGCTTATGTGATGCTGATACACGATTCATCGTCAAACCTCGCCCCCCGGCCCCGCAAATGCCCCCTAACATTTTTTGAAATTCGGGATTTTCGGGCAAAAATGGCATGCGCGCTTAAGTGCAGAATTTTCCGATCCCGTGTCATCTGAGCTGCGTAGCGCAGTCGACTACGGCGCCACCCTTCCGATCGTGATGTACACGGATCGAATTCCTCGCTCGACCATCAACTTTTTGCGAATGCCTTTATAATTTTCCTACCTTTTTAACGATATTTCATAAAGAAGCACGTAAACCAAAATAAAAACCAACAAAAACAATTCGAAGAAACATAGGAAATGACATGTGAACAAATGTTTAGTCAATCAAGCAACCGCATAATGAAGAGAGATACAACTCACCAAATATCTTGCAGACGAAGACGACATTTTTACAGAACTACACAGGTTTTTGACGAGCTGAAGAAAAATTTTCAATGAACACAAACACAAACATTATTATTATTTTTTATTATTAAAAGTAATGATAACCCGTATTAGAAATACATTTTTCCTATTCGCTCTCTTCTTTAAGTTTTACGTCACATTTACAACAATTTTGGTTTTTGTTTGTGTTTATTGAAAAATTTTCTTCGGCTCGTCAAAAACCTGTGTAGTTCTGTAAAAATGTCTTCTTCGTCTGCAAGATATTTGGTGAGTTGTATCTCTCTTCATTATGCGGTTGCTTGATTGACTAAACATTTGTTCACATGTCATTTCCTATGTTTCTTCGAATTGTTTTTGTTGGTTTTTATTTTGGTTTACGTGCTTCTTTATGAAATATCGTTAAAAAGGTAGGAAAATTATAAAGGCATTCGCAAAAAGTTGATGGTCGAGCGAGGAATTCGTTCCGTGTACATCACGATCGGAAGGGTGGCGCCGTAGTCGACTGCGCTACGCAGCTCAGATGACACGGGATCGGAAAATTCTGCACTTAAGCGCGCATGCCATTTTTGCCCGAAAATCCCGAATTTCAAAAAATGTTAGGGGGCATTTGCGGGGCCGGGGGGCGAGGTTTGACGATGAATCGTGTATCAGCATCACATAAGCTACATTTTGGCGTAAATTTCATCAAAATCGGCGCCGGACAAACCTGACACTCCCCTTGTTAGTGCTGCCGTAGGGCTTTCGCGAGTAGCTTTAGGGGTTAGTTGGAAAAAAATAATTCAAAATTTTCAAGATTGGTGTAAATACTTTGTCGGTTATTCATATTAAAATTCGCGATTCAAATCACTTTGATGAACCCGTTTAGCCAAAAACAACGATGTATAACTCAGTTTACGTAAAATCAAGATACAGAACAAGGAATTGTAGAATAAAAATGGTTATTTTATGCACAAATGCACCGATTCTATATATTCCTACATACCTTTGCTTCAATTCCAAAAATTGCAAAAAAAAAAAAAAAATGGGCGAAAATGAAAATCATCGCGACTGGGCGAAAAAGATAACCGCTAAAAGTAGGCGGAAAATACTAACACCCTGTCGAAGGGGGCTTGCTAATCCATGTCGATATTGCTACGAAAAAAGTTTTCAGAAAGCTAATTTTTTGAAATTGAGATCTTTTCCAGAAGCCCGGCGGATCCAGCCCAGAAATATTCCTTCTCTTTTATTGCCCATTTGTACTGGCGGATCCAGGAATTAATCCGTACGTCCTTTTCTCTATTTTCCCCATTAAATCGCATGCGTGCAGAGACAAATAGAGACCCAGCGTACAAAGCTTGCGACAAGTGTCCACTTTTCCGGCTCAATTTTAGTCGGTACTCATCGAAACAACAGCCAACAGTCACCTACTGTTGACTGATAAGCGCGTGGTGCATTCAGTAAGCAAAACCGGTTTCCGTTTCGGTAAGCGAAACCGCGGACAAATCACAGCCTTTTGTTGAGCTCACCACTCAACAGTAGGCGACTGCTTATCGTAGCGACCGGTGACTCCCGAACAAAACGCTAAACTTGTTTCACTTAAAATTTTCTAACACGCGGGAAGCATACGGTGTGCTGGGGGTCTCTATTTGTCTCTGCATACGTGTTAGAAAAGGATAGAAGAGGGGGCGAAAATCACGTGACTGCCACTGATCTATCCTTCTTTATCTTACGCGTTCTAATGGGAGAAGAGAGAGATGGGCACATTAATTCCTGGATCTGCCAATGCCCATTCAAACACAAGTGTTAGAAAAGGATAGAAGAGCGGGCGAAAATCACGTGACTGCACTGATCTGTCCTTCTTTATCATATACGCGTTCTAATGGGAGAAGAGAGAGATGGGCAGATTAATTCCTGGATCTGCCAATGCCCATTCAAACACAAGTGTTAGAAAAGGATAGAAGGGGGGGCTAGGGGCCATCATGTGACTTTTGCCCCAATACTTGTCCTTTTATTGAGGAAATATGCGGGCAAACCGGAGCTGCCTATTTGCGTATAATTAATGGCATTTTCAATTCATCGATGATTCCACCAGTTGAGAAAAGATTACACAGTTCAGTTCAATGTATATGACTGGACTGCACGAAAATACTCTGATCTGTTGTCCGTTCTCAATCGGTACAATCGCCGTTAAATTATTAAAATATTTGCAAGTTTTTAAAGTAATCGACGACTCAAAACCGGTTGAGAAAAGAAGCCATACTTGACAAGGTCAAAAATATGCGTTTAGAGAAAAAATCTATGTGATTAGGAGTGAAATTTACATTCATTAATTTTGAAGCTATAACCAGGCGGTTTGGTTTTGGAGCCCCTTTTCTCAGACGGTGTTTTCGACTTCTTTTGCAATTTTATTTCTCACAAATTTTTAAGGGCCCAAATGTTATACCAATGCAATTTTTTTAAAGGTCAGGGTTCTATGTACATGTTGATATAAAGTTTTTTTTTTTTTTTTAAATTTGACCAATTTTTAGCTGAGTTACAGCCCAAAGCAAACCGGCGGACCGGTTTCGGTTTTCTTTCTCAACAGATTAGAGTATTTTCGTGCATTACAGTCACACACTGAACCGAACTTTGGAATCTTTTCTCAACCGGTGGAATCATCGGTGAATTGAAAAATTCCATTAATTATATAAGTACGCAAAACGGCCGCTCTGGTGCAAACAAGTTAAGAGAGAAAGAGAGAGATAAAGAAATAAAAATTCCTAAATCTGTCGTCGCGATACGCTGTCCCACCTCTAAATTTATTTCAAGCTTCCGAATTGACGCTCCCTTCTCTAATCATTACCACGGAGGAATACCGGAAGTCTTGAGCGCGCTGTGTCCAAACGTAGTGGTGAAAACACAACTTTATATTTATTTTTTATTCCGGAGTCCATCCGATTGCTGAAGCAGGGCAGTCCGCCCAAGTCGCGGGAAGATTTCCACGACGCGACGATATACGACAATTCCGACAACCTCGCTTTCCAAGAGTTATCGTCTCGTTCCCACTGACTCTCGGGCACGTTTTCTCTCTGGTGCGCTATCGTATAGGTCGATCTCTATATCGTAGACAACTCAACTTCCTTTGGGAGGTGCGTCACGTTGATCAAACGTCATGATGTCATGATGTCATGATGGACGTGCTTCGGGACGCAACGTTTTTCATAAGTCAATTTATGGAACATACATCGCGCGGCAAACTCTCTACTCTAATACTCTTTACCAACAATTTTTTCGGAGAGGAGCATTCTGATTCTGATGTTGGCTAATAATGGCACAGCCAATTAGATACAATGATACAGACACAAGCCTACAATGATTTCGGCGTTGATGGACTCTCTGGGGAACATGACACCAGTGCAGAGCTGCCGTTTTGCATTTATAATCAATGCTATTTTTCTATTCACCGAATATTCCACCGGTTGAGAAAAGATTCCACAGTTCAGTTCAGTGTATGACTGTAAAGCACGAAAATACTCTGATCTGTAATATTTTCTCAATCGGTGGAAACTCCATTAATTAATTGAAACATCCGCAAGTTTTTTAAAGTCATCGACGACTCAACCGGTTGAGGAAAGATTACAGATGCGGGTATTCTAGTTCGTTGCAGTAATACACTGAACTGAACTGTGTAATGTTTTCTCAACCGGTGAAATCATCGGTGAATGGAAAAATAGCATTGCAGTGGCGGCTTGTGCGATTTGGCAACAGTGTTTTTATCCCATTTAAATACATGGAAAACAATCGAAACTCGAGGAGGCTGCCAGCCTCCGCTTGAATCGATTTTTTACCTATGTTTAAGTGGGAAAAATGCATGGTTGCCAAATCTCACGGGCCGCTACTGTAGCATTGATTATACGCAAAACGGCAGCCATGGACGAGTGCTACCGTTCGTGTAGATTCAATTTTGGACTTGACACCGGTGATTCCACCGGTTGAAAAAAGATTACACAATTCAGTTAAGTTTGTGACTGTATAGGGCTCGAAAATATGTATACTCGCATCTATAATCTATTCTCAATCGGTGCAAATCACCGTTAAGCCATTAAAATACCCGAAGTTTTTATTTATGTCATCGACGACTTCACCGGTTGAGAAAAGATTACAGATCAGAGTATTCTCGTGCATTACCGTCATAATTTAAACTGAACTATGTAATCTTTTCTCAACCGGTGGAATCGTCGGTGGTTTGAAAAATTCCATTAAATGTGTACACGGAACGGTAGCTCTGTATGAGACCAAACTTTTCGGTCAATGTCAAAAAGTATGATTGTAATTTGACTAGTAAGATTTCTTTTACGATTATAAAGGGAGGTCATAACACAGCCTACGTGTACATACATTTGCAAATTATTTTTGCGGCCAGACGGGTTTACTTCAAATTAAATTTGAAATTTATTTACGAAACTTCAAATTAAATAGTTTGAAATTAAAAGAAACTTCATAATTTATGATTCTTGAAACGATAAAAAAAAAGAGTGAGTTGTAACATTCCGGCCGCTTGGATCGCCACTTGCCATTTTCCGCATGCATTGCTCTTCGCAACTGTGTGCATACATAAATACAGATAAGTACACTATAGTGTCGTGACTGTACTATTGACGATAAAGAGATTGTCACATCCAGACATACTACTTGTACAAATTACTTTGACTAATTTAAGACCAAAATATTCACCCAGACGCATTTCATAGGGTTTGTTTTTTGTTTTTTTTTTTAATGAGATATGCTTCGTGTTACCACAATTTTTTTATTTTTTTTTTTTTTTTTTTTTTTTTGTATAGCGTGGTGCCTGATGAGGGACCAAAACGCTTTTGCACGTAGACAGTGGCAGCTCTTGAAAAATCGATTATTGTGCTCCTAGTATTTGAATCCATCGAAAAGAATCGATTTAGAGGAGAAAGGGGCTCAATGAATCCCCATAAAAAGATTCTTTTCTATTGATATAATATGTAACATCGACAGATCGCAAAACGCGTCCACATTCACAATCCACCACGACCTTTAGGGATCACACATAAAGTATGACTACAATTCTTATGGCAGCGAAAGAAACGGTGAATGGGGAGAAAAAAAATACAAAGAGAACGAAAACAACAAATCAATATAAACGGAATGTTTGCCTAAAAAATCACGTTGATGAACAAGACGCGAAGGAGGCGTTGATGTGACGGAAGAAAAGGGGGAGGAAGTGGAGGGGGGAGTGGAGGAGGGGGGGGGAGGGGTTACTGCGAGAGCCCAAAATTGGCTAGTGCTCACGCGGCGCGAGCCCACTAGTTATTTGGTTAATACATGAGCGCGAGGAAACAGGGAATAAAAAGAGAATAAAAAAGGGGAAAAACAGAGGAGGGGGTAGGGGTGGGGCCAATCAATCCCGAATTTCGTCGATTGCGGTGAATTCAGAGTAAATATAAGTTCCCCTAATATGTGGGTGTGTGAATGTGAGCGAATATGTGAATAACGCGAGGTGGGGGAAGGGGTGAGGTATTTTGGGATGGGGGTAAGATATTTGGGATATGGGGTGAGCGCAGAGCAGAGTTGCAAAGAGCCTGAAAGAAAAAGAAAAAAGGAAAAAAGTACCATACTTAAACCCTTGCCACATTTGGGATGATAGCGAGTCGCGGGGCGCGGATTGACGATGGGAGGGAGGAGGAGGCGACCTAAACATATTTTATTCAAAAATCCGAGTCAATAAAATATGAGGAGCAAATCCTCTTTGTCGCAATGTAAAGACAGAGGGTGTCGACGTTCATGAGATTGAAGACATCCACTTTTAAGGGAAACAAATTTCTAGGGGAACAAAATATGATAGATAAACTATGTTGATCAGAGGCACACTAAGCAAAAGTGGAAGCGTACATTTTACACTTTGGTAGTTCCTATTTTATGTCACTATTCCCATTTTATGGATGGTTACGGTGAATTTTAACCGTTTAACTGTTAATCACGCATGATGACTGAAAATAATGCAAAAAAGGTCCTGTATTTTTAACCATCGGGCAGTAAATATCAACCATATTAACCGCTCCACAATCAGGAACCATTCAAAGGCAAAGATAGATAGTATTTCGATACTTAAATTAAAGGTGGATTTAGAAGGATTGAAGATGGATCGTTAAGATAATTAACTTTCTTAGAAAATCGCTTAAGGTTTACGTGTAGCCGATCGCGCAGCAATCTCGCCATAACCGTTGCGATAACTCTTCCTACTTGACCGATATCAAATTGCGTCTTTTCAAAATGAAGGCGCAATTTCTCTGTGCAAAACACAGTGCGATTCGGCTGTCGCGTCATTGCAATTATTGTCGGATGCAGGGGGTGGCGAAGGGAGCGACCCCCCGCCCCCCGTTCGGCCCAAAAAGTGGGAAAAGAGGGGAGAGGAAGGGGGAAAGCAAGAGCGAAAAAAAGGGGGCCACTAAGGGGCAAAAATCCCAAGTCCCCCCGGTTCGCAAGGGCTGGATCCGCCACTGGTCATTGCAAACGGATACTGCGCGATAAGTTTGCCTACTCGCACGATGTTGAATAGGGAAGTTGCACACTTTTGCTGCAGGCAAATGAATGGTCGATTCAGAGATAAAAAAAAAAAAAAAAAAAAAAAAAAAAAAAAAAAAAAAACGACGGAACACTATAAACACTTACGAATTCCGTTTCTAAACTCATAAAATACTAATAGACGTGCGATTGTAACTGTAGTGTTAGGAACTAAGAATGGGAGATCCCCACCTAATGGTACTGTCACTCACTAGTGTCACTTCATTAAGAAGTGGCCAACGAGATGCATACCCAGTAGCGTCATTTGCGGGGGGGCAGGGGGGGCAACTGCCCCCCCCAAAGGGTCGGCCAAAAGTTAAAAAGTGATGATACCTTTTTTTTTTAACTAAAATTTTGGTCATTAACAAGTTTTGTTGGAATTTAGGGCCGTAAATAGAATATACGTAGAATACGAGGGGGCTGTAGAGTGTCGAAAATAATATTAATGAGCAAAAAAAAAAAAGAAAAAAAAAAAAAGGTCATCACATTTTTGCCCCCCCCCCCAAGCCGAACCTGAAATGACGCCCCTGTGCATACCGCAGCAACGTCGTGTCACGGTACCACGAATCGACCGCCCAACGTCGCCATTGTGGTCGCACGTTTAAGAGAATTTAAAGAGCTTGTAGGAGTGAATTTCCCAAGTTTTTAGTACTACCACCTTCGTTATTTTTCGAGGTTTTTAAATCTGAATCGACATTCGACATACTTAACTATCGCCTGTAGCAAAAGTGTTCATCAGCCCCATTGCCTCCACCTTACGAGACGGGTACAAAAAGAGCTCTTAACCATAGTGAAACCGAAAACTTACTATAATTCATTCTGGTTTGATGTCTATTCCCTGAAAAATTCCGAGCCTTGTATTTCCACCCAAATTTAACCTAATAACATTTTTTTTTTTTTTTTTTTTTTTTTTTTTTTTTTTTTTTTTTTTTTTTTTTTTTTTTTTTTTTAAATTCTATTTCGGACGTTCCTAGAGCGTTAGGTCCCCCCCCCCCCCTCAGCCGGGGGAGAGTTAAAAATCAATAAGAATTTATACTCCTCCATTTTTCTGTGGCAAAAGTTTGCTAAAGACCCGTGTACAAAGAAAATGACATTCTCATCTCATCCATTTACGCCGAGTTAAAACGACTCATGGTTTTAGACTTGAGGAACACACATTATTGTATTCTGTTTCGTGTAGTCACCTATACGTCTCTTGTGTTCGCGCGTTTTCATTTCGTCGTCGCGTCTCGCGTCTGATGTGACGAATCGGTGGCACAAGTTATTTTGAGCCCCCCTCGCCCCCCCCCCCCCCCCCCCCCCGCCACGAGACCCGTTTCCTTCACGGCTTTTCTTCTTTGGCTAGAGATTTTCGAGCTCCTGTGCTCTTTTGCTCCGGTCCTCCGGGCTCACTCAACTCAGCGGGAGAAAATAGTCTTGCGCGCACGCACGCACGTGACAATGCGTCAATAGTATCAATACAGCGTGCAACTTAACGCGGTCGGCCCGGCTACTGCGGCTGCTGGACCCGGTGACGAACGTCAGAGCAGCGTCCAGTCCAAGAGATCGACACACTCCGTAAATTACACACTTTTTTTTCTTCTCAATGTATTTTTTTGATTCGTCCAAAAAAAAAAAAAAAAAAGTATATAAATAAAATAAAAAGGAGAAGAAGAAAACTCTGATGCGGTCCATGCCTGACGTCCGATGTAGGATCGGTAATGACTGTTGGCTGTTGGTGCAGCGTTGTCAGCGTTCGTTCGAGCGATATTGCATTGACGGATCCAGGAAATTGTCCTTCCCTCTCCCTCTCCCTCTCCCTCCCCCCTCCCTCGCTCCCTCCCCCTCCCTCGCTCCCCCCCTCTCCCCCCCTCTCTCTCTCTCTCTCTCTCTCTCTCTCTCTCTCTCTCTCTCTCTCTCACTCTCTCTCTCTCTCTTACACATGGTAAATGGAAAAATCTCAAGGAATACTCAAGCCAAGGTCATCTCAAGGAGATTCTTTCTTTGAGTTTCTGAATCGCACCCTATAGACAGATTGCGTTAAGAGGGTGGTTAGAAATTTCGAGAAAACGCATATTTTTTCAGCTTAAAGACATAAAAAGCTTTGTAAGCAGTGTAAATGCCTACCTCATAATCATAAGTGGCGGTAGCCACCAGGTCAAGTCCAAAACCCCCGAGCAAGAAGGTGGCGTCCGCGGACACTTATTATACACCAAACAGTTCGTTTTTGTCAATTAATTGTTCAAATACTTCCAATATTCTGTATTTGTCGGTATTTTCTTTTTTTTCTTATCCACGGACAATTTTATACTGGAATGCAATGCACCAATAGTAGCTCAATAGTTTTCATGATATTTAGCTGACCTATGACTGTCGTTATCCGTGACAGTTTCAACTATTTCCCAATTTCATAGGCTGTGATCACAAATCCCGATAAAATGTACCGACTCTGACAGCAACTCCTCACAGCCCTTTTTACTTTCTCACTACTACCAAAGTTAGAAATAGAGAAAGTATTGCAATGGCGCAGAGATTTTCATGGTATTTTGTTTCGATACTTTCCCCACTACGACTAAGTAAATCATGATAATTACAAAATAATTGTCTCTCGTCATGTTTAGTACTATCCTAAAGAATAATCATCCATGAAGTTTCAGTGTTATCTAACCATAAGTGGCTTGGAGGTGTAAATGCACAAACTTTCTGTGGCGTCTGTTTGTCCGTCTGTCAGTCTGTCTGTAGCTGTAAAACGTGAAACCCAGCATGACTTTTTAGCTATTGATCAATATGCATCCAAATTTTGCAGAGATGTTGCTTCTAAAATTCCCCAGGGGGACTTTTTTTTGCTTTTTGAAATTTTAATTTTTAGGTTAGGTATGGATGAAAAATGTTTTTCGTTAAAATCAATGGGAAAAAAGGGGTAAAGAAAAGGAAAAATTTAAATTATTTATAATGGAACTTTGGATCTGGATACAAATATCAAAAGGGGGTCTGGAGGTCTCTCCCAGGATGTCAAAGGGGAGTCTGGGGGGGGGTCTCCTCCAGGATATTAAAGGGGGGTCTGGGGCAAGGTTATAGATTAAAGAGGTATGCTCATCTGACTTCGCGCCACGAAATCAGTAGCGCGCAGTTCAAAATCCAGATTCAAGATGGCCGGAAAAAGCAGAAAACATTGTATATACTCTTTCCAGAAAACATCGGGCCCCCTCTCCAGAAAAGCAGAAAATAGCCGGATGTTTTCTGGAAAGAGTATAAAATGTTTTCTGCTTTTTCCGGCCATCTTGGGTCTGGATTTTGAACTGCGCGCTACTGATTTCGTGGCGCGAAGTCAGATGAGCATACCTCTTTATCTATAACCTTGGGTCTGGGGGTCTCCCCAAGATATTAAAGGGGGGTATAGGGGTCTCGCTCAGATAAAATTTGATGTGAGTATGTTTGTAGGTATTCCCTACAGTTTATTATACATTCCACAATTACTTTCGCAACCCCCCTCCCGTCAACCAATTCCGCGAATAGTTTTCTCCTGAAATCTGACAACGTCCAATCTGTCATAGCGGTGTGATGATGTGCTCCTAATTTTCTTCGTCATGCCATCTTTTCACCTAGGGCCACTGAGTAGCGATGAACGCGAGCCACCCTCCTTCCCTCCACACTACACACAGGCAGGCATCGCATGCCCCCAATAGACTCGTTCGGCTTTTCAAACGACCCCCCTCCCCTCGCCACTCTCTTTCTCTTATTTTCTTTATTTTTCTGTTATTTTTTGTATTATTATTAAATTCTATTTTAATTTCCAACTCATACAGAGTGTCATCACCCCCTTCTTCTTTTTACGGTTCTAAATTGCGTTTTCGAAACATTTTTCTTCGAGGACTTTTTTTCTTTCTTTTCCTTCTTTTCTCGACCGCGGTTGAAATATCTGTCGAGAGCAGAGCTGCCGATTTGCGTAGATTTAGTGACATTTCAAAATCCACCGATGATTCCACCGGTTGAGAAAAGATTACACAGTTCAATTCAGCGTATGACTGCAATGCACGAGAATACTCTGATCTGTAATCTTTTCTAAATCGGTGGAAACGCCGTTAATTAATTAAAATAAACCGGTTGAGAAGAGATAACAGACGCTAGTACTTTCGTGCACTACAGTAATACACTTAAACTAAACTCTGTAATCTTTTCTCAACCGGTAGAGTCTTCGGTGAATTTCAAAATGCCATTAAATCTACGCAAATCGGCAGCTCTGGTCGAGAGAGGAAGGGAATGACGACGCCGCGAAATATCACACCCGGCATAAGTTGGTCTAATATTTTGTCGACGTTTCTAAAAATAGTTTTCATACTCTAGAATGGAATTCTTTGCAAGGTTATTTGCTACAGGGAAACAAAATATCAATTTTCTAGAAAAAATTTGGCGAAAATAACGCCAAGACTTAGTAAAAACTCACTCCTCGCTGAGCAAATATACCTCAAAGTTCATATGGACCATCCGTGTATGTTAATGTATGTACTACGTAAGTACGTCTCGCAACCCCCCCCCCCCCCTCAAAGAAAACTTCCATTTCCATATTAACGAAGTAGCTACATTCATAAATTTAACTGATATGGTTATACTATAAGAAGCCGTCAAGCTTGTTCATTCAAAATTTTTAAAACTATATTGTTTACAGTACCTTGCTCATTCATAAACATATGTTGAATTTTCTCAGTTTAGTCCCCTCCAATTCAAAATTTTAAGTGAACCAGATCTGCTCACAATTGAGGCGGCCCCTGCATTACCAGCCCATGCGCGTATGTGCTGTTTTTGCGCCCAACCTAGCGCAATTGAAAATTATACTCAAGAAGTATCACCCCTGTGAATTTGGTGACGTGACGATGATTCTACGCGGAGATATCAGGTCGATGGGTGTAAAAACAGCACATACGAGTACATACAGTATATGTATAATTGTGTGTAACTGTGTATTATTCCCATTTGAATGCATGAGAAACAATCGATTAGTAAAAGAGCCATGGTCTCCTCAAGAGTCGATTGTTTCTCATGCGTTCAAACGGGAAGAATTCATGGTTGCCAAATTGCTGGTTATGCCCATATATTTTGAGAGGTCATTTTCCTTCACATTTAATTGCGAGCCAAATATAGCTAATTTATTATTTAGTTTTTACTTTTTTGTTTCAGTTTGCGTTGTTACTTTACTTTAAAGTTTTATGTTTCAATAAATTATGGCAAAAAAATTATTATTCTTTCATTTAACTGTCAAATCCTATTAAATTTGCGTTCATTTAATTGTTGGGTGCAAAAACCGCACATAACTCGCTTTTTTAAATTGGCCGCAAATGAACTCAAACCATTTTTTTTTTTTTTAAATTTGTCATTGGATTCTCTTCAAAGAGGGTTCAAAGCATAAAACCACGAAAAATTGTTCTCATTTCCGAATCATATCAACGCGTTATTAGCGAATGAAAACTTTAAATTCGTTTTCTGGAAATCAGGTTTTTCCGTATGTGCTGTTTTTGCAGCCACCGCCTTAATTAGGATATTTCTTTTGCTCAAAACAAAGTTACTGTGGCGAGGAGAAAAAAAAAAAGTGGGTCATAAATTTTTCAACACCCCCCCCCCTTTTTTTCGACCCACGCGTCCCACGTTCTTGTACTATAGAGTTTCCCTAATTTTTTCCACTAAATGTACATTCCTTATTTCTCACCCTCCGTCGCGTCATTGGCATCCCGGCAAAAAAAATGGGCGTCGAACGTCCTCGGGATGTCCGGAGGACATTCGAAGGAGATTTTGAAAAAGTCTTTAATGGATCTGAACACTGGCGTGGCGTGCAATTTGGCATCGTTGTTTTGCGTCCATTTAAACCCATGAGAAAGGTCGAACTATTGCGGGTGTTCGGCAAACACCTTCGTATTCGACATTTTACATCGGTTTAAATGGACGCAAAACAACGATGCCGAATTGCACACTACGCAACTAGATCTGAAATGCCGTCTTTTGACCTTAAAAAAGGTGATTGGTGAAGAAAAAAATATTTCCGGACTTTACTTATGTCCAAATCACGTTTTTTTTTTTTTTTTTTTTTTGTTTTTGGTCAGGACTCAGGATGCCAAAGAGTTGGCACAGAGACTTGGCATTGAAAAGTGTAGTGTAGAGGACGGAGGTGCAAGTCACGTTTATACAAAAATCATCAAATCGAAAAGTTAAACAAATAACACACATCTTGAAAATATCATGAAAAATAAATCGAAGAAGCCGAAGAAAGAGGGAAGGATGTCTATTTAATATAAATAAGATCTACGGTTTTGATACCTTCCTCGCGAAACAGATCAAAAAATAACGACACATAATCAAAAGAGTGTCAGAAGAGTCATTAAATTTTCATCGGTGCCGAACAATACGCATCAGGGGGAGGGGGGGGGGTATTTGATGTAAACGAGTGGCAGTAAAAAATGATTCCGAAAGCGCGTGTGAGCACGAGGGGTTGTTGTCAAATTGTGACGTAGTAACGACTGCAAAACACACTCAATCCTCTTCGCGCTTCAAAATAAAAGTTTGAGTGATGAAGACCTACTGAGCCCCCTCCCCCCCCCCCCCACCCATTCAACTTTATGTAGTAAATATAATTTATGAGTAAATATCCATAGTAGTTTTAAAGCTTTTAGGGCAGATTTTCAAAATCTTTATCAAAAAGTAAACTTATTTTAGCCCAATCCAAAACTGCCTTCAGTTACATATAAAACATATTTCTGCTGTCAACACGGATGGACTTTTTTCCGCGGTGAAAAATGTAATCCAGCTTATTTAAAATCCCGGGTTTTTTTCTGGATACGCCATGGATGGGGAATCAACTACTCATTGCTGTCATACGTTTTCAAGACCACAAAGGCGACTAGGACTCCCAGTGCCTGAAAAACTCCAAAATAAGAGGGGGAAAAGACGTCTTACGGACTAGAGGTGTTTGAAAATATGGGCAAACAGAACTTTCGCCTCCACCCCTCCCGAGATTTTTTCTATAGATACACCATGGATGGGGAATCTTCTCCTGATTGCTGTGACATAATTTTTCATAAGACCAATAATTTGAAGACCTTATACCCGTTGACATGGGCGGCGCGTGGGGTCAAAAAGTGGGGGGGGGGGGGGGCTAAAACTCAACAGTTTTTTTTCCTTCTTCTTCTTCTTCTTCTTCTTCTTCTTCTTCTTCTTCACCCTTTTCACAATAAACGTTTGACGCTAGCGGGGGGGACAAATAACCTTTTTCCTTCTTTTTCTCTTTTTCTTTCTTTTTCCTTTTTCCCTTTTTTTCTCGTTCAAAAATTTTTTAGCCCCTCGTTCCCAAAAAAGTGGGGGGGGGGGCTATAGCCCCAATAGCCCCTTATACGCGCCGCCTATGCCCGTTGAAAGCCGTACATGCAAATTTGTAATTTTGAGAAAAGAGAGCTATTGTAAGTTTCATAGTTGTTTTTCGATACTTTTTAAGAACTAAAGAAGGAAAAACGTCACATTGAACTTTGAATCGAATTGTTTCATGTGTACGAGCGGTGGTATACGTCCAACTTGGTCACCATGCCTTACTGCCATTTAAACCTACGCAAAAGTATCGATCTATTGAGGGTTCCATTGAACGTCCATGAAGATCGATTATTTTTACCACACATGGATTAACATTGAGATAGTCCATTGTTGCCACATTGCACGAGCCACCACTCGGTCAGAGCTGCCGTTTTGCGTATAGTTAATGACGCGTTTCAATTCACCGATGCTTCCACCGATTCAGAAAAGATTACACAGTTCAGTTCAGTGTATGACTGTAATGCATGAAAATACTCGCATATGTAATCTTTTCTCAACCGGTGGAGTCGTTAATGACTTAAAAAAACTTGCGGATATTATAATAAATTAACGGCGTTTGCACCGATTGAGAAAAGATCACGGATGATAGTATTTTAGTGCAGTAGGGTACACATACACTGAACTGAACTGTATAATCTTTTCTCAACCGGTGGAATCACCGCTGAATTGAAAACTGTCATTAATTTTACGCAAAACGACAGATCTGCACTGAGTATCAGAAAACCACTTTTAAACTTTCAAATGCGTTTTCATCAAAACTGTGAATTTGCTCATATATGGTCCTTCCACCGGTTAGGCCTTCAAGTGTCCATTCAAATCACATTGAACCAAAATATTTGTAAACCGTTTATCCAGGCCAAACAAATAGAAGCTGAAGCCAATAAAGAGATGACAGTAACACTGAAGTAGTGGCAACAACGAGTGTAAAATTTAATTGAATGCAATCCACATACGAGGAGACCACCATATTCTGCCGAGAAGAGACAGAGATAGGAAAAGAAAGAGAGAGAGGTTGTATAAATATAATATTTTTCTTTTTGTAAAGCCCCCCACTTCCTTATTCCTTTGATGGTATTACTGGTTAGATCCCGTTGCATTTTTATTGCTTAAAAATTGTCAAAGTCGCAAGGGAGACTCGGCGTGTAGCTGGGCCAGTGGGGATGCGGTTTTGCAGGGACACAGGGACGCGGGGGGATGGGGCGAGGGCGTGTAAGGGCGAGGGGGGTGCGCCGGTGCGGGAAAAAGATTTAAGCCCGGGTAGCGATCAATGATAACAATGTTTAAATAATATAGCGATTTATTTGAGTGGAAATATGGTCCCGTTTTAAATTTTGACAAATGACGAGGCTGTGACGCGGCGAGGTTTACGCGTAAATCATAGCTGAGAGAGAGAGTGAGAGAAAAAGAGAGAGAAAATGAGAGGGAAAGAGAGAGAGAGAGAGAGATGCTTAGAGTCCTCTGCGGTCCCGCAACGCTCAACGCAGCGGCAGTAGCGTAGCAGCACCCTCACACCCTCATAGATTGGGGGAGGAATAAAAAATAACTCAAGACCCGCCGATTCCGCGCCGCGTCTCACCGTACAGATTTTGTATACCTTCTTCGCTTTTCGGCATTTCTTTTCCCCCTTCTATCAGATCGCGGTAAAATCTCCCTCCCTCAACCGGCTTCTTACGCTCGTTATCTCTCTCTTTCTCACTCTTTCTTCCCTTTTCTCAGTCACTCTCTCTCTCTCACTTGCTCGCTTTGCTCTCAACCCAACTGAACTGCAGAGCTACGCGAAAATACCATCGATAGTTTTAAATATGTCTTTTGTACGTTATAGTTTTCTGTTGGAAAATGTGATGCTTTCACTTTTTTCGGAGTAATTGTTAAGTCTTTGTGATTCTTGAAACAACAAAGTTATAAGTAACAGTACCGTTAGGAGCAGGTTCTCCTTTCCTTGTCAGAAAGTGCAGGGTGATACAGGAGCAAATCTTCAATTCACATTTGGGACCTTTTAACTCACCTGGAACAGAAAAAAATCAAGACAATTTCATTATTGAACTATTTGAGTAAAACAATGCGCTCATTTTGAACAGAATCAATTGCATGCAATGGAATGAAAGGAGATAACACCCCTTTCTTCACGCAGTTCTCTCTACAGATGGGCAGGCAGGAACTGATTTGCGAGATTTCATGCTATTCAATTACCGCACGGAAAAAAAAGATTAGTGAAAATAACCATACGGATACCTGATTTTGGCACCTGCTAGATGTTATGGTTAACTTGACCAGAAGTATGGTACATTTACCGATACTTTGAGTAAATTCGACATGCAATCAGGTAACATCACCTAGTACCTAGTCGAAACATAGTATACTTTTGGTTAACATTACCATAACATCTAGCAGGTGCCAAAATCAGGTATCCATATGGTTATTTTCACCGTAGTTTTTTTTTCCGTGTGCCTGCAAATGGCTGAGAGTCTTTCCTTGAGATAGGAGAACGTGAAGGACTAAAGTTGAGTACTTTTTCCGTGTGTTTAAATGTACAAAATTCAACGTTGCCAAACTCCATGCGACGCCACTGTTTTAACTAGAAGCGAACAGCGCCCGACTCCAGGGGTAACAGATCATTCTGAACACAATACAACTGTCTTGGCAATGTCATAAAAAGAGAAAAAACGCTATGTTTTTCTCCCGGAAAGTCAACAATCATGCATGCCAATGTCTTGCGACTGCGATTTTTGCCTGAATCACGAGGGGAGCCAATGTGCATACTGCAGGTTTGCTGAACGTCCTCAAAAAATAATTGTTCGAGTCATACTCCAGAAAATCTGTCATCTTCACGTATTGCCATTGATAATAATCTATTTGGGATGAGACATTAAAAAAAAAAAAAAAAAAAGCATGCTTCATAGTATGACCTTCCCTTATTTCGAGATTGATTTCGAGAGCCTGCATGGGAAACTTTAACCTCTCACGAATGACGTTTTTTTCCTCTTTAAACGCTCGCTGTTGGAGACAGTTTAATTTTCTTCTCTTTTTTTTCAACCGCCCTACCCCCTAATCTGAAACTTTTTTTTCCAAATAGACTGTTAACAAAATATCTCACTTTCGCCCGTGAATAAAATTGTTCCGAACTTCCTAGGGTAAGGGAAGATGACGCAAGGGGAGGGAAGAGGGATTTCAGTTTACCCTAAATATCACGGTCTGTTGGAGCTTCACCAATTATGAAGACAATGGGGTGGAGGGAGGGGAGTTCTTGGAGGGAGGTGGTGGTGGAGCTATCTTGTGTCAGTTTGCATACAGCGGTAATGCGGCATACACAGTGATACAATGATAACAGCATCTTGTAAACCTCTGAACTGATGCAACGGAGAGAGATAGGGAGAGAGAAAGAGAGAGAGAGAGAGAGAGAGAGAGAGAGAGAGAGAGTGAGAGAGATGAAGCACGGAGCAAGCGAGCAGGGCGATTATGACGAAGTTGAACATTGATTTCATCCTCCCCCTCTTTACAGTAAATTACCGCAACAGACACCGACACCCTTGAACGCACGCAATCATAGCGGCAGATTAAAGGGGAAAAAAAGAAATGATTCTTGTAAAAAAAAAGAGAGAAAAACTGAGCATGAAAATCGGAGCCAGAATCTTAGCTACCTGTTAACACATCATTTTCTTCTTCTTTTTTCCCCCTTCTTTGGGTTATTATTATTTCTCTTTAACCTTCTTCAGGTAGATATACCGTTGCAGTAGAAAAAGTACTGATTGTATACCGACGATATTTTCGTCCTGGATTCAAGCCCATCGCGAGTAGGGTCCAACCTTCCGGACTCTGCCTGAAAAGTCCGGCTTTTTGCATCTTTGTCCGGCGTCCGGCCTGATCTTGTAAAATTCAGCAAATGTTTGGCTTTTTGAAACTTCAGGAAAACCGACATTGAAAAAAAGTGAAGAAAATTGAAGAAAAGGACAAGGCAGAAAAAAGGACATTCGTGGAACACATTTTTTTTGCTGGGCAGGCTTAAACAAAAGCGGACATTATACGGCATTTTAATGACGATCGAGGGACTTTTTTCAGACATTGGTCTCATTAAGAGCATCGATTCACTAATTCGAAGTTTCTCTAGACACGCACCACTCAAAGGTTAGGTTGCCCTCTTCCGACCTTTAAGAACCGCTGCGGATTCATCATGATGGTTTCGAGACGCTCATAAAACAGTTCAAAAAGTTATGCAGCAATTAAAATGATCGTACAAACGCGTAATTAATATGATAAATGAGTCTTAAAATATAAATCGAAGGAATCGCATTAAAATCGACGGGACTCTCAGTTTTGAAATCGTGTCGGGGGCCTTATCTTTCAATCTCTCGGCATTTGAGTCTCTTAAATTACCCAAGCTGTGCGTAATATATTAGGCAGCAGAGCGACTATGCGGCGGTTCAAAGATGAAAATTATAACGTGGTTATCAGCTTGACATCGGGTTTAAGGATATCTCAGGGATGAAACGGGGAGGTAGATACGTATGAGCGCAAAGTTCCGAAGGGCTGCAAAATTTGCGGTCGCCAAAGACCTCCCCGCCTGGCCGGGGTTGTTTAGGGATATTATAGCAAGTGAAAGTGCCAAGGGGCCAATTATAAATACCGAAATATCTTTTGAATTTTGCTCGCTGGTGGCTGCGGCTGAAGTAGTACATGGGGCACTATACACTCTCCAGCGCGCGGTCCTCTGATACGACGCGACGCTATGTGAGGATGCCTCACATACTACCTACATTAGATGCTCGTATGAGACCGCCGTTTTAACATTTAACGTTCAGCGTTTATCATTCAAGGTCGTTTCATTCCCGCGTTCAAAATTGTTTAGTCTCGCAACCCTTCTTCAGTCTCCCGTGTTGCTCCTCCCAGCAACCCTTTCCGCGGGTATGATGATGTGGCTGCTGCGCGGACCCTAATTACTTGAAAAGATAAGCGATTTCAGTTTGGGATGATTGAAATCTGAGTGTCGCGACTTGCCTTGCTGCAAGTGCGTGCGGTACAGACTACAGACTCACCCCTGTCTCATATACTCATACACATACACAGCCGTATCCAGCAATTTCTCTTTCTCTCTCTTTGCCCGTTTGAACGCATGCGTTAGAAAAGGATGCACGGAAGAGCCGTCAAAAGACTTCAGCCCATGTTTCTGTCCTCTTCCAACACATGCAGTCAAAATGGGCAAAGAGAGGGAGAGGCAAGATCCTGGCTATGACTATGTACACATACTAATATTATCCCTCCTGTAAGTATTCCCTATAGTACCTACCTTTTCAGCGCTATTACATGAAAATACGAGCTTCAGTATATATTTAGATGTATTAACTAAGTTGTGTGTACGTCACAGGCCATTTACATTCGCTAATGCTGAATGCATTCTCATTTTATCAAGCGGTTGATAAAATTCAAGGCAAATAGCGTGCACTACTTCTTTCATGGTCACGGAAAATCAGACTTAACAGCTAGGAGGTCCATTCCTTGCCCAAATCTCCATGCAATAAGGATTTCAATGAAATCATAAGGATCCTCATGTAGTTGCATGGAAATCCTTATGAATTCTTGAGGATTTCCACTGGTAAATTTTCAAGTAAATCCTCATGATTTCATGGAAATCCTTACAGCTATAGCATGAAAATTTGGGCAAGGATTTTCAAGGACCATTTTTACCACGGGTGCAGATCTTTGAAATGCACTGTACCTCAAGCATCAGCGCTCTATGGTCTGGGATCGAAAAAAAAGTGGCCAAAATTCAGTGAAAAAAAGGAATCAAAAATCATCGATTTCAATCTTTTGGGCTTAATTTAAAACTTTCCAATGACATTCTCAGGTTTAAATTACTTTTTTAACGTGTTCTGTGTAAGATTAAGTTGGTATTGAAAGTTTATACAAGATAAATTGTTGAGAAATTTGCGTTTTGATTTTTAGCCACTTTTTGGTGAACTCAGACCATATAGTGCAGCGGGCTGATTCTTGAAATTCCCAACTTTTGCATAGACTGGATAAGAGGAAACCGGTGGTGATCGGTGGAGGCGAGTCACAAGATAGAGAAAATGACAAATAGGACAGGAAGCTCCCATGATACCTGTGTTAAACCGCCATCACCATCTTGCCGTTATACTTAGCAGTTTTGTGAGTTTATTACTGAATTTCAGACTTTTTGATGGGAATTTTCTAGATTTTTGCTGGTTTTTACATCACATTGGACTATTTATTTATTTGCTCACAGCAAAAGTTCGCCAGAGCCCCATTATACCCATACCCACGTATACAGGATCAAACTATTGAGTGAGACGAACTTGATATTCTACATGGGTTTATGAGCGGAAAAAAGCAACGATGCCAGTTTCACGCGGATCCTTATTCCAGACGTCACTTTAATTCCTACCACCTCGCAACCGAATTAATTAGTGCTCGAAAGAAGGTGGAAGATCGAAAAACCGAGTTGTAATTCGTTCCAGTCGCGGTGTGAAGATTAGCCCGCACGCGGTTGACACTTGAGAATTTTAACGGCATCGTGGTTCTTGTGAAAGATTTTCTGCGTATTTTGGACTTTAATGCAATAATTTAAATTCATTTTCCACGGAGATAGGCGAAAGATAAACTCAAAAGGATTGGAAGCGAGTGAAAATAATTAATATGCAAAGGCTCAGGGTTCACAGAGATAGAGTGTAATACGGAGAGGGAGAGATAGGGAGAGGGAGAGAGAGGGAGAGGGAGAGAGAGAGAGAGAGAGAGAGAGAGAGAGAGGGGAAGTAAGAGAAGAATCGGCTAACTGGGAGGGGCGCGGTGAAGGAACGAAAAGGACAGAAGTACAGATTACATAAGTCATGCCGAGGGTGTGTACTTTTAATTTAAACTGCCAAAATAAATAACTCACGATCCTGTGTTGATAATAAAATAAATTAAAAAAATATAAAAAAAAGTAGAATCAGAGCAACAAAGAGTGAGTACTCCTTTTTTTCTCGTTTATAATAACAAAGTGCGACTGGAAAGAGAGAGAAAGAGAAATAAATACATTTTCATATTTAAAAAAAAAAAAAAAAAAAAAAAAAAAAAAAATGTGATAAGATATGCGAAGAGTGATTTCGGGGCTGCAGAAAAGATATCATAATCTGCATTTTCTTCCTTGATTCTTCGCCGTCTCGTTGCCTGAGTTTATTTTTCCCCAAGGATGTTCCCGTCACAAATATATATTCTCTCCTCAAACGTGAAATATGTTATCAACATTTTTTACCCCCTCCCCTTAGTGCTCTAGTGGCTGTCACGCCTGATTCAGCCACTGCACTGCACTCCGCGGATCCTCTCTCCTGAGTTTTCCGCCTCCGTTTTTATTACCTTAATTATTTCAAGATAAACTTATACTAACGAGCTCTGCTTCGATTTGGGACCGAGGCCGCGGACCGAAACCTCACAACGAAAGGGAATAGCCCGAAATAAAAAACCATGTTCTGAAAATCAAAAAGTTTTAAATGATGTTTCCTTCCACACGTTTCCACTGGCGGATCTAAAAATTCATTCCTCTCTCTCATTTGAGTCCATTTGAACGCGCGTGCGTTAGAAAGTGACAGATTAATAACAGTCACGTGATTTTTGCTCCTTCTGCTATCATTTTCTAACACATACGTTCAAATGGGTGAAGAGAAAGAGAGACGAATCCCTGGATCAGTCTCTGCGATGAGAGGTGACAAAAACAGTTGATAAGCTTTGAATACAAATGTAAATCTCTCGGAATATGCAACTTTGGAGCAGTATTCCGTTTGGACTAAATTCCAAGATGGTTGTCAACCCCTTATGGACCAAGCCCGAATATACTCGGTTATAGTCTATTTCACATTGTTCCAGTATCAGGATTCCGAATAAACACGAATATCGATGTAGTATAAAAATGTGAGATTTCGTCTGGCGCCTTCGATCCGTCGTATATGCAATTCCAACTCTTCCGAGTACGAACAGTTAACTACCTTCTCTATTCAAATGGAAAAGTGACGTTCATGTGAACTAACCTGCTCTTTAAAGGGTTAAAATGTCAGATTATACTTAATAGCAGCTAGATTTAACTATTCATTCGGTTACAGCAAAAATTTGCAAGAGCCCCATTACACGCAAAACCTGGAGACCTGGGTTATTCAGAAAGTTCTCTATATGATACAGAAGTTTTTTTTTCGGTGGTAAGGGGGTGGGGGAGGGGGGTTACGGGAACGGCCGGGGATGAGAGGGAGAGGGGGAGAAGGATAAGTGTGCATCGTGCATACACATCAAGTTGTATCGGGAGTTTGTTGCAGAGCTTTCTGAAGACGGTATAGCACATCAGGGTTGCGTCTATCTACCGCAGTTATTTAATCGGTTCGGAATGTAAATGAACTACCGCGAGTACACATCAAACGAAGGAGAGAGAGAGAAATAGATTCAACCATTCACGAGAACCGTTTATATGACGACATTTGAGGTAGCCGCCTGGCCTGGCCATTCTTTATTCTTTGTGTCCTCATTTTCATTTTGTTTATTACTCATTCCGCAGTTGGCAACACTTCAGAAATCCAAGGAACGGCCAGCGAAGAGCGGTAGAGTGCGCGGTTCGTCATTTCATTTACGATTCTTCGAATCATCCGGCGATTGTTTCGAAACCAATTGAAATTCATGACGGGGGCCTCGCATAGGTCTTGAAAAAGGAAAAGAAGAAGAATATAAAAATAAATAAATAAATAAAAAAGAAAGACAAAAAATCAACCTATTAATGGCTACCTGAAATCAGGGTTTCACGTTTGCCTGTTTGCCAAAGGTTTTAGGCCTTGTTGATGTTTTATTTAAGTATAATATATACACCGAAAAAACATAAAAAAACACTTTGGTAGCTGTAAAAAAACCTGTGGTAGAAAAAAAGACTTTAGTTGAGCCAACCAAATCTTTGGTGTTCACCCAGCAAAACCTCTTTAGGTAGGCGTACAAAAACTGGAAGAAGGGAGCAATTTTCAGTCAAACGCTTATCAGCACAAGCCCCTTCGACCAAAATCCTGCGTAAGCTGGATGTGAATAAATAAGGGATGCGTGACATCGTAACCTTTCGATCGCTGACAATGTTCAAACAAATTGAGTTACAATATGAAAAACAACGTTTAAAAATGTTGCGGGCTCAGAACAGTAATGAAGAAATGACCCAATATCAAAGCAACGCAAGTCTATGGTAAAAATGTTCGTAAACTCCCACGGAAAAGGTCAAATTGGAAAGTATTTACCATGCAACCAAGACTTTGATCATTATTTTGTCACGGGTTTCAATACAAAAAACAACCAAAAGGATTCCTCGATTAACCGAAAGATTACATAGTTCAGTTCAGTTTCTGACTGTGATGCACGAAAATACTCGCACCACTGTAATATTTTCTCAAACGGTGAGTTAATCGATAAATCATGAAAATATCTGCAACAGTTTTGGAAGTCAATGACGACGACTCCTACTCCACCGGATGAGAAAAGATTATACAGACCGCAGAGTATTTTCGTGCAATACAGTTATAAACTAAACTAGAACTAAACTATGTAATATTTTCAGTCAACCGAGTTTATTCATCGGTGAATTGCAAAATTCCATTAAATAAACGGACAACGTGGCAAGCTCTGGGTATAAAAGCACCTTATTCTGGCTCGTTGTAAAATACCATTGGCGGATCCAGCAATTTGGCAACACAGTATTCTGTCCATTTGATTGCATAAGGAATAATCGATTAGTCATGGGGCTGTAATTCCTTCAAGAATCGATTGTTCACCATACGTTCAAATGGGAAGAATATACGAAGTTGCCAGATTTCTGGGTCCGCCTACGGAAATTACGATGTTGGAGCTTGGTATTATGATGCTAGCATTAAATTTTCCGATCTGATGAAAAGATAGAAGAAAAGAAGAAGGGAAAAAACCCGTCCGTATGGAAATTTGTTTTTAAAGAATTGAAAATAACCATACATTTTCTTCCTCAAAATTTGCTCTCCCCCCACTCCCAAAATATTTTGAACAGATAATTGCAAAGAGGATGGTGAGAGGGTTTTGACAATGCGTGCTTTTTGAAAACGTCCCATGAATTCAAAAACAACTGACGGAATTTTTTATTTTCTTTTTAAATAGAACCAAAGAAAAGAGTCGAACAAAATAAAGAAGAGGGTAGCGAGAAAATGAAGAAAAAGCTTTGATAAAAGTATTCGGTAAAAAGTATGCATTAATCTTTTTTTCTTTTTAAATAAAATGCAAGGCAAGAGGAAGCAGAAAGTAGGTCGGAGGTGACAAAATGAGAAAACGGGAAAATCTTGCAGGGGGAAATAAAGTCCCTCCGCAGTTTCAACATCCTCGACATTTTCCATTCGCATATTTCTTTCACGTGACCTTCCTATATACTCTCTGTCCCCTAATTCCACATTTCTTAATTTACATGTTCCTGGAAATTTTCTCTCAATCAGTACATTCATAATGTTTGGATGCACAGACGAATACGAATCTATATGAAAATAAGTCAAAATTGAACTGCTATGAGTTGAATATGAGTTGAATGAATATGAATAATACTTTCTCAAAAGTTTCTCACCTTAATAGTTATGGAATACGTTTCAGTTACTTTTTTTTGGACATAAAGTGGCCATTAATGATGCTGGACCACTCATTTAGAGGCCATCCTTTTTTTGGACCAGTATGAATTGGGCCCAACAATTTGGTTAAAAATGCGATGGACGTTAGCAGGGGTGCCCAATCCCCCCCCCCCAGGTACCGTACGAGCTACCTCCCCCCATAATCACGAGAGTTGCCCTCCCCCACCTGAAGGTTCGAGGCAAATCCCCCCAGGGGAATGGGGGGTTCGGGGGTCCTCCCCCGACATTATTTTGAAATTTGACCATCTACAGTACGTTGGAGGATACTTAAGTGGGGATGGGGTATTGGGAGCATGGGGTACCCTGACAGAGAAGGGGAGTTCGTGGGACCTTTCCCGGAAACTTGTTAGGATTTTGACTTTTTAGAAAATCAATTTTGGAGTCTCCAAAGAAATGAATTTCTAACTGTGCACCCATGGAAGATTTTTGAAAATTTGACCTTTCAGCATTCATTTTTGGGGCTTTTTACGTCGAGAATGGGGGGGGGTTGATAGAGGGAGGAAGAGGATTTGAGGGGGGTGTAAGTTTGAGATAAGAAATGGATTGGGGGGGGGGGGTATAGATCGGGTTGAGGAAAAAGTTTGGGGGGGAGGAGAAATGTGGATAGAAAAGGTGGACTGGGGGGGAGGGGCTTGTACAAAGGGACGGTGAATTTAGGGGGGAGAGTACAGATGGTGGAAAAGGAGATAGAAACTGCGAATTTGTGAAGCTACAATGATGGGAAAACGTTCATCGGTAAGTAAAAATACTGATTTTCTCAAAGAAGGAAAAAAAAAAAAAAACTTCACCCCCCCCCCCCCCCCAATTTCGAAGTGTACGAGGTGCTCGTATGATTTCTATTACGAGGGCACCCCTGGACGTTAGTTATTGGATATAATGTTTTGGACCTATCTAATACGGACGAAAATCATGGGACAAATGTTCTTACAAACCAAGAAATCTGTAAATGTTTGAATCTCCCCCCTCCCATTACAAACCATTCCTTTACCTACATTTCTGAAGAAGAAAAAAAACCTGAGATGACGCCATTGGCTTGTGCCCATCCAATACTCCTGTGCTGCTCAATGGATGTAAGTTTACTGCGAAATTTCGCGCGCGACGCACGGATGATGTAAAAGCCAACTTGTTGGCCTCAGCGCGCATTCAGCATATAGTTGTAACCGAACGAAACTTTGCAATCGCTTGACTTTATAGAGGATTGCAAGTATATAAAGTGAAGCTAGAAATGGAACTTGCTCCATATGCGCTGAATACGGAATGTCATACAGCTGTATATACTGTAGAGCTATAGGTATAAGTACAGTATCTATACATACTTTGTAAACATACAGGGTGATTCAAAAACCGATGTAAATAAAAAGTGTAATCACGGTGATTCGACAATAAAAAGTAATAATGTTATTTCTTTTGAGCAAGTGCCCAAAGACGGGCCCCCTCCCCAAGCACCTCCCTCCCCCCCCCATACTTTGAAAGAGTTTAATAGTCATTTTACCATAGCTTCTTTTTACAGTTTTAATACGACTGTGGCCACATTTGGACAGCAAACGACTACTTTTTAACTCAAAATTGCATGGATATATTAATCGAATTCGCGTTCAAGTTTTCCAAATTCACGAAATTAGAAAAGTTGATATTTAAGTACGAGCCGCACATAGTACGGTGACTATAATTCAGTATGTTACTCATTTTGAGTAGCGTAAAAACATATCTAAAGGAGAAAACCAAACTATATCCGGATCGCATCTAATATTCAATAATTTAACGAAAAATACAGCTTTCTCCGTGAAAAACTCAAGATTGACCCACTTTGAGGTCATACAAAACGCCACTGAAGTTCAAAAAACCCGTAAACATCTCTCAAACCTAAAAATATATGCCTTTGAGAGCAAGCAGAGCCATTTTACGCGAAATTTCAGACCACATTTATAAATGTTGACCATTTTTGGGGCCAAAAACCAGACTTGATTGACACTCGTCCTTTTCAAAATTTACGGTGAATGGGAAACTAAAGACCTCCTTCAGTTATTCGATACAAACGTTTGTCGAGGCAAACATTTTACTCAGAGATTTCAAGCACCCCCCTCCCCCAATTCACACCCTCGAAGAACACAATGCGAGCAGGAAGGCGGGTACACGCAAAATAATATTGGAGCTGGTTGACCTATTCGTGTGAAACCCAACTTACCGCTCGGATACTCCGCGAATACCCGCCCCAAGGTAGGCGAGTGCGGCCTGGCGCGGGGGGGGGGGCTCAAATTCCAAAGTCAAGTTTCTATGGAAAACAAAGTACGTTTTGAACAAATAAACTGACCAACTCCCTTCAATTTACAGCAAAAATTATTTGAAAATATTGGGAAATTTACCAAATTCGTATCAACAATCAACATCAAATTTATCCTGTCTAATTGTAAAATTGTCGGCAGTGGCGGATCCAGAAAATTTTTCTGGGGGGGGGGGGCACGCCTGTGAAAGTTTGAAATTTGAAGCGTTGGTGGAAGCAATTTCAGGCTATTTTCTATAGAAAAAAGGCAAAATTTGAGGCTTCTTCACGTGCCCCCCCCCCCCGTGGATCCGCTACTGTTTGTCGGGGATCCTTGAAAACGACTGTGAAAACCCCCGAAGAAAATTTTAGGAGGATTGATGCAATTTACGTTAAAATCGAGCACATACCCTTCGGGTTTGGCCACAATTCGTTCAAAAGGGCAGCCTCTACGGAATATGTATAAAAAACTCATGACGCATTTTTCAGACTTTCGGGAGTTCTAGCTCGGCTCGGAGACAGTCCACTTTTGGACACTTACCGAAAAGGAACGAATATCCTTAATTTTACTTTCACAGAATAAACCCCGATTTTTTTTATAATTTTTCTTCTTCTTTATTCTACACCGCGGTTTCGAATCACCGTGTGTATATGCACTATCATAATGTACGTACCATACATTGCTCGCGCTATATGTCGTTTTCGATCGAGCGAAACGCTCGTGTCTTTATGTCCTCTACGTGCTGCATGCGTCCCACCCCCTGTCCCCCTGTCTCTCACTTTTTCTCTCTCCATGCCCCCCTCCCCCTCACCAATAAGAAAGCTCTCTACTCTCTGCTCGTTCTAGGCGTACCCGGTACAGTTCTGAGGACCGGCAACTCAACTAAGCTCGGCTCCGCATAGCGACGCGACATTTTGCCGTTCCCTATATTTAATCATATAAAATTGTGAACGAAAGGCACTTTAAATGTCTTCTATTTGAGAGAAGTCATTGTTGAAAAGAGAGACAGAGAGAGAGGGAGAGAGAGTGAGAGAGAGAGGGGGGGAGAGACCCCCCTCTTATCCTCCGCCCAATTTATTGTACTGTCAAAACAATATTGCAATTGACACTCACTAACTCATCACGAGTTCTTGCCTATGTTGTTGCACTCTTTGGGGATAGTTGCAATAATTGGACGATACACTCAACAAGTGCCAATTTTTGAAAAAAAAAAAAAAAAAAAATGTTAATTGCTTGGATTAGAAAGCAAACAATTAGGATGGTCAATACTTACAGCACGCACGGTGGCTATGTGATAGTTGATTTTTTTTATTCTTTACATACGGTCATACGGTTAACAATTGAAATTAGATGGTTATTTTTTATCCATCCTAACCATTACGCAAAAAAAGAGCCACCTATTTATAGGTATTATTACACCTCTACTGTTTTTTTAGCTATGCAAACTTCGCCACAGGGTTTAATCTTAAGGGAGACTGAAAAATCATTGGCGTTGCCTACCCTTGATTTTTTTTATCTGGAAGTATATCGAACTATATGCTATGAGGAAACGATACGTACGATTAGCTCCATAGCGACATCATCCAGTCTATTGCTCACATAGTCTGAATTTGAAGCGTTGGTATGCCGCACCTGAGCTACCCTACCTTTCATTTTCCTTAGCATGAATCCATTAACTTTACATTGTTATAGTCTGTCCCAAGAATGCTCGGACATGACAACAGTAGGTTTTAATGAAAACATCAGCTTCTTACTGCTCCTTAACCAATCAGGTTGCCCTATCTGAGGATTGAAGCTGATGTTTTCATGAAAACCGTAGAAATTTCAAATCCATACTCTTCTCTGGGACAAGCTATAGCTGCAAAAAACTCGCCAATGGGGCAGTTGCAAGGGTCTAAAATGTTGTTTTTTTAAAAAGAAAATTAAAGTACTTGATGAGCTGAGAACAGAGATACCTTTGGTTTCTAATTAAGTCCTATTGTTCCGGAGATAAGATTTTGACCCAAAATACGTTGTTTTAAATGGGAATTCCGCGTGCGGTGACGTCATACTACGCTCACGATTTTTTACAACTTTACACGTGTGTATCTCCAAAACCGTGACACTTATGAAAAAACCAAAGGCATACCACTGCACTGTCTTCAGCTCATCAAGTACTATCAACTCCTTTATAAAAAACACAACATTTCACTTTCAGACCCTTGCAACTGACTGCCCCATAGACTGCAAGTTGTTATACTATAGCCACAATCCAGCCAATGGCGAAACGTGCAATCTAGCAACGTTGCATTTGCTTCATTAAAACTCATGAAAAATATCAAACTATCTTGGAACCACCGATGACCATCGGATTCGACCTTTTCTATGGGTTCAAATGGATAAACTTGCCACGTTGCCAAGTAGCACGCTTCGCCACTGAATCCAGCTAATAAAACAGAATACGAAAGCTGTGTTACAAACAAAAAAAGCGTGAATTCAATTGGGAGCATTAGTAAGTATAATGCAACAAGAGACACCCTTACATTGGCGGCTTACCAAACAGGTGGTGAGAGGGGGAGGGGATGAGAGGGGAGGGGAGAGGGAGTGGAGGAGGGGGATTTAGGGAGCTTGAAGGAAAGAGAGAGATTTCAGATTTAAAAGAGGAGATAAGGAGACCCTCGCTTTTTGAGAAAGGGACGCGACAAAGGCTTCGCACGCTCCCCATGTTTAAGTTAACTTATGGTCGACTTTATGAGGTGAGATATTTTATTGACTACCAGAGGGCAACATAAACATTACTTATTGAGCAACTTATTCCTTTCGTGGAAACATTATTCGCGCGCCATCATTAAGATATACCCTCGCCGTCTATACAAGACACGCACTTAAGATTTGCCACCCCCGCGGAACTCGGTAAACTTGTTGCGTAGCATGAAGTGTCAGTTTACCAGTAGCGGCTCGTGCAATCCGGCAACAGTGCTATTTTGCCATTTAAACCTGTGCAAAAAGATCGATTCTAGGTGAGGCACAGCGCCTCACCAAAGAATCGATTATTTTACATAGGGTTAAATGGAGGGAGTCCATTGATGCCACACAGCACGAGCCGCCACTGCAGTTTACTGATTGCGAGAGGAAATACTACAATGTTAGACGATATATTGCAGTAGAAACTAAACTATACATAGGGTGGAATTTACAAGATGCTTAAAATCTATACTTGAAAAGAATACACACACAGTCTGGTAGAGGTAGTTTCAGAAGTGTAGGCGGACCTAGACCGATAATCTTTGGAATTTGTCAACATTATTTCTGATATTACTCGACAAAAATGAATGAAAATGAAATTGAGCGTTAACTTTACAATGAGGAACACTTTTAAAGCCAAATAATAAAGTCAGAGGCAAGTTCGGATTTGATTTGAAGGAATTAAAGTTGAAAATTCGCAAAAGATGATGGTTTAGGTGCGCCTACACTTCTGAAACGAGCTCTAAACGTGTAATTGCTGTGAAGCATGTTAGCTGTTCACTAAAAGGGAAAATTACAATTATTTTGAGCCGATACGAAGGTAGAAACTGGTAGACTTTTTAATAGACGACTTGAGAAACTACTTGAGAAGAGCGCCATAATAATTTAGTAAACGTGTGCTTGTTGCGTAACTTGTTGGCTGTTCACTAATGTAAGAACAATCCATTCAACAGTAGAAGGAAATTTTCAGCGAAAGACTTTAGTAGAAATTTTGAAGGAAAACTAGTTGAAAAGCCACATTTTTAGCAAATATGCTGTAGAAATCCAATCGGAGTGTCTTAGGAAACCAGAAAACTGTCTAGTCAACAACAAAACTGTCTAAAAAACTGTATCTAGTAGAAGTAACTAAAAGTTTTGTTCGCCTATACCTAAAGAAGTTTTGCTGGGTGAACCAAAGATATGATTGGCTCAACTTAAGTGTTCTGCTGGGTCATCATTCTACCAAAAGGTTTTGTCATCGCTACCAAAACGTTTCCCCCCCCCCCATTTTTTTCTGTGCATCTACCAAAGTGTTTTTTCCCTCCTGTTTCTACTGTGACGATTGCAGTGGCGGCTCGTGCAATGTGGCAACAGTGTAATCCCTCCATTTAAACCTATGTAAAACAATCGATCTTCAGGAGGTGCAATGCACCCCCAAGATATCGATACTTTTGCGTAGGTTTAAATGGTAAAAAAGCATGGTTGCCAAATCGCACGAGCCGCTACTGGACGATTGCAAGAGCCGCCATTGCCGATGCATGCTTATTGCTCCCGCCGGGTAGGGCGACAAATAACTGTAAAATTATCTGGAGCAGGGACTTGTGAAAATCCGCCACACTCGACTCGCCTCGAGAAAAATCATCGAAATTAGGAGAGTTAATAGCAGCGGATACGATACAGCCCGTAGCCGTGCCAGGATACTGTCTTTCTCTCTCTCTCTTAGCTCATTTAAACGCATTTGTTAGAAAGGGATGGAGATAGTGGCTGTCACGTGATTTCAGCCTCTGTTTCTGTCCTTTTCTAACACATGCGTTCTAATGAGCTAAGAGAGAGCAAGACAATATCCTGGCTGCGGCTATGATAAAACCGACGACATTTCTGCGACACGGTAGACGCGAAGGCGACGAGCGTGATATTTGCCGAACGGGAGCGAAGTGTCGCGGAAATCGAATCTCGCGAGATTTAATTCGAATTAAACGGAATAACACGGGAAGAAATAGGAGGGAAAATATGTTAACAGTCATCGCAGAGGAGTTCTGTTTTGATCGGAGATTGAAGAAAGCAGCGCTCTTGGTCCCCGCTCCGAGAGGCGAAGGAAGGGGGGGGGGGGCACAAGCGCCCTGATGAATGAAGCCAATAAATTTAAAATTGATGTCTAGCAATATAAACTGCGTATATTAGAGATGTATAAAAGCAAAGCGAGGCAAAATAAAAGTAAAAAAAAAGTAGAGCTAGGAAGAGAGACAGGCGGAATAGATCGTGAAAGGACGCAAGCAGTGTTGCCAGCTTAACGGTGGAGGGCTTAACCGATGATTCCACTGGTTGAGAAAAGATTACACAGTTCAATTCAGCGTATGACTGTAATGCACAAAAATACTCGCATCTGTAATATTTTCGCAATCTGTGCAATCGCCGTTAAATTAAGTATTATTAAAATATCTGCAAGTTTTTAATATTCATCGACCACTCAACCGGTTGAGAGAATTGATTATAGATGCGAGTATTTTCGTGCCATTACATAGTCATACACTGAACTGAACTGTGTAATATTTTCTCAACCGGTGGAATCATCGGTTAATTGAAAAATGCCATTAATTACGCAAAACGGCAGCTCTGGTTTGGGCACTATCTTTCCCGCATTGGAATTAATTAGAACATAAAATCATGGCCTACAAATAAATTATGAAACCTTCAGAGTTGTTCAGACTCTTAAGTTGGAGATACTACAAAGCCCCCTCCCCCAAAAACATTAAAAAAACAGTCAAGACTAAAAAACCATTAAAAAAACACTTTACACGATTTTTTAAAAGTTTTTTTTTTTTTTTTTTTTTTTTTTTTTTTTTTATATATATATATTTTGGTTTTGTTGTATCTCCAACTTTGGAGTCTGGCAAACTCTAAAGGTTTCGTCATTTGAATTAATGCAAAATATAAGGAAATCCACATTCTCTCTATATTCATTTGAATGCATGTGCCCAGAAAAGGGTGGGGTGTAGGTTGGGGCTAAAGTCACGCGATAGCAGTGGCGAAGCGTGAAATTTGGCAACAATGTATTTTCGCCATTTAAGTTCACCTAAAAATTCGAACGCTCCAGTCATCGGCGATGACCAGGCATTTCGACCTTTCTAATGTGTTGTAATGGGGGGAAAGGAACGTTGCCAAATCGCACGCCTCGCCACTGCGTGATAGCCTCTCGTGATATCCTTCCACAAACACAAACGTTCCTCTTACGGACAAAGAAAGAGGAAGCCAAGTTTGTTACCGTATCTAGGAGCTTTTCTATCCCTCTCTTAAGAACATGTAAATTCACGAGTTAAAGGAGGATGGAAATATCGGCTAAAGCCATATAGTCCTTTTTTGTATCCTACTTAACGCATTCATCTTTACAAACAAAGAAAGAGATATATGAGATGGATAAGTTCGGAGGCGTATTTAGAAACCTATCTATCTCTCTCCCATGCTTTGAATTGTGTTCAAGACATTTTTCTTCCTTCTTTTCTTTTTCTTTTCATACCTATCCGATTTTGTTTAATAGTTTCTGGTTCGTTTCAATTTGTAATTGATCTTTTTAATTCACATTTACTAATATTTATCTTTCAGATAGGCAATCGCCAACAATTTTTCTCTAATTTTCCTTAATTTTCAGTTTCTTGACCTCAAGAGACGCTATAAGGAGATTGGGTGGAAGAGAGGGCTTTACAGCCCTAACTCTGCTTCCTAGTGTAATGGAAGGTCACTTTTTGCTTCGTTTCTTTTGTTCTTTCTGTTAAATGTTTAATTATTTTCTGTTCTTTCTCAATTGAAACATTTGTCTATACACCTTTTGCTACACCGTAAAAATATATCATCTATCTATCCATCTATCTATGTCTAGTCAAACGCATGTGTGAGAAGAAGATGGAGGCAAATGCAAAAATCACGTGATAGCTCACCTTTGTATTACTATCTAACAAATACATTCTTATGGACAAAGAGAGAGAAAGACACATGTTCTGCAGTAACGCATCGAGGGACCATGGTCTTCTTCTGTCTCTGTTTGTCCATTTGGATGCACACATAGGCTGTCCAAAGAATGATTGGACTTGACAACTGTAGCTTTGAATGAAAACATCAGCTTCCATCCAAAGATAGGGCAACCTGATTGGTCAGGAGCAGTAAAAGAAGCTGATGTTTTCATGAAAACCGTAGAAGTGTCAAACCCAATCTTTTCTGGGACATTAGCTGAAGTGGCTAGTCAACTAGAGAGCCCCGCTTCCCGTCCGTTTCCAACATCGTCAGTACAATCTATTCAAAGGCGAGCAAAAAATGAGAAGGAGAAATCCGGCATCGCTGAGCGCGAGCGAGCAGGCAAATCATTGATCAACCTTTCACGTCGCGAGAGGAGCTAGGAAATAGGTTCCCGAATCGCGAATAAGGAATGGAGGTGGAATCCATGGAAGTGAAGGGGGGGGGCGAGTTTGGAATTTTTTCTTATGTTTTGGTCCAAGAAACAAATCCTGGCGTATTTTTTATATTGTTCCCGACATTATTGGTGCAATCAGCAACAAGGAGAGACAGAATACATTTATCATAGCAAATGCAATTTTACAGACATCGTTTTTCACTCAGAGCTCCTTGCGCCCACCCCCCTCTCACTCACTCCTCCTGCCCCTGTTTTCTTCTCTCTCTTTCTCTTTTTCCACTCTCCCTTCAAATAAGGGTGACTTCTTTTACCCTCCTCTCCGCCATCTCCTCGAAAGCTCCTTCACGCCTTGACCATCCAACCTCTGCTCACTCTCGCTTGAATCGCGCGGCCCGAAACTACGCTCAATTTTTATCTCTTACCCTCCCCTTTCATATGTGATATTATTATTACGCCTATTTTCCTTCTTTACCGTGTTTTTTTTTACTTCAGTTTTTTTTCTTTCTCTCTATTCCCATCTTCTTCATCCCTCTCGTTTAAGTCGAGATGACAAATAAACGAGCATTTAATTATGGGGACCGACCTCCATCCCCTGGAAAGTAGGTAATCGTATATGATGTGTTGCCCATCATAAAATATTATCGACGGAAAATTCTTCAGAAGAATACTGGATGACAATGAAAAAGTGGCTGATTAAAAATGGTTATATTTTATAACTTAATCGAGTTTTAGAGTTCTGGTGACGCCGTTTCCTAGCAGGTTTCAACATAAAGGAAAAGATTACACTAAAAGAAAGTATAGGTCTCCCTTAAGAGCCATGTGAGAAGGTGTCCTCTCCTGTTATCCCTGTTATTTATGTTATATTCCTGTTGTTTCAAACGGTACTACGCCTGTCGCCTAATTATCTTTTATAACCAATCTCAATATATTATTCAACTGTTCTCTGTAAGTATTCATATTATTTGCCGTGAATGGAAGTTTATTCATTTAACCCCGATTAGAATCATATAAAAAGATTCTCCAAGTTCATCGGCAAATTGTCTTATTTTTACTTTCACTCCAGTCCCCCCCCCCTCTTATAATCTATAGAATCTTACTAGTTTTCAGAAATTATACAACTGCAATTTGATGTTCAAGCAGAAAATGCGTCAGATTAGAGACAAGCTTAGGATTGATCTATACAGTGGCGGTTCGTGCAATTAGGCAACCAAGCTTATTTGCCATTTAAACCTTTGCAAAAGTATCGATATCTTGGGGGTACATTGCACCTCCTGAAGATCGATTGTTTTACAAATGTTTAAATGGAGAGAATACGTTGTTGCCACATTGCACGAGCCGCCACTGGATCTAGAATAGTACATCTATTGGAATAACAATGGAAAAGCATTTTCCATCTTTAATTTTTAATTTCCTCGTCCTAAATTAAAATTCATTCCGTTTTTATTGATTTAAAATTTTCTCAATGTATGCCATCAGTTTAACCATCCAATATTCCACAATTCCTCATTTACCTAATTCTCCCCAAATCTCCCTCCATTTGTTCCTCGTCAAAGCTGCCGTTCTGCGTATAATTAATGGCATTTTTCGATTCACCGATGCTTCCATCGGTTGAGAAAAGATTACGTTCAGTTCAGTGTATGACTATAATGCACGAAAATATTCTGATCTGTAATCTTTTCTCAACCGGTGGAGTCGTCGATGACTTCAAAAAACTTGCGGAAAATTTTAATTCATGAACAGTGTTTCCACCGATTGAGAAAAGATTACAGATGCGAATATTTTCGTGCAATACAGTCATACGCTGAACTGAGCTGTGTAATCTTTTGGTCAACCGGTGGAATCATCGGTGAATTGAAAAATGTCATTAATTATACGTAAAACGGCAGCTCTGTTCCTCGTCCTCTGTTCGTTCTTCATGTATTTCATGTATTCCACATGGCACATCAGCACTTTTAAAGTCAAGAAAGTTTTGAGGAAAAGTCGAGGAACGCGTTGGAAGTCGGTTCTTTACATTTGTAAATTTGTCAGAAATTTCACAATGGCAACAACGGTTAAACAGGAAATGTTTTTGAGGAGAAACAAGGGTAGGTTCAATCTAATACACCGGATGTTAAAATGACAGGGGACAGTTATGGACACGAAAGATGGTCATCAAGGGCCGAGGCGTATGATGGATTATAGTCATTGACAGCTGAGGTCAAGAGCCACGTATTAAAATACTCAGAGGAAAGAACGTCTTCTTCTTGCTTTCGGAAGGGGAAGCACTGACATGAGACAGGGAGGCTCCACAGGCAATTTTAGAGCAGTCCCCTTTGAAAATATGATTTTTTTCTGATGCACAGTTTTAGAAATAGATTACAGATATGTTATGTTCAATAAGATGTCATATAACTTGCAATGGAACTTCAAAGCAGTATAGCAGCTCGTGCAATCTGAAACCTATGCAAAAAGATCAATTCTACTCACATTATCGATTGTTTTACATAAGTTTAAATGGATAGAATTTATTGTTGCCAGATTGCACGAACCGCCAACAATGAAATCTATCCATTTAAACCTATGCAAAAAGATCGATTCTAGGTGAGGCACGGTGCCTCATCACATAATCGATTGTTTTACATAGAATTAAATGGATGCAGTCCATTGTTACCAAATTGTACAAACCACAACTGCAATAAGAAAAAGAAATCGCAAGAAAAGAGAAAATGCGTGTCTTACAGCAAGCGCATCTACATTAGTAACGGATCGTGAATTTGAATATTGAAAGTAAACGGGTTTTTCAAGAGAGTAAAAATAGGCGGAATGACCTGACAGAATGACCTTTTGACTCCTTAAAAGCAATGTGATTACGAAGAGTCATTCAAAATTTACGGTTTGTTTATGTTGAACTTGCTAAAGAAACACTTTTGAAACGATCATTTGTTTGGCAGCTCTACTCACGTTTTAATAATGTAATTTCTATGACAATGGGTCTGTTGCATACTTTTTCTATAGCGTTACGGAGGATTGATTCTGGTGTAAAATTGCTTAAAAATCACATTGAAAATAACAATAAGTCTCAAAATCAACTTATGAACCCACAAAAGGCATTTAAAGGAAAGCCTAAGATGGCGGTTCAAAGGGCGAATCAACCCTGCATGCATAAGACCGATGACGGTATTCGCCAAAGTAGGTACTTGCCCGGGGTTTCCGCCGTTTCTTTTTCAAAATTATGGGAAACAGAACGTAATATATTCACTATTTACCACATTAATCACAAACAAGAACGAGACGTAAAATTTACCGGGGAAAACACATAGAATTACACAAAATGTAAGTATTGGGATGTGAGACGTTTGTTTACATTCTAACCAACATTCGATCCGCCATGCATCGGCCACCTTTCGGTAGGTTCTGCAGTGTTGATTCGCCCTTTCAACCACTATCTTTAGGCTTTCCTTAGAATACCTTTTGTGGGTTTATGAGTGGATTCTGAGACTATTTTATGCTCTCAATGTGATTTTCACTCGATTTTACACCTGAATCAACCTTCCATAACGCTGTACCAAAAGTATGCAACAGACCCATTAGAAACCAAAGGCATTTTTGTTCTCAGCTCGCATCTAGTATTTTCATTGTCTTTATAAAAAAACACAACATTTCAGACCCTTGCAGCAGCCCCATTATTATCGGCGCCAGCGAAAAGTTCTAATACCGTGGAACTACCCTTAAATAGCCACATATGATAAGCGTGTTTGCATTTACGTGCCTTAAGGGGGAACGGCGGCGTAGACAGAGGAACTTGTAGAAAGAACGAAAACTACAGCGCGAATAAGTTGTACGAAGTGAATCGGAAGGTGAATCTTAGAGGGTGAGTGGCGCGATGAGTATAGGAGTTTAAAGCCGGACGAGTGATGGTGCGGGGAGTGTCGAGGAGGGGGAGTGGGGTAGGGGGGGAGGAGGAGTTAAAGTTGTCTTAAATGTGGCACTGCGTGTAGGATAATGAAAACTGTGGTTTAATACTCTTGATTAGATTACCGACCATGCTCAACCTGAACCTGGCTGCTTTGCTGGCTTGGCTTGAGTGCTTGACTTTTCTCATTACAACTTTCTCTCCCTCATTTCTCGCACCGCGACTTCAACGCTTCAACCCGCGCGCGCCAAGACGCGAGCGAGAGAGGCGAGGCCTCGGCTATGCTTGCGCTCGTCGTTGAACGCTGATGTCTGATGAAAGCTTTCTTCTCATCGCATCGTTTCATCGTTTCGTTTCCCGCTTTTATTTTCTCTTAATACCTTTCTCAGTTTCATCTTCATTACCCCCCCCCCCACCATTCGTACCCTCCCTCCCCCCTCACTTAAAAAAGCGCATCCCCTCTTCCGCTTTGCCGTAATTACCTAGCGTTGAAAGTTTAGTTTGAAAAGCGAAAGATTACGATCCATTGTTATCGACTAGTTTGTGTCGCGGCCTCTGAGTATTATTTTACTCGAAATGTAATGGGGCTGTTGCAAGCTTTTGATACGGATGAATTTCAGCAATTTAGGGTCTGCTGGAGCTGCGAAAGTATGACGATGGTGACCCTAAAAACTTCCAAAACCTAATCGTTGACTCAATAAAAGCTTCTAAACGTTCGACCGTAATGGTAACGTAACTTGTACCACGTGGGATTAAGTGGCGTAGCGTGCAATTCGGCAACATTGCAGTTTTCCCATTTGAACCCATGAAAAAGATCGACCTATTGGGTGTTCGGTGAACACCTATGCATTCGATCTTTTACATGGGTCTAAATGGACACAATGAAACGTTGCCGAATTGCACGCTACGCCACTGATTCTTATCTTAATTCTGCCACTTTATCTGTACTGGTGAAGGGATGTACTTACAAGTAGGAAGTTACACATCCGACACACTGAGAGATTTCTTTTTTTTAATCCAAGATGTATTTCGTCTGTGTTAAAGAAACTGCACAGTGAAATATTGACTAAGAGGGAATTCCTTTAACCCAAGGACAATGTCTGCTGCTACAGTAAGTAAAAGATTCCTTGTTGTGAAAGTGATTCTCCTTCAAGCAATCAGAACTTTACTTCGCGCAAGTAAACGTGTTTCCTTGTTTTTAAAAAAAGTACTTTCTCTCAGTGCAGTACAACCCCATGGTACCTGCGATACAACTGTGTTGATCCATTTTTAGTGGCAGCGCAGGTTGTCTCTGGAATGACCCATCTGTTGGATAGTTGCTTTATGAATACATAGGAACCCCTCACAGCCCCTGCATCTACCGGTATACAACACCATTGCATGAAAAAACCAGCAACAAACTGAAACTTAACTTAAACTGAAACTTTGAAACAACAAACTCTTTGTTGATTCAAACAGAGCTCTAGTTAGTTCAATCAGAACTTCTAGCTAAATTAACATGAATTGACAAGGGTCAAATGGAAAAAGCGTTATGGTCAATTTAACTTTTCTATTTTCTCAGTGTTATTAATTGTTACCCAACGATCACCAAATACCGAGCTGTTTAGAGACGAAGAAAAAGAAGAAAAAGGAAAAAAGTCATTTTATAAGCCAAAGCAATTTGCTTGTAAACAGCAAATTTCCTACAGAAAATAAACTCCGGCGGATGGTGCATCATTCCCATTAAAAAAGTTGTTAGCCTCAAGATCTACTTTGAGAATCTAATTTGATCGTCTAAGGAGACCTAAAGGGCAGTGACGGCTCGTGCTATGTGGCAACCATGTTTTTCCTCCACTTGACTCAATGTAAGACAATTGAATGATGGCGAAGCACTGCTTCTCTATAAAATCGATTTTTTACATAGAATCTAATGGAGGAAAAACACGGTTGCCAAATTGCACGAGCCGCCACTTCTAAAGGGGGAGTGACAAAGTAATAAACACTGAAAAAAATAATTCCTAAAATTCTCGTATAATATTCCCAGCGGGCCGATCTTTGAAATTCACGACTTTTGGGTAGACTGGATAAGAGTGGAAAACGGTGGTTGGTGGAGACGAGTCACGTGGTTGCCCAGTCTAATCAAAATACGGAATGAATTAGATAATTATCGGGCAGTCTTGGAGTACCCGATAACTTATCTAATCCATTCCGTATTTTGATTAGACTGGGCAACCACGTGACTCGTCTCCACCAATTACCGTTTTCCATTCTTATCCAGTCTACCCAAAAGTCGTGAATTTCAAGGATCGGCCCGCAGAAGCACAACAATATGTGAACCACAGAGAGTCTAGTACTTTGACCAGAAAAGTCTAGTTCGGTTAGAATATGGCTACAGAACTAGACTTTCCTCAACATTTAAAAGAACAATGGTACAAATACTAGAATTCTGGTAATTGTATTATCCCTGCTTATATCGTTTCATATCGTCGTGCTTCTGGTAATTTTTTTTTTTTTTTTTTTTTTTTTTTTTTTTTTTTTTTTTTTTCAGTGAAGAGATTACCCATGAGTAGTGCCTTCGTTACAAAATCAGCACGCCACGTTTAAAAGCTTTCACTAAAAATAAAATGACGGATAATTTCATAATATATTAGTGTTTCTCTCGTTTTTCTATAGTTTTCACAGGAAAACTGACGCGACGCTTTGTGTATTTAATCTACGACAGAATCTCGGCAGAGTACCATTCTTTGAGCCTTTAATTTCGTGGATTCAAACCTATATATAGGTCGTATATGTTCATTAGTAGACTGCTACAAAACAATAATAAACCCTTTCTTCCTGCGTGAAACGATGACATGATTGACGTTAAAAGAGCGAATGGGAAGGACGTAGGTAATAACTATTATGCACCGTGTTTCGAGATGAGCGCCGAACGGCGCGGTATAGCAGTCCTGTGAGATAAAACATTCTACACGCCTGCCGCTGAAATTGCGTTCACCGAAATTGAAGGAGAACGTTCCATCCGGTAGGTTGACTCGTACCGTATACGGACGCTTGTTGCTCCATGAATGATCTCTCTCTCCCAACTGAGGACTCCGAGCGGTATTTTATTACTGTACACCTGAACTATCTTTTATAAGTGATCCTACCCGTGATATAATGCGTGTTGCGAACTTGCAGCGCCATAGTGAATAACTACAGCATTGATTCTAATGTCAAATAATGCAAAAATAACTACGCGCTCATATATAATTATATCGAAACTTTACTTTTGAACCACAGACAAATGGATACATTTCCACTAAACAGACCAAGTAATATTCCGACGTTGCCATTTAATCTCGACTTTTAGCTCCCTTAAAAACTATCTGATGAAAAAAATTGCTTAACATTATCAGGACCAAAACTTCTGAAAGGAAATTTGGATTGGAAACATAAGCGTAGCGACTATGGGGCTTGGGGCAAGCTGAAAGCCCCCCCCCCACTTATTTTACAAGCCCCAACCCCCCCCCCCCACTTTTTCCAAGCCCCAAAAGCCCCGCCCTAATTATTTTTTGCGTGAAAAAACAGCAGTGGCAACAATGGTTTCAACTAAAAGAAAATTACCCGAATACGAACAAGCAAAGAAGAAGAAAAAAAAAGAAAAAAAGACCATCACTTTTCAAAAGCCCTCCCCCCCCACGCTACTTGACACCCACGCTACGCCTATAGTTGAAAAGGCAAACATGTTTTCATTCCAGAATTATTTTTTTTTAGAATCATCAAAAATTTCTTTGAAATCACAAGAAATTCTGATCATTTACATTACTTATAATACTATGATGAAAGCCATTCACAGGAAGTTTTTACATGGAAAGATTCTTGCCTTTTGGATCAGAATTTTGGTCCAGAGTTAACATAATTTTCATTTCAAAAACTACTTAATTTAATCAATCGCATATTGCCGTTCACCAGCAGATATTTATTCTCAGTGCACTCCGTAACCAATTTTTCAAATGAATTTTTTTTTTAAGATTTCTAAAATAGTTGTGAAGCTTTCAAGGGAAGCCAGACAGGTTGTCAACGGCCCCTCGACATTAATTTCTATTCTTTTGAAAAAGTTAAAGAAAGAATAACTTATCCAGCAAAAGTAAAATTATGTATAACCGAACAATAAAAAATTAAATGAAAAGGAAGAACGGCTCATCGACGGTTCATTCGACTTTCTTTTCCGAATCAAAGCGCGGAACGCACTCTGAGCTCATTTCTGAAAGCTTTTTCATATTCCACGGAGATCTACGGACCGTGTTTTCCATTTTTACCCCCACCCTTTCTTTTCAGACGAAGAGGGAGGGGGGAGAGAAAGAAGAAAGAGAGGGAAAAAAACAGAATTACAAATGCACAATCTACAGGTTGACTATATTGAGTGACGGGCGTGAGGCCGTGACGGGGCGTATCAGGACAGGAGGGTGGGTCGGAGGGAGGGGTGGTATAGAACGGGCGATTGACCGCGTCCAACGAAGGGCACGATGGAGGCGGGTTGCCGCGCCCGCCGTTCTAACCCCCCCTCCCCCCACCCCATCATTCGACCCGTAGAGGCATCCCTTCATCACTAATCCCCATCCCCAACAACCTAAGCGAGGACTAATGAACCATACTGACCAGTCTCCCTCCCTTTTCCTCTTAAATGCGTTATTATTCCACCACCCCGAATCTTCCCCCTCCACACTCTTCCTCCCCCACCCCCTCTACCCTCCTCTTCCCCGAAATCACGTTCTTAATTCCTCCTCGTCGTCTTTTTACTTACACTTGCCTACTTTCCTCTCCCCTACCTTCCCATCCCTCTTAACCCCCTCCATCTTTCGCTATTTCGTTTGTTTTAACCGCGCTAATCCTCAGAATTCCTTGCCAAAATGGCTACGAAAGGGAATGAAGGAAAAAAAACAGAAATGTTGCATCTTTATTTACACGAATTCTACGCGGCTGTCAGTCTGCGTTTATCTATTGTGATACAATACTGATTCATCAACCCACCCCCCCCCCCCCACCCTTCATTTCGATGAATGATCAGTGAACCAAAGTTTTTCATGATCTAATCATGACGGGCACTATTGTTATTGATAGCCCATCCCCTCTTTGATCGGGATTTGTACACGTAATGTCGCAGTAGGCGCAACCAGGAATCATCCCTGTCTCTCTCATTTTCCCTTTCGATGAGGTAGTTAAAGAAGGAGAGCAGAACGTGGACGTCCATTTATCCATCCTTGTCTGACATGTTTGTTGTAACGGAGGCTGGAGAAAGAGAGAGAACTTATCGTCGCGCTATATATTTACTGTTTCAGCAAGAGTGACTCAACTGTGAGAGTGCGAGGTGTCGGGGCTACTAGGTATCTGTGCAACCCCTCCTCGCCCCCCCCCCACCCTTCATCACAGCTGTGGCTCAGAAAGGCTTATTTCGGTGAATAGACAAAATCAGTGAAAAAGTCATATCCTTTGATATTGATCTGGGAGATGCGCGGAATCGGATCTATTTTCGAGCGGTGTGGAAAATGCGCTTGATTATTTTTAACCCGTAAAAGGGAAAACGCGTTTCCTAACATCGCTGGTTCCCCTCCTTCCTTCCTCCGTCACAAGTATAGCTCCAATGATAAAATAATGCCAGAATGGGTTTAGTTAGGATTGTATCCTTAACGCGGAGGGGAGGCCGTTCATGGCAGGATTCCCCCTCTCGAGAGTCCAATCATGGTTTTTGATTAAAATTGCCTGAGTGCACGGGACCACGGATATTTTACCCTTTTCATGTAAACTACTTTCTTTCTTCAAAATGTATTGAGACCTTACGATATGCCATAGTTTCTAAAAGTTGTGAGGTGCCACTTGATTTTTAGCCATTTTTCATTGTATCATTCGAAATGATAGTACGATCGTAATTCTGATCAAACCCGGTGGTGACTATTAACTGTAGGAGGAAAATTAGGAGGGAGAACAATCCCCTAGAACCTTTATGGAGCCACACCAGTGAACAAGGAGAAGTACCCTTTAGCCCTTAATCAACTGAAAATAATAAGGGGGGAGCAATCACTTTAGCTTTTCCTGTAGCTTTGGTACCCCAAATCCAACGAAGACCCCCCCTCAGTTACGCCACCGAATGCGAACCGAGCAGGCCAATACCTACGATTAGACTTGGTAACCTACAGCGGAAAACGTCGTCCCAAAATAGATAACGGAATGTAAAGGCCTGCACTTTATACGAACAGATTGCACATTCAAATTATAGGCTCTAATTGAACATCTGGTGATTGGTGCGCAACCATCCACCAACATAGTTTGGCGGCCCGCGAACCTTTGACGCCATCATCGATGTTGTCGGGGATCATCATCAATCATGGCAAGGATTCATTTCCCGTCAAGATGCACATTTTGAAAGTTCTGACGTCAAATAAATTTCCGTTGATTTACGAATATTTGAAAATGATGTATGTTGCACACCGATCATCAAATGCCCACTTGGGAGCTACTTTGAAGATTTGAGGGTGAGAGAGAGGGGAAAGATAAGAAGAAGAAAAGAGAGAGGGAGGGACAGAGGGAGAGAGAGAGAGGGCGGGAGAGGGGGTGAGAGGGAGAAGGGTTGATGGAAGGAGAAGAGAAATTCTCGTTCTGAGAGACAGATAGCGCGAGGAAAGTCAGACTGAGAGAGACAGAGAGAGAGGGGGGGGGAGATTTGATTTGATTTTTATTTAGCATAACCCTGATACGACTTGAGCTTCTCCTGCAGCAAGATCAGGATAAAATGACGCAAAGAGAGGAGAGAGAGAGACAGAGAGAGAGAGAGAGACAGAGAGAGAGAGAGGGGGGGAGAGAGAGAGAGAGAGAGAGAGAGAGAGAGAGAGAGAGAGAGGGGGAAGGTCAGAAGGACAAATTACAGGATCCGTTTCATGATCAGTTCACCTATTAGTTATTTGAAATCTCTTCACCAGATTCTTATGTACCTACTCGCGACAGTCGCGTCCATCCGTCCGACGAGCGAAAGCGGCTTGATCCGCAATATCCCGGGCCAAATTCAGCAAAGTTAAAGTTCCATTATCTTGATAAATGATGTTTGTTATGGGATGCCGGAGCGGGATGATGGGATCCGTGGCTCTCTCGCATTTTACGGCCACGGCCATGGCCGCCGCCGCTGCCGCGCGCCCCGTGGCCGTTTCTAGACTCGGAGGACGCGCGACCCACCGTGACATCATAACATCATTTGTCATTGTTAACCTTGCCATTTTTGTTGTTCCTGTTCTCTCCCAAGTCTCCAGTCTCCAGTCTCCTGCTCTCTTCTCATTTACTCCCAGCTTCTCATTTCTTTACGTCATTGGATTTAGACGTCGCCGTCGGTCCTACGTCGCCCCCCTCCCCCTCATCGCTCTCTCTCTCTCTCTCTCTCTCTCTCTCTCTCTCTCTCTCTCTCTCTCTCTCTCTCTCTCTCTCTCTCCTCTCTCTCTCTCTCTCTCTCTCTCTCTCTCTCTCTCTCTCTCTCTCTCTCTCTCTCTCTCTCTCTCTCTCTCTCTCTCTCTCTCTCTCTCTCTCTCTCTCTCTCTCTCTCTTCCTTTTTTCATTCACCTACGCTTCTTATTTTTTCTTTCTTTATCGGCTACGACCACGGGCTCTAAACATACTCCACATCCCATTACACCGCCCTTATCTACTTCCTCTCATCTAAATGCATAGAGCAGTTGCGACAGGAGAAAGATTCTCTTCTCTCTACCTCTTTTCTTCATTGAAACAGACAAGTTGGACAAGGATAGAAGAGGGGATGAATTAAACCTCCTCTTTTCATCCATTTTAAACTTACTCGTTCAAAGGGAGGAAGGGAAAGAAAAAAGGGATGTGGAAAAATATCCGCAATTTTTTTTCAAGTCAGCGACGGAGATTCCACCGGTTCAGAAAAGATTACAGATGAGAGTATTTTCGTTCATTACAACAGTCATGCGTTGAATTGATTTAAGTAAGCTATTGGTCAACTAGTATAATTAATGGCTAGTTTAAAAATGTCATTTTATATTGGTGCAGAAAGCGGGTCTATAAACGGGAAAAATTTATGATTTTTGTTACAGAGTATCAAACATTTCTCTGAAGTTGAAATTAAAAACTTGGTACGTTCGGCAGAATCCTTGTTTGAGCTTGAGAAATAGGGATAGGGAGAGGAGGGGATGCTAGGGGATGAGAGAGAGAGAGAGAAAGAGAGAGAAAAGAGAGAGAGAGAGAGAGAGAGAGAGAGAGAGAGAGAAGGCGGGATATAGAGCGAGAGGGATAGAGTGAGCGAGATAGAGAGAGGGGGGAGGGAGAGAAGGACAGGAAGAGGGAGAGAGAGAGAGATAGAGTGAGAGAGGGGGGGATAGAGAGAGAGTGAGAGAGAAATTCCAGGTCCCGCTTCTGAAAAGGTGAGGATAAATTGGATTATGATTGCTGCGACGAATTTTTGACGAAAAGGATATACCCGGATACTGCAGCCGCGTGCCACCACGAGGGACAAGGGACAAGGGACAGCAAAGTGGGTAGACCATGCTATAGGGTCTCGTATTCCACCGGAAACCCCCGAACGAGAGTCAGGAAGGGAGGGATGAGCGCGCTATTTGGTAAATGACTTCATTTTTCTTCCCCCATTAGTGAGGTTGTCAGCTTTTATGCGTGAGGTTGCGCTAAATAAAGTTAAGTCCATAAGTTAGAGGTCTAATCTCACGGCGGCAACTCATAAAAATGAAGGAATTAAGTAAATTACAGCTCCTACATAAGTATACATATATATACACCCCAATCCTATACATAGATATATACATAAATACCCCGCGTCGAGTTACAATAAGGGGTTCCTCTTTGTTTTCATTGCGTGCGCGTTTCCTTCTCGATAAATTCTTATGAGGTATCAAGTCGTGTAGATATAGGAGAGGGGAGGTACACACCGATGGCGAGGGAGTCGGGAGGGGTGGAACATCAATCGGGGGGGGGGGGGAGTTGATCCACTCAACGGACAAACGGGGTCGTCTGACGACTGATGACACGCGAGACTTTCATCTTCATTAGATTTTATGTCTTTGACAGCTTCTATGATGTTCAGCTTTCGTTGCCTCATATCATCCACTCCCCCTTCACCCCATCCAACTTGCAACTTTACTTGATTTGCACCGAGCACGCAGTTGCCTATAAAGGTGCATCCTAGTCGAGGTCACTTCGAATACACTGGTTTTACGATGTCGTCACTATCTAAATTGGATCCAAACAAATATTCTATCTCGATCGCTGCCAGGGTATAAAAGGAGTCACAGACCTGTGCCTCCAATGCAGGAGGCGGAGCCCGAGTTTTTAGCAGAGTGGCGGCTACATCACACATGCTGCAGTTCCAATCAGATGCAGTGCTCGCAAATCCGCAAATCTTATACAACCAATCGGCGCGCTTAGGACTAGTAACGGTTACGTCATTCAACGATTACTGACGTCATGCTATCGCCAAAGAGTAAATGCTCAGAGACCGCAGCTAAACTCCATGACTCCATAAGCTATGACTCCACAAACATTATTGAAAGCTCACTAATTAATCGACAATCGAGGGTCCCACTCATGAAATCTCATAAGGGTATTTCGAGAAGCAATATTTAACTGATTTTAGAAGACAACAGCATTAACACGCGTTCATAGCCACGCTGTTTTCGGTACTACGAGGAGTACGAGGAATGTTCAATAAGTAAGTATCCCCCTCTCTAAAATCCACAAAAATGGACCGCTTTTCAAAAATGAGACCTTAAAATCTTTGTTAGGGTATACTAAATCTAGAGGTTTAACTTTCAAAGCAATCGAATAAGATGCGGCCGCACACGGGCCGCGGAACCGCGCCGCAACGTGTTGCGCTCCTGCCGGCTCGGTCGGATTTTAAAAAGCGCAGAATTCGGAGAGCTTTTCTGCTTTTTCACGCCGCGGCCCGTGTGCGGCCGTATCTTATCCGATTGATTTGAAAGTTAAACCTCTAAATTCAGAATATCCGAACGAAGATTTGAAGCTCTCATTTTTCAAAATCGGTCCATTTTTGTGGATTTTAGAGAGGGGGGGATACTTACTTATTGAACACCCCTCGTCCTTCGCCGAGCGCCACAGCATATTTTTGATCATAATTTCGACTGATTTCACGGGAAAAAAAGAAAAAAATTCGAGGTCACAGACTCCTTTGGTTATGGAGCGTTTCTGGTTGAAAATGACTGGTTTCAGAGGACAACAACATTAAGTAATGAAACTAGCTGATGCAAGTGAAACACAGACTCCTTGGATTATGGAGGGTTTCCTGCTGAAAATGGCTAGTTTTAGAGGATAACAGCATGAATGAAAATAGCAATTCTGGAATGGAACTATAGCTGATGTAAGCGAAACACAGACTCCTTTGGTTATGAAACGTTTCTTGCTGAAAATGGCTGGTTTTAGAGGACAACGGCATTAATGAAAAGAGCGATTTTGATAAGAAAATAGCGATTTTGACATGAAACTAGCTACTTAGTGTAAATGGAACACACACACACACACACACACACCTTTTAGTATGGAAAGTGGAAATTGAAACTGACATTTATGGAAACCCTGTTGACTTTTACACCTGGTGGAATTTGAATATTCACCGACGATTCTCCATTGTTTAAAACAAGATTATAGATCTCAGATTTTGCCTGCGTTAGTCTTACTGCTGGACTAGACGATATGCAATATTTTTGCCAATCGGTGGAATTGAAAACTCCTACATGAGATCCTCAAAATGGCATCCTTGCCTCTCACATCGCTCTTTTCTTGGCTCAACTATCCGAAGTCAACAGTTTACTCCCCAAAGTCAACTCTCATGCAGGGAAGGGACTGGAAGAAGTACCTAATCTCTGAATGCAAGCAAGTCACAGGCCTTACTCGCACTCTCCATAGGCTCTCATACGATTTAAATTATCAGATTAGGAAGGGGGAGACCGAGGACTACTGTAGTGACGCTTTGTGTTGACATCTGTACAATACGTCTTCACCGTGTTTCCACTCGGGGTTGCGGATATAGTGCGAATGAGATGGACGATACAACGCGACGGGACTGCGACTGGTATGGTTGTTTCCCTTATTCCTTACCGAAATTTGGTAAGGTTGGAGGAAAGACTATACACAAGGAGCCGCGTTATTCAGGATTAGCCCCCCCCCCCTCCGCAATGTACTCACTCTTACTCTCACTCTCACTCTCACAAGCTTCCGATAGACTCTATAAATCATCGTTAAGAATGATCGTAACGGCGGCTCTTCTCTTTTCTTGCGCTTTCTGCTGCATTACAGGGTTGCCAGATCTCGCGACGTACGGTGTCACGTACGTTCGTCCAATAACGTGGGCTTATAAGGCTTAATGGGGCGGTTTCACGGGTCTAAAATTTGGATTTTTTACCAAGGAAATTAAAACACTTGATGACTGATGAGCTGTGGGCAAAAGGTCCTTTCGGTGTTCTCCTAACGTTCCGGTTTCGGGGATGTATTCGCGTGAAGTTTCATAATATCGTGTGCGTTGTGACGTCACGATAACGCTGCATTCCCAATAATGTATTTTGGACCGAAATTGCATCTCTGGAATAGTGAAGATGGCTAAATGAAATGTCCAAGGGAATTAATAAAGTCTGAGAAACGAAAAAATTTCCACTGAGAAAAACTGCATGTCCAAAGCATTTTATGTCCAAGTTATAAAAATGTCGGTGTCACTTTATGTGCGAATAATTTAATGTCCGAAGTAATTTTTCGTCCATATGACATACTAGAAGATTTTTCAGTTCAAAGTATCCCCAGTAATATTTTGCCTGAAGTTTAAGTCGGGAGTGGTTTAAGTCGTATTAAGGAGTGTTTTGGTTAGAAAGAAAAAAAAAAGTAAAAAAAGACTCGATAATGTTTGTACCTACGTGTTGGACGAAAATTGTGTCAAATTTGAAGTTAGAGTTTACTGGACTTTTTTTCACGTTGGATAAAAAACAAACTGGACTTTTATACGTTTGAACAAAGTTTTGAAACTGAACTAAATTTTCTTGGGCTGTAAGGCTTTGGACATATTTAATTGGACATTTTTGGTCTTGGACAGTTTTTAGTGTCCAAGGACTACTGTGAAACCTTGCTATAGAAACCAAAGGCATTCTTGTTTTCAGCTCACTGATTATGAATACTTACAATTTCTCACTCAAAAATAACAAAATTCTGACCCCCATTACTGCCCTACATTGAAAAAAAATTACCAGAAGCATGACGATATGTGAAACAATGTAAAGGATAGTACAATTACCAGAATTCTAGTCTTTGTACCACAATTCTTGACATTTTTGAGGAAATTCTAGTTCTATTACTAGATTCTGGTATAAAGATCAGAATTTTCTGGTTAAAGCACAAGACTTTCTGTGGTTCATATATATCGCTGTGCTTCTGGTAATATAACTAGAATTCAGGAATTATTTTCTTCAGTGTATTGCTGTAGCAAACGAACGCAACAGACCCATTCATGCAGGGTACACTGTTAAAAATCGGCCCAAAAATTCGGATTGAAAATCGGAGAAAGTAAAAGTTAGGGTAAATTTTACTCTCATGCGAAGTAAAATTAAGGTGCACCGGGAGTAAAGAGCAGAAAATACGATCGAGGAGGGTACGTACGCCTCCTCTGTGGAGTAACATAATCGTTTAACTTCGGAAAGGTGCAAATTATGACTATCTCTTTCCTCCTTTTCGCACCATTTTCTACTCCACAAATATCTACTCCCATAACCATATACCAGGAAAATCATGGCTTTTCTGTAACCGGAGTCGGAGTGATCAATTCTAACAGGGCAAATGAGCGGTAAAGAGGAGCTTCCGCGAGAGTGCGCCACTTATTGATTCAAATGAGTATTAAAAGGTTGCATCATTCGGCAACATTGTTCCGCGGAGACATATTATTCGCGCCTTTCCTTGCTCTCTCTTGCTCTCCTCGTGTTTCTCTTCCTCCCCGCCGCTATCATCATCTATATGGAAATTAGGTTTGTTTTTCATTCATTTGCCATCGCGTGCTGTGTTCTGTGTGCTGCCTATAGATCGCGGTTCGCGGCGTCCCGAGCGCGTCCACAGCTCTCTCTCTCTCTCTCTCTCTCTCTCTCTCTCTCTCTCTCTCTCTCTCTCTCTCTCTCTCTCTCTCTCTCTCTCTCTCCCCTCCCTCTCCCTCTCCCTCTCCGTCTCTCTTTTTCCCTTTGACTCTCCGTGTTTTTAACTCAATTTTCGAGCGAGTCAAATCGTCGAGGAGAGAACTTTGAGCTCTGTGCTCTGACAGGAGCTGGGTGTGGAAATCCTCTTCATCCTCCTTCTCCGCCACTCCGGCTCTGATTCAAACGAATGACTGTATTATACGGAGGAAGAGCTTGCGATGTCGATGGTTTTAGGATATGTCAATCGATATCGATTCGATAAGGAGCCTAACGGTTACCCGCACTCATCTCTTATCTCTTTTTCTGAGATTTTAAACGTATAATGATTCGGGCGAGCTGATAATGGTTTATTTGTAAAAGGATATTGTGTCGATTGGCGCCTGTTCGAAGACTTTCGGATTCAAATCAACTCCAGCGGGCCGATTCTCGAAATTCCTGACTTTTGGGTAGACTGCGGATAAGAATGGAAACCGGTGATTGGTCGAGACGAGTCACGTGGTTCCCAAGTCTAATCAAAACACGGAATGTATCTAAGTGGTTATCAGATCCTCGAGACTGCCCGATACCCAATTAGAAAAATTCCGTATTTTGATTAGACTTGGCAATCACGAGACTCATCGTCTCCACCAATCAACGGTTCTTTTTATATACAGTCTACCCAAAAGTCAGGAATTTCAAGAAAAAAAAGTGTTTTCCCGCTTTTAAGGAAGTGATCTCTCTCAGTGACTCAGTGCACTTATACTGTTATAGGTCAGAAAAGTCCTCATGCATGTGTGATGTGTGGGTTCGAATCTTCCAAAATTTATTGTTGTTATGGAATTTACGGGGGTTAGGTTAGGGTAATTGTTCTAACCAACAAATACATGAGAAAATCTGGAAAAGTTGTTTACTGAGGAAGTTTTAGTATGGGCGTGGTGATCAGAGGGATCAATCCCTCCTCCGAACTGAACTTGTGAGGAGTCGAACCGACATACACGGAGAAATAGCCCTGAGCCCTTGATCGACTGAAATTTTGACCAAAAAAAGAAAATAACAGAAAAAGTCATCACTTTCAAGCTAGCCCCCTAAATTATGAATCCAAAAAATTAAACTCTTAACAACGTAGAATTACGTCTAGCTTTGTGTGGAACAATGCATCATTATGAGCATTTTTGAGGACGTTAATTTCGTAGTTTAATAGCCGAAATTTCCATTTAAAAAGTACATGTATCTACATGGGAAAATTACTTTGAATCGGAGCTTATATTTGATCGTTAATCAAGTTTACCGCCTGGAGCGTTTAACAGTCCGCAAAACCGTTCAACCGTTCAAAAACTCACACTTAACTGACTTAACTGTTACCGCACATTCCTCACGTACATAAAACGTTCATCCTGCACATAGAACTTAGATTGAAAGTCGTTCAGCGCTGTCAGATATGCTCAGAAAATCACCTGAATTTCCGTGAAAAGCAATAGGAAATCAATTATAGCTAGGAAATAAAACGAACGATCTGGCGACGTCGGAATTGGATGGAGGCGATGGATGGCGAGACTTGAGACTTTATACCTACGAAGTGTTGGCGTGGACATTTTTATTCAAATTAACTCGGTGAATATGGATATATGTAATATATTAGGAGAAATTGATTACATTTGACAAGTGAATGCAATAGTAATTAGCCGTGTGAGGAAGAGTGTGAGTGAAGTCGCCGTTTTGCATGGCTATAGCTTGGTTTTGGCGCTCGCTCATTCACCATGCTCATAGCTGCGAGTCGGAGAGGCTATTAAAAGTAATTATTTCGGTGTAATTGTAATGATAATGGTTATTAGTCACGAAGGGGTTATTTTGCAGAACCGATTATTATATGAGTATATAAACACTTCTGTAATTAATTGGTGGTTTCTGGACGTGCCGCGCCTGCGCAGTGCGGAGTGCGCACATCACATCCCGCGATGAACATCATAACGCATAAGCGGCCATACGGGCTCAGCATACGTATAAATAATCCTTTTGCGGGATCTCGCCGCGCGACTGGGCTAAACGAAAGGCGTTGTCAAATTCAGGGTGTCGATCAGAAAACGCCGATTTGTTGGTAATTAAGGGAATTCTCGTATCCCAGTTACATTGGCGGATAAAAAGATTAATGATTGTGAGTTCGATTGAATGCTCTGACCATATCCTTGTGAAAATTATGCCAAACAAAGAGAGAAACACTTCGGTAGCGCTGACAAAACCTTTGGTAGAAAAATGACCCAGCACGGGAAAAAGTACTGGTAGAATTTAACATCTGCATATAGCTGATTTTGGCGTCTGCTACAGAGTATGGTAAATTTCACCATATCATGGTAAATGGGGCAGTTGCAAGGGTCTGAAATTGTGTGTTTTTTATAAAGAAAATTATGATACTTGATGAGCTGAGGACAATGGTGCCTTTGGTTTTTTCCGAAGTGTCACGGTTTTGGAGATACCTACAGCTACACACATGTAAAGCTGTAAAAAAATCGTTCGCATATAGTGACGTCACAACGCGGAATTCTCATTTAAATCAATGTGTTTTGGGCCAAAATCTCATCTCCGGAACAATAGGACTCAATTAGAAACGGCATCTTTGTTCTCATGCTCATCACGTACTTTCATTTTATTTATAAAAAACACACCATTTCAGATCGTTGAAACTGCCCCCATTGTTAACCTGTTGGCACAATTTACCATAATCCAGGGAAATTTAACATACTTTCTGGCAGACTCCAAAATCAGTTATGCAGATGGTAAATTTTACCGGTCTAATTTTTCCGTGAGCAAAAGATTTCAGTAGAGCCAACTAAATCTTTGGCTAAACCAGCAAAATGAAGCTACTTCGGCGCACAAAACCTTTGATTAGTTCTACTAAAGTCTTTTGCTGAGTCATTTTAATACCAAAGGTTTGGTCAGCGCTACCAAATAGTTTTTTTTATACGAATCTGTAATCTTTTTTGCAACAGTGCTACAGCAAATCGATTCAAAAGCATAATTTGCCGAAAATCAGGACACGCCAATTAGCGAAAAGAGAATTTCTAAATCTCAATTTTAAACTTTATAATTCCCTATTTTTTCTCCGATTTTCCTTGATACTTTCGATTTATCCACGATGTAATAAATTATCAGCTCAGTATGAAAAATTAAACATAATATTTGAAGACTCAAACTTCATAAGGTTGGATGTTTCGGAGAGAATTAATTAATAATTTGGTTCTCGTGAGTTATGGATTCACATTCCTTGAAAAAACTGACTTGTAATCTGAATTCTTTGATCAAATTCCTGAATTTTCATGTTTCCCCTGATGGAATCAAATTCCTCGACAGTTCCAGGTTTTCCCTGATGCACATGGGGCCATTACCCTGATGCCAAAACGTCACATGTTTGGCATAGGTTTTTAAGGAATCGCGTGCTTAAAAATTATGAAGACCATTCTTTGATTCAGTCATCGAAGCCTGAAATTTGTTCAAGATTATAGAGGCCTTCATTCTGGAGGCTTATATACTGAAAAAGGCCAAGAGCGGCAACGATGCCCCCAGAGAGAGATAAAGAAGGAGAAGGAGAGAGATAAAGAGAGAGAGCTCACCTTACCGCGTGGATCGTGCATGGGCATTCATCCCTGCAATTTCACTGGCGCGCATAAATTCACGGAGCAAAATATGCGAAAAAAGTAAGAATATAATTATTTGGTTTTTAACTTTCCGGACAATTACGATGCACGACATTCGCATGAGAATTGCAGCCAACATTAGAACTCACTAGTCACTGGGCTTCATATACTCAATTTCATAACAGAAAATAGCGGAAGCAAGGCTCCCAAAGTAAGCAAGCAACGAAATTCGTCGCTTGAGGTAAATCTTTAGCGTTTGATTGGCGCCGATTTCTGCCGAGCGTTCCTGCTTGGCTAATGTCAAACTACAGTCAAAATATTAATTTATCTTTCAAAGCAGAAAATCATTTTTCAGATGGTCATCAATAGAATGTCTTAGCAAATTCTCAACAGCTTTCAAAACAAGGTTGAAAGTACCAAACAACGGAATACGGCTAATCGATTCTTAAATCGAAATGCGATATTCCATTCCTTGGTAGTTTAAGACTTATTTTTAGAGCTGTGAGCAAGATAATTTGCTAAGAAATTTGTCAGATGATGGTAGTCCAGAAATAATTGACAGTCCACTTTTTAAAAACTAAATTACTTTTAACATGTAATTCAATATTATAGTCGAACGAATAACGATAACGCTCTGGTGGCAGAAATCGGCACTGAATGCTAAAGACTCGCCTTAAAAGTAAGTATGACTAAATAGAATACTTGGCGTTTCACGCCATACCGCTGTGCACTTAGCACATACGACGAATAACTACGAATGAAACATTTTTTAACCTTGAAAAATTTTTAAGAGCAAGAGCCGGCTCACGCGTATTCTCACTCTTTGCCTATATAAACATGAACGTTATAGAAAGAAGTGCGAGGAAGGGATATCATCGCGTATCAACCCAATTTCATAAAAAAGCTTGCTGAATAATACAACTTACTAATGACAAGTATGATGACGCCCTTGTATAACCTCAGAATAACTTGAAGAGGCATTGAAATTATTACTCACCTGCAACAAAAGAACAAAAACGGGAAAATTAGGAATACTTACAATAAAATCAGGGGCGTCATTTCGGTTTCGGCTTGGGGGGGGGGGGGCAAAAATGTGATGACCTTTTTTTTATTTCTTTATTTTTTTATTTTTTTGCTTATCAATACTATTTTAGACACTCTACAGCCCTGCATACCCTATATTTTCGACCTTAAATTCCAACAAAACTCGTTAATGACCACCAAATTTTAGTTCGAAACTTTTTTCTTCTCCAAAAAAAAATCATCACTTTTTCACTTTTGGCCGACCCTTGAAGGGGGGTTGCCCCCCTTCTCCCCGCAAATGACGCTACTGAATAAAATCTTTAAACAATCAAATTATGCGCAAAGAGGCGAGGCTAGGGAGCAGCTTGCTCAGCGGTTTTTTAACTCAACTGATTGTGTGTGAAATCAATGCTGATATGTATGCTGAATCAAGGTCTATCAAAATTTAAAAGGTACGAGTATTTTACAAAGATTGCCCTTAAAAAATTACATCCTATGGCGGCGTGGCGTGGAGTGTGATCCGGCAAAATTGCACAGCGTCCATTTCAACCCATCAAGTCGATAAATTTCGACGTAGCCAAACTGCACAGCATACGCAATTAATTGTTCTTTCAGCTCTTCTAACAATTTGATTCGTTTAAGTTGTTTTCAATTGAACATAATAATATGTGTAATAAAGTAGATCGATTTCTTGAGGATTCAATTTAACCTTTTATGAACCGACTGTTTTCCATTGATGTCTAAGAAGGACTACAGCGTAGATAGATCGCATTTTATGAGCCGCGACTGCATTGCAGATCAGCGACGTAACTAGGGGAGGGGGAATGTTCCCAGGGAGATCAACTCCTTCACTCCCCTGAATCTCTGAAGAGTCGAACCAGTAAACGCAAAAAAAAGCCCTTGGCCTTGAAAAATGCATACCACTTTCATTCAAACCCCCCTTAATTTTGACCCCTGAAAAATCAATTCTCTGATACCCCCCAGAACAAAGCTCTATATCCACGCCAGTGGCGTGGCGTGCAATCTTGCAACCATGTAATGTGTCCCTTTAAATACATTCAAAAGATCGAACCATAGGGTGTTCGGTGAACACCTTCGCATTCGACCTTTTACATGGGTTTAAATGGGCACATTACAACGTTGCCAGATTGCACGCTACGCCACTGATCCACGCCACTATTGCAGATATTTTGAGGAGCGAAAGGACAGACGAAAAACGATTCTCCTAATTGAGCCTATGCAAAAGTATCGATTTCTTGGGGATTTAATTTAACCTTCTATGAATCGACTCTTTTCCACCGATGTCTATGGAGGAAACCATCGATACATTGCATTTTATGAGGCACCACTGCATTGCAGATCAGTGGCGTAACGAGGGGTATTTTGAGGAGCGGGGGGACAATGATACAAGCGGTAAACAAAATCGAACGACAAATGCGGCATTAGCCTCGCACGACGACGCGACATGCCGGTTCACGTTACGACTTCAAAATCCAAACATTGTTCTTCCTTCCTTTATCCCTGTTAAAATTACCCATAACGAAGGGTCAGGATTTGATTAATGAATCGTTAACGGTATGAAAGAGGGGGTGACTTTTAGTTCTTGAAAAAAGACAAAAAATAAAATAAATGAAAAAAATAAAAATAAAAAAATAGAAAATGCTGAGAGAAACGGCATCAAATACACAACGAATATGACATCCTTCCACCACGAATCAATAACATTTATATATTTCTTTCTCTTTCTATTTCAATGATACGGTTACATCGTAATGGAGGGTAGTAGCCGCACATTGCATGGCCACAAGCAGTAAGGTCCAGGGGTGAGGGGTGAGGGGTGAGGGGTGAGGGGTGAGCGGGGAGTATAGCATAAAGGTTGCGCTCACTGACCATTAAGGCACCATTAGGTGGAGGGCAGCTGTGTGATTTTTACGATTTGGCCTGGTATTACTATTATAGGTTTGTGTAGATTTTACGAGCTTTTAGAGGCAATTGGATATAAAATATGATACACTTTCGTTCAACTGTTATTCAATTTTGAGCCGAATACATTATAATTTACCCAGTGTCTGGCCGCTAGAACCGCAGACTCGCCGCGATTCAGTATCCGTATAACCTTTTAACTGATTTTTTTTTCCTCTCATTTTTTATTTATAAGTATACACTATTGTTTTAAAACCTCCCGACTTTCTCCTTTTTTGATTGATCTTTATGTTTTCTATAAAGTGTCTTCTTTCAAAATGTTGCGTTAAGAGATTCTTTTTTTTTTTTTTTTGATCATGATTTATCATTGGCTAACACGGAAAAAAAAAGTTTAGGTACAACCGTAGCAGCCTTTTAAAACAGCTTCGCAAAGAAAAAGTTCTAGCTCTATACCGGAGCAAAGTGCGGCTACACCGAAGCACTACTTCGGTAGAGCATAAGCAATTAGAAAGACTGTTTCTCTACCAAAGTAGAGATACGGTACAACTGCAACTTTCTCTGATGGAGCAATATACTTTTGCTCTACGAAGCTATTTTAACCCTTTCCAGCTAGGTGTTACACATAAGTACCATTTTCTGTAACATGGGTTTCAATGGAATTTAAATGGACTTTTTGCAAAAACATGTGTGACCCATCAAAAGTCTTAGAAAATTGTCCTCTATTGAACGGTCTAACAAAATCTCAATAAAAGTCAAATTCCAAAATGCGTGCTGGAAAGGGTTAAAAGGCTGCTACGGCAACTAAACTTAGCAACCTTGAAATAAACTCGAAATCTATCGATAATCGATGGTTTGGGGGGAACCTCTTTGAATTACAATTTGTCTCACTCAACTCGACTCTGCTTGAGTGTTTCTCAAGCGAAGGCAAAGTGAGGTGATCTCAATGAATTGCGCTCTAAAGTTTAAACCATTTAACGATGCGATCGCTTTTAGGAGGGGGGAGGAGGGGGCATCAGCAAAGCTTTCTACTGACGTGAAATGCCAAATTTTTCAAGCTACCCGGTGCATCCTTGGTTCGTTCCTTCTTTCAACCTTTCCTGTTACGCCGTCAAATTGTTTTCCATCCTCTTACTACATGTAAAGAGCAACGGATAAGGATACAATACAGGCATGCGGGGGTTGCGGAAGATAGGAAGGAGAAGGGGGGGAGAGGCTCGAGACGAAAACTGGAATCCGCGGACGTGGACACTGAGCACATACAATGCAAGCAGGGACGCAAGGACGCAAAGGCACGTAAGAAGTGGTGACTGTAGTGAGAGAGCAGGGATGCGTCTCGTCGCGTCTCCCCCCCCCCTTTGCGTCCCTTGCACTTGCCCCGGCTCGCTCTCAACAGTCAACCTTACATATAGATGTATTTTGACAAGGGCCGTAAAATATGAGGAGAGTCCCCGAAATGGAAAATGGGTCAACACTCTAATTAGGATTCAGGGCGAAGGATCAGGACGAGCGAATGGATGCGATCCGGACGCCACGTTGCGTCAGGGTGAAGGGTGGTGGATGGGGGACTGGGGGTGGGGGTGAGAAGGGGGTAGGGGCGAGAAGGGGGTAGAGGGATGGGGGGCATAGCTCCTCGCTACGTGCCACAGAGGCACAGCATTCGGATTATCCCCCCCCCCCCCCTCAGCCACTTCATACTATAGCCGCGACTCTTCCGTAATGGCCAGCACTTGACCCACAGACAAACTTCTTTTCCTTGGGGGAGGGGGGAAAGGGTGGAGGAAAATGGCTTCCTCCCCCAATTCGAGTGAATATATCGATAAAAGTGACTTTACCCCCACGACACTCTTCCAACCTTTTTTCACCGCAGTGTCATAGCAACAGCTTCCTTTTTCATCGCCCCCCCCTCACCCCCGTCACGACGCGACGTCAAGGTACTATCTTGTATTGGACGGTTTGCACAAATAAAATTACCGTACTTACATGATGGTACGCAAAATATAGTATACACACTTTAAGGGTGCAATCCAGAGACTTTTCTCACAATCAAGATATATTGCTCTATAGTTAGGGATCATCAGATCAGTGTTCAATAGTCACAGTCATAGCCGTAGCCAGAATATTGTTTATCTCCCTCCTTAGCCCATTTAAACCGCATGTGTTAAGAAAGAGTAGAAACAAGGGCTGAAGTAAGGTGACAGCTCCTATATCCGTCCTATTCTAACACATGCCTCAAAATGGGTAAACAGAGAAAGAAGCAATATCCTAAATACGGCTATGGTCAGAGCTAGTCAGTTTCAGCTGCGTTCACGAGCTTTAAAAGGGGCTAAGTCAATCCAACACGTCCAGAATCTCTAATCAAAGTCTCCCCCCAAATGACCAGTGGCGGATCGTGCGATTAAGTGACAAGGGGTGTCTTCTTCCTTTAAATCTTAAATCTGAGTGAAATAATCGGTTTTTAGGAGGCTTATTGAACCCTCTAGAAGTCTAGAAATCCATACGTTTGTAATAGTTTAAATGGCAAGACGCATGGTTCCCAAATTGAACGAGAAATGGTCTCTGAGTTCCTCAATGGTAAAAACCGACAAACAGACAGGGGCGGATCCAGGAAAGTCTCAAAGGGGGGGGGGGCAATTTTCGTAACGGGAGTGGGGGGTCTGGGGGGACACCCCCAGTCAATCTATAGCTACTTTGAAGCATCTTTTAATAGCAGAAAACGAATGTCTAGTGGATGAAATTAAGACCCTATTAGCCCTCCCCCCCGAAAACCTAGTCTAATTTACCTAAGGTTACTTAAAGACTTGTTTTTCCCTTCTCTTTTTCTTTTGCTTTCCCCCCTCTATTTCTTCCTCTTACCGGTTTTTTTTTGGGTCCAGGGGGGGAGGATGCCACCGTGCCAGTGGCGTACGCAGGGGGGGGGCTAAGGGGGCTGAAGCCCCCCCCCAGACCTCCGATTTTTGTGGGTGGAGGGGAAGGGGGGAATAATTTTCTGTCAAACGCTTATCAATGCGAGCCCCTCCCAAGAAAAATCCTGCGTACGCCACTGCACCGTGCCCCCCCCCCCCCCTCTGGATCCACCCATGCGAACAGACCGATTTCCACGAATTTTTTTCCCCAGATTTTCACTATTTGCCCGAAAGAAGGAGAAAAAAATCAGGAACATTCACTCATACAATTTTATATTAAAAGTTAAATAGTAAAAGGAAATTTTGAAACTTTACATTATTTTACGACTCTTCGTAAAAACATCGACGATATGCATCAAGATAGAGAAGAAGAGAGGAAAGTAGGAGACGATGAAGAAATAGCCAATGGCATAGCCTGGAGAAGGGAGTGGGTGTCTGGAAAATCGAAAATGACATTGACATTATCCCTTAATAAGATCTGAGTTTTCTGGGGAATTTTGACCAATTCTAAACTGACGACTAGGTAGGTATATACTTTCAAACCCTGAAACCCTCTCTCCTCGAATAACGTATGGCTTCGCCACTGGAAAGTGTACAGAGGGAAAAGAAAGAAGCGGGTGATGGAAAAGAACACTGTTAAAAACCGGCCAAAAAATCCGGGGTGAAAATCATAGCGAACGTAAAAATAAGGGTACATGTAATTCGCATAAGAAGTAAATATAGGGTGCAGTGGAGGATCCAAAGGGGGGGGGGGGGCACGTGATCCCGTGCCACCCCCCTTATGAGCCTCAAATTTTGCCTTTTTTCAATAGAAAATAGCCCGAAATTGCTTCCACCGACGCGACGCTTCAAATTCCAAAATTTCGCAAGCGTGCCCCCCCCCCCCAGAAAAAGTTGCAGGGCCCGCCACTGATATAGGGTGTACCAGGAATAAATGGTAGAAAATACTATCGAAGAAAGTGTATCTGCCTCCTCGATGGAATGTCATCATTTTATTACTCCATACCAGAGGCGTGCACATTATGACTATCTCTACCCCTTTTTCGCACCAATTTTAACTCCCGAAATATCTTACCCCGAAAACTATACACCGGGTGAAATCATGACTTTCATGTAACCAGAGTCAGAGTGAACATTTCTAACAGCGAAGGAGGAAGGGTGGGTTCGAAAGAATAAGGGAGTAGAAGATGAATAACAAAAAGCTTGCAGCTTCAATTCTTGTCCTCTCGTCGACTTTTAATGTTCGTCTCTCGTGCCCAGCGGCGATGGCGCGGCGGGTCGTGCGACAAGTAAAAAAAAAAAAAAAAAAAAAAAAAACACCTGAAAAGAAAAATGATAAATGCACCTGGTTAGCACCCGTGCTAACTGTCATTTTAATTCTTGTCTAAGTGTTTTATTTTTTTCGGGCTTCTCGTCTTCGTTACCCTGGCCCTCGCACGATGGTCTGAGATCATCGAAAACTGGACAAAAATCAGAAAGTTAATTTCTCATTAATTTCTAATTTATAAACTTTCCAGACCAATTTTACTACAGAAAATACTTTTAAGGCGATTCTTCAGCGTTTAGTGCCGATTTCTACCACTAGAGTGCAACAGTTCGATTAATGTCAAATTACAGGCCGAAAGTAATTTATATTTAAGAAAACGGAATGTCAGTTACTATAGATAATCATATGAAGAACGTTTCCGCAAAATATCTCGCCAATAACTTCAAAAATAAGGCTGAAAGAATCACTTAAAAAATAAATAGTTAAAAAAGCACAGAACAAAATGATTTGCTAAATTAACCTATAATTTTGTTAAATTAACAACTCAAAGGCTAAATCAGCAATTCATTTTTTTCGCTTGACAACTAACTTTGCCATGCTAGCAAATCAAATAGTAAAAATAACAATTTTTATGCTGGAATAACAAATTAGTAAGTAAAATCAGCAGTTTATTTCTCTGATATAACAAGCTGAATTGTTCGATCAACTAATTGGGTTCAGTTCTGTATTTTTTTTAACTACTTAAAATTGCTAAATTGACAATGTCTATTTTGATCAAAGAACACCATTATGTGGTTGATTTAACAACTATTTTTGTAAACTCAACAAATAAATTGTTAACTTAACAGAAAACTCTGGTTGATTTGGCAACTTTCAATTTTTGTTAAATCAGCAAATTTTGATTTGTTGCTTTAACAATTGATTTTTTCCAGCGTACCATCGCAAATCGACTTTTGCATTGAAATACGATATTTTATTTTTTGGTACTTTCAGCCTCATTTTTGAAGTTATTGACGAGATATTTTGCAGAGACGTTCGTCAGATGACTCTCCAGTAACTGACACTCCGTTTTCTCAAATATAAATTACTTTCGGCCTGTAATTTGACATTAATCAAACTGTAGCGCACTGGTGGCAGAAATCGGTACTAAATGAATCACCTAAAGAATAACCTTAACATGGCATTTAAACCCAAAAATGTCCCTGAAAAGCTTTAGATTGCTAAAAAATAAGAAAATGATGATTTTGGTTACCTTTTTTACTGAGTTTTTGCCACTTTTTTTCTCTCTCAGACCACCGTGCCTCGCTTAGAACAGTGTTGCCAGATCGAGGGTAAAAAGCCGTATCATCCCCATTTAAATCAATGTAAACCGTGCGGCTTTTTCACCCCAATCTGGCAACACTGGCTTGAAAAGCGCATGCGCTTCCTCTTTCTGGAGAGCTCCTCCGTACAAATTCGGATGAATGAATTAACTAGGAGTACTAACAATATAAGACGAGACGTGAACGCGCGCGGTGTTGCGGTCAGAGCCGATTTGTCTTTCTCTCTCTTTGCCTATTTAAACACATGTTCCTATGAAAAGGATAGAAACAGGGGCTGAGGTAACGAGATAGTCCCTCTTCCATCCTTTTCTAACATATGCGTTCAAATGGGCAAAGAGAGAGACGGCAATGTGGGTCGCGGTGCTTAAGAAGAGATCGGCCGATGATCAATCTCTCAAGCCGCGAGTAGCTTTGAATGCGAGTGTCACGAAAATCGTGTCGGGAGCACGCGCGCGCACACTTTTAGAACATCATTTTCCTATTCATAAATTCCATGTTTCAAATTAACTGCGGGATGGCTGATGGGCCACGAAAAAAGTTTGCTTACCTGGCTTGCTTTCCTCCCCCATTTAGTTTCCCCTCCGTCATTTTTGAAGTTCAATTTGACATGTGATGGATGGTGGTGCAATCTGGTGGTGCAACTGTGCTTTTTTGTCATACAAACAGAGCTGCCTTTTAGTGTATACTTACAATGGCATTTTTCAGGAAAGGAAATGAAAGTACCAGCAGACGCAAAAGTTTTGACAGTCAAGATTGCACATGGAGCGTAGCAGGTTGCTTTGATTACAAGAGGATTTGCCGCATTTATCTTGAATTATTGACTGGCAAATAAACTTTTGTGTTTGACAATACTTGATGTGGTCGCTTACATGCCTTAAAAAATAGTAGGTCCACGGCAAAGATTCCAGTGGAAATCTGACTGCTTCGAGCATGGATGTTACTTACACTATGACCTTCAAAAGAAAGTGCTCTGGTGTAAATTTTTACTCTTTTAAATCTCCTGTAACTTTTAAACAATTTTGCAGCTCTCTTAGAGTGTCTGAGAACTAAGCAGAATGATACATTAAAGTACGCCATGAAAAAATCGAAAATTCTGTGGAAAACAATAACTAAATTGGACAAGGAGAATTTCGATCAGGGGACTTTCTTTTGTGAGTCATAGTACATAAGTAGAACGTAAGTCGCTCGTATCTTCATGATTTCGTCAAGTCGTAAAACGAAGAATTGTACAGTGAAAGTTAGTTAGTGCTACCTGCAATTTTTCCATTTTTTTATTATTAAATGTATATTTCTTTTAGTGTGGTTTAGTGATGAAATACTCTTACTCGCGCGTGACCCATAATATGTACTTTCTCTCTCTCTCTCTCTCTCTCTCTCTCTCTCTCTCTCTCTCTCTCTCTCTCTCTCTCTCTCCCTCCCTCTCTCCACCCCTCCCTCTTTCATCGCTAAAATCGTACATTGCGCCACTTCAAGTGAAATTTTTCGGCCTAATTTAATTACTCGAGTCATTTCAATGAGAGTTTCAGAAGAAAATGTCGTGTAAAGAGGCCCCGCATGCCTTGAGACTAAAAAATGATAGCTATACGTGAGGATCATGTGAGAGTGAGAGAGATAGTTTGGAACGCTAGGTTATTTTTGTCACAGCTTTGGTTACAACCGATGAAGACATCGTTGGTTAACCTTTGACTTCTGTAAAAACCCATAAATCCCCTTAAAAAATGCCTAACCGTTCATACAACGCGTTCGCGTTCACCTTCGCATCGCGAAACTGCACTTTAAAAGGAGCAACTGGGAAACTGCGCAGTAAAAACGGCTCCAAGACTTTTCAAAATTTCTCCTCCAATCCCGTGTACATTAAAAGTAGCTCCCTCGACATGCAACGAGAAATTGAAGGGCTCAGTGCAATATCTGCTAAGCCCAAATTAACTCACGGGTCATAGATTTAATGTTATCTAGTGCATCGCGAGGCTCATCAGTTAATGTGAATCAGGCGCAGGTATACGACACTAAACCCTCCAATTGAAGAGCGATTTTGAGTACGGTCTTAAGTCTATAATGTATATAGTGCGTAGGATGAGAATAATACGAAACCCCATTCCACCACCACTGTTTAAATTTTCCTTTCTCCAAACTTCTAATCGAGGGGGTCTCATTTTTATGACTTGTATCACGTGAATTTTTTCCAATACACTTTTCTTTGGGCTTACATTGTGAGATTCCGAAGCTCGCAAGGGCCAAGGAAAAGAAAACGGGAGACGGTTCCCGAGGGAATAATAAGGCATACTAAAGTTTACTGTGATTGTGCAGAACCCTTGCTAAGAAGGGTATGTGCAGGGGGTGAGAGAGATATAATGGAGGGAGGGAGGGGGTTTAATGAGTGAGGAAAAGTAATTTAAGATTATAGTTCTATAACAGCCGATAGCAGTGGAGGAGTTTCGCGCTCTCTCTCTCTCTCTCTCTCTCTCTCTCTCTCTCTCTCTCTCTCTCTCTCTCTCTCTCTCTCTCTCTCTCTCTCTCTCTCTCTCTCTCTCTCTCTCTCTCTCTCTCTCTCTCTCTCTCTCTCTCTCTCTCTCTCTCTCTCTCTCTCTCTCTCTCTCTCTCTCCCTCCCTCCCTTTCCCTTCACACCCTCCCTCTCTTTCCCTCTCACACTCACAGTCACCCTTAGCCGTTCTGCAACCCTCTATATCTACGTATTTATGTTCTTCGAATTATTGTGATTCCGTCGATGAGGGCCGGTGCACCGCATCGGGATTGCCAAATGTTGAAAAAGAAAATCCGCCTATACACCGTTAGAATGAATGAATGGAGGGTAGACGCGTTTTCCATGATAGTCCGGCAACCCAACGAGCGATGATTGATAAGCAGGGTTGTCGAAAAAGAATTCAGCCGAATTATTAGATTGAATTGGAAATGAGTTGATTTTTTCTTACGATACGGCAACCCTGGTTGGCACCCCTTGTCAGAGAAAGTCGCGTCGCGTCGCACCGCAGCTTGCCGGGGCGAAAAACTTGGTTCCTACGACAGCGTGTCAGGGTGCGGGTGCCCACAAGGAATCCTCTTGAGGGGTGGACCAAAATTGTCTAGGTCACTAGGTCATGATGATTATTGTAGTTGTTTCCCTATCAATCTCTCTCTCACTTCCTCGCATCACTCCCTCACTTCCCTCCGCAGCTGATTTCCTCCCATTCTCGTTCGTTTTACTCCCTGAAACTGATATCTGATATATTTTTTTTTTTTTTTCTAAATTTTTTGACTTCATAACATTCAATAGCCTTCTTTCATGCCAATCTCCACGTTGTCTGGATAACATTTACAGATGTTGTCAGGCACGGCCAAAGCCAAGATTTTTGGGAGGGAGGTTGCATATCCAGAATTTTTTTTTTTTGGGGTGGCTGCACCAGGTCTTTTCCTCGTTTCCCCCTTTCCTCCCTTAACTTTCCTTATGCCTTCCCCCTTTTTCTGACCTTTCGTCAGGGGGACTGTGGCCCTATCAGCAACTCCCCCTCTATTTTCGCATATTTGAATGACAAACAACAGAAGAAGGCAAAATACTAAGTAATAATCTATTCAAAAATGTGTTCCATTTCTTTTTTTAACTTTCTTTGAAAAAAAGAGCCCGATAAATCCAAAAATAGGTATCATATCATGGAATAAATATGGTCTTAAAACAAGCAATAAGGCACACTCAATCACTTGAAGTCTGTCAAGGACTTTGCCAACTTATTTCATCAAATGTTTTTAAAATAATCTGTCTATACTCTATTGAGTAGCATACACCTATTTCAATAGGCGCACGTTGTGCCAACGGTGCGGTGCGCCTAAAAGTTCATGCTAACTCCTGCCTTTTATCTCACGACTCTGCAACCAAAATGTCACGACATTCCTCAGGCTGCACACAAACAAAATTAGCAACAAAATGGAGAGCTATAACGAACTGAAGCCGGTCATTTTCAAGGATTTTTATCAACATATTTGACGAATTCATCAAAATTCAAGGATTTTCAAGCAAATGGAAAATGAATAAAAAAAATCAAGGATACTCAAGGACTTTTCAAGGCGCCACCAACCATACTTTAAAAAAATACTTGCTAATGGTACGCCAAGCGCGGTTGCTGGCGCTGAAGTGGGATTAGTATGCGTGAGCTTTCGAGCATCGCATTGCCACTAAGTGATGTCAAAGTGTTTACAATTCGCTGAAGCTATTTAAATTTTTACAGCTTGTAAACAAGTAACAAGTTGGTGACCGGTGTGAAGGCGTCCGTCTCTCTTACTTACGATATAAACGAATAAAGACTCGGGTAAAGGTAGTTGCTTGGTTAAATGGTAACTGATTATCCACACCAGGAATTCGATTGTAACGGTTTCGGGTTCCCATCAACCTTGACGAAGGAGGTATAGGTAGTAGCTAGTAGCTGTGAGATACCGAACGGTTAAGATTCGATCGAGGAGGGATAAAAAAGAGGACTGCATGCATGTGTGTGTGTGTGTGTGTGTGTGTGTGTGTGTGTGTGTGTGTGTGTGTGTGTGTGTGTGTGTGTGTGTGTGTGTGTGTGTGTGTGTGTGTGTGTGTGTGTGTGTGTGTGTGAGGGGAGGGGGTGTCCCAGCACTTATGAATATGGGTAATCGGGTGCGCTAACCTACCTCCAATTAAAACCGTGAGTTAGCCTTCAGCTGCGTTTGGCCTCTGCTGTGTTGCCTCCTTCGCGTAAAAAAATGTCAGCAAACTTCAAGATAGTCGCTGGAACCTTTGGAGAATTTATTTCCCTGCGGTTTGAAAAGACAGACTGAACTATAGGAGCACCAGAAGGGGGGGGGAGAAAAGTAGCAGCCCTCTCCCCCGAAGTTGAGAAGCACCTCTTTTCTCCCCAAAGAACAAGCGAAAATGATCGAAAATCACCATCTTAAAATTGTGTTTAAGATTTAACTCCCCCCCCCCTCCATTAGAAAGTTTGTTGCAAGCGCCTATGCTGAGTAAAGGGTCTACCAAACTACTTTATCGGTCTTTCAATCGAGACTTGAAATTTCACTATTCACCAATATGATGGCGATTCGTTAACAATCGAATGTAGCTTTTCTCTCATTTGGCTGTAGGCAAAAGTATCGATCATTTAAGGATTCAAAAATGGACCGACGCCGACGCGACGGTTCGTCAACAAACCGTCGATTGCAGTGTTCCTTCCTTGTAAATCAATGCAAAAGTATCGATTAATCGAAAGTCCTCGTAAAAAGGTGGCTCTCGAACCTCTTGATTGAAATTTGCCTGCTATATTCAAAAGAATATGTTGTTTAGATATGCTAATCTAATGCAATGGTGGCTCGAGAACAATCGATATTAGTTATACTTTAATTAGATACAATAAAAAATGATTGATTATTCGATTATTTTATGCCGTTCTCGTGGACAATCAATAATTGCAATTTTCCTTCCATTAATCCGTGCAAAAGTATGGATTAATCATAGTTTATCAATTGAAACTCCTGCAGATCGATTCTTTTCCATGGGTTTGGAGGGTATATCGATTCATCGAAATTCATGTTCTGCTCTGCGACCGATGCTACTAATGGGCATGGCAACCGTGCTAAAGTTTGTTCCATTCTTTCGTGGTACCGGGATATACCATCGAGGGAAGCGGGGAGCTCAGTTCACCACATTGGCGAGTCCCCAATTAAGCGTGTTTTATCGGTGTGTGACGATGCAAACACGGATTGCAAGCAATACACAACGTGTTGGACAACGCACCGCTCTCAACTGTCCAAAACACGGCAGTCGCGTTGTCTAATGCGTGTTTTTTTCTTCTTTCTCCAAGAATTTTTTTCCCCCTCAAGTTGGTGAGTTTTTTTTCTCTTTCTTCCTTTCTTCGAACGTAACTGTGTAAATTCAGAAGCCAGGGCTCTTTATAGTATTAAGTCAGTGGGAATGCGATGCCCCAGGAAGTTGCAGCCATTGAGGAACAAAATTCGCAGATAATTGTTAGTCCTGCGGAGAGCGATTTAAAGATGCTTATCTTACGATGGTCATGATACACCGATACAGGGACAGCCTCCCCACAAATTACGAAAATTTCAAAAGCAGAAGTGTTTGCATAAAAGCAAGAAAGTTAGTTCCGGTCAAAGATTATTATTCTTATCTGCTTATAGAGTACAAGGCACGATTATTTTAAGAGAGGAAACCGTTGCAAAGGCTTGATACGAGCTGATGAAAAAATGTATGGTATTTATTGATGGTAAAAGAAAGTGGAGACAGCGCTTAAACATCAGAATTTCGGTAAGAAAATTTTTCTTTAAAACAAGAAGGGGTCTACTTTTTTTCTTCTTTTAAGTGTCAAAACTCCGTCAATTTTTGACAAATTGAGCTCATTCGGAAGCTACAGAGCTAATCTTAAAAACAAAATCACGATCAAATCGCTAGCTAGTTTACTTGGAAGTTGAAGGTAGCATCAGTCCCGGTACTCCTTCTACAGCTTTTGTTAATCTTTGGTTTCTACTTGCAGAAATGAGCTCCGGTATTTAGGGCAGAGTTCGGTAACTGGGCGCGATGACTCACAGTTGCTTGCTAGGTACTTACAACGATCGCTAGCGCACTGTTTGAATTTACAGATTTTCAAAGAACATTTACGACATTATGAGAGCGGATTTTGCAGGTTTTAGTGGTACGTTCAACAAATTGTTTAAGGTTAGAATCCAAGGACTTTATGAGTGGATTTTGCAGGTTAGTGGTACGCTCATCAAATTGTCTAAGGTTAGAACCCAAGGTGAGTCATGTTCCATGAATATACGTAAAAATGAAAGAACTAACTCAGGATAGGAAGCTGTGGACAGTACATCAAACCAGATGATGGAATGATTTAAAAAAACAAAAAACAAAAAACAAAAAAAAAAAAAATCTCAGCAGCATAAGTGTGCGATAAGACCATTAATATAATCAGAGGAGGATCCACTGGGGGAGGAGGCACGCCCCTCCCAGAAGCCTCAAATTTTGCTTTTTTTCAATATAAAATAGCCCGAAATTGCTTCCACTGACGCGACGCGACGCTTCAGATTTCAAAATTTCGCAGGCGTGCCCGTCCCCCCCCCGAAAAATTTTCTGGATCCGCCATTGAATATAATGGAGGGAGGAGACAGTTATTTCTATGAAGCCCCTCCCACCTTTTAAAAGAGCAAATTTCAAACCAATATTTTACGTCTGACAACATTGGTTCAAACTCGTATAAGGTCCATGATCTTTGGGTGGTCTACGGATATGCGTATCATGATTATCACAGTTATCATAGTATCAATGTCTGATGTCTACGCGCAGTAATTGCTTTACAGCATGGTAACGCAAACACATGCAGATAGATAATACATATACCTATGTGTACTACACACATGGAGTGTATACCGTACAGTGGTCTACCGAGCTCAAATCTATCTGCTCCTGGTTTTAACCGTTTTGTCGGGGTGATAACCTGCACGCTATCGGCTATACAGCTGCGAAAGTACCGATTCACCGATTCGCCTCGCTAATTCTCGGCCTGTCTTGCTAGTGAATTTCATTTGGTCTCTTACTTGCTGTTTCCTTAATCTATTTTCAACATCGATAGCAGAGCGCGGCGCAGTTTTGATTGCATTTCTCAATTTGGTGGGGATGTATGTATCCAATACAGGGTGTCACAACATTAAACTTTTACATTTTGTGGACGCATATTGTAAAGGTCAATTATAGAGTTCCATTTCCTGTACAAACATGTTCAAAAATGTTTATATGTTCCGAGCTGCAGCCCAATTTTTTTTAAAAAATTAACGGTTTTTGTTTTTTAAAACCACGCGTCCACACTTAAAAAAAACTCCCTGCTTTAAGAGATGGGGCTTTTTGGATTTTTACTAATTTTTTACTAATTTGAGGGGAGACGGGACATTGCTTACTGAATGCCTCCACGTAACCCAGTGGCGGACCCAGAATTTTTTTCTAGGGGGGGGGCGCATATGAAATTTGAAATTAGAATCGTCGCAGGAAGCAATTTGGGGCTATTTAGCAGTAGAAAAAAAGGTAAAATTTGAGGCTGTAGGAGGGGGGGGCTGGTGATAACACCCCCCCCCCCCCCCCGTGGATCCGCTACTGGCTCAACAACTTGATGTGCAAGATAACGGTATCTTTATTTCTTCTAAAATGAAGATGTAAAATGAAGAAACCTCAAGCAGCTTTGCGTTTAGTTACGTAATTAAACATCTCTGTTGGATAAAGGGAAAAACTCGTATTTCCCACTTCAGCTAGTCTAAAAATCATACAGCTGCAGCTTATTGCGCATATGCATCAAACGAGGCACTATCAACGCCAAAAGTAAGTTTCATCTGAGAAATGTTCCTTCCATCGAGAATCTGTCGCCGGTAATAAATCAAAACTTTTTAGTAATTAAGAGATTAACTTTACTGGAAACATTTAAGCCATCTAAAGTTTCAAGAATGTTCAAAAGCTGAGCAATCAACCCAGGCAGTAGCGCATATTTTGGCAACACTGCAATGCGTCCATTTAAACTCTTGTAAAATATCGATTCAAGTGAGCAACTTCAAAAATGCGACCTTTTCTATACGGTTTAATGAAAGAAACTTTTGAAGATGGTTTTTTTTTTGTGACGTCAATAGTACATTTAAATGAACACATTTTAGACGAGACAGAAGCCTCGCACACGCACAGTAACTGAAGAGCTGATTAAATTTAAGCATTTGAGTGCAAAAACAACAGCTCTTAAAACGGAGATGTATTGTTATTGCAACCAATGCCTTAATCTCTGTGCTCACATTTTTAGAGGAAATCGCAAGAGCGAAATCTCTCGGCGGGAGCGAGAAACGCAGGGAGGTTCGGGTGGAGAGGAAAGGTAGTGGGGGAGGGGCTGTGTATAACTCATTAGGTTACAAAATGCAAGGAGTCAAAATGCATTCTACAGTAATAAAGTAAAAAATGATCTCCCGTCGCTCGGCTTGGGCCCTCTATCCTGATTCGCGACGGGTTACGCTTGTCGAACATGTCCCCCTTCCCCTCCCCCCTTTGGAAGAGGGGCGAAGATGGACCCTCCGCGAGGGGTGAGAAGAGAGCCTCGGGTGGAGGGGGGAGAGGGAAGACCGCGGGGCGCGGGGCCCTCTCACTTTGTATCGCTGACATGTTTACAACACTCGGCGTTGTACTTGTCGAGATTTATTGGACAATTAAATTATTACTTAATAAGTAGTAAGTGCAATATTTTATTTGTCTATGATCCGCCAGGTAGCGTACCGTGCAGAATTGGTTTCCATCGAGCCCCTCCAACACCCCCCTCCCCCCACCGGGTCATCTCTTTCTCTTGCCGTTGCATTTCATGCTCTTTATGAGAACACATGATCGAATTCATCGGTTCTTGCACGCTGATCGTCCAGCATGGTTGTCGAATTTGCGAAATTGATGAAGTTTAATTTTAATTTATTGTTGACTTGAACAATTTGAGACACCGAAAATTCGAACGGTCGAAGGGGAAATTTATTATTTCTTTTTGCTTTATCAGTATTCTTTTTAAGCCGCTACCAACAAAAATCATGCGTCAGAGCTGGTCGTATGTTCATTAATGACTTGAGATACGCTCTTTGAATTCCGGTTTTCAGTACTTTCAAGTTTAACAACATTTAGAGAATACTTTAAGCCTACAATGTAAGATTTTAGGCGAGTCCAGAACATTTTCTGAGCATAAAGAATCTTATAGGTTCAATCCCCCCCCCCCCCCCCGGAAGCGTTTCTTCTCTCTAAAAGATGATCGATTATCGTTCCTTTCTCCATTTGAATCTGTGCAAAAGTATCGATTTTTCAGCAGTTCAATTGCACCTCTTGAGGATCGATTCTCCTCTACAGATTCATATTGAGGGGAAGTCGATATCTTCTCTCTACAATAAGATCTCGATTATCGTTCCATTTTCCATTTGAATCTATGCAAAAGTATCGATTTTTCGGCAGTTCAATTGCACTTACTGAGGATCGATTCTCCTCTACAGATTCACATTGAGGAGACACCAATATATTTCTCACTTAACGATCCGTTACTGAAAACAAAAAAAAACTGTAGGGAACACCCTACGAACACTTCCTCGCTCATCAAATTTAATCTGGGGGGAGATCCTCAGACCCCCCTCCCCTCCCCTTTAATATTCTGGGGGAGACCTCCAGACAGCCCCCTTTAATATTTTTGGGGAGACCCCCAGACCCCCCCTTTAACATTATGGGGAAGACCCCCACACCCCCCTTGTCCATATTATAAATATTTAAGTGTTTCCCTTTTTTGACCAATTTTCACATTGATTTTAATAAAAACCATTTTCATCCATGACTAACCTAAAAATTAAAATTTTAAAAAAACAAAAAAGTCCCTTTGAGGAATGTTAATAGCAACATCTCTGCAAAATTTAGATACATATGGATCAATGGTTCAAAAGTTATGCTCGGTTTCACATTTCTCCCCAACAGACAGACAGACAGATAGACAGAGGGACGCCACAGAAATTTTAACCCACGTATGCCCATTGGGTCGTTAACGACCCACTTACAATGGTTTTTTTTAGACCTAATTACAGTAAATTTAGGCCAATTTAACTCAAAAATCTATGTTGTGACCATTCAGCACCTGTAATTTGGCTGGACCAGAAAATTTCACAATTTTTAAATTTTAATTTTTTTTTAACTCTATAAGATGGTGTTTTTTGAAAAAAAAAAAAACCCCCAAAAAACACCCAACATGTTCAAAAAAAGTTGGGCATATATGGGTTTAGCATTTACTCCTCCCTACCACATATGGTGGAGAAATATTAAAAATTCAGGGATGGACGTTCTTTAATATGTAGTATTAGGCATGATGAGAGCCAATTATTTTATAATTATCATGATTTACTTAGTCGCAGCGGGCCAAGTATCGAAACAAAATACCTTGAAAATCTCTGCGCCATCGCGATACTTTCTCAACTTTTCTAATTTCGTTAGAGTGAGAAAGTAAAAATAGATGTATATCATGAGACCCTACGAGCGGATTTGCACCGGGAAATTAACGCAGCAGCGCCTACTTTGGCAACGATACAAAAAATCCGCTGCCCCTCCCCCTCTTCCCCCTCCCGATTACCTTCCTCCTTTCGACGTAACATAATATACAAGACGCGGTTTAAATGATAAAGCTGCAAATTGTGAATTCATCATACTGCTTGACGCTTTTTGAGAGGGAGTCGTGGACTCCGGAGTCGAGGCAAAGGCGGATACAGGACTTGGTCTTCCTCTCTCTCTTTCCATTTCAAAGCGTGCGTTAGAAAAGGACGAAGATGGGGGTTAAAGTCACGTGATGGCCCCCTTTACTATCCTTTTCTAACACAAGCATGCAAATGGACGGAGAGAGAGATATATGAATTCCTGTATCTATACCCATAGTCAAGCCGAGTCGCGACTCGCGCAGGGCTTTAGGTTGATAAACTGTAAGCCAATATACAATTATATCAATTGGTACGGTATTCAATAAGCCATACGCGACTGCGCAGTGAGCAGGCAGTGAGCACCATGCACCGATGCAGCTCACTTCGGTCTTCGGTGAGAGTTCTTTGTCCTTCGCTTATATGCCTTTGCCTTTTGCCTGGGCTCGACCATGTCGACGTTCGATGCCTTTTTGATTTATTCAAACGCAAGATGAAAATTACGAAATACGACCCGTTTCACGATCGACTCTTTTCCCTTTCTCTAATGGGCCGCATTTCACATTGGGTTTTGCATCATGTTAAAATGATCTTCTTGAAACTAATACAGACTTTTTGTAAAAGGGGTTCATGAAAATCTTTGACCAAATCTTCGTGCAATATGGAATCTCCATGAATTAGTACAGAAATCCTTGTAAATAATTAGGGATTTCCATACATTTTCATGTAAATTTGGTTAAGGATTTTCATGGACCATTTTTACCAGGGAAGGGTGAGATATCGGACGGAGAAAAATTGTCCACTGAAAGTAGTATAGACCTCTCATAAAAAGTTCCTGAAAAGGATTTATAGCAGTTTTTGGGAGAATTCTGGTCTTTTTACGTAGAATGTTTAGCATGCACTTTGGTCAGGAATGCTGCGGATTTTGCCACCGCATTATTCTGGTCGAAAATACCAGAATATTAAACAGACCAGAATTTTCTTGAAAACTGTCAGGATTTCTCATCGGGAACGTATTTTTAGAATTTTGGTCATTTATTAAAGTGGAGCATTTGTCTATCTGCCTGATTAATAGACTATACCAAGTAGATTTTTTTCCATCAGCTTAAGAATAGGTCTTGACTTTGAAACATTTTTCGGAAAAAAGCTTGACTGAAAATCTCACCAGCGAGATTACTGCATTTTTTAGTTTAGCACGTTGTGCGTTCTTAAGGTATTATTCTGTTTTTCAAAATTGAAAACTTTGTTTAGGTACAAGTCAAAGTAAATGGCGGGGTTAACCACCCCCACCCCCACCCCCACCTTCAACTTGAGTCTGTTGTATACAAGGAAGAGCGCCACAAACCAATGCTGTCATTTTGCATTATGTGCTTAATCACATACAACAATCCACCACGATTACTCGACCGGTTGGAGCAAAAATTTCTGATTTGCGTGGATCTACAAATAAGCCATTGTTATACATCTCTATTTATGTAATCTTTGCTTATACCGTTAGAATCAAGGATGAATAATTGTAGAATGACATTAAATACACGCATAAAGGCATGCGTTATGAAAAATTGATGAAAAATAATCGATTATTTCCCATAGGTTCAAATGGGAGAAAAGCAACAATCGATGAAGGTTCACGAGTCGCCACTAGCCGCTTTTGCCGTATCAAACCGTCGAAGAACTGCCTCAAACTCTGCCTGAAACTCAGCTCATAATTTCAAAGGCGTTCTCGGCAACACATAAGCTGTTTAATGTTTATGGAGCGACGATTACTGTTAATACGGTGAATCCCTTCGATAGTAATTATTCTCGTATTAACGTTCCATACTCAGTACTCACTCACTCACTCGCGTATCAAAGAGAGAGGGAACCGAACTATTAGTGTCACAGAAGTCGTGGGAAAAACCATTTAGTAAATTAGAAAATAATATCGGAATCAGTTTTTAAGATGGTATCGCTGACTAGAAAACAGGTGTACATCAACTTGCGCGCGCCGCGTGGCCGCAGACGAAGCCGCGGTCAGCTCTCAGGCGAGTATAAAAGAAGCGAAAGAGCGGTCAGCGCGACGCGGCGCTGCCGCATCCCGTATCGCACCACAGCCCATGGTTGCCAGATTTATCAAAAAATAAATAAAAAAATAAATTAAATAAATAAATAAATAAATAAATAAATAAATGAATAAAAAAAAAAAAAAAAAAAAAAAAAAAAGAACAGAAAACAAAACAAACAAATAAAACAACAAAATGAAGAGAAGAAGAAGAAAAAGAAAAAAAACACCGAATATAAGATAATAATTGTCGACTTCATGATTGGATTTTAAAGGTCGCGGGTTTTCATCGGTTACTTGAGGGCAAAAATCCAAGGGTAGTTACGCTCCATATTCCTGTATGAAAAATGTTCAAAACAACATCCGTCGGTTGTCCAAGTTGGTGTTTCGAAAACTTTTGCTGCATAGTATAGTGAATCATGCATTCCAAAGAATGGAGCAGTTTGAGGTTCCGAATTTAGTGTTTTTTACAAAGGAAATGAAAATAATTGATGCGCTGAGAACAAAGGTGCTTTTCGGTTGTTCCTGTTTCCCAGTTTCGGTGTTGCAAACACGAGTAAAGTTTCAAAAAATCGTGCGTGCAATGACGTCAGGAACAAGATATTAATTTAAAACAATTATTTTGGGCTGGAATCGTTTCTCCGTAACTATGACACCTATGTTAGAAACCAAATGCATCCTTCTCTCCAACTCACCGAGCAATTTCATTTGCATACTAAAAACCGCCAAATTCAGACTTTTGCAACTGTAATGGGTATGTTGCAAACTTTGACTATACGGCCTTACGAAAGGTTGATTCCAGATTCCTACGTAAAATCCTTTGAAATATATTGAGAGCATCAAAAAGTTACAGAATCCACTAAAAAACTCAATAAATCCGCTTAACCAAATTCAAAGATGGCGGTCGAATAAGCGAGTCATAAGAGGGGAGTCCCGTCTAGTAGTAGCTTTTTCTTTCCGTTTGTGAACATACATAGAAAGTTGAAAGTTGTTCTCAGCATAGAAAGTTGCGATAAGATGGGACTCCCCTATTGTCACCTGCGCATTTGACCGCCATCTTCAAATTTTGTTCAACGCGTTTATTGAGTTGTGAATGGTTTTTGGAAATTTCTGACGCTATAAACTTTATTTCCAACTTACTTTTTTAAGAATCAACCCTCCATACCTTGGTGAAAGTGCTCGATGAAATTTTCGTGACCAAAATTCAGTGGGTAATTATTATTTTTATTAAATTACAAGGAAATTCTTTTGGGACCCCATGAACAGCCCACGGAATTCCATGAAATTCTATGAAACAATAAGAAGTGACCCATAACTTCACGAAATTTTAAAGAAAATTAATAATATACGACGGAATTCCTTGACACTATATAGAAAAACAAAAATAGCCCACGGAATTCCATGAAATTTTGTGAGAACTTAATAAATTTCCATGGAATTCCTTAAAATTTTATGGTAAAATAACACAGAGAAAAATACTTCGGTAAAATTTGATCACCGAAATTTTCGGTTAGAGGAACCGAAATTTTCGGTCCTGATACCGAATGTTTCATTAGTAATACTGAGTATTAGGTAAGGGCGGAATTTGGGTCATACTTACCGATTTCTTCGGTACGTACGACCGAAAATTTCGGTTATCAAAATAAGTCGAATTTTCAGTTCTAACGACCGAAGCATTTTTCTCTGTGAAGAATTGCCCGCGGAATTTCATGAAATTTTATGGAAAAATGAAAATTGCCCGTGGAATTTCGGACACGGAAATTCATGGAGCTTTTTTACCAGGGCAATGCTGCGGCGAAAGTTTGCAATAGACCCACTTCGGTGATTTTTGCCAAACACGGCAATCATGGTCGAAGCATGGTTGCGCAGCGCCTCTCGTTTGAGACGCGCTTGCGCAGCATCTATCCTTCCCAACACCCAACACACCGAACATCCACCAACATCCAACATCCAGCATCCAGCAACCCGCTAGTTGCATTTTATTTTCTCATTAATCTTGATACCGGATAAGAAAAACGCTGTGCTGAGCCAAAGCTTCTGCTACCTCATCCTCATCCTCCTTTTCGTCCTCTCCATTCTCCAATCCCCGAGACATAATTATGACAAAATTGTCTTTTTATTTTTGCCGCTTAATTTACTCCATTCGCGTTCGCATTCGAACCGCAGCGCAGCGCATACCACAGTGTTGTATTCCTGCTTAGAGGCAACGATGCCCACTGTCCATGTCCACGTCCATCCATAGCTTCCTTTCCTTAAACCCTCATAGCTCACACCATGTTTTCAAAATGTTTTTAAAATTGTTGGAAAATGAGAGATCACTTTGAAAATGTTTCATGGAAACGGTCTTTGAAAATAGTGTACACTGTTAAAATCAGCCGAGAAATCTAGAAAGAAAATACGTCTGAGGGTACTAATGACTTTGCAAAGGATAGTCCCCCCACCACGAAAATTGCCAAAAGACATTCAAAACAAAAGTCATTTTACCTACCCTCCTAGACCCATAATTTTGATTGGAAGCCTCGAGGCCCGAGGGTTGTACGGCATCAGATCTCTCAATTCTTCAACGAAAACAAACAAACGAATACTATCAGCTAGTCAACGGAACGAAGGGAGGAGTCGCCAGTTCTTTCGAATGAACAAAACCAAAAAAAAACCCACTTCATTTCCAGTGCTATTAATTTAGGGCGGGAATTTAAAAAAAAAAATTCAATGAGGTACACAATTTTTTTTTTTTTTTTTTTTTAAATGAAATTAAGAAAAATTAAATAAAAATTGATAAATTAATAATTTTCTTAATAATTAATTCATAATTAAAATTCATTCAGTAAATGAGGAAAAACAGAAAAACATGCTTCGGTTGCGCTGACAAAAACCTTCGGTAGAAAAATGACTCAAAAATGACTATAGTAGAGCTAACCAGAGGTTTTGTACGCCTAACTAAAGATATTTTGCCCGATGAACTAAACATTTGGTTGGCTCAACTAAAACTTCTTGCTAGGTCGTTTATCTACCAGAGAATTTGTCAGCTCTACCAACGACCAACGTGTTTTTCCCCCGTTTTTTCCAGTGTAAATGGGAAAAAATGCGTGTAACTAATTTATTGTAAGTATTAACTATACGCAAAAACATCAGTTCAGTTCCTTTCTCTCCGTACACTTCAACAAAATAAGAAGGAAACGGTTCGTTTGTTCTGGCAACCCCAAGAAAGAACTCCCCCCCCCACCACCACCCCTTCGACAACTCAACCCGCTCCCCGCAGTTGCGATTATAGGATTCGTGGACGACGTGTCGATACTACTAACACTTCAACCTCGTGTCAGTGTCAGTGTGTGTGTGTGTTTGTGTTTGTGATAGCATGCCATCCGCATTTTAAACTTACAATCACGTGAGCGTGTGTGACTGCGTGCTTACAACCTACCTTAAAGCTAGATATCCTCTGCGCTCCTCTGTGTTGCCACTCACGTCATTGATCTGAAGACGGCATAAGATTATCACTCAAAGCTTAAGGTGCACTGTGAGTGGTACATGCTCTACGCCGCACAGTGGAACGATTCAAAGGGAGGGGTTTGGACATGGGATTTATGATTAAAAATGCAAAATTGAATGTTTTTTTAGTAAAAAAACAAACTATAAAGGGTGAATCTCATAGAAAGTTTAATGATAAAACCAACGAAAACACTTTCAAACCTGTACGTTACGTATTAACAAAGATACAAGCATTCGAAGTTACTATTTGCCGTGCCTGGCCTCCCCCATTGACTTGCTCCACTGTGCGCCGCGTGTGTGTGAGAGTGTTTATTTTATCGTCGGTGTTTATTTTATTTTAGGAAGCTCCGATTCAACGTACGTTCTGTTACGTCGCGTAAGACGCCGCGCCGTAAGCATGTCGCTCACCGAAAACTTTGCAACTAAAATTCATTAGAGCTCGCTTTAAGGGTGGAGGTTTAAAGGGTATGTTTTGAATTTCACAGGGAATGAAAGTTAAGTAGAATTAGAGGCACGCCTACGTAGGAGATTTTAGCAGTGGCGTATACCGTGCAATTTGGCAACGTTGCAGCACTTAAACCCATTAAAAACATTAAAAAGATCGAACCATTGGTTGTGCGGTGAACACTTTCGTATTCGACCTTTGACATGGGTTCAAATGGACACTATATAACATTGCCAAATTTCACGCCACACCACTGGATTTTACATCGCCTGCCAGAAAATATAGTAACTCTCACCGGATAATTTTATTGATAAACGCATCCGAGAGTCCTGCAATTTGCAAATTTTGAATTACCAGATTTTTCCATGGTTTCTAATTATATTCTGGATTTTTTCTATGGTGAATGAACTCACCCCCTTGAAAGAATGTGGAATTTTCCGTTTGGAACGAAATTTCGTAACGGACTAATTTTTTGTTTGTTTTTTCTCAAAAGCTTTCCTCTGATTGACAGTAAAAAGCATTCGTGCGCGTGCTTCAGGTACTTGAGTTCAACTATGTGGGATTCTTGAGCCATCTCCTCAATCTTTGGAGAGAAACATTGGCGCACCGAAGGGGGTGGTTTTAGGGTATTAACCCCCCCCCCCCCCCAAGCCTCAAGATTTTGCCCTAAAAAGGTCATCTTCGGCCAAAATTGCTTTAAACCTCCCCCCCCCCCCCCCAAGGCCTCAGAAAATGGAAAATTTGCGCTGAAACCCCCACCAAACTTATAAAATGCTCGGTGCGCCACTGGAGAGAAAGAATCCGCACCGAAAAATAGTCACTGAAGGGGCTCAGCCCGCTCAGCGACTTGTGGCCAATCGATCTTCGATCCTCGATCCGTTCCCGCATTTGAACATCGGTCGGCATGATTATCGATTAACTGGGGATGAATGCTTTTCGACAGGTTAACATGCGGTGAAATTATCAGTCAGTCGCAACTAAACCCATGCAAAAGTATCGACTGACCGAGGATCCATTCTTTTCAACACATTTACATGCTGAATATATCAATGAATCGCATATATGAACTTATGCAAATGTACCAATTGATCTAGGATCGATTTTCTTCAGCAGGTCTATACGAAGAAGATATTGATAAATCTAATGATCCTATGCAAAATTATCGATTGACTAAGGATCGATTCTAGCTATTTCATAAGTTTGTATGGAGAAAGTATCATAATATCGCATGAACCTATGCAAAAGTATCGATTGATAACGGTTCGATTCTGTGCCATGTTATGTTCGTACTGAGGAAATGTCAATACATCGCAACCACTTCTTTCGTATCGCGTAAAACGCGCGACGTCATTGTTTGACGTGGGATTTATCAAGAGCTTCGAGCATTCATACCCCCTTCCTCCCACTTCCTCCTCCCGGAAGCGTCCATCCGACCGCCCCCGCCGCAATCTCGACCGTCCGCGTGCGTCGTCGCCGAGCAGCTCGCTGCACTGAAAGAATCGCTCGCGCGTCGCGTCACGACTCGCGACTCGCGCCCGGCCCGATCCGCCCGCCCTCGGAAGCTGACATGCGTGTCAACTACCAACCAGGCGCCGTCTCACCATGGACCAATCAAATTCGCTCGCCCGGCCACCACCCGCTCAACCCCCTCTTCGGCTACCCTGTCATCAGAATCTACCTATAATAAATTGTAAAAGAGGTTATGCACTAGGAATATTAATACAACAGCTTCTACTCTCTCTCCCCCTCTCTCTCTCTCTCTTTCTTTCTTCTTGTTCTTGCTCTCTCTTTCTCTCTCTTTCCTTCCCTCCTTCTTGCTATCTCTCTCTATTTTCTCCACTCTCCACCACTCTCTCTTTCTCTCTCCTTCCGTCTCTCCTTCTTGCTATCTCTCTCTATTTTCTCTTCTCTCCATCGCTCTCTCTCTCTCTCTCTCTCTCTCTCTCTCTCTCTCTCTCTCTCTCTCTCTCTCTCTCTCTCTCTCACCCTCTCTTACCCTTTCTCAATCTCTGTCTCTATACCTTTTTCTCTCCTTCTCTCTTCCTCTCTATACAATTTCCAGTACTTCCACCATTTCTTTCTCTCTCTTCCCCTCTCACTATCACATATTGCTTTTCATCTTTCCCCCGCTCCTTTTCTAATTTTAATGCCAGTGAAAGTACAAACATTGTTTTCTGGCCTGCAGTTAACTCGACTTTGCTTTCCTGTGCAGTGTGCATCATAATGCATGCGGAAAAAGGAGAAACAAAAAGTGATTATTTTTAATTTAAAAAGTTTATAATCCTGCGATGTAGGTAGCTAGGGGTATTGGTAAAAACTTTTCATTATAGTTCGTTTTCCTCGATTTCTAAAAATAAATATTCTCCTTTTTATTTCCTCCATTCCTTTTTTCGTTCCTGAACACGTCCGATAATTTTGGAGTTGCGTCCCATCGTCAGAGACGGAAAATATGAGGCAAAACAAAAAAAATCAAAAATTGAGAAAATCGGGGGGGGGGCTGTTGCACACTTATTTAACAGATTTAACAGTCGATTCTGGAGTAAAAGCAGTGGCGTAGCGTGCAATTTGGCAACATTGTAATTCCTTCATTTAAACCCATAAAAAAGATCAAACTATTGTGTGTTCGATGAACACCTTTGCATTCAACCTTTTACATGGGTTTTAATGGATACAATACAACGTTGCCAAGTTGCACGCTACGCCACTGAGGAAAAGCCTCCAAAAATAACTATGAAAGCACTAGAAACTTCCGAAATCCATTTCTAAACTCAATAATAGCTTCAATTTTTGAGAGCGTAATGGTGTCGTAGGACAGAAATAATGAAAGATTCCTATCTTTAAATCGTCACTCTACGCTGACAAGGATGATTCACTGAGTATAATTATAATCGCCAGAGTAGTGATCCATATCCGATGAATGGTGCCGTGACACCTGATGACACCGGTGTCAAGGAAAGTTGTCTCATATTGGCCAATTCTTAATGGAGTTATAGTATTATTAGATCATTATTACTACCTTACACCATACCATTACGCTCGGGCAAATAAGAGCGTTTACTACTTAGTTTAGGAGTGGATTTCGGAAGTTTTTCGAGCTATGTCATCGATATTTTTGTAGGTTTTTACACCAGAATCGACTGTTAAATCGCTTAGGAAAAGTGTGGAACAACGCCATTCGGTTTTACATTATTGTGATCTGTATTGGAAATACCAAAAAACGCCTCCTTTCCACTAGCAACACTAGAAACTTCGATCTTAATGAAGGCACACATCGCATCACCGTAGAAGCGGCTCGCGTGATGTGGCAACCCTGCAATTTTTCCATAAAAACGCAGGTAAAACAATCGATTGTTGAGGGGAATGACAGCCTCCTGGAGAATCGATTGTTTTGCATTCGTTTAAAAGGGTGGAAAATCACTGTTCATCGCTGTGATACAGCTCTAAGTATACTAGACCACGCTCAATGCTCCCTAAAATGGACACATGTTTTCATCATTATTCTTGAGTGAAAATCAGCGGCGTATCATGCAACTAAGCAACGTTGTATTGTGTCCATTTAAACCCATGTTAAAGGTCAAATGCGAAGGTGTTCACCAAACACCCAATAGTTTGATCTTTTTCGAGGGTTAAAAAGGGCAAACTGCAACGTTGCCAAATTGCAAGCTACGCCATGCCACATGGTGAAAATGCCGTCAATGTACAGATTTAATGAATTTGGTTCATTTAAACTCATGAAAAATATCGAACAGATAGCGTGCTGAGAAAACTCTCGAATTCGACCTTGTGCATGGGATAGTATTAACAAAAAGCAACGTTACAAAATTGCAAAATTGCACCATTCATCGCACTGGTCATTCCCCTGCAAAGCCCTCTTTTTGTCGATTGTGCGGTATTCATATAACTTTTGGTTCACATTACATCAGCAGTAAGCGGCGTGGTCGAAAATTTTTCGAGGGGGGGGGGGTCCAGGACTCCAGGTTTCGGGGTCCGAAAATTGTAAATGGGGTCCAAAGATAACAAAGTAGGACAAATGTCTTTGCAAACGCAAAAAATGACCTTGTTACGGGGCATAAATGCAGGTGTCAATGGGGGGGGGGGGGTGTCCAATGGGTCTACGCTACTGACATAGGTCTGCTATAATGACACCCTGAAATTCATTCGAGAAAGATTAAAAATGCCGATTGATCTCCGATCTCTCTTTTTCTCTCTCGCTCTCTTTCTAGGAGGAAGAGTGATAAAGAGGGAGCGAAGGGGTGAGCAAGAGCGAGAGAGAGAGACAACGATAGAGGGACGAAAGAGGGTGAACAAATAAATGGGCAATTTAGAGGGATATAAAAGTGGAAGAGGTCTTTGTGATTATTATGTTGCCCTTTTATTAAACTGTTCATCAAATTTACGCGAATCGCTGGTCTTACTTTGTTGGGTCCTTCGTTGTAAATGTTGCATGGTGAATGAGGTGACTCAGACGAGAGACCGAAATTATGGGTTTACGACTAATTTCCCATTCTTAAAAACGAGGCGGGGAAGTAAGCGCCTTTTCATTTTCCCGCTGAAAAAAAAGAAAGAAAGAAAGAAAAAAAGAAGGAAAGAAAACAGAATTTCTCACTGTTTCCTTTCTTCTCGATCTCCACTTTCTCTAGCCTCCTTCCAGATCCTTCAGCCCTTACTCTACCAAGGCGTTTCCTCTGACGAATTTATAATTGAAAAATATACATTTTTAAGACTTTCAAGGGGAGAAAAAAAATGCATATTATTAGTTTGTCCGCGGCTTAAAACTTTGTTCCCCTGTCGAATGCCTTTGATCCAAGTTCTCAACATCCTATATAATCAGATATTACCCGTTAATCAGAGAGTGCCTCATCAAAAGCGTGACCTCGGAGACATTAAGACTCCATGTGACACAGACACAGTACTTCAACATCGACAGTTCGACAGTACATCGACAGTTTTAAAAATGGGAATTTTTCACAGGCCCACATTAGTATCTTAATTCCAACGACAACTTTTTCTCAGAGTAAAAATATTACACTACGATAGGCCTACAGAGAATTTGAAATTTCGAGAGGAAATTGCTTACGAAAATTCTCAAAACTCGAAAAAATAGGACTTATCAGATTATACTATAGTATGTTGATCGACATCTATATTTATGCTTTTAAATATTATTTTGGGAATTATAGCCATTCTTGGGGTGCATCATGATTAAACTTATGAAAGAGCTTGATTCAAAATGGGGGTTTTTCTCCCCCCCCACCGATTTTCCTGAAACTTTGTATTTTGATAGTACTTGATAAAAGTAGTCTTTTTTTTCAAATAAACTTTTTCCAAAAATAATTAGGGGGGGAGTTACAGTGTTGCAAAGTCGCACCTTTCAAAAATTCATAACTTTCGCGTAAATCATCATCCAATTGAAACGCGGTTTTCACTAAAAGATGCGGATTGTAAAGCACTTTCATGCCTTTAAAACCGAATTCCATTTCAATAATTTTTGACTTAGTTATCGTCATTTTTGTGATTTTTAGGCCACTCAAAATCTACTTAAAGTGAAATAAAAAAAAATGTTTTTTTTTTATTTTGACCGGGTTAAAATATGTTTTTCCTCTTTAAATTCTGCGTAAAATGAGCCCAAGCAGAATGCAGGGCAATTTTTTGTTCCGGAGTTATGCATTTTTTAGTAAGCGAAAAACGAGTTTTTTAGGGTGCCCATGAGCGTTCGAGAGAGAGGCTCAAGTCAAATAAATGGAAACGGTATTTTTTGATTTTGATCAAATTAAAATATGTTATTCCTACTTAAATTCTGCGTAAAATGAGCCCAAGCAGAATGTGGGGCGATTTTTTGCTGCGGAGCTATGCGCGTTTTAGTAAACGAAAGTCGAGCGCTCTATGAAGAGGCTGATAGAAGTGGGTAGCCCGGGTAGCCTCAACCACTTGACTTTCGTTTACTAAAACGCGCATAGCTCCGCAGCAAAAAATCGCCCCACATTCTCCTTGGGCTCATTTTACGCAGAATTTAAGTAGAAATAACATATTTTAATTTGATCAAAATCAAAAAATACTGTCTCCATTTATTTGACTTGAGCCTCTCTCTCGAACGCTCATGGGCACCCTAAAAAACTCGTTTTTCGCTTACTAAAAAATGCATAACTCCGGAACAAAAAATTGCCCTGCATTCTGCTTGGGCTCATTTTACGCAGAATTTAAAGAGGAAAAACATATTTTAACCCGGTCAAAATAAAAAAAAACCATTTTTTTTTATTTCACTTTAAGTAGATTTTGAGTGGCCTAAAAATCACAAAAATGACGATAACTAAGTCAAAAATTATTGAAATGGGATTCGGTTTTAATGGCATGAAAGTGCTTTACAATTCGCATCTTTTAGTGAAAACCGCGTTTCAATTGGATGATTTACGTGAAAGTTATGAATTTTTGAAAGGTGCGACTTTGCAACACTGTAACTCCCCCTAATTATTTTTGGAAAAAGTTTATTTGAAAAAAAAAGACTACTTATATCAAGTACTATCAAAATACAAAGTTTCAGGAAAATCGGTGGGGGGGGGAGAAAAACCCCCATTTTGAATCAAGCTCTTTATCAATAACAATAAACTCTTTTATCCGTAAAATACCGTTGAACCCCTTCGTTTGTAAACAGCTTGTTTGTAACCAAACGTGCGAAAACGCATAATATGGCGGCGCCCGTAGAACCTAAAACTCGTTAACCAATCAGACGTTGACTACCCTCTTGTTTTAACTCTCTACATATAGGGACTCTAGTATCCCTAGAGGTTGATCAAACCAAACTCTGTAACCTCACAAGGTAGGTACTTTTACACGGGCGTAGCGTACATCACCTTCCAACAGATACGATGCTGACGATGACACTAGCGGATCCACGATATTGTCCTTCTCTCTTTCTGGCCATTTAAAGGCACGTGTTAGAAAAGGATAGAAGAGGGAGCGAAAATCACGTGACTGCCCATATCTATCCTTCTCTAATACACATGTTCCAATGGGATAAGAGAGAGAAAGATAGATTCCATGGATCCGCGAATGGACGGTGCATGGGAGCTCAGTTACACAAATACGATTTAATCAAAGGACCCAAAGGCGTTGTCGTAATTTTTAAAATAAAAGCAAATAAAATACCACAGACGTTATTGATGCTCAGGAATAAATCAGAAAGATTTTCGTTGGATAAAGCTGATAAGTTTAATTTGTTACAGAGTGAAATATAAGACTGCATACATTCAAGCACGGGAAGGAAAAGCGCTGAAGAGGGGGAGGGAGTGGGGGCGTCGGGGTTAAGAGTTCAGATCCCGCTCCGCGCTGGCAATAACAAAGGGGCTTTGATTCTCTCCTCTCCTGCCTTTTTTTTTTTTTCTCTTGTTTTTCTTTTTAGTGTTTTTTACTTGGGAGGAAATTATATAGTGTTATGATTAGCATATTAAGTGCACATCTTAAGTGTCGACAGATGTTTTTACAGGAACAAACTGTTAATCAAACTTTTTGCTCATAAAAACTGCTCTCAAGTTTTTTTTTTTTTGTTTTTTGTTTTTCTTTCTTGCTTCCTTTCTTTTCATTATAATTTATTGCCAACTTTATTTGTGCGGGTGTTAGATATTCACACTTTATACTTTATTTTATTTTTTTTTTTTGCTTTATTTTCTTTATTTTTTTCACTCCAAGTTGCTTTCACTGAAAGGGTTGCTTTTCTAGACGTCTCCGTTGCTGCTCTCTTACTCCGACAGCATTTGCTCCGGTTTGATTATTATTTTTACCTCCCCTGCTTTCTATCCTAGGTATTTCTTTTCAACACATTTTCCAAGTTTCCTTGGGCGCAATATTGAATGGAAAGCCTCACAAACGCGAAATTTTTTTATATAAACTCAAAATTCCAGAGCATATGTTTTAATATGCAGCAGCGGCTCGTGCAATGTGGCAACGATGGATTCTCTCCTTTTAAAACTATTCAAAAGTATCGATATAGTGGGGGTGCAATTGCACCTCCTGAAGATCGATAGTTTAACATAGATTCAAATGGAGAGAATCCATCGTTGCCACATTGCAGGAGCCGCGCCACTGTCAATATGGCATCTAAAATACGTAAAAGAAACATAATCAAAGGTCTAAAAGTCATGGCTGTAATTGCCATCATATTTTTAAGTAGATTTTCATCACAAGGCTTGAGAGCAGTGGCGGACCTAGAATAATTATGGGAAGGGGGCGGGGGGGGGGAGGAGGCACGCGTGCGAAAAAAATTTGCAGGACGCAATTATCCGTTATTTTCTTCTGTTTTTTGGAAGAAGGTAAAAATTGAGGCTTTTAAAGTAAGAGGGAGGAGGAAGGAGTTTCCTTATCCTCCCCCCTCCCCTTTGGATCTACCACTGGGCTTGAGAACAATTTTCAGGTTCAACAACGCCAGTGCACCAGAGTTGAGATTTCAGATTTTCATCATTGCGTCACCCGAATCTTATTGAGTACAAAAAGAGTTTCCAACGTGAGACCGAAAATTCACCAATGCATTCTGATTTTTTAAAAATAGTTGTGTCTGTTCTTCTCCGAAAAGTTCTAAGTCTCGGACAATACCGCCTCTACTCATACCCGGCTGCTCTGTTTCGAGATCGAGGAGGTTATGTTCGCGTCTTGGTATACGTAAGCTTATGGCCCGCTTATGGAGTATCGAGTATTTTGTTGGTTTTTTGAAGTTCAACCAAAATTGGAAAAGCACGTCAGTAATGAAAGTTTTGGGCTTAGTTACTTACATAAAGTATTAAAAGACTTGAAAATCATATTTAAAGAGGATAAATCACGATTTTGAATTTCATCAACATTGCACTCTCCATAAACTCTGTATACCAAGATGACCCTAACCTCAACGAAGCAGCTTGGTATGTGTAGAGGCGGTATTGCCTTGGAGTAGCACCCGAACCTGATAGTTTTCCTTGCGCGAAGTAAAATTCTGTTGCATGAAGGAGAATCACTGTCGCAACAAGGAATCTTTTACTTGTAGCAGCAGACATTTTCCTTGGGTTAGAGGAATCCCCTTAGTGAATATTTCACTGTGTAGTTTCTTTAACACAAACTAAATATACCTTGGATTAAAAAAAAATTCTCTCAGTGTATGTTTTCAGCGATGCACAGTTTTGTCATTGGCACCAGAGATATACTACAAAAAATTGGTAAGGCAATATTGGCCACGTGCGATGAGATACCTGAATACCTGATTGGACACAGGAACACGAACACTGTATTGTTATCAAGTAAAATGCGTTCATATTGGCATACCTAACAACTCCCATCTCAATATCTGAATCCCTTATAGTGCAACACATTGTTTCGGAGGATGAGGAGGGGGAAGGAAGCCGCAGTGATAGACGTAGCCGAAGCCAGGAACTTCTCCCCCCCTCTCTCTCTCTCTCTCTCTCTCTCTCTCTCTCTCTCTCTCTTCTCTCTCTCTCTCTCTCTCTTCTCCTCTCTCTCTCTCTCTCTCTCCCCTCTCTCTCTCTCTCTCTCTCTCTCTCTCTCTCTCTCTCTCTCTCTCTCTCTCTCTCTCTCTCTCTCTCTCTCTCTCTCTCCTCTCTCTCTCTCTCTCTCTCTCTCTCTCTCTCTCTCTCTCTCTCTCTCTCTCTCTCTCTCTCTCTCTCTCTCTCTCTCTCTCTCTCTCTCTCTCTCTCTCTCTCTCTCTCGCTCCCTCTCTCTGCCTCTTTAACTGTATGTGTTAGAAAAGGATGGAGTGAGGGATACTGTCACGTGACTTCAGCCCCTGTTTCTGTCCTTTCTAACACGTGCAGTTAAATTGACAAGAGAGAAAGAAAAATTCCTGGCTACGGCTGTCGCCTATATGGATAGAGATGTCTTGCATAAGTATAAAAAGTATTCGAAACAAAAAGAATAATAATTCTGAACGAAAATTTAATAAAAAAGGAAGTTAATTTTCGATACCAAAACCGCTATTTGAATTCCTAAAAAAATTATTTTTGAAATTACAAAATGTCATTTGCGACAGAATAGAAAACCATCCGCAAGAACTTCTTGCGATATCAAACATTTAACTTCTGGGTATATCAATTAAGTAGGATTTCTAGCATGGAAAATTCCTACCCCCCCCCTCTTTTTTGACTAGAATTTCTATTCAGAAATAACATGATCTCCTTTTGAGACTTTTAAATTCTTCGCACAATCGTTTTCACCTTTAACTCTTGCCTATATTAATCGATCAAGCCTCCATCCAAATCAAAAATTTACGAAGATTTTCAACAGTCCGCACGGCACCAAAAAGTAAAAGAGGAGGATAAATATCACTCGAGAGAAACTTTTTTGAAAAAAGCAAGAAACAGAAAAAAGGGATGAGTCAGCAAGTTTTTAATTGAGCAAACAGTTAAGAAATAAATTGAGTTCTATAAAGAAAATCTTGAAAGTTTTAATTATAATGTATAGAGGGATCAAGCCGCGGCCCAGCCTATCCTCGAAACAGGTATCAGAATCACCCACAGGAGGGAGGGACGATTTAAAAGTGATTTCCGGCGCGCGTAAAATAATTCTCGATGAGGGAGAGATAGATTGAAGCAAGGGCGAGGGGTGGGTGGGGAGGAAAGAATGGAAGGGCGAGGAATGAGTTTGAATGTGAAAATGATATCCACAGACTGTAAAACCCCACAACAACAATTAAAAGCTAGGGGACCAGGATTCGTCAGTGGCGCGGTTCGGCGGAGGTTTTAAAAAGGTCGATAAAGCAGACGGAAGCTAACTTTTTAGTTGCTCTCCAACTTTTGTCATTCGTGGTTAGTCATAAAAGAATTGTACAGAAGTGAAGTATCAAGTAAGTCACTGCCCCTGCGAAACAAGTATAGCAATTATACCTTGCGCCTGCCGCCGAGGCTCATGCAACCCGCCGAACGCCGCCGAAAAAAGGAGGAATTACCATTAGAAAAACGGAGGGAAAACCCCGTGGAGTGCGAGGCGGAACTTTGGAGTGGCAGGGACTCCGGCGCCGTGGTCGGGGAGGGGGAGGAGGAAGGGGGAAATTACCTTTGGGGGTTCATTTCCGTGAAATTTTAATACCCGATCCTACCGCCACCCCTTCCATGGTATCACCTTGACTTACGTTGTCTCAAAAGAAGAAGAAAAATAAAGGAAGGAAAAAAAAAAGTTTTCTTTACACCCTCCGCTTCAATGACTTGACTCTTGCTAATCCAATATCGACACTCTATATTTCTCCTCCTCCCCCCTCCCCCCACACGGTGCATCCCCTGCCGCCTAGTGATGTTACACCCCTCGGTGGTAGAATTTATTGTAACCCCTGTTCTTCTGTTTTTTTTTTTCTTCCCCCCCCTTCCCCGAAAGTTCAATAGGCGTCAGTAACGACTTAAATTCTTACCATCCTGCAGACTTATTTATCACCCTGAAGCTCGTGCCTTCCCGACACACGACTGAACCAGCTTAAAGCTGTTGTGGCAGCGTTGTATCATTCATATATTTTAAGGGTGCCCAAAAAACATTGGCGGATACGTGGGGCGGAGTGGCACTCCCCCCCCCCCCGTTCGGCCAATAAAGGGGGAAAAGAGGGGGAGGAAAGGGAAAAGGAAGAGAGAAAAAATGAAAGGGGGGTCTCCGAGGGGCAAAAATCCCAAGTCCCCCCCCCCCGTTCACGAGGGCTGGATCCGCCAATGCCAAAAAAAAAAAAAAAAAACACACAGAAATATTATTGATATGATTCTAGAATATTTTCAAAAGATTATGAATATGTCTTGAATTTTTTTAAGGTATATTTTTACAGTTTTTTTCAAAATACACTTTGATTTACATTTTTACTCGCATTTTAATTATTGTTATGAAAATATTTGCAAAATGGTTGGCTGAGAAAGGTGTGTTTACCAAACAAACCCAGGCGAAATCAGAGCGCTTTTTTTAACCTTCGATGAAAAATTGTGATAAGTTCAGTAGAAATTGGTTTTAAACGAAAGTTCTAGTGTCAGAGTGGATATCACAGAATTTTAATCCAACTATCCAGCTGAGAAAATTTAAGCTTGTTTCCATTGTGTATCAGTTTCTTTATTGTGCAAATCCTTCCAGAAGAAACCGTTATATCGATTTCTGTGTCTACATAGCCACTCTAAAACACTTACCCTTTCGTTTATATCCAATTTCTAATGTATTTGTCTCAATTTTTACTTAAAACCTGAAATGTTACACAAAGTGAGGCAAACAAACCGAGCCTGTGTGAAAATGTCCATAAGAGATTTCCATCACGACCTCTTTGAAGTCAGTGGAGGCTGGTGTAATTTGGCATCACTGTTTTTCTTCCATTTGAATCTATGAATAACAATCGAATGCTGGTGAAGCGCTGCTTCACAGTCGAATCGATTGTTTTACATAGAATCAAATGGAGAAAATTCATTGCTTCCAAATAGCAAGAGCCGCCACTGTTTGAAGTTCCAATATCTCACTCACAAATCGTCTCTATTGCTATAGCTCGTTGATACCTGCAACCGTTAGGTCCACCGTCTCTTACGTCTCAATTTGTTTCTGAATCGATTAACGTAGAAAAATCCATCAGCCAGAAAGAAACAGAATGAACGCTTGCATAATGCATATCCATCCACTAATTGTAAACCAAAACAGCGAGCGCCTTGATTTCTTAAAGGACGCAAACATCTTTGCACATTACGTTATTCACGACTTCCAAGATACAAGTCTGAGCATTGAACTCTCGACCCGCGCGCGGTCCCGCCTCTTCCTCAAAGTTCATTCATCTTTTGATCTGATTATTTTAACTGATGAATTTTTCGCCCACATCAATGAATCCGCGTAAGAGAGAAGGAACGGGGAAACAAGGATGCGAGGATAAGGGGAACGGAGGAATATCAACAGATTAGCCAAGGAAGGCGGGATATGGGAGTGAGGACAAGATGAGGAGGGGGAGGAGGGGGTGTCGCGAGAATATTTAGGAAGTAATAGGTCTCACAAAAGGCGTAAGAACGTAAGTAGTCGAGTGTCTCCGAGCGCGACCTCGCTGGTAACGCTCGCTCGTCGGGCAAAGTATAAATTAGGCCGTGACGTCACACGGCTTGCTTGGCTTGAATGGAAACAAATCGAATCTCGAACAAAAGGCATTATTATATGAAATAGGGGTTGAGATATATTAGCAGTGTTATTCAATTCCTATGTAAATATACTGATTCGCCTCCTCTCGGAGCCCCACGTCAGTATAGGAAGTGAACTTCCGACTCTTCACCCCCTCCCTCGCCCCTCGCCATTGGCACCCCTCACGCCCCTCCGCACCGCTCCTCTGCACGGCTACGAAAAGTGGCAGCTCAAGGGAGTCCCTGCGTTAATAGGGCGTCATTTGTAAGACAAGGACTCTTAATCAACCCGCCAAGCCTTTCCGATGATAACAATCTGCCTCTTCTCTCAGTCACACTCTCTCTCTCTCTCTATCTCTCTTTCTCTCTCTCGCCCTCTGCATGACTTCGACTCGATTTCCCCTCCCCTCCTTCCATCTCGTCTCTCTTACTCTGTTCTCTTGAAGGAATGAATGTGATGAATTCATTCCGTCGGTGCGGTGTCATCGGGTCTCCTGCTCCTTAATTCGTCAGACCACTCCCCTCCCCTCCCCTCTCGTCGCTTCTTCTCCCTGCCTTATGCGCTCAATCATAATGTAAATAAATAAGATCATCATTTCTGAGCTCTTCATTTCGCTGCCGCGTTTTATTGCATCCTAACTCACTTTGACTCCCTTTAATCACTGCGCTGTTTATTTTAGCGCCCGCGAGGCGAAAGTTAACAAATTTAATGAAAAGGTTAAAATGGTATCTTTTTAATTGCGCGTCTTGGTGCCGGAGGCGGGTTCTGGAATTTGTCTCTCCTATCTCCCTCTCTCTCTCTCTCATTTCTCCGCTCGCATTTAGACGAGAGGCGGCTCGTGCAATTTGGCAACCCTGCAATTCTTCCCTTTAAATTTGAGTAAAACAATCGATCCTGGAAGATCGATTGCTGCAAATTTGTTTCAATAAAGGGGGAGGGGGCACTGTCATCAAATTGCACTGAGATAAACAGTGACCAGAAGCCTGCTCTTTTAGACGAAGCGAGGCGAGATAGAGAGTATTGCAATAAACCCTATTGGTCGAAACGGTGTCACGTGACATATTTGAAGTCGTTCCAGCGCGACTCAGAGTTACATTCGAACGACTCGGATGACTTCAAAACTGTCACGTGACGCCGTTTCAACCAATGGGATTGATCGATACCCTCTATCTCGCATCGTCTCGTTCAAAAGACCAGGCATCAGCCTGCAGATCATTTGTCGAACAAATTTTAGCCAAATGGGGCGCTTGCAAACTTTTTCTACAAGCAAACGAATGGTAAAATTTGATGTAAACACCTGCAAAAATCACGAAAATCACACTAAAAATGTGTAAAATTCAGTAATAAACTCCGAAAACAAAAAATGTAACGGCAAGATTGTGATGGCGGAGCTACGCAGGTATCATTGGAGATTCCTGTCTAATTTGTCACTTTTTCTACGGAAACACAGAGATATTTCAAATTAGATCATGCGAAGCTCCGCCATTCAGATGGATTCTGAGAGTATATTTTGTGATTTTATTAGTGTTCTCTTCGTTATTTTTACAGGTTTTTTATGCAAGAATCAACTCTGCAATCACCTGTAGCAAAAGTGTGCAACAGCCTCATATTGTATGACACGATGGAGTTCCTGATGCAAGGTTTTGCGGTGGACAAAGGGACTATATCAATCAATGCAAATGAGACAATTCACACTGCTTTTTGTGTGAAAATATTAACTTCAAAACTATTCTGAAGCCCAAAAAAAATAAAAAATGAAAAAAAAAAGAAAAAAAAAATCATGATCGGAAAAACCAAGATTCAACCTACTGTGCGTAGCATAAGACAAAAGGAACAAATATTCCGAGCCTGCGTAAAGGCGCTTTTTTACGAAGTCAATAGAAACACAATCAACGGTGGACAAAAACGGTATGGAATGGACCATTGGCGCAGGACAGGGAGCGAGTGAGGTCATTATGTAAATGATGAATGTCCGTGGAGCATGGAGCATCGTTGGTCTAACTACAAAGCTAAGAGGTAGCCGAGGAGTGTACACTGTTTGGGCCGATATTTCTGAGCTGCCATCTCTACGTCAGAGTGGAGACGGTATCAGATGCGTCAAGAACAAATTGAAATAAAAAATCGCGGTTGCGCAACTATTACCTTGTCACTTTTTTCAGCAAGCCTAGGATTGTACACCTAAACCAAGGATTGGGGGGGGGGGCTAAAAGGAGGAGGATCTCAAAATTTGAAAAAGGTCGGGCAACCGGCAACCCCTTTCAAATGATACGTCATCGTCGGGAGAGTATAAAAATGGGAGTAAAAGGGGGGGATGTGAAAGAAAAGTAATCATTATATTCAAAATGGCGGAGTGGGGGCATTTTTAAAATTTAATCTTTCATCGATCATCAATATCATCATATTTCATCGATTATTCCGACTAATAACTTCCGGTTTGCACGAAAATTTTCCTGATTGAAATTATCCCCCCCCCCTCGGGTGGAAAAAAGCGTGATTGGATAAACCTCTAAACTTGTTGGAAAACTGGTAAAAAATGTGAATTTCTTTTCTAACTGCGTATAAGTCTTTAGATATGGGAATGGTAAGCGACCAAAGATTTTTAAAAACTTTGATTAACCGCCAATTTGGAAACGGTGGCGGTTAGTGCCATAGGCGGGCGGAGGTGAGGGAGTTTTAGAAGAGGCTCGACCCCCCCCCCCCCCATTTCGGAAGAGGAAGATTCAGAAAAGGGATGGAAGTGACTTTGCGGTAGCATTCTAGAATTCATCCCTTCATTATCTCGATGCAGAAAAGATCAGGAATTTCAGCGCTTTTCAATATACATATTATATATAGATATGCTACATCACAGGATAATGTTATCTTTTTTGCATGGATGCAGTAAATGGCTGAATTCCAGAACGCTACCCTTTTGAACATTGCAGCGAATAAAAATCGCAATCGGCATTATCCGTTTAAAGTTTTGCCTCTTCAACCTGTAAGAAAGAAAACATGGATTTGTAATCCCTCCCTCATTTTTGATCACACGGAGCGCCTATTCATGGATAAAGACCTCTCACCGACGCAATATACATTCATGCGTGGCAAAGAGATTTTTATCCCTTTCGATATGGCAGCGATGGATTTGCATACCAATATACTGATGCAAAGACTCCGACGGGCGCGGCGGTCAACTCAAATGTTTTGACCCCTGTCCCTCTCATTCTGAAGAGAAACGCCTTATTTTCAATAGCTTTATTTGTTCCTTATCTCAAGCTGAAGACTTTAACCTTCATCAAAAGCATCCCTGCGCCTCGACCCCTCGCTATCAAGATCTCGCACCCCCAGCCACAATATCATGCAGGGTTGCCATTTTTGCTTTCATTTAACGGAATTCCTAAATTCATCGGTGAATTCACCTGCGGTGGAAAACAAAGACTACAATTCAATTACATTTAGTAGTGCAAATATATCCAAAGAGATTTAAAAATGCTTCAAAGATTGCGTCACACGGAAAAGCGAAAATCTCGATGTTGACATGTTCAAACCAATTCCAATTCCAATGGGTCTGTTGCAAACGTTTGCTTGAACGATTAAGAGTGTTAAAAGTAACAAAAAATCGCCTGAAAAGTCCATTGGTGGCATCAGAAGGTCATAAAATGCAATAATAAACTCACAGGAGGCGTTCAATGAAATCCAAGATGGCGGATAAATATCGAGCAACTTGTACATGCATGCACCACAAACATCCAAGGATCCAACCTCACAATATCGATCACAACCAATCATCACCGTAAACAAACACACAACCTCTACCTCCAGTGAGGTTGTCAAAGTTGGCCATCCTTGGATGCTCACGGTGCATACATGCAGATTGCTCAATATTTATCCGATATCTTGGATTTCATTAAACGCCTCTTATGAGTTTATTATTGCATTTTATGACTTTCTGCTGCCACCATGGCCTTTTCAGGCGATTTTACATTGGTTAAACACTCTTAATAGTTAAAGCAAAAGTTTGCAACAGACCCATTGAACAGTCCCAAATTTTGATTAGAGGCCGCAAAAAATCGGAGCCCGTGAGAAACGTCCATAAGAGATCTCCATTATTACTGCCTCTAAGCGGTGTCTACAAAATTACGTTCCACAAGGCCCCTCTATACACACTGTTACAGCTTGTAGAAAAAAAAAAGAAAAAAACAAAGAACGAAATTATAAAGGACTTGGTCAAAAATAGCCAATTTTTGCCCCCCTCTGAATGGGATATCTAATTACACCGTTTGATTAAGCATCAAACGGACTACAAACCCTGAAATTTGCAAATCCTAAAAAATAATTCTGGGGGGCGTTAGGGGGGCTCAAAGTTTAACATGATTGTTACCGTTGAAAGGCGATAAAAAAGTGCTAAATGAAGATATGAAAGTGCGGTTTGCACGAAAAAATGCAAAATTTAAAGACCTTTTCAACGATATGTATGACTTTGTAGTTTGCTTTATTTTTATAGGACTTATAGAATTTTTTGTATTTTGAAGCCGGAGAAATTTTTTACTTAATCTTGAGTCCCGAAAAATGCTATTTTTTGATTTTTATGAAAAAGAAATATGTTATTCTCGACATAATTTTGCATACACTCGTTCAAACCGCATCGCGGGGCGATTTTTCGTTCGCGAGTTACGAGCGTTTAAAGAAGCGCACCTCGAGCGAGAGAGCAACACTGCGTGCCGCTCGCACGTGTGTCTACGGGAGAATCGACAACGCGGCCGATACCGAGACAACCACTGCGTTGTCGATTCTCCCGTAGACACACGTGCGAGCGGCACGCAGTGTTGCTCTCTCGCTCGAGGTGCGCTTCTTTAAACGCTCGTAACTCGCGAACGAAAAATCGCCCCGCGATGCGGTTTAAACGAGTGTATGCAAAATTATGTCGAGAATAACATATTTCTTTTTCATAAAAATCAAAAAATAGCATTTTTCGGGACTCAAGATTAAGTAAAAAATTTCTCCGGCTTCAAAATACAAAAAATTCTATAAGTCCTATAAAAAAAAAGCAAACTACAAAGTCATACATATCGTTGAAAAGGTCTTTAAATTTTGCATTTTTTCGTGCAAACCGCACTTTCATATCTTCATTTAGCACTTTTTTATCGCCTTTCAACGGTAACAATCATGTTAAACTTTGAGCCCCCCTAATGCCCCCCAGAATTATTTTTAGGACTTGAAAATTTCAGGATTTGTAGTCCATTTGATGCTTAATCAAATGGTGTAATTAGATATCCCATTCAGAGGGGGGCAAAAATCGGCTATTTTTGACCAAGTCCTTTGTTCGTGGTTTTCACCCGCACAACTCTCTCTCTGAGACCGAGTATAGGAAATTTTCGTCCCCCTCCCCCTTCCACGAAAATCTCAAGTTGTGCTACTCCGACTTCCAGTAGAAAGGAGATAAAGATTAAATCAAGTGACGTTTTACACTCGACGTAGCCTCCGTCCTTTTAATGTCTTAAAATGTTATAGTTATTGTTCCTTCTATTTTCCATTTGTTTGGGGACGTGGGAATTCAATTGAAGAGAGCTAACTAAAAAAAAGAATAATAAATAACAGAGAGAAAGGAAAAAATTAAAAGCACGAGCAGTTGAAGAATAAAACGATGGGCGAAATTAAAGGGAAAAAGAACGACTGTTAATTTGCTAAGGAATGTAAGATATTCGTTGAAAGAAAAAAAAGGGGGAGGGTAGGTTAGAGTGAAGGGTAAAAAATAAAAAGAGGAAAATAGTAGAAAAAAAAGGAAAGAAAGAAAGAAAAGGTACATATCCAAGGACACCCTCTTTCATCCCTCTTTAAGAAAAAAAGGAAATAAAATTAAGCTGAGGAGAATTTCAAGCTGCTTTTCCCCTTCTCATTCTGTAATTGTCGGCTTGAAAGTCGGGGGGAGGGGAAGACCATTTACATTTTACACTATTCCCTGCTGTACAAAAAAAAAAAGAAAGGAAATGCTAAAAATGATTATTGTAAAATGGTGCAATTCCAACAATTAAAAGAATAAGAGAAAACAAAAATAATACGAGAATACATCAATAAAGAAACCCAAATACGGAGGAATAGAATGAGAGTAGAGAGAGAGAGTGCCCTGGCAAGACGTGGACTTGCATCTACTTAATCTGACTTTTAAATACCCTCCCTCGCATTCTTCGTTTTAGAATCGATAGTAATTTTCACAATTGATCGTCCGGAAGTTATGTACAGAGGAGAGGTCTTCTCGCGTTAATGAAAAATAATAAATCAGATTTGAAGCTCCCGGCGATTTAGCGGATGATAAAGAACTTTTTAAGAGGGAGAAGGAAGTGTCGAGCAAATTAAAACGGTCTTCTTTTGGTTCTTATTGTCTCATCGAATAACACTTTTTTTTTACTCCACAACAATTCGTAAAGGGGTCTTTTACTGCTTTTCTCCTCGTTTTATGAACTGAAAGTAAAAGTTCGAACGAAACAGTTCCAGTGGTTCAGAATGGACGTATGCAAACTGACTCCCGCGGTCAAAAAAATATGTAAACTGACTCCCGTTTTTAAAGATTTAAATCGTGAAGCTGGCAACACAGAGTGAATGTAAACTGATTCCACTGTGCGCCGCGACCACATAGTTCGGAACAGAACGAATTTCACCCAGAATCAATGGCAGGAAAAGGTTTTTTGACATCAAAAAACGCAGAAAAATCAGGATAATCAAAAACTAAAACCAAAAATGGCCTCGCGAGGATTTTTGCGTGTAAATTCTGAAGTATATTCGGGTATTTTGGCGTAAAAGAGGTTGATCCAGCTCCCATAAGGAATGGGCTATCGGCAAAAAAATGTCATATTTTCAGGGTCGATAGAGCTCGTCAAGACGCGTTTAACGATGGCCAGGTTTTTACTTTTGGTCAACTGGTAAGGGGAGGAGGGGGGTCCAAAGTCAAAACCTTCAAAGTCCTATAACTTTCGCTCAAATCAATATTTTGACTTGTACTTTGCGCCAAAAGACTTGTCTTAAAAAGAGCTTTCGATTGATGTGTATGAAAATTAAATTATACAAATTTTAAACCAATTTTTTTCAAATTTTACAATTTTTCCAACTTGAAATTTTTGGTTTTTTGAGCCTGAAAAATACGCGCAACGGGTTGAGGAGAATAAAAAACTATGAAAATAAAAGTCAAAGCTATGCTCTTTCGAATGGCACAAACCGCAATCCGGGGAAATGCTTCGTTCAAAAGTTATAAGCGCCTAAAGTTGCGCACCTCCGAAATCACGGTGCGTTCAGTGCATGTTTTCATTGTCGCGTACCGATCTCGAGTGAGCGAGGGTGACACGCGACAATGAAAACATGCACTGAACGCACCGTGATTTCGGAGGTGCGCAACTTTAGGCGCTTATAACTTTTGAACGAAGCATTTCCCCGGATTGCGGTTTGTGCCATTCGAAAGAGCATAGCTTTGACTTTTATTTTCATAGTTTTTTATTCTCCTCAACCCGTTGCGCGTATTTTTCAGGCTCAAAAAACCAAAAATTTCAAGTTGGAAAAATTGTAAAATTTGAAAAAAATTGGTTTAAAATTTGTATAATTTAATTTTCATACACATCAATCGAAAGCTCTTTTTAAGACAAGTCTTTTGGCGCAAAGTACAAGTCAAAATATTGATTTGAGCGAAAGTTATAGGACTTTGAAGGTTTTGACTTTGGACCCCCCTCCTCCCCTTACCAGTTGACCAAAAGTAAAAACCTGGCCATCGTTAAACGCGTCTTGACGAGCTCTATCGACCCTGAAAATATGACATTTTTTTGCCGATAGCCCATTCCTTATGGGAGCTGGATCAACCTCTTTTGGGCTGATTTTGACGACAACTTGACTATCGGATTCCCCTGGTTTTTCTGCGATTTTTTTACCTACGCCAAAAAACCTTTCCTCTTAATTTAATCCAGATTGCCACATTATTTTTCATTTTTTCCCTGGAGTAACAGTGACTATTGATTGCCTATGAAGAAAAGGCATCGCGTCACGTGAAATCAAGCAACGCTGTATCAAGTCCATTATAATTAAACGCATGGAAAAGATTGGAAAGTCGGAGATGCTTAGTGTACTCGCTCGAATCGATATTTAACAAGGGTATAAGTGAACGAAATGCAGAGTTGCCAGATTGCAAACAATGCCACTGACCGTTGAGTAGGAGTAGGTTCCTTAAATGGCACACTATAAGCCACCAAATTAATTTTCTGTAGATGAGTACGTCAACTAGACGCTGCATCAAAATGGCTTGCTATTAAAATTCCAAACAAATTAAATTACTTATACCAAAACAAACTTACGATAACTGAAACAGAATCAAAATTAAGACTTTCGTGAGCACTCACCTGTAACAGAAGAAAATTAAAGGAGAAATTAAGAATCATTCTAGTAGAACCAACGGTAGAATAAAATTTCAAGTAGAAAAACGGAAAATCAAGGGAATTATGCAATTTTTTGTAGGAGCAGGTACATTTAAGAAGGCAGTATTTGAAAAGTTTAAAGCTTATTTTCTCGAACGGTCATTTTCTCACCCCATGGTGTTATTACACGTAACTCCTCAATTTTCTTAAAACTGTCACTTGGACTCATTCATAAACTAAACTCTTCACATTAAATCATCGAAAATAGGGGAGGGGGGACTCTCCATGAGTTCTTAGATAGAAAGAAGAAGAAAAGGGGGAAGGGGCTTTGAGATTACTTAGATCGAAAGGATACACAAGAGTCAATGAGATCGGCACATTTTACAACCCGTGACCTAATGAAGACATTGGTTATTCATAGACGTGTGGGAGGAGGGGGGGGCACAGTCGATACAAGGTTGAATATCCGCGGGAGGGCAAGTGCAGGGGAAGGGGGTGGCACGGAAGGAAGGCCAGGGGACATAAATAAAGCCCCGTGAGATGCCCGCGGGAAGGAGATTCCGGGAGAGTCCAAAGATATCTTGTATCGGTATCGGATCGGTCCCGCGGAGTGCAATCGTGTCCAGCTGGAGGGAGTATAAATGTTCGGACAGATGATGCCTGATAAATGATTCATCCCCCTCGAAGGATGCTTTCAAGTTTAGCTCATCTTGTTTTTAGTGCGCTATTAGGACCTCCGTGCCTCCCCCCCCCCCCCAACAACTCTTCTCAGTCTCACCCTTTCACTGTTTTGACCGCGCGCGCCATGGTATATCTATGCACGGTGTAAGGGAACCTTGAGGCCTCGCTCAATTCTGCTCGGTCAAGAAATGTCGTAAAGATCGCGGAGCAACTTGCGCTTCTGTTGGGCGCACTTTGGTCTGAGATCGCCAAAAAGTGGCCAAACATCAGTAGCGGCTCGCAAAATGCGATATATCGATGTCAACTCTATTTAAAACTAAAGAAAAGTATCGATCTTCAGGGGGTGCAATTGAATCCCCGAGAAATCGATACTTTTCTATAGTTTCAAATGGAGTGGACATCGATATATCGCATTTCACGAGTCGCCACTGCCAAGCATCTAAACATCGACTTGGAAATCGAGGAAAATTAGAAATCTACTATAATTCTGTACTTTTATTTGAAAGGTCTACATTCTACAACGGTCAAAGTTAGCTTAATCCTTACACGACCAAGGTAACTCATAGACACAACAATTACGCTTGATCTTTCAAATGGGGCTGTTGCACACTTTTAGGACAAGCGCTTCATAAATCGATTCCGGTGAAAAAACCTTAAAAAATAACGATGACAGCACTAAAAACTTCCTAAATCCACTCCTACAGTCATTAGACGCTTTTATTTGCTCGAACGTAATGGTGGCGTAGGGCAGTAATAATAGGAGATTGCTATCTTAATTTCGTCACTCTCTCTATCCTGACAAGAAAATTCACAGAATAATACTCTCCTGAATAAGAACCTTTAAAGCATTTTGTCCACTTTCGTCCATTTTTGAAGTTTCTTAACTGGAAAGGTAAGGTTGCAAGATTTTTCGTTTTTATCGACTAAAAATAGCACGACTAAATAGCATGTGACTTCTTCAGAAAAATCCCCTCAGATTCGTGTTCAGCGTACTTATCAACAAGGGAAACCGAGTTTCAAGCTTATCTGACTGTAGGCTCATTTTTATTGACATAAATAGCAAAACTTAAGCGGACGCCACTTTGGATTTGATTTCCCCCCCCCCTTAATCCATCCGATCCGAGTTCAGCGTACTTAAAGACAAGGGGGGGGGGGCTAAGTTTTAAAGTGTTTAAACCATTCGATTGTTTTAAGGCAACTTTTTGGCGATCTCAGACCATAGTGCGACGACCGGCTTTACAAAATCGTTATGAACGAGAAAGGCGAAAACCAATCGGATCGAGGTTGCAAAATATGCAGATTCAAGCCGTGTGATCTCATAAGAATCGATAGAAAATTAATACGTTTTGACCGGAAATCTGACAGCGCTGAATCGTCTGCCTCGCCGCCTGTCGGTGGTTCTACGAGTCCATTTGAAATGAATTTCACTCTATCTCCGTTATCTATGTAAATTCAACCACCGTTCAAAGACGAAGGAAGAAAGGGGGAACAAGATAAAGTAACTGGGGGTAAGTTTTTATCAAAAAAAAAGAAGAAAAAAATAAAAGCTAGATTTTCATTATATCTGACTTAGGTTCTCCTTTGCCATGAGTGGTAGTAGGTTGAGTCCATACTAGGAAAAAAAAAAAAAAAAACTATTCAGGAGGAAAATCGACGTTTCTCCGGTGATTTTCTTACCTTCCGATAACCAGAGCCACTGGGGTAACAGCAGAGCCCGCAGGGTCTGCTTTTCGGGCGGACCTTATCCTCCAGGTGTCCCGAAAGAGTCCACGAGAAAGAGATTTTAAAAGAATTCAAAAGTTTAAACTTTGGCGAAACGTTAATTTGAGCGAAATTTTAGTTTTGGGTTCTTTCTTATGTTCAATATTTTATAATCCTCGTCCAGAGTTTTTGACTTTTTCAGGAGTCGAGACCAAGAATAATTGGCTTCAATTACTGATTTTCTCTCGTACACTATTTGATGGCTGATCTCCATTTTTCTCACGCAAGATAAGAACAAAGTTTTGAATAGTTGATTTCCGAAGAGTATAAATTTCGATTACAAAATTAGAGGAAATTCTGTGATTAATGCAGAAAGAACCTAGCTCCTCATACTTGGGGGTGGGGTGTCCCCCACGGTCCCTATGGAGGCTTTACATTTTGGAAAACCGAAGAAAAAATATCAATGGGAGGCCGGCTAAGTTCGCTGTTCCAACAATCAGTAAGATGTGTAATTCATTTGTGAAAAGACCATAGACCAAGAACCAAGAATTTACCCCCCTCCCTATCTCTCCCTCTGTCATGGCATCGCTATTTGACTGCATGCATTAGAAAAGGATAGATACAGGGTCTGAAGTCTAGTGGCAGCCATTTTATTCATCTTTTACTAAAAAAAAAAAAAAAAAAAAAAAAAAAAAAAAAAAAAAAAAAAAAATTCAAATGGGCAAAGGGAGAAAAAGACTACATAATTCCTGACTACGGATATGGGACCTACTATGAACTAATATCACATCGTTCGGTTCGAGGTTTCGATGCAGTTGCAAGATATTATGATCTCATGACAAAGTCACAAACGCAAATCGTGAATTAAAATTAATCGATGTCTCCTTCATTTAAACCAGTGGAAAATAATCGATTCTCAGGCAGTTCAATTGAACCTTCAATACAATCGATACTTTTACATTGGTTTAAATTGGAGAAAAACCATTAAAACCGATTGTTCACGAGCTGCCACTACAATGTCACCAGCGTGAATATGAGGGGAAAAAAGGTAATCCTCGAAACACAATTAAAGCGCGGCTCCGCAATGACGACTCAGACTCACAATCACAGCCACAGCCTCAGCGACTTAAATGAAATCGGTAAACCACAATTACAATTAAACAATTAAAAGGATGTTTAAAGCAAGGCTATTGTATTAAATGGAGACAACTCGCAGGCCTTTACAAGGTGGTGGTGGTGGTGGTGGTGGTGGCGGGGCGGGGCGGGGGGGTGGAGTGGGGGGAGTGGGGGGAGTGGGGGGAGTGGGGGGGGAGGGCTGCGCGGAAGGCTGGTGTGCATGGACTGGAGGAGGGGTCAAGTAAATCCACTCCACACGTTGACCGTACATGTTCGGATCAGTGTTGCCAAATTTGTTGTATAATTCGATATTTTTAAATTGAGTTAAATAGGAAAAATTTGAGGAAACTTAGAAAAAATGACAACACTGGTTTGGATGTCGCAGTTGTACCTCGGGATGAAGGAGACTCCGAGATCGGAACTGTGGAGCCGCGGAGTCAGAATCGCCAAGGGTTGATCCCGTTTGCGACACGCCGCGCCGCGTGCAGCGACAAGCACTCATAGTGTGGAGGAAAACGGTACTAACCGGACATCATTTCATTAATAAGATTCACCAATAGGATTCATCAGTATGATCTCCTTGGAAATCTTACAAAAAAAAAAAAAAAAAAAAAAAAAAAAAAAAAAAAAAAAAAAAAATCGATAATTACCATGAAAAAGAAGATTACCAGAAGCAGAACGATACGTGAACCGAAGTAAGGGATGGTACTGTTGACAGAATTCTAGTATTTGTACCATAGTTCTTGAAAATGTTGAAGAAATTCTGGTAGTGTGACGATATCCTGATTGTAACACCATAACTTTCTGGTAAAATTACTATTCTCTCCGTAGTTCACATATCGTTGCTCTTCTGGTAATATTACTAGAATTTTGGAATTATGTTTTCCGTGTACATACTGGTTAGTTTACCCTTGGCGCAATCAATACTCTTGTATATGTGACATGATTTTAAATGCAATTAATTTTATACAAAACGGCAGCTAAGATCAGCGGTCAGCAATATAGATTTTCACTTTTAGCACAGGGATAAAATTGTGCGAAAAACAAAGACGGCTAGGCAACAAGGGCCAAAGTTTACCGCGGTGAGGATTTTTCAGTTAATCCTTTTTAATTTCAAAGAGGCTTACGAGTCTTGGGACCGAGGGCAAGGCGTGACCAATCCCTCTCCCCTCTCCGCTACTCCCTCACACCCCTTCACCACCCCTTCCACAACCATCCCTTCTTCGCATCGAATCATACCACATTACCTCAAAGGATTTGTTCTGCGGACCCTGTGGCCCTGTCGGCCTGCAGCACGAGCCGCGCGCGGTCGCGACCCTGTGACTCAACAGTCAACACAGTCAAGTCAACACTCCACGAGCCCCGCAACATCCACCGATGAGTTGCGTTTAGCGTTCGGCATTTAGGTATAATAAAACATGTCCTGCGTGTTGTCTGTTGTCACTGACGCCCATCCCCACTCTTCCAACTTGTATCATCCCTCGCAATATTTGAAGGCCACAGAAGGCAGTGGCGGTTCGTGAGCTGCAACAGTTGGAGGTTCAAAATGCTTAACTCGGAGGCAGGAAAGTCTGTGGGAGGAGGCATTGATGGAAACGGGGGGGCGAAAGGGGCAACCGCCCCTCCCGTTTGGCCCAAAAAGAGGGAAAAGAGGGGAGAGAGAGGTGGAAAGACACTGCAAAAAAGGAAAAAGGAGGACTCCGGGGGCTAAAATCCCAAGTTCGCCCTCCGTTCGGGGTGGCTGGATCTGCCAATGGGAGAAGAGAGGGAGGGGGAAAAGTTTTTTGTTTTTTTTTTGGTTCGCTGGGGCCCGCTTCCAGACAATTTAAAAACATTAACTTTCTGACTATGAGACGCATTTAAATAATATTTTGCTGAGCAATTATCAAAATAATAAATAAAAATACGCCACTAGAACTGACATTTACACTTTGAAATTTTGTGTGTCTTTGGAAAACGCAGCTAAGTCTAGGAGCAGAATTGTTAACATTTTGAGGGTTTGAGACTACTAGGAGGGGGACGAGGGGCGCAACTTTTGAAATCGCGGGGGAAAGGGGGGCGCAGAGTTTTTATTTACGCCACGGTTTCGGGCCTTGTTATTCCGGCTTCAAGAAAAACGACTGTCAAAGAATTCTGTGTATTTCTACGTCAAGTATTTTGTACGTGGTTATACTGTATCTCTAGTCGGCATATCACACTATCACAACAGATACTATACGAAAAGGAGAAACTGGGAGCCAGCCGTAGAGGAGACGTGCAGAGGGAATATTTCACTCACGGGAGTGCTCGCCAGTAGAGCTGTTGATTTCCCGGGAATGCAAGGTGCTGAGTAAAAAAGTGTCAAGATCAGGGTGTCACGGGTTCAGACCCTTGATTCATTCGCACGTGAATAGTTCGTACCGTAACGCGCAAAAAAAAAAAAAAAAAAAAAAAAAAACCATTCTGCCAACTTCAAGAGGGAAAGGATTGTCCAATTAAATGTCCAACGCAGACCTTTTCGCATTCAGGGTTCCCAGTAGTACTACCAACGGACGAAACAAAATCAAGCGCACTCGAAATCTCAAAATCTCAAAGTTCAGAGAACGCGTTGCGAAAAAAGGGCTCCTAAAATGATAGATGTGCTCACCTGAGGAAATTATCATGAGATCCTAAGGTTTGTTTTCTCGGACGATCACACCTGGTGTTTTATGGGCACTTCTTCTGGAGCTGGTCTCAATTTGGTTTTAACATACCGTATGGAAAGATCTCTTTCATCGGTTGCGACTGGACTTGTGCCCCACCAGCCCGGCCGGCCCATAGTCGACGACTAGAAACTAGATAGATTAGATAAAAAGTAATTTTCCGTGTGCGCATGCGTGCATCATAGTCCACATCTAACACCGCTCCCCTTTACCGCCCTTTGAGCATCCCCCTCCCCCTCCCATTCGCCCTCCCTATGCCACTTCACGATATACGTTATTCAACAGTAATGCAGCGTAATTTAACTTTTTCACTTCTTAGTCAAATCAGAGCGCTTTGGTCGACTGCAAGCGCACGAGCGACCTGGTCGGCAAGATTTGTGATTTACTTCGTATAGAAAATCACCGCCCATTTTGTCCGTAAGAGAAGGAGAGAAGGGAGGGGGGAGAGAGAGCGAGAGAGAGAGAGAGAGAGAGAGAGAGAGAGAGAGAGAGAGAGAGAGAGAGAGAGAGAGAGAGAGAGAGAGAGAGAGAGAGAGAGAGAGAGAGAGAGAGAGAGAGAGAAAGGCAGCCCGCACAACATACAAGTTTGATACTTACTCCACGGATAATTATCCGCCTTGGAAGTACGGTAATTACAGACCGCAGATACTGGCAACACTGAGCTCTATCATACGATCGGATCGAGTCTCGAGAGCCATCACTTGGTGTAGTGCCGGACTCCTCTGGGACGACTACCTACTGCAACCAACAACAGCTCAAGCTCACCTATCCAGCCGCGTCCCCTTTTATTTCGAAAATTAATTTTAAATTATTAAAAAAGAAAGAAAATGGAACGATAATGCTTCATATTATTAGAGAATTACCTTCTCCGACCTGCGCAGTGGCGAAGGCTCATGGCAGCCTTGATGCTCGATTTCTGCCGTGGTTCAAACGTCGCGTCGCACGCACAGTGGGTCAGAATAAAATGGAATTTCCATAACATAATTTTACAAAAAACAATCAAGATTATAAACAATATACAGCAAAATAACTTACAATTTTATAAAATCTATCATATAACAGTTTAAAAAGAGTAAAAAAACATGGTTTTTGTAAGAAAACAACAATAAAATGTTTTTAAACCAAAAAACATGGACAAATTTTATGTCCGGAAAAATTCATATGTTATGATCCAGTGAGCGTCGGGCAGTATACCAGTTCTTTGCCTCCCTTGGACTTTAAATTTAGTCATCAAGTCGTACTTTTAAAGATTATTAAAAATGAAAGAAAAGGGAGGGTGGGTGGGGGGAAAAAATTGTGGCTGTAGATCGCGCGCCGCTGGATTTAATTATGATTGGTCTGTTTCTGTTTGCCGCATTGCTTCGCGTCGATCGCCGGTTGCCTCGGCTGACCACACGAACACAAGGTAGATTAATACAGGTACATATGCATTATGGTAGGCATCTATAGGGGCGTTCGTTTTCCATGGAATATACTCCTTCGCGGAGTCGAAAGGATTGTGACGTCAGCCGGTTCACAAAGTTGGTTAATTCAATCAGTGATCGTGCGAACCAACGTCGATATGCTAGCAGCGACAAAGATCCCCGGCCAGGATATGCAATACGCAATGCATCAAAAACATGAACGAAATAGTGGTAAAAGCGCTTTGTACACGATTCAACAGGTATCATCAGGTATCAATCGATGAGCCGAAATTCACCAAAAACGGAAGGTGAGCAAACCGTTGCATGTTCAGTTGATATTAACCGTTAGTGGAACAACTGTCCAGTTTCAAACCTGAATAGTGTGTCACCTGGGGCTCTTGCAAATTTATAGCTTTAGGGGATTGTTTAGTTGGTTCTAGCATAAAAACCAGTAAAAACGACGATGAGTACACTACAAAATGACTTTACTCTCGGTATCGGGCTTAATTGCTGAACTACAGAGTAACATGGGAGATTCCTGTCTAAATTGAGAAATATCTCTGTGTATCCGTAAAGAAATTGACATAATAGATAGGAAACTGCCATGATACCTGCGTTGAACCGCCATTACAAACTTGCCGTTATAGCAGTTATCTGAGTTTATTACTGAATTTTAGACTTCCATAGGGTGATTTTTGTGATTTTCGCTGGTTTTTACATCCTATGGGACTATTCATTTGCTCACAGCAAAAGTTTGCAAGAGCGCAGCCCCATTCCATTCAACAAAACTAACAAAATCGGTTTTTGAGATGTTTTGGCAAAGTTTATGTTTGAATTTTGGAAGTGTTGGGTTAGCAATACTGCGCAGTTTGATCAAAATCGTTTGAACGTGTACCGGTCTCGTATACAGTTAATCGGTGAAAGCTTGCGCGGAGTTAAAACCCCAAACCACTAAACTTCTTAACCCTTTCCATGACACGCCCGAGTATATATGTTCATTTCTGTGACTATTGTTAAAAGAATGGTTTCTACAGTGACGAGAAAGAAGAAAAAGAAAAATTATTAATCGTGAAAGGTGGAAGAAAGCAACTATACTTGATATCGAGTGGTATAATTTAGTAAGATTTATCTACTTGTTATGAAATAATTTTAGTAAACGTTTCTTTAGGTAAGTGTATGGTAAAATATATTTTCTAAAGTAAATCAATTCATATTCTTTTTATGAGAAAATAAGTCAATTAAACAACTATAGATCTTCTGTCTAACACAATTCAAGTTTTTTTTAAGCACAAAAGTTGCGCGGCTCCTAATTGTTAATATTTGGTAAATAATGTATCCTCAAACCGCCTTCAATCTATTGTGTATGCAAACTCAGCACCGCGGTGTAGCAATAATTAACTACCCACTTAATTTAAGCGAATGACATTGATCCGTCTTCGTGACCTGGTCGTGAAAGGGTTTAATTGACTGTCATAATTCCATTAAAGGATTTTCATACAAATTTTCTGGAGAAATTCGAGTCTCAATACCACGGGCTTTATAGAGCATTGTGAGAGAGACAGTCACAACCAAACGCTCACTATATCTCATACACCATACACAATCCACATTGCTCCATACATTCCATATGAACGACTGTGAATATATAAAAAAGACGCTTATGTAATATGTTTTCGCCGTTCGGTGCATTGCGTATTGCATACACTGGCAGAGTATGCAATACGCAATGCACAAAGTATCATTTTATGAAATGTATTGGAAGCATTGCGTATTGCATACACTGGCAGAGTATGCCATACGCAACGCACAAAGTATCATTTTATCAAATTTATTCGAATAAGCATTGCGTATTTCATACAATGGCCGGGGTATGCAATTCGCAATGCACAAGGTATCATTCAACGTATGTATTTATGCATTGGGTGCGTTGCTCATTGCATACCCCATACTCTTCGTGTATTCATCATTTATATCATGATACATCCACCAGTATTTATCTACCTTCACACGAGTACTACTTTAATTTCACGCCATACACACCGCACAACACTTTCAAATCTGTTTTGATCAAAAAGTGAATGCAGATTTCCATATTCTCCCACCTCCACCCCCTCCCACCTCCCGCTCCTCCCTCAATTCTTACTCCGCTTTGGATGATATACTTTCAGCACCTATCAAGTCTACCTCTGTAATTTTGTAGCGGACCCTATATGCGTTTATGTCTGTGATTATAATGATTTTTTTTTCTTTTTTTTTCTTGTGCCTCTCCACGATATTCTAAGAACATTTTTGATCCCCGCTTTTTGATGCTCTTCTCTGCGCAGTGCGCATGCGCGTACATAATACGATCCCGAATGGAAAATAAAATATGAAAGAGTTATAAAGGTTAATTGCGACTTCTTTCTTTTTCTCCACTCTTCTCTCTATTATATTATCTTTCTTCTTCTTTCCTTGTTTCCTCGATTCCGGCCATCAAGTTGAAAGTGGCCGATTTCGACGACCTTGCTGACTCGACGAATGCTGATATCCTAGTGAACTCAGGGCTGTTTTGGAGGCCCTTATCTAAAGAGGCCATCCAAAAACGAAAGAAAGAAAACAAAGGGGGCCCAAAACCCCAACTTTCAAAATTTTCATAAGACCTTGAAGGAATAACGTCATCAGTGCTGCAGGCTGAATGAAAAGTTCTAAACGGACCCGTCGCGTCAACAATCAATATTTCAGAAGCATCGATGAATGCGCGCAAGGATTTTGACAGAGCTCAAAGAACATAACTACAACGAAAGAAGCGGGACGAGACAAGACAGTTTATTGACAGAATTCAGGAAGACGGGGGAACTGAAGTAGGGAACCCATCAGGGAGCGGAATCGGATTAGCTATCGAGGATAATGTCACACGTCATATTTTACTACACCACCCAATTTGTGAATTTGTGACAGTATCACAACAGTCCTAATGGGTTCTCATGATGTGTTGTTTTCAGAAGGATAAGAAAATTATACGTCAAGAGACGGAAACGAATCTCATACAAGAAACGTGATTGAAGGGAGAACGACAGCCCAAAAAAAAAACGAAAAACAAAAAACACAAAAAAAAACACAAAAAACACGAAAATGAATAAAAATGAATAAAAACGTTATCCAGCACTATAGTTAGAAAAATCGATAACCTCATTTCACGAGCTGCGCATCCTTGCGGTTTTTTTTTTGTTTTTTGTTGTTTTTGTCGTTTTTTTACTCACCAGGTTTTTGCATCGGTGCAGCTCTAATATAAAGTAAATGGAAGTATGCTATAAGAAAATGAAAGATGAGAGGGGGGGGAAGCTCCTCCGGATTCGCATCAAAGTTACGAATTCATACTACGGAGCTCTAAAAAATAGACTGGTGGCCTCATCAGAGCTGACCCAAACTCTCATTGATTAGCATAGTTTTATTTACTCCCTACAGGATGTCCGAAAAAAAAAATGAGTTCAGACTTTTTGTATGAGATCTTGCAGGGCAGGGGGAGGAAAAATCGGAAAATTAGGAAAAATCCAAGGCTTGCATGGGACTCAATAGGAAAATTGTTAACGTACGAAAAACCTCCTGCGGGGGGGGGCGTTTCGTTTAAAACCATTATTAACATTTTTTTATTTAAGGTTAACAAAAGTGAGGCAAGCAAACCAGAATCAAATCGCCCATGCTATCAAACTTTGGGATAGGACCTGTAACACGTATTAGACCTCTATAATAAAATTGAGGCACTAGCTGGAATCTGGGCCCAGAGACCAAAATCAAGCTTTGAAAAAAAAAACAGCTAACTTCAAATTTTCCTTGCCACAAAAAAGAAAGAAAAAAAAATCAAAGTAAATGGTACAATACTCACCATCTTCTAATTGCTCCATGGCCTTCAAAACTTCATATTTTTTCACGAAACTTTGAGGATGAATATTTGAGGGTATGACAAATCAATTTACGTGTTCTCCGCAAAAAGGACCCGTGCGACTATGGGCCCTTATTCCAGCTACCGCCTCAATTATTGCATATTGATAGTAATAACATATATTGAGATGAATCACGTATCGTTAAACAATTATTTCCAAACTCGACAAACTGTGCATAATAATATGAGCGCATGACCAACAACTCACCCCCCCCCCCCCCGGAAACCAAAAACGGTCCGTTCAACTTCCGGATTATTATTTCAATATTCTGCACGGTATCCTCCGCAATTGAAAGGTTGTGAAAGGTCGCTGACCAGTGGTCATTTCCTGTCGCGTCCAAGTCCATTTCCGCTAAAGATCCGAGTCCCATTCCGAATTCCCGTGTTTGGTGCCAAGTAAGCGCGAAATCAGAGGCATTGATAGTAAGGGTGATTTTTAAACAATAAACTGTGCAGAATCGAGAGAGCTAATAAAATCATTTTTTCTGATTTCTTAACCCTTTATATCCGGCACTATTACGAACCCTTCTCAAAAATTCTTTATCAAGCTCAATAAATAGAATGCACTGTACTCGTTTAGTTTGATTTGAATGGTGATTTTTTAAAAATACATTTAAATCTATGTTAATTTGGTGGTACAAATTTGTACAGTCAGGATACAAACGGTTAAGTTAAGGGTTCGATTCTACAGTTTAATGGGTGATGTCACTATGATAACGGGGACTTTCATGGAAAAAATGCATCTTTGCAGTATAACTTTAGAACTACCGGACGAATCAACAGTGTGGTGATAAAAACATAAGTTTCGGCAATGTTTCACAATGCGACCCATAAAAATTAATGTATAAAGTATACAGGATGTTAAGCGTCGAAAACTGATTCTGCGATAGATCTGCATTCCGCCTAGACAGAATGACTGATTCAACAGTTTCCTAATTTCAAGGATTCTTTAAATTCATAGTCCGTCATTGTTACCAGTATAAATCCTAACAAGTATGACTTTCGTCTAAAGATTTATTGACTTGGGCAGCTTTAAATGCGGTTCAATGATGCCTTTTCCGTGAGACTGAGCGTGAGTGAAAAGTCCTGAAATCATTCTTTAACAGTTAAAAACTGTGCGTACAGAGAAAAATACGTGTTTTAAGGTAATTTATTGAACCGAGCTTTAAACCATTTTTGAAACAAATTCTTGATCTGCGTATAGTAAAATATGTGAAATGTTGAAAAATCCTGTCCTGGATGAGCGAAAACTCAAACAGCATTAAGAACAGTTGTTGAAACAGTACTGCGAAAGTATGTGACAAAGGGAACCTTATATTCTTGTGCTTCTGCATGGTAATATTACCACAGAATAATACAATCAGAAGGGAAACTCCCATAAGAGCCAATGGAAACAAGATTTGGAATTTACTGGCACAAACTGGCAACTGTGCCTACTCACTTCTCAAGATGGCGGACATGCTTTTTCAGGCTAAACAACCAATCACAACTCGGCCAGTTGCCGAAGATTGCCGAAGATACTCACTTTCGAACATGGCGGCCCGAAGTAAAGAATGTTTCAAAATGAAATAGAGTTTCCGTTCTGATTGTATTATTCTGTGATATTACTATAGAATCTAGTATATTATGACAATCACTTTTTTTTTCAAGGAAACACTGACCGAACCAGAATTCCTGACGGTTCAAAGTCAAGCCCCCGTTACTCGCCCCTTCAAAGTTTCCCAAAGCTTATCAGCAGACAGACGACATTCTCACAAAATCCCATAACCTTCCGAACAAAGCTCCAAATCGAAATAAAATCGAACGACTAACTCACTTACCTACACCACTTTAACGATTCCTTCGAGACGAGCTTTTGGCCCTCCGTGCAATACTCGTATACATATATATTTCAGAAAATCTGAGGCCTTCATAAATTTTAATAAATTAATTTAAAAGCATTGCAACAAGATACAAAAAAAAAGAAAAAAGGGGGAAAAAAGTACTCCGCCGAATCACACTCTAAATCAAAGAGCTCCTCTGTGGGTATACCATAAATTAGACGAGTTGTCTCGTTTTTGTTTGAGAAGTATTTTACCCCGAGTCCACTTTAGATGGTTTCGACTGTTTCGAGGGAGAGAGAGAGGGGGGAAAAAAGGAGAAAAAACAGGCAAAACCCGGAAATGTGCTCGAGCCAAACAAGTTAAGTGGCGGAATCGTAGGTAAATGAAACAGACGCGAGTTAAGATAGAGTCGAGAAAGAGCAATATTAATAAAATATTTACGATAAACGCAGTCGTATGATGAGGAATGCTACCCGAGGGATCGATATTGCGGCAATACTAACTCAGGGTGCTCTCTCTTGAAGGTCTAGCAGGGCTACCGTCTGGCATATAGCTAAACGCATTTCCCCCTTTAACGCAATGTAACGTTTTTGAATTTCCCGGCAAGTTTGACAACACTGAGGTGTAGCCAACCCTATAGATAAGTTTCCGACCATTGCCGCGCCAACGAAACCGATTCTGGAGGCCGCAAATGAAGACGAATGAATGGCAGTGGTACTAACCCATAAAATTCAGTCCGAGTAATAAAGTTGCATCATTTAGTAGTTTACCAACCAGCGACACTCAACTCGGAAGTCCTGACAAATTTTTAGACAATTTCAATCCGAATAGCGCTTTAGAGCCACACTAAGGCGAAGCGTACGATCCGACATAGTTGCATTTTATTCTATTTAAATTACCATTTAAAAGATCGAATTCGGAGGCATTCACCAAACACCTGATTGTTAGTTCGATATTTTTCATTTGTTCAAATGGACATAATATGCAGCCAGTCCACTGAAAAAAATAAATAGTTAAAAAAGTACAGAACAAAATGTTTTGCTAAATTAACCTATAATTTTGTGAAATTAACAACTCAAAAGCTAAATCAGCAATTCATTTTGTTAGCTTAACAACTAACACCTTGCCCAACCAGCAAATCAAATAGTAAAAATAACAATTTTTATGCTGGAATAACAAATTAGTAAGTAAAATCAGCAATTTATTTTGCTGATATAACAAGCTGAATTGTTAGATCAACCAGTTGGGTTAAGTTCTGTATTTTGTTAACTATTTAAAATTGCTAAATTGACAATGTCTATTTTGTTAAAAGAACACCATTCTGTTTGATTTAAGGACTATTTTTGTAAACTCAACAAATAAATTGTTAACCTAACAGAAAACCCTGGTTGATTTAGCAACTTTCAATTTTTGTTATATCAGCAAATTTTGAATTGTTGCTTTAACAATTGATTTCTTTTAGTGTAGCGTACAATCGGGCAGCATTGAAGTTTGTAGATTAAAACCCAAGACCGAATCGAATAAACACACTGGTAGCTAGAGCAACGAGAAATTCTCTAAACAGAATAAAGAAAAGCTTTGGTAGCGCAGACGAAACCTTGGGTAGAAAAGAAGCTCAGCAAAAGACTTAGGTGGATCAAAACAAATCTTTTGTTTACCGGACCAAAGACTTTTTATGCGTAGCTAAAGGGATTTTACCTAGAAAAATTTCTTTACATAGGCGTACAAAGCCTTTGGTTAGGTGAACGAAAATTTCGATTTGCACCACTAAAGTACTTCGATGATGAATAAACTTCAGCAGAAATCAATTGTTGTACACAGATTCATCCAAACGGAGAGAACACATAGTGGCCAAATTGCACGAACCGCCACTGGCTGTCACGACTAGCTGAGAAAAATTTAAAGGTCTAGGTCTGAGATCGACAAAAAGTGACCACACTTTAGAGGGTAAATTTTTCTCCAAATTTCATTTATAAACTTTTAAAATTAATTGTAATCACTAAGAGCACTTTAAAGGAGCAATTTATATCTAGAATTGTCAAGTATTAAACTAACAGTGTTGCCAGATCGAGGGTAAAAAGCCGTATCGTCCCCATTTAAATCGATGTATAAAGCGTGCGGCTTTTTCACTTCAATCCGGCAACACTGTAAACTATGCTTGAAAGGTCGTGAACAATGATTTTTGGTGACTTTATTTCAGTAGCGGCTCGTGCCATCTGGCAACATTGTATTCGCTCCATTTGAATCTATGTTTAACAATCGATTGCTGGTGAAGCGCTGCTTTACTTAAGAATCGATTGTTTTACATACAATCAAATGGAGGGATGACATTGTTGTCAAATTGCTCGAGCCACCACTGCTTTATTTTCACTGATTTTTGGTCACTTTTTTTTTCGCTCCAACAATTAGAAAATAAAGCATTGTGACCTTTACATTAGTTTTAAACAAAAAATGTAATGTTTAAACTTTCTGCTGCTGACTTTTGACCGCATAATCAGCATTGTTTACCCACCGTGCCGCGGCCGCAGCGATTGACCGCGATCTCAGTGATCAGTCAATCAGTCGTCAGAGAATTCTGATTGTTTTCACGGCACTGACATCGCGTCCTGCGTCGTCACATCACGTTAACCGTCCGATTCATGGTCTGCCAGACGGAGGAGGAGGACATACGGTTGACCGGTATTCTCTACTCAGTGCTCAGTATACTCAGCAGTCAAAAGCTAGATCTTAGTACTCAGTATACTCAGTACACATTCAGTACTCGGCACTATAGTTCAACAAGAAGCCACCGCAGCAGCTCGAGCGCGATCAGTCGCGTCGTATCCTCCTTTCGGACAGTCTCATTAATACGTCCATCCATCCAGCAGGTCGTTGACACTCTTTTTATAACTATGAGTTTCGATTCACACTCACGCCTTACATACATACGGTCCGCGCATGCGCAGTAGCACGACACGGCGACGCACAGTGGCAAAAAATCAGCAACTTTTTCATCCGAAATTGGGCTCTTGCAAACGTTTGCTACATGGGATTGAAGAGTTGATTCTTGTATAAAAACCAAAACTTGCGATGAGTAGGTACCCTAAAAAACCACGAAATTCATTCTCAGAATCGGGCTTATTGGCGGAGAGACACAGGTATCATGGAAGAGATTCTAAATTGAGACATATCTCTGTGTCTCCGTAGAGAAAGTGACATAATAGACAGGAATCTCCCATGATATCTGCGTTGAACCGTCAATACGATACTTGCCTTAATAGCAGTTATGTGAGTTTATTACTGAGTTTTAGACGTTCTTATAGTGTGATTTTCGTGATTTTTGCTGGTTTTTACATCAGATTGGACTATTCATTTGCTCACAGCAAAAGTTTGCAAGAGTCACATTGCCGAGTAAATACGCGTCCGGCCAGTGGTGGCTCGTACAAGCGCAATGTGGCAACTACGGATTCTCTCCATTAAATCGTATGTATGTAAAATAATCGATATTTGATAGGTCCTTTAATGTCACATTGAAATCGATACTTTTGCACATAAGTTTAAATCGTCAGTGTTTATACAAAGAGGCGTAAGTCGATCCAATGTTTCAAAATCTCCAACTACAGTTTATTTCCGTAATGGGGAATCGACGAGGCGACGAGCCTATCTCCATGAAAAACGACCCCTATCCACTCCAAATCAAAAGAAAAATCAGGCGCTTTTTCACGCCTAGTGTTTTTTGTTTTTGTTTTGTTTTTTTTTTTTTTTGTTTTTTTGTTTTTTGTTTTTTTTTTAAGTTTAAAAGTGAAATGAGATTTTGAAACGGTATGTTGACTTACGCTTCTATGTAAAAACACCAACAATGTGAGATAGCACGATCAGTTCTCTCATCTTTGTTCCTCTGGGCACAAATAGTGCATGGACCACGACTCCGGGTGGTTCTCCTTCGTTTGCTACTTTCTCCATGGAAATCCCTATACCAGTAAAAAGAGACTGACAAAATTAAGATAGAAGTCCCTCGTCCTATAGATAAAGTCGGGGACAAAAATAATATCAGAAGACTCCAGAAGATAGACCACCAGCAATACTTATTTTAGCGAATTAAAGCATTATTAGTGGCCCACCAAAGCCAAAATCATATAGTTGTCTGACATCCTTTTAGTACCCGACTGTAACTGCAACTATGCGTTATACGGCGCAATCATTACTATCGTGCATTCGTGCGTTTAAAAGCTTTAGTTAAAAAGAAATAAAATAATTTATGAAGTTTGCAGTATCACCACTCTTGTAAGAGATACATAGACGCCGACATTTAAAATTCATTTCAAGTAAAAATTGTTCATAGCTCTACTCACAATCAGTATATTAATCAATGACGTAGCGTGTACTTTGAAAACCTTGCATTATGTCCATTTAAACCCGTGTAAAAAGTCGAATTCAATGGTGTTCATCAAAAGCAGCACTTCAATCTTTACTATGGGTCTCAATGGAAAAGCAACTTTGCCACATTACTACTTACGCTACGCCACTGGTACTGATTTTATTGGTTTGTTGTTATTCCATCCGGCAATCATGGAAGAAGAAAAAATAAGAACCCACCGAGAAACGTCAGGTTTAAGCGACTGAGTTTTGGAATGTTTTTACTAAACCGAATTCAGACGATGGGGCACCTCTCATAAGGGTTTAAAGGAACAATAATGATCCTCCTATTCAAACCGCGTTGCCACGGAAGGGAGAACATCTAATAAACCCCTGCAAAGTGCAATTCACCTCATCTTAATATAAAAAAATTCGAAAAATGTAAAAGATTTAGAAAACGGGCATAAAAAGTTATTGGAATATTTGACTTTTCCTTTCAATCCCATCAAATCGATGAAGATGCCGATCCAGGAATTTGTCTCTCTCGCTTTCTCCGCCCATATAAACATATGCGTTAAAAAAGGATGGAAGGAGGGACAATCACAAGACTTCAACCCCTATCTCTATCCTTTTCTAAGGGACATTCGTTCATATAAACAAAGAGAGAGAGGAGAGAGAGAGAGAGAGAGAGAGAGAGAGAGAGAGAGAGAGAGAGGGGGAGGGAGAGAGGAGAGAGAGAGAGGAGGGGGAGGGGGAGAGAGAGAGAGAGAGAGAGAGAGAGAGAGGAGAGAGAGAGAGAGAGAGAGAGAGAGAGACAACAGAACGAGTGCATTGCTCCAATCTCCAATACCCGTCCTTCCCACCCCTTCCTACACCCCGCAGCTTTTGCCATCCCTTTCCCACAAGATCCCCATCCTGTCAGTATGTTGTCTCATTTTATTCCCCTTTTTTCGCTCCATATTCTTGCTCACGTGAGTATTGAGAATCATGATCAGCTTCGAAAAACGCGTGAATTTCCCCTCAAATGGTTTTTCAAACGTATGCAGATTAAAATGTAAGTGAGCTCATATTCGATGGCTTTATGATTTTCGATGGGTCCTTGTTAGAGTCCACAACTACAGACACTTAATTGAGGACATTTCCGGGAAAAGGGCCAGGGGCCTACATAAAATAACGAGTGTGCTGTTCAGCTAGAAACCTTCATTTGCTCACAATGCACAATTCTCAGGAAGAGCACATCCGAGCTGTTTTACGGGCCCTTTCTCCGGAAATGGCTTCGACTGATCCAGAGTTTCGTCTGTTTCCATCGGTGGCGTCGTGTGCAATCTGGCAACGCTGCATTTTGTCCGATTGAAACACTTTTAAAAAACATCGATTCGAAGGAATGCACTATGCACCACACTTGTTCGACCTTTTTCTAGCGTTCAAATTGACGACGTGCAGCGTTGTCAGATAGCACGCGACGTCACTGATTTCCATCTTGTTTGTTTTCTATACCATGCACGCGCACGGCAATAAAAAAATTCAATTTCCTTCTAGTAAACAAACACAAAAGATGCTCGGTTTTCAAAAAAAAAAAAACGACAGCAAAAAAAAATTACAAAAAATTTGTAAATTTTTGAGTGAACCACCTATTCTCTTGAAAAAAAAAACCAATTGAAAACCTTATCCAAACAGTGCACTGATGTTTTATTTGTCCATAATATGAAACTAAACAAACAATAATATCCAAACCATTCAAAAACTTTTTTTCAACTTACGTAATTAATCCCCCCCGCCCCAAAACAGAGGGATTTTTTATTTTTTGTTTTTTCGAAATTTTAAACTGTATATGTATAAGTATAAAGTACGGAGGATAAAAGGTCTCCATTAAAGCCAATGGGAAAAGGGGTAAACAAAGAGAAAATCGAAATATTTCAAATGTAGCTGTTTGAATTTTTATTAAAATTTGCAAAAAACATTCAGCAACCAGCCTACTGTACAATTAATCCCTTAAGGGTGTTTGGGGATCTCCCCGAAAATATTAAAGGGAGATCTGGAGGGGGTCTCCCCCAAAATATTAAAAGGGGATCTGGGGGTCTCCCCCAGAGTAATAAAGGGGAGTCTGGGGGTTTCTCCCAGAAAATATAAGGGGGTCTGAGGGTTCCCCCCAAATTAAGTTTGATGTGAGAAAGTGTCCGTGGGGTATTCCGTACAGTATTTTTTGTTGACGTGACCCTGCATTCTACAGTCATTTCACCACCCTATCAAATTAAAGGCCGCCTTCAATCTATGCAGTCTATTAGCCTGATCCTTTTGTGAATGCGCTATATGCGACCAAAAAGAAAAGAAAAATAAGAAGAATGGAGAAGAAGAAAAAAAATAAAAGACTCGACAGTCGCAATTGCAAAACAAGCGTTTGTTATCATAAAAATAACCCTATTTCAAGTTCAGCGAGCAAAGAGTGCACGCGCGTGAAAAAAGAGGGGGAGGGGGAGAGGGGGAGGGAGGTCTCTTCTTTTATTGAAGCGGTTTGCCATTTTCCCCAGTTTCCAACTCGGAGATGGGGATAATGGAATTAGGAGTTTTGGAAATAGAGAGATAGCCAACGCGTTTTTCCCGCGTCGAGAAGAAAACAATAAAAGAGACCGAATGGAGAGAAATTACATGAGCAGCGACGGGGCATGAAAAGCCCCCCCCCCCCCCCCCCCCCGGCCACTCCGATTCGCTGATACCCAAGTGGCCGAGTGGCAATATCGGTCATTCTTATGCTTTTTTTTAGGTGTTTTTTCTCTCTCTTTATCTGGACACAATAAGTCCGGGTCAAGTTTAACTTCGCACCCTTTTGGAATAAATTCGCCACCTTACCGACACTAAAAAAAAAAGAAAGAAAGAAAGAAAAGTCTTTCATTTCTGACCCCCGTTTCTGATCCGCAAACGCTCAAAGCGAACGGGTTCCTTTTTATTTTCTTTTCTAAGCGATTTCCGGTGCAGATAAACTTATCCACTGCGGATCTTTCACCTTATTTTCACCTCATTCCCCCTCGCTCTGACTTTCAGAAGTTGCTTAGGGTTTGATCCATAACTTGTCATTATCTGATCCTCCCCCGAACGTTACCGTAGAAGAATATGGAGGGGTTCGTCAATATTTATGATCCCTCCTCCTCCCCCCTCCCCTCTCGCTTGCAATCAGATGAGTTCACAAAAGCCGACGGTGAGAGCCTATAGCATTGTTTTTCTTGTGACGTCGACGAACTGTTTTATCCGATTCTGATTCGCTGAATGGGGCTTTTGTAAACTTTTGCTACAGGGATTGAAGAGTTGATACTTGCATAAAAACCTGTTAAAATGAAGATGAGTACACTAAAACATCACAAAATTCACTCTCAGAATCGGGCTTAATGGCGGAGAGACGCAGGTACCATGGGAGATTCCAATCTAAATTGAGACCTATCTCTATGTTCCCGTAGAGAAAGTGACATAATATAGACAGGAATCCCTCATGGTATCTGCGTTGAACCACCATTACAAACTTACCGTTTATAGCAGTTATGTGCTAGTTTACTACCGAATTTTTGACTTTCTTAGAGTGATTTTCGCGATTTTCGCTGGTTTTTACAACAGATTGGACTACCAGTTCATTTGCTCACAGCAAAAGTTTGCAAGAGCCCCAATGAAAGTCAATCTGCATTGGGTGGGTCTGTTGCATATAATACTTTTGCTATCAATACAGATTGATTAATATTGATTGATTTAAATGTAAACCGTGAAATTAACGTTGCGCAAATTTATTTGTTATTTTAACCCATAGAAAAGATGGACTTTTCGAGGGCATTCGGAGAATAGCAAATTGCACGATATTTTTTCATGGGTTTTAATGGAAAAAATGCAACATTACCAGATTGCAAGCTTCGATACTGATCAAAGTCATAAATAGTAAAAGACCAAACACACTTACGATCAATGACACATGGAATCAAAATTAGGGTATTCACAAACACTCACCTGAAACAAAATAAAATTAAAGGAGATTATAGCATTGTTAACCAGCATCAACGGTTATAAGCAAATTTTAGCGATCGAATGTCATCCACCGTCGTATGATATTTGATGAATTTGCATTTTATTTTGATGATGATCGATTGTTTCGTTGGTCTCACCGGAGACCATTGAATTTCAACGATTGGAAATTTCGAATTCACCTCTGTAGGTAGATTCGATTTCGAATTGTTGCAACCGGTGTCAGCCATTTTGACTCCTTTCGCTACGATAATTTCGGAAATGACGAACTTTTCGAATAAAGTTTATTGTACAGACTATGCGTAGAAGTCATTTTCCTATAGAACAAACATAATTTTAGCTTCAAAAACGATAGTTTTTTCATTAAAAATGGCCATGTCATTCAGAGCTGATTTAGAGGGGTAGATTTTTCACCGATCAGCGGCATCAGTTAGTAATCATCAATTCTTGAAGTGGATGATATTCGATCGCTAAAATTTGCTTTATATTTATAGGGCACTATGAGACCCATGATTCGTATGATACCACAAAACTACAAGAGTTTCTACAGAGAGAATTCGCCGTATAAATTGTGAAGTTCAAATCGCGCGCGGGCCTAGATTCCTTCGCGGCCCCGCGACCCTCGCTTGTTCAAATGCAATTTTACAGTAAGGCGGCATTAGTTAGTTACCTTCCCTCTTAATGAAGAAACGAAAAAAGAAGTCTCACTTACGATTAATGGGAAAATATTGGCGAAGGATTGGTGGGTGGGAGCGCGCTTCTCTTAAGCTCCTACAGTGCTCGGGCACTCCGAGCGTGCGAGTGCGCTTTCGTACGCCGCCCGCCCGCGCTCGTGCGTGCGTCCGGATCCATCCGCTTGATCCTCTTCGATCGTTCGTTCGTTCGGCTGGTTCGCTGACTCGTTCGCCGAGCATTATAATATCCAATTTAGCCCTGACGAGGTATTGATAACCAGACCGCGGCACACAATAGGCCTAGGAAAACATGATGCCTGGATACAGTGCACGGGGGGAAAAAAAGGCTGGTAGAATTTACCATTTGCATGGCTGATTTTGGAATTTTGCTATCAAGTAAGTATGGTAAATTTTACCATAATATTTTTTAAGGACAAGTTTCGGTGTCAATGGGGGGGGGGGGGGTCCAAGCCCCCGTGGACACTCCCCCTGTCTATGCCACTGACTGTATCCACTCATGCGTGGAAAAATGACAAATTCCTGGCCCCAACTTCCAGCGTAGCTCCAGTGTGAGGGTCAGATCTGTCATTTTGTGAACAAACAATGGGGCAGTAGCAAGGGTCTGAAATTTTGTGAAAAAAACCGCGAATGACCCGCAAGTCCGGGTTTTAACCCACTTCGATCCACCGAGCGGCTGTGGGCAAATGCAAGACTCGATTCAAAAATAAGTGACGGAAGCTTGGAAGTTAAGTTTTGAGAAGGGGCCGTTCATGTTGTGGGTGTATTGTGGAAGGGGGGGGGGGGGCAGACTTGTAACAGGCTTGCATCTGACAATGAGAACCCGGGCCAAAGACACGAAAAAGAAAATGACTAGAAAATCTCGAATTAAATCCCTCCTATAGCAGTCCTAGCTGGTCCAATCCAAGTTTCTACCTAGGAGCCCGCAAATCCGATGAGCGATCTTCCCGTCCGATATCCTGGTTTGAATCAGATCACGACAGTGGCGGCTCGTGCAATTTGGCAACATTGCTTTTCCCCCATTTAAACGAATGTAAAACAATCGATTCTCCAGGAGGCTGCCAGCCGCCTCAAGTTTCGATTACTTCACTTAGGACAGTTTAAATGGACAGATTGCATGGTTGCCAAATCGCACGAGCTGCCAGTGGATCCCGATTTTTCGAAAAATGTTTGTTCATATGAAAATTTCGGCGGCGCACATGCAAGGAAAAACTACCTCGTGTGTCGATACCTAAGGATAGTTAAGAAAACTTACACGAGCCTGTCGCTTGGTGTTTGATACCAGAGGCCGTCAAAGAAAGATCGATACATCGTTATGAAATTTATTGCCTCGAGATATTTCGATAGTTCAGACCGGTTTAAAGGGAGAATCCCATCGTAAGATCCCACTGTGGATCGAAGCAGCCTTGCCGGAGGAGCTTCTCTGTTCCCAAGGCGCTGTACCCAATAGGTATGACCGATTAAGAGGGAGGGAGTGTGGCGAGGATGCTGAGGGAGAAGAAGAGTTGAAGGGAGGGGAGAGGGAGAGGGAGGTGGTTAGGATCGGAGCATCGGAGAGACGGGAGTCTCTTATGGGAACATTATTAGAAGGGGGCGTATGGGGAAAATGTAATTTTGATTATTAAGTAAAAGAAAAAGAAAGAATAAGGAGAGAGATGTAGAGAGAGAGAGAGGGGGGAGAGAAAAAAATCAATAAACCTGCGCAAGAAGGCAAGGCTTTGCTATTTTAATGCATCGTCATAAATAAGAAGTCTAGGTTAAAAACTTTGGTCGCACTTGTTCATTGACGGTGGTTAATCAACCGATATTAATTAAATGCAACTTTCAGTCCTTCGTTGCGGTTGGTATTGTGCACGGACAAGGTTGCCGCGTTTTAACTGTTGCATCATTCTAGTATAGTGGCTCGCGAAATGCGATGTATCGATCTTTCGTGCATATAAAACTATGTAAGAGAATCAATCGATGACCCATCGTCCATGAAAACCAGAATCAATAAATGCCTCGGATCGTCAATTAAAATCTAAAGAAATAAGCATCGATTAATCTCTCGTCCGTTAATCCGGTGGAAAAGAATCGATTGGTGCCTCATTCATTAAAATCTAAAGAAAAGAATCGATTAATCTCTCGTCATTTAATCCCATGGAAAAGAATCTATCAATGTTTTGTACATGTAAACCTAACAAAAATAATCAATCCATCTCTTGTCCACATGATCCTATAAGGAAACGAATCGATCGAGATCTTGTCCCCATGTAAACCTACTTTATCCCCTTGTTCTAAGCAGCCTTTAGCGCATATGGAATCATGCAGTGGAGGGATACTTGGTTTTAGAGTTCTACTTTTCGTTAAACACTTCAGAAGGACCAATAGCAGCCATTCATTTACCTAGTGTACTGCAGCCTTATCCAATGATTTCAAAAATCAGACCGCCTAAGTCCTAATTTTCGTTTACAAAAAGTTCTACGACAAACTCACGTAAATTTAAAGCGGATATAGTTCTCCTGTTTCTAAAGAGGGAGAACTCAGTTTTCCACGAGTTTTTCTGCCTTTTCTCACCAATCTCTTGTGTCATTCGCACGTGAGAGTCTAAACACGGTTTCGCTCGGGTTTTTTGTGTCCTCCTTCCAGTGGTGTCACGTGTAATGTCGAAAAGCTGCAATTTGTCCTGCACGCAAACGCATGAAAAAGGTAGATCAATTGGAGATGCACAGTGCACTCCCACAAATTGATATTTTGCATGGAATTAGATGGGCAAAATACAGCGTTGCCTGATTAAACGCGACGCCACTGCATTGTCTCCTCCCCCAAACTTCTGTGTAATTTACATGTTTTAAATCTCCTTTTTTTTTTTTTTTTTTTTAGTATCCTTCATCGATGCTACCGGAGATCAAAGTCAACAGGGCGACGTCGAATGTCGAGTAGAAGTCTGTCTGGTGTCCCCCCTTCTCGGTGGTCGGTGGACTCAGGAATTCTTGCGAACAATAGCCAGTTGATGACGGGGAAAACAAACGGAGGAACGTTCCTAGGTACGGGCCAAGAACCGCGGCTGGTCCTTCTTCTTTTCTGACTTCTTCTTCTCTCTCTCTCTTTTTTTTTTTAAAGAATTATTTCGGAGTTTTATAAAAAACGGTGGAGGAATCCTTACGGAAGACAGCAATAATTAGGGACAAATTGGAAGATTCGTTGTGTCACCCTACCTCCCCCTCCTCCTCATCGCGGTTCGTTCCTCGTCTCGCCCCAACATTCCTCCCCCCCCCCCCAATCCAACCCTTTCGTATGAGTTATGACCTCAGCGTCGCGTCGCGTCGCCTGTCCGTCCATCGGTGACACTCTCCTCCAACTCTTTCTTTCTCAACTCTCATTTGAACGCACGTGTTAGAAAAAGACGGAGATAGGAGCTACAGCAAGGAGTGATGGTCTCTGCTCTTCCATCTCTTTCTTTCTCACCTCCCATTTGAATCGCAAGTGTTAGAAAAAGACAGAGATAGGAGCTACATCTAGGAGTGATGGGTCTCTCAGTCCATCCTTCTCGTCCACATGTTTAAACGCGGGAGGAGAGAGAGAGAAAAAACAAATAGATACCTCTAAAGTCTCATTGTCACAGTTATGCACTGTAAACTATGAGTCCCGGAGCTTTCTGCTGCGGCCGCAGTGTCAGATGTAATGTGTCAGTGTTAGTGTGGCTTGAGACGCCGCGGTGACATAGCCGTAGCCGGGAATGTGTCTTTCTCTCTCATTACCCACTTGACTGCATGTGTTAGAAAAGGACAGAAATAGGGGCTGATGTCACTAAACAGCCCCCTCTAACCATCCTTTTCTAACACATGCATTTTAATGGTGAAAGAGAAAGACACTACGACAAGAATCGGTGATGTCTTGGTGTTTCTGTGTGTGTGAGTGTGTGTGTGTGTGAAGGACGTTATAAGTGAGTAAGTGTGTGAGGGGGGCTCACAAATCACAACTCTTGAGAGAAGATGAACAACAATCCCAGAGTTGAATAGCTTGTTATTATGCAAATCAGCCGCGCGACTTAGGACGGGCGAACCAAACCGAACGGCGCGGATCCCGGCTGTACGAAGTGGCTGGCTGGTCCGCTACGTAAGTAAGTACGCTATAGTACGCATGTCGTATAAGCGGTGTGTGATATGCTCAATGCTGGGGCTGCGCGCTAGAGTGTGCGCGGTGGCTGAAGTGAAGTGACTGACTGTGATTGTTGTTGTTGTTAAGTGTGGTGACCGATGCGATGGCGATAGCTCGGTGGTTGGTGGATGGTGCGGTAAGGTGCGGTGAGTTGACTGCGACCGGTGACTTTTGCTTGTGAGTTTGTGACTCCTAAAACTTGACTACTAGGGTGAAGTGTGTACAAACACTATTCACTATCTATACAGTACACTGCGGAAAAATACGGAGTGGGGGTACATAAGTGTAAGTACCTGCTGATGGTATCCAGAGCTGCCGTTTTGGAACTTTTGGAAGATTCCTAAGTGCTATAGACAATATCAAAGTTGGAACAAAAGTTTATATACTATCAAACACTAAAGTTTCGGCACTCAATAATTATTTTAATCACCGAGCGTAAGAAGGAGGCATGGAGAGTCGCAACAAATCGCGGAGTCAAATTTTTGTGGCATGAGACTTCTGCTTACTTCTCATGCAACTTATAAAAATTAAGATACTATGACTTTCAAAAGAAATTCCTCTCATCAAAATTGTTCTTGATGAATTTTTCTTTTATTTTTAGATTTTTTGAGGCATAAAGTCACCAGTGGCAATACTGTGAGACTCTGAAATATCTGAAAACCGTAAAAATTTGCAAAATGATCGAGAAATGAAATAATGAAAATTTCTATCAGGATACTTTCTTTTGAAAGCCATAGTTCAATTCAACCGCGAGGCAACGTTCCATGTCTCCTTTCTGCGCTCGGTGAAAATTCTTGAGAGCCAAAACTTTTGCGTTCGATAGTATACGATCAAGAGCAGACTGTTGCAAACTTTTGCTACAGGCTTATTAATAGGTAGTTAGGGGTAGAATCCTGCATAAATAACGATTAGCGCACTAAAAAATCACGAAATCTACTCCCAAACTCAGAAAATGCTTCCAAACGCGAGACCGTAATGGTGGCTGTTGCAGCGGATTACATTGGGTTTCCATATCTTCAATCAGCTCCATCTACACAAGGTGTTCTCGCAACACCAAACAAGAACATACAATTGCCATAAGGTTTGGGCGGCAACGGTCGCCATTACGGTCCTGCGGTTGAAAGCATTGTATGAGTTTGGGAGTGGATTTCGCGGTTTTTTAGTGCGCTAATCGTTATTTTTACATAGTTTTACCCCATCATCAACTATTAATAAGCCTGTAACAAAATTTGCAACAGCTACATTGCTGCAGCAATATGGAGGGTTGACCAATTAAAAATAACTTGAAAATAAGGTAGAGAGCATCCAAAATTTCCAAAATCAACTCAGTAAATGCGTTTGAAAAAAATACAAGTTGACGGTCGAATATATGAGCGGGTGACGATGGGAAAGTCCCGTCTAATTGCAGCTCTCTCTCTCTCTAACAATAAGATGAATCACTTTTCGCAGTACAGAGAACTGCAAATAGATGGGGAACCCCCATTGATGTAACCCGCTCATTCGACCGCCATATCGTCATTTTTCAAACGCATTTCTTGAGTTTCGCGTGAGTGAAATTCAGAACTTTCTGATGCTCTCAACGTTATTTTCAAGTGATTTTCCATGGTAATCCACCCTCCATAACGCTGTGGCACAAGTTTACACAAGACTCATTGGAGTCTTGAGAATAGTTTATAGGTGTCCCAAGAAGATTTGTACTTGACAACAGTAGGTTTAAATGAAAACATCAGCTTCCTACCGCTCGTAACCAATCAGGTTGGCCCTATCTGAGGACCAGGGCCGGATTTAATGCGGGGCGACCAGGGCGCGCGCTTCGGGGCCCCCACCACAAAGCAGGTCCTTTTTTTTGGTATTGATGGTTTATGAACTTCCTTTTTTCTACCATTACAATACTGCAACAGTCCGGCAACGTTGGAAGTGAAGCTTTTTGTAAAATAACCCTTAAAAAATAAAGAAACATAACAAAATACTAACGATTATTAACGAAATTATTAACGATTTTATCATCAGGGTAATAATTTACTTCTTTTACTCGATATGCCTTTAAAAGTAGGGACTTTATAATTTATTATTCCTAAGATTTACCGGGAGGGGGGCCGGGGGCCCCAACCAAAGGTCCGCGCCCCAGGGCGGAAAATCCGGCCCTGCTGAGGACGGAAGCTTATGTTTTCATGAAAACCACGGAAGAGTAAAATCAAATCTTTTCTGGGACAAGCTATAACTGAAACTCGTCCTCAAAAGCCAAAAGCACCCTAACTGAGGAATAACATTTCTTGAAAGGTGGCTTAATATTACACTAAATGGCAAAGAATAACAAGAACTTATTTATCTTCTGAAGAGGCCCTCTTTCATAGTTACCTTATGAGGGAACCCAATAGGTAATGGGCAATTCATGCAGATCTGATCAAGGTCGCGCAATTTCGATAAGATTGAAGGATAACCATCTATCTACTGAATCTTCGTAATAGAGATCAAAGTGTTTCTATCGAAACTCTTCGCTTATTGGAATGACGTCGTCTCCTATATAAGTTTATAATGGTTTCCATCATCGAGTCGATCAAATTACGAAACGATCATTCATAATCGTCTATAGTTGCAAGCGATTCTTGAACCAATCAGAGTGTATAAGTAATTTGCCTTCCACTTATCTACCACGGTAGAATGCATGCGTCTGCAGCATTTTCAGCCATGCATTTGACCAATCCCACACTACACCACCGTGAAAGTATTCGCCTCATAAACACCCATCAAATTACTTATTTTCAGAAGATTGTGTAAGCACTAAACAAGACAGAGTTGCCGTTTTGGGTGAATTTAATTGAATGAGTATATTGCGCAAACCTCTGATATCGCAATGAAACATGATTGCCAATGCTTTTAGCAGTAAAACAAAAATAAACCAAACAAAACCAAACAAATAAACAAACAAAACAAGGACATAAGCAGATTTGGGGGCTGTAGGGGCCACCCCCCCCCCCGAAAAATACCTTCCGTAGGTGAAAAATTCCTAGAGGATTTAGAATTCTTATTTGTAGAGTTAAGACAAGTTCATTGAAACTAGAGTCCCTATATATGTTGAGAGTTAAGACGAGTGAAACCATGGGCTCCGCCATTGGATGCGTTTTTGCACATTTGTTTACATTCTGAAGGCCGTTGTTGTGTTTGGTCCACACTGCAAAGATTGCTACAGTGCAGCAGAGCTCCAAACGGTGTAATCTTCCACTGCGTTTGTTGATCGACATATATTTACGCTTTTATAGATTCTTGGATTTATAGACATTCTTGAGGTGCATCATGATTAAATTAACAAGTTTATACCTACAATCAATTTTTTTTAATCCGTAAAATACCGTTGAACCTCTGTGTTTGTAACAGTGGCGGCTCGTGCAATCTGGCAACCGTGCACTTTTACCATTTAAACGTATGCAAAAAGATCGATACTAGGTGAGGCGCCTCACCAAGTAATCGATTATTTTACACAGTTTTAAATGGAGGAAATCCATTGTTGCCACATTGCACGAGCCGCTGCTGGTTTGTAAACAAATAAGCAACACCGCATCCAAAGGCCGCGCCCGTAGAGCTTAAAACTCGTTGACCAATCAGAGGTTGAGTACCTTCTTGTCTGGACTCTCTAAATGTTGACAATGTAGGACAGCGATTCCCGAGACTCTTGGCAATAGATTAATACTGCCCTTACGTTAAGCAGATGGGCTGTTCCATACCTGATTTGATATTTCCTGAAAGAGATAGAAGGAGGCTCTATCCAGTATCCACGTGACTTACAATTATTAGTCCCCATGCCTCCATTCTCCTCTAATGCGTGCATTGAATGGACGAGGATAGAGAAAGACAAGTTGAATCAGTGGTTTATTCAGCTCTCTCTGTCTATCTTCTTGTCCATAAGAATGAATCCGTTAGGAACATAAATAGAAGGTGAGGAGACTATCACGTGGCTTTAGCCCCTGTATCTCCATCCTTCTCTTTCGCGCATGCATTTAAAGATAGGGAGAGAGAGGAGAATATCTGATACGGCTTTGTGGCACCGGACATCACGTGTCATTGGTCGTGGTGGAAGGAAACGCAGGGATACCGCTCACACATGCACATACGCCAGAGCTACCGCTAATGGCATTTTTCAATTCACCGATAGTTTCGCTATGGTTGAGAAAAGATTGCAAAGTTCAGTTCAGTGTATGGCTGGCTGTAATGCATGAGATACTTGTATCTGTAGTCTTTTCTCAACCGGTGGAGTCGTCGATGCTTTTAAAAACCGTGCCGATATTTTAATAATTTAACGGCGATTGCACGCAGGCACGAGAGAGATTCGCGGAGCCTAAAAAAGGATACCAGCGAATACCCGAATGAATCTCCCTCCCAGCACACATCACCCCTCACCCTTCATCCCTCCCCTCGCAACCTCATCACCCTTGTTCTGATAACATCAATAACCGCACGATGAGAAAAAAGGAGCGGAAAGGCGGGAGGAGAGGACTGCCTTGCCATTGGAGGAAACGTGACGTCATGCGTCATGACGACTGGTCAGACTCCGTGGTTAATCGGATCTCCAGAGACTGTGATCAGTCCTAACAGTCTAAAGGGGTAAGGACTAAGGTAGGTGTTGATAAGGAGGGGGGGGGGCGAACCGCTCGCTCGGGGCTCAGAATTGGTATACAAATGATGAACGTCCACTTTGTATTCTCGCGAAAGAGTCGTCCGTGACCCGTCCCGTCCCGCCCCCTCCTTCCTACCGTCTTGTTGGTCACTGGGCCAAATCTGCGAGCGGTTAGCGATTTCCTCCCTTTCCTTCCCTCCTTCCCTCCCTCCCTCCCTCCCTCCCTCCCTCCCTCCCTCCCTCCCTCCCTCCTCCTTCCTTCCTTCCTTCCTTCCTTCCTTCCTCCCTCCCTCCCACCCTCCTTCCTTCCTTCCTTCCTTCCTTCCTTCCTTCCTTCCTTCCTTCCTTCCTTCCTTCCTTCCTTCCTTCCTTCCTTCCTTCCTTCCTTCCTTCCTTCCTTCCTTCCTTCCTTCCTTCCTTCCTTCCTTCCTTCCTTCCTTCCTTCCTTCCTTCCTTCCTTCCTTCCTTCCTTCCTTCCTTCCTTCCTTCCTTCCTTCCTTCCTTCCTCCCTTCCTCCCTTCCTCCCTTCCTCCCTTCCTTCCTTCCTGCCTCACTCCCTCACTCCCTCACTCCCTCCCTCCCTCCCTCCCTCCCTCCCTCCCTCCCTCCCTCCCTCCCTCCCTCCCTCCCTCAACTCCCTACAAAATCGAGTCTTAAGAGAAGTTGTCACTCTCTTGTGCTCATACCTTTTTTTGAAGAATCTGTAAGAATTTTGTGGACCTAAAAAGCAAACTTTGGTCAATTCTAGCAGAAAATTGGATTTTTTTTCCCTGTCATTTAATTTTTAAAATATTAAAGACAACTATAGTTAGTTTTTTCGTTTTTTTGTTTGTTTTTGTTTTACTGTTTGACGTTTTTGTCCCCCCATCCCCCCCAAATACCAATTTTTTTATATTAAAATTATTATGAATTTATAAAGATGGGTCGAGATTGTTGTTACACCACACAGCACTTTTAGATTGACTGTCCACCAAGGATTGAAGACATCACATAGATATCGGTCGAGTAAAAAGGGAGGATAGAACGGGGTTTTCGAGGAGGAATGCCGAGCGTTTTTTATGACATGACGGGTGAAAAATGAAGCTAATGCGATTAAAGGCTTTTGCCAAGCTCCAAAACCACTGCTAACTGCTAAAAGCAATAAAGGGGATGCTTTCGAGAGTCGTTGCCCTCAGAATGCTTTCACTCGAGTATTCATCGATAGGGTGTGATAAGTGAAAAAACGAACTAAATGAGTACAATACAAGTGAGATGATTAAAAAACGTCCTTACACTTATAATTAGCTGTGAGTCGCATTTTCCAAACTAATATAAAATAGAGCAGCTAGTTAGTGAGTAAGTGATTTAAAAAGAGTCCAGTGCACAAAACTTGCTACTGCATTATTTTCATTTGAACAAAAATATGATTAAAAAAAAGGAGCGAAAAAATTTTCTTGACTAAAACCAAAACCTATAGCGACTACCGGAGACACCAAAGTGCAAATTATATTAATGGCAACTTACCATAGCTGCTTAACCCAAAGAGGACCTGATAACTACAGACATAATCAACTTCCCACGCCAAAAAGTGAGTAGTTAAATATTCGTGCTCTGCGGAGTTGATTGTGCCTATCCAACTAATTGAAGGCGATCGGTGAAACGCTAATTACTAATTAGCAAATGGCATGGCAAAAATGAGGTAGATCGTAGATCAAGTTACGAAAACGTAGATCAAGTGTCGAAACGTTTCGTCCCAAAACTGAGAGAGAGAGAGAGAGAGAGAGAGAGAGAGAGAGAGAGAGAGAGAGAGAGAGAGAGAGAGAGAGAGAGAGAAGTTCCTGTAAGATGCGCTACTGACAATGAGTGTACTGCTATAGACTTTGGAGCTTCTATTTATTTCCTGAGAGGTCTCCGCGCCTATCTCTGTTTACCGCCACAAAGCATAGCTTAGCTCGCCTTCTCTCCATCCCCCTCTCCCTGTCTTCCCCCACCCCTCTCCCTCTGTCTCTCTCTTTCTCCGTCACTCACTTTCATATTGTCATGTAGACTGTAGTAAATAGTCCTTGTCCGTTCCGTTTCACTATTTCGCCAATTGAACATTCGCGAGTGAGCGGATTAGTGTTGCCACAGCGATGCCAAAAGTAGTAGCCAAACAGCACATCCAAAATTGGCCCTATTTTAATGTCAATGACCGCGATGTCACATTATTACATAAAGTCCAATTGCCCTCATGTCCATGGTTACACAGCCGAAAATGGAACATCATTTTCATTTTTGAATTCTGTAAATGATAAGTTTTGAAAGGTCAACTTTGAAAAGGTTTTAAACGGAATTTCACCGATTACCATAGTTTACACCGATCGCCGACTGTGGCCACTTCAGTATGTGAGAGATGGCTCGCATTAAAATTTTTCAGCCTTGAAAAATCAATTTTGCTATGAAAAGTTTTTAAATCTTGAGAATGTATATTCACTGAAAGAACTGTGCTCCGGTAGTGCACCTATTGCTCCGGTAGAGCCGAAGCACGTGCTGATTCAGATAGCTTCGCGGAGCAAAGCTCGGTAGTACATGAGCACGTGCTTCGGGTAAGTATATAAAGAAGAGTGAAAAAGGAGCTCGTCGCTACCCGGGATCGATCCGGGGAAGTATCATTCCGGAGTCCAGTGCGTTATCACTGCGCTGCTCAGTGCTTGTGGAAGACGAGGGCTGATAGCTGCGTATATAGAGGAAACGCTCCGAGGCGCACACCCTGTACAACGCGCTGAGTTAAGTGAGCAAACTCTGTGAATTATGCTCCTAAATTGTGTCGTAGCGTTCTTTCAGAGATCGCCGATGACAAATTCTCAGAGTAAATTGATTTCAAGAGTGAACCCGTTCTACTCTGATACTTAACAGAGAAAAAATGGCGACAGGTCCTGCTGATTGTATATGTCATTGCACAAGTTGCCCGCCTACATCGCAATGCAGAAGCAAGACGTTCGGGACTGCTAGAGCATGTGGCTCGCTACTACCGACGGAAAGCCCGCTAGTCACACAACTTTGATTCGAATATGCCTCCTTCAGCTTCCCGAAGCAAGTATTCGGTAGAGCCAGAACTTTTTTTTTTTTCAGTGATTGTGTACAGTATACACACTTGCTGATTTAGTTGTATTGAATGTAAATTCTTGGGAGAAGAAGAAAATCATCAGACTATGTTTGATTAGTCTTGCCCATTCACGCATTAAAAAAACTTAATGCTTATGCTTTAATTTCTGAACTTGGGATAATTACAATAGACAATGATTCTCTGAACCTTATTGTACGGATTTTTGATGCACTATTATGTGTCCATTAAAGTCACGGACATTTAATGCGTATGGAGGTTTTTTGTGTTTTTGTTTTTGAGTTTTTTTTTTTTTTTTTTTTTTTTGTTTTTTTTTTTTTTATTAAGATTACTGCTCTGGCATTAATTCCGAAACGGACCAACAGTCATCGTAGAAATTGCCGGAATTCGAACCCGGGACCTCCGGGTTAGTGGTCAGTTGCGCTAACCACCAGACCACGCGGAGGTCTGGACATTTATTATTTAAGAATTCGGTTTTTGCACATTGACGTTCTGTACTTTACGTTTTGGATGCATTGGATGCAAAAAAGTAGACAGGTTAAAATGTCATCTGAGAACCAATAGGCTCCCTCCAAGAGAACAAAATAGACTGTTTCACGATGAAGTTATCGAACCACTACTGGCCTGCATCTGGTCGATTCATTCCGGCCCTTCAAACAAGCATTCGACTGGTAAATTTAAATTTCCCGCTTGCTTAATCGTCATCTGCCTTTGGTTCATTTGAGTACAGTCTAAGATAAAAGTCGTAAAGTGCGGCAACATTGGTGCTCGCTTGGCTCAAATGCGCAATGTGAAATGCCAGGATGCCGCCCGATTGCCCAACTATCTGGACTAGTCGCCTTAATTAATTATATCATCTTATTTGTCATCAGATGATTTACCGGTTCAACAGGAAATTGACGCAGCACAGGTGGCAAGAACCGCTGATTTGGTGGCCAATAATCAGCAAAATGAAAATCACCTCAAATCATTATCGATTGTAAAACTTTTAGTCAGTGGGCGTAGCTTTCAATCTGGCAACGGTAACGTCGCGTTCTGTGCATTTAAAAACTCATGAAAAATATCAAAGTACCAGGATGCGCCCTCGAATACGAATTTTTGCATAAATTAAAATTGGTAAAATGCATTTGGACAAAATTTCATGCTGTGCCACCGTTTTCAGGACTGGAATGATTATTCCAATGGGGTAGTTGCACAATCCACGGGTCTGAATTTTGATGATTTTAATTTTGCAGATGTATCAGAACTCGTTTGAAGCTCATGCATGATCATACTCCCTACACAACTTTTCTTCAAGGGACTATAGGCCAATATTCGTCGGTATTATGTTGGTGTGAAAGTTAGTTGACGCTCTAGGAGATATTTGCACGGTGTTTGCAAGAGCCCCATTACTCAAACACGCCGCGCCAAGCCGGCCGTTCGATTCCGCTAATCCGCCGATTCGATCAAATTATTCAATTCGAATTACGTATAGCATTAGATTCTAAATAACCCGGTGAAGCCAGAAACATGCACTTTAATAATCGAAGGTGCAAATTTGACAGCGCGAACTGATTCGAGGTTTTATGATCAATCACGTGTATTAGTACCACCGGACTGTGCTAATCGGGTGGTGGTAGCGGGTAGCGTGGCCTGGGCGTGAAGGCGCAGGCGTCAAGATCAGGGTGTGGGATCTTTGAATAATACACGCCGTGGATCTTTTGGATCTTGCCGCGATCAAGCGTGAGGATAGTGAAACAGCGTTCACCGCACTGTTGTCTGAGATCTGAAAAAAGTGGCCAAATATTAGTGAAAAAAAAAGGTATTAAAAAATCATCACTTTCGACCTTATAAGCTGACTTTAAAAGTTTCCAGAAAAGTTTCTAGGGTTTACTTACCTAGGTAAATTATTCTCTGTGATGAAAATTGATCTTGAAAGTTAATAAATGATAATGAGATGAGAAATTTACTTTCTGATTTATTTTGGCCACTTTCTGACGATCTCAGACCATAGTGCACCGTTCAATGCACTAGCACAGCCGGTTCAGCCCTATTCTACGTATACGACACTACACTACAACCCGTGGTTCACATCTCGTTCCTCTTTTTCTTTTTGCTGAGCGATCCTATTCCTTTGCCATTCCTTCGTTCCTTCCTTCCTCCGTGCAATGTTATTGTAGGGTCATTATTAAGGTGCCCCGTAAAATGAATACACACCGTATCTGTCGAATGTCGATTTCCCCCTTCTCCCCCCTCTCTCTCTCCCCCTCTCCCTCTCTCTCTATAGTCTCTCCAAAGACCTTATCATCATCACACCATCGCAAGGATAGATTAATGTTATTAAACCCCGGCTGTACGATAACACCTTTTCGTTTTCATCTCTTTCCTCTCTTTCCCCTCCAGACCGTCCTTCTCTCCCCTTTTAGCACGCCTTGCCCCAACCGCCTCGGCACAAGTCTTATCTAAACATTGGCTTCCAATTAATTGGCATTTCGAATGAGTGGACGACTGGATGGACGTACCAGCAGTTTGCTCAAAATCGGCCTTTCTTGATCCTTCAAAGTGACTCAAGTATTGTCAATTAACACCCCCCTTTTTTCCCCTTTCGGGGATCGTAATCCCGACTAAGATCTGCCCTGGGTCATTTTATCGGCTTGGCTTTGGCCGAAAAATGTGCATCTTCACATCTCGGTGCAAATGAAACTCTTCCCTCCCCCCTTTTCTCCTCCATAGTTTAATTTTGCTGTGAACCAATGAGCTATAACTTTAGAGTGGCACATCAAGGAACGTTCCGCTGGTTCATTGTTGTCGCCTAGGGCGCCGCCATCTTGCCGTAAAAATCAATTTTGAGGTTAAGTTTTGTAGGTTGTTTCCGGTCGTTTCGTAAACAAACTCGGGCATCGCCGGAAACGACCTACGAATCTGCCGTCCAAATTCCCGCCAAATTCTGAACGACCTTCAAAAATTTAACCTCAAAACTCGGAATCTGCCGTCCAAATTCCGCTTTTTCCCGGGATTCCTTCTACCCTGTGTGGCACAAGGGTGGACCAGCCCGCTGCCACTCTAAAGTTATAGCTCATTGCTGTGAACAGGGTATTTTACAATTTGTTTTCGTCCTGTTCCTCCTATTCTAATGTTCCATTGCAATGTGCAGTCGTTTGTTGTGAAATGATAATAATAATTAACTGTTTACACGTTCAAAAATTCGTCATTAAATAGGAGATAAATCGATTAGAAGATTAACAAATTTTCTTGAATTTGATTACGACTGTAAATATACTTCAAAAATTAATTAAAGATGCATTCTTATAAGTCATAAGCACTGTATTTTTTCCGGAGGGGTTGTGGTGATGGTGGGGGGGGGGGGAGTTGGCTAGTAGTATAGAGATGGCATGGGGTACCAGTGGTACCACTGTATGGCATGATCCGTTTTAAAAATGATTTGATTACAGTAAAATCCCGCATCTTCCCGTTACAATTGAGAATTGTGACTGGAGAAACCATTACACCATTCCACAGAAAATCGTTCACAGTGATCATTCGCAGTGGTTTTGTAAAAAAAATTCAAAAGTTCCCTCTGAACTCGAAAGAATCTTAGAAAAGTCAAACATTCTCTTTCAAGTTCACTCTTAAATTAAAAGCATCTTTCATGAGAAAAGATTTCAGATGCACATTTAAACTAGTGTATGAACAGTAGCATAGCATCAAATCTGACCAGTGTTGCCAGATCGAGGGTAAAAAGCCGTATCGTCCCCATTTGAATCAGTGTAAAAAGTACAGCTTTTTCACCCCAAACTGGCAACACTGAATCTGACAAGGTTGCATTTTGTGCCCTAAAACTCAAGAAAAAAAGTCGATTGATCGGGTGCTCTAACTCGACCATTTGCATGGATTTAAATGGCCTAATAGCAACGATGTCAGATCTCACGCAACGCAACATCAATTCTAGTGAATGAACTTCGAGAGTCTTACCGTGCATTGACAGACGTGGGGTGGCCGACGTCATCGATGGATGATTTCCTGTAAACAACCGCAGAAAACAGAGAGAATTAGTAAGGGCGGACGGGGAAGCAATGAGCTGACAAAAAAGCAGGGTTGCCATCAGTGGCGTAGCGTGCAATTTGGCAACGTTGCATTGTGTCCATTTAAACCCATATAAAAAGTTGAATACGAAGGTGTTCACCGCACACCCGATAGTTCGACCTTTTTTAAGGGTTTGAATGGACGAACTGCAACGTTGCCAAATTTTACGCTACGCCACTGGTTGCCATTTGGTACAAATTAAAATAGTAAGTATTCCGAAATACAACACACTTTCCGCAATGCTCGACTAGAACGTGTGGACTGTATAGTGATCTATTCTCCTGAAACAATCTTTGTGGGCTATTGGCTTCCAAACTACTCCCGTTCCATTCCACCAATAACACTGTCGATGATAGCCAGTACGTTTAAAAAGCAGAAAACCCAGAGGATGGGTTGGCCCATTAAGTTATTCCAAAGAAACAAAAACAAAAAAAAACAAAACAAAAAACAAAAAACAAAAAACAAAAAAAAAAATTTTGATATTTTATTTGAAAATGGGCAGGGTTACAGCCCGGGGCAACCAAAAAAAAAAAACAAAAACAAAAACAAAAACAAAACAAAACAAAACAAAACAGGTAGTAAAGTGGATCTACTCATAAGATCACTTTCCCCCACCACACTGTGGTCTGAGTGCGTCAAAAGGTGTGTCTCATCAATTTATCACTTATCACTTACAAACTTTCAAATCCAATTTTAATCACAGTGAACACTTTTCACAAGTAATTTAATCCAAGGAATGTCACGGGAACGTTTTATAGTGAGATTAACAGGTCGGAAATGATGATTCTATATGACTTTTTTTTTGCCAAGTTTTGGCCTCTTTTTTTGATATATCAGACCATAGTACGCACTGGGGCAAAGCGTGCAATCCGGCAACCTTGTATTTGGTCCTTTTAAACGAATGAAAAAGATCGAACGGTTGAATACGATTTTTTTCGTGTGAATAAATGGAAATAAATGCAACGTTGTCAGTTGGTGTCCTTTGCACTGCACTGCTCCCACCACGCCGTTAAAATGGGACCCGCGCTGGACGCTGGTCTCCGTCTGACGAAAGTGTCTCAAAAATTGGGTATGGAGCTGAAAACTGGCTAACCGAGAACTAATGGTCGTAGGAAAGAGACGCGATTGGAAACCGATCCAAACCCGCATCGAAACCGCATTGAAAAATATACGACTGCGTACACATACAAACCATAATTTCGAGGAAATAAATATCACCTCTTTTTTCTTTTTATTCTTTTGAAATTGATTTCATATTATAACCAGTCTTTCTCTCCCACTAACAACCGAGAGGTTTTTTTTTCTTCTTCTCTCTTTATCTTACTCCCTCCAACATTATTTTTTTTATTTTTATTTCTTTCCTTTTTTTTTTAACATAATTGGTTGATTAACCCCACTCCGCAATTGAAAATCCGGTGTGATCGCACAGGTGTCTGTGTCTCGGGGAACATAACCGCACCACTAATATGTAATCATAACCAACACTGAAGGATGAACCAATTATTCTACATTTTTTTTGTTTTTGTTTTTTTGTTTATGTATAGACACACGATACCTCGACACATACATACAGCACCTTTATACGGTATAAATAATATTGAAAAACATTACACTTTTAGCGGTTTCAGAAGACAATAATAACATTATGACGACCGAACGGGGATAATTCTTCGTCTCGGGTAAATTAAACCAGCGGAGCATTGACTCTCTCTCTCTCTCTTCCTCTCTCTCTCCTTTTCCCCTCTCTCCCTCCTCTCTCTCTCTTCCTCTCCTCTTTTCTCCTCCCCTCCTTTTCTCTCCTCCTCTCTCCCTCTTTTCCCCACCATCTCCCCCCCCCTCCCCCCCCCCCTTTTCTCTCTCCCTCTCTCTCTCTCCTCTCTCTCTCTCATCCTCTCTCTCTCTCCTCTTTTCTTTGCTCCCTTCTCCTCCCTCTCTCTCTCTCTCTTCCCCCTCTCTCTCCTCTCTCTCTCTCTCTTTTCTCTCCTCCCCTCCTTCTCCTCTCCCTTTCCCCTCCTTCTCTCCCTCTCTCTCTCTCCCTCTCTCTCTCTCTCCTCCTCCTCCTCTTCCTCCTCTCCTCTTCTCTTCCTCTCTCTCTCTCTCCTCTCTCTCTCCCCTCCTCTTCCCCTCCCTTCTCCCCCCTCTTCTCTCTTTTCCCCTTCCTCCCCCCCCCCCCCTCTCTCTCCCCCCCCCCCTCCCCCTCCCCCCTCCCCCTCCCTCCCCCTCTCTCCCCTTTTCCCTCTCTCTCTCTTTTCCTCCTCCCCCTCTTCCTCCTCTCTCTCTCTTCTCTCTCTCTCTCTCTCTCTGGTCGTTTGAACACATGTGTTAGAAAAGGATGGCTGTGTGGGGACAATCCAAGTTTTTTTAACCTTTAAAAAGGATAAAGAGAAAGAAAAATTCTGTTCCGCCATCCACTCACCCCTTTTCTCACAGTCCTTCTGCAACGTATATCCGTGATGAACTCGGAGCCTAGTATTTCTTCCGTATTACGAAAGACATTGTGATCTAACGATTCTAAACTATTTCCAGTTCTGTAAACAACAGATTGGTGTATAGATATATAATTAAACAGTATTACGTGGGCCGGTGGCGCAAACAAAAAATCTTTCTGTGGGTGGTTGCCCCAAGCCGTGGATTGGAGGGGAGAGAGGGATAAAAATCGTCATCAATATTAGGGGTAGGTAATTTCGGTGTAACAGGACTTATCACTGCGACGACTTTAATTTTCATGGAAAGTACACCATTCAAAAGTTTCAAAGCTACCAAGCGCGAATGAATATTTCTGTCGAAAGTGTTTCTTTCAGAGATGAACAAAAACAAACAGCACGGATAAAAAGCAGTTCTTCATATTTTCTCTCAGAATTCCTGAAAAAGCGTCAGCTACAGGGATGCGAACCGGAACCCGAAACTCGAGAACCGGGAGAACCCTACTTTTTGGCGGAACCGGAACCAGAACCGGAACCCAAATTTAAATAAGTCTGAGAACCGCAAATGGAACCGGTTCCACATAGGTTCCTGAAACTAGATTCACTTTAAGCTCTTATGTTCACCGTGATCCAAAATTGCTGTTTTACATAATTTTCATTTTGCATAAACCTCACTTTTCAAAAAGAATTTTGGAAACATGCTTGGGATACATTTTGAAGTAAGTACTTTCGCCTGAACTTTATCTTCAAATTGCAAGAATCAAAACTTTTCTTATGTTATTTTCATGCGGAATGATAAAAACAACAAATCTTATTCACTGCAAAAGCCCTAAGTTTTTTTTCCGCTCGAAAGCAGTACACTGAGGGGAAAAAACCGGGAACCGGAAACTGGTTCTAGAACTGGGACTGGTTTCAGACTCTTGCTGGAATCGGAACCGTGACCGGTTCTAAGTTCAGGAACGGTTCGCATCCCTCTGCTCAGCTACAGGCGCGGCGATAAACAGTATGCTGGCTATGTTTTGTTTTTTCTACCACGGCAGATTTTTCATCCACTACGGTAGGTGTTTTACTATCAAGACCTTCGAATAATCTACCAGCGGACCAGCGGTAGTCGAAAAACCTACCGTGGTAGAAAAAACAATCGATCGATGTTGCTGAGGCTTTTTCAGCAATCCTGGTATAGTGGTATACATAATATGAAGAATTCTGGGTCATGCGTCTACCTGATTTTTTCCGTGAGTAATGTTAATGATATATTGCAATCACACTGCTTTTAAGGCGGCAAAAGTCATTCTTCCATAACGAAAGGACTATGGTCATTCTATTTACATTTTCGATGTCAGCGAAGAGCTAAAGATATGTTACCGTGGAAGTACCCATGAGGCAAACTTCAAAAGCATTTAAAAACCACACAGGTTTGAAGATTTGAAAGATTAGACCTGAAAGACACTCGATCTACCTGAATTCAACATTGCGTTCAACCCATAGAGCCAGTAAGTCAGTACGAAATAGTTTTGCCAAAGAATCTCAATAATTTCCAATGCTGAAGAGGAAATACCTTGAAGTCGATTTAAAGTTGCGCGAAAGTCATAAAATGCGCCGCACTGAGGTCTGAAAAGTGGGCAAAAAGCAGGAAGTAAATTCCTCATCAATTTATCATTCATAAACTTTCAAGACCAATTTCAATCACAGAAAACAAATGTAACAAGTAATTTAAATAAATGAATGTCATTGGAAAGTTTTAAATGGGGCAGTTGCAAGGGTCTGAAATGTTGTTTTTTAAAAAGAAAATGAAAGTACTTGATGAGCTGAGGACAAAAATGCCTTTGGATTCTCTTTAAGTCCCATTGTTCTGAAGATGAGATTTTGGCCCAAAATACATTTTTTTAAATGGGAATTCCGCGTCGTGACGTCACTACGCACTTGGTTTTTTTACAACTTTACACGTGTGCATCTCCAAAACTGGGACACTCAGGAAAATACCAAAGGCACCATTGTTCTTAGCTCATCAAGCAGTGGCGTAGCGTGCAATTTGGCAACGTTGTACTGTGTCCATTTAAATCCATGTAAGAGGTCGAATGCTGAGGGTGAACACCTTATAGTTCGATCTTTTTAATGGGTTTAAACGTTTCCAAATTGCACGCTACGCCACTATCATCAAATACTGATATTTTCTCTAGAAAAACACAAAATCAGACTCTTGCAGCTGCCCCATGAGCTTAAAAATTGAAAACGATAATTTTTAATTACTTTTTTTTTTTCACTGACTTTTTGCCAGTGCTTTTTGCTCTGAGACCACAGTGCGCCCGACCGCTAGATTTGAGATCGGTTGCGCTCATAACCCTCGGTTCATTTCGTCCAATTTTCACCCTCCACCCCTCTCTCCTTCAGAGCTTCCTCCCACCTCACCCCCTTAATATCAACTGGCACGTCTCTTTGTTAGTCAGCGCTTTTATATAAAAGTGAACTTCGAGGAGAGATGAGAAGGACAGACGGGAGACCTCACTATTCAGGGGAAATATCTTAATAATGAAAGCAATAAAAATATTTGCGGATGATTTAGAGAGGTTTTTCCAACGGTGGCTTATCACGCGGCAGTGCAACTATAAGGCTCTACCACACCGCTCGAAGCAACAGTCAAATGGAGATTATTCAAATAACGATTGCTGGAATACTCTGTCTCTCTCTCTCCCCCTCTGTTCCATTTCTTCCATATCTATCTCACTCTCTTTCTCTCGTACACTCTCACTATAGTCACTACACACTTCATGATCGAAGCGAGTAATAAATTCTGGCGCGGCACTCACCCTTGTTAATTTAGTGGATGCTGCTCCTTGTCAACCTCGAATAGTCAACCCTCTACGCACCCGTTCCGACTTTCACCCTCTCACCCCCCCCCCAATTCTCGGAAACCTTCTTTACAGTCGGCGTCCGCTCATTCACTCCCTCAACACTCCTCCGTCTTAATTCACCAACGATACTGCCAAATTTGGCGCGTGAATTTATAGTATTTAGTGCTAATGTCTGCCACCAGAGCGCTACCGCGCGTGCGATTCAGTTGAATTACAGGCGAAAAATTAATTTATTTTCAAGAAAATGGAGTGTGTCAAGTACTTAAATAGCCGTTTCAAGAGTCTCTGCGAAATATCTCGTCAATTAATTTCAAAACAAAGCTGAAAGGACCGACAAACGCCACATCGGATTTCGATGCAAGAATCGATTTGAGATAATCCGTTTTCTGTCTTATTTTTGAGGGTTTTTTTTGCTTACTTCATTCTCTATTGATGAGTCAAACGCTTTGTAAAAGTGGAGGGGCTTGAACCCATTAAACTCTTCCTCCTCCTACAGAGCACCTATATGAATGATTAGACTGCGAGAGTCTATAAGACTGTCGTCTGAGATAAAAAAAAAAGAAGAAGAAAAAGAAAATGCATCACATAATATAAACAAAATCGTAAAAAATCATCGTTTTCGACCTTTTGAGCTTAGTTTAAGGTGTTTCTAGGCGAAAGTTTCCCAGATTTCAATCCGATGGATATACGGAGAAAAAAAAATTCGGTTATAAGAACTGAACTTCGGCTCATATGGAACACCTAGGTATTCGGTTACAGTAACCAAAGTTTTCGGTTGTGGGTACCGAACTTCAGTTAGGAGTACCGGAAGTTCAGTACTCACAACTAACTGAAAACTTCGGTTACTGGGACCAGACACCCTCGGTGTTCCATATGAACCGAAGTTTTTCCTCCATGTAGCACAACTGGTCGCTTTTGGGAAAAGTCGCGTTTTTGGCATTTTAAATTGAAACCAAAGAACAAACGCCAAATCCAATAAAGTCAGCACCTGCGAAATTTTTTTATGGATTCGCTTGAGCCAAACATGAGCAAAATCGGTTTAGAATTAAAGCCGTAAATTATAAAATTCATTTTGCCATAAACTTTGTGAGTGAGTGCGAGTGATAATTTGTCTATCTGCCTCACTCGCACTCATTGAGGCTTATGATAATTTTAATACTTCATAATTTCCGGCTTTATTTTTGAGTGTGTTTCAGCTTGAAATTTTCAGGGTATCTAACTATGAAGTACGCTCGCAGGTGCTGACGACCATTATTCCTCAAACTTGTGCTAATAGCGTAAATTCGTCAATTTCAGCCCAAAACTATTGACTTTTTGAGCAGCGTGCCGTATTTGCCACCGCGTTCGAATTAATCGACCCTGGAATCATCTTAAAACTTTCCAAACATGTTTTTCCTCCACATGATTCAATACTAAATCAGCGTTTCACAATCAATCGATTTTTGTACCTATATTAAAATGGAGGGAAAACATTTTTGCCAAATAGGAGCTGAGCCACCACTGCCATACCGCAGCAGCAGCGAGGAGGGAAATTAGGAAACGTTGCGCTGTCATACTAATACACAACACAGAACCGATTTGTGGCATAAATATAGATATACATACCACACACAACCGCGAGAGCGCCACTCCGCGTAGGGAAGTATTTGAATTTTAACTCCTCCTAAGCTCAAACGGATGAGGGAGAAAGGGGAAGGGGGGGAGCGCAAATTTATTTATTAATAATAAAATTGTGTTCTTGTTTGATTTACGAGGAGCAAATATGAAGAGTTGAAAAATGCTGCGCATCCAAGGTATTCCATTCCGAATCGTTCCGTTTCTCTCCTCTCCTCTCCTCCTCTCCTCTCCTCTCCTCGACGAACGACCGAATGATGTGCAAGTTTGAATACTGAATTTGTCGCCGGCGCGGCGAACCAAACAGAATGAACCGAACCTCGATTCCATTTTCCCGGGCTCCCGAATACTCCGTTGTGAGTTAGTTGTGATTATCTCGGAAACGCGAGAATTCTCATTTCCATTGAAACAAGGTCTGAATTAAAATTTTGCGGACGTATGAAATGAGGAGTGTTATTATGAGTGCACGCTGAGAGAAAAGCTCGTGTGTAGTACATAACTTCAATATAATTAGATAGTAGCATGTTTATGCCACGCGCACTGGCAGAAAATTTTCCAGGGGAAGGAGCATACGTAACCTCAAAAATAAATTACGGAGAGGGGGGGATGAACCCTCAATTGTCAACAATTTGTTCTTCTTTCCAGCTCATTTAAGGGGAAACGGGTCTGTTGAGCACTTTTTTTTTTAGTTTTCTTGAAGTGCTATAGGTAAAAGAAACTTTCATAATTCATTTACCCTCCCGTGAGCTCAAAGCACTGTGCCCCGAAGAGCTGCCGTTTTCCGTATAATTTGTGGCATTTTTCAATTCACCGATGTTTCCACCGGTTCAGAAAAGATTACACAGTTCAGTTCAGTGTATGACGGATGCATAAAAATACTCTGATCTAAAATCTTTTCTACAGTAAAGTCGTCGATGAGGTTTTAAAAAACTTACGGATATTTTAATAATTAAACGGCGATTCCATCGATTCAGGAAAGACAACAGACCAGAGTATTTTTGTGCAGTAGCCATACATTGAACTGAACCGTGTAATCTTTTCTCAACCGGTGGAATCATCGGTGAATTGAAAAATACCATAAATTATACGCAGAACGGCAGATCTGGTGCCCCGTCGCCGTAGCATCCAGGCAGTGGCGTACGTAGGATTTTTCTTGGGAGCTGGGCTCCCACCGATAAGCGTTTGACTGAAAATGATTCTCCCCTTCGCCTCCACCCCCAAAATCGGAGGTCTGGGGAGGGGGGGGGGGGCTTCAGCTCCTTTAGCCCCCTTCTGCGTACGCCACTGCATCCAGGAAATTTTTTTTCTCCCTCTTATCCCCATTGGAATGCATGCGTTAGAAAAGGATAGAAGATAGGGTGAAAATCACGTGACTACCTGATCTGTCCTCTTCTATCACACATATTCTAATAGGAGAAGAGAGAGAAGGACATATTTCTGGATACACCGATGTGCCCTGCCAATAAAATTTTGTCGTCAATTCCTACCACAACTCCCTCCTCCGCGCTATCCTTCTTCGGACAATTTTCCGCCGCTGCCCATGTTACTGACCGTTGCACAATGCACATACGAGTGATGGCGGGTGGCCGGCCAGCGCGCGGTGCGGCGGCGTATCAGTCGACCACCACTAAGCGATCGGCAGTAATCAGTATCACCCAAGAGTCAAACGAAATGAGCTTGGATCATGAAATGAGATCAAGCCGCAAAGAGATGGGAGGATCATACATTATTAAGATCTGAAAGGAAACCATATCGATTGATCGAGATCGGGGTGAGATTGCATCAACAAAAATCAAGTAAGTATAGAAGATGCCATACAATTTATGGGCGCACTTCATAGCTAGAATACAAGTTAAGCTTTCGCATCTGTTGGCCTTTTAAGTTCATGTATCACGAAGCTTTTATGGAAATATGCGGTTCTGTGTTTGCGCATATTGTGGATAATGCCGCGGCTGCACTCTTCGCAGAGTTGCCGCATGGTGCGACTTTCTCTCAGTGGCGGCTCCTTTGCGATACATCGATGTCTCCTCCATATGAGCCAACGGAAGAGAATCGATTTTTTGGAGGTTCAATTTGAATCCTCAAAACATCGATACATTCTCATTGGGTCAACAATTGAGACAGAGAAAAAAAAAAACCCCGATAGTGGACTGTTTTCGAGCAATGGCAGCTCAGGTAAAGCGATGTATCGATGCCAAGTCCATGCAAACCAGTGGAGAAGAATCGATTTTAAGCAGTTTAAAGTAACTACCAACAAATCGATACTTTTCTCCAGGTTTATATGAGAGAAAAATGAAACTCTATCGTATATGAGCCACCTCTGCTATAATGATCGATCTATGTCTCTTCCATATAAACCTAAGTAGAAACGAATCGATTTTTTGAGAGTTCCGTTTAAGCCCTCAAAATTCGATTCTTTTCTATAGAATCAGGAATTAAATCGCGGTAATCTATTTCATTTATTAATTTGATTTATTTTAAATCAAATGCATGAGAGTAGCCATTACTTCTTGAATAAGAAACCGGAAACACGCCTGATTGCAATGTACTGATGTATCTTCCACACAAACCTGGAAAAAGAGTCGATTTTCAGGGGGTTCATGGGTACTTTCCTATAAAACCAAATGGAGGGAAACGAAAATGGATCGTTCACGAACCATTTATCGATGTCTCATTCATATGACCCTAGAGAAAAGTATCGATCCTCAGAGGATGCAATTGAAGTAATTGAACCCTTAAGAGATCGATACTTTTGCATAGGTTTAAATGGGGAACAAACGATAAATTGATCCTTCGAAAGCCACCACTGAACCCCAAAGAGATTGATACTATAGCATAGGTTTAAATGGAGACAATAAATTATTGATCCTTCACGAGCCACCCCAGATTGCTATTTATCGATGTCTTCTTCATATGACCCAACAGAAAAATATCGATCCTCAGAAATAGTCATGGAGCCCTCAAGAGATCGATATTTTTGCATAGGTTTAAATAGGGGAACAAACGATAAATTGATCATTCCCAAACCGCCACTGAACCTTCAAGAGATCGATACTATAGCATAGGTTTAAATGGAGACGATAAATTATTGATCCTTCGCGAGCCTCTGTTTCCGAATTTAAATGGAAGTCTAGCAACCCCGAGCGGCTATTGCATGAGAGAGCGAGCGGGCGGGCAGACGGCGCACAGAGAGTCAAAATTTGAAATTTACTGGACATAATGTTACAAATAAAAATCAAGATTGTTATAACAATAAATGATGAAAAAAACAACTGAAATTATAGTTTGTTAATTAACTTTACAGCAATACAAATTAAGCAGATTACGTGATTTGTGCAAGAAAATTTCAACACTAAAACATTTCTGAAACAAAAAAACCAAAAATCTTTTCACGTCCAGAAAAATCCACATTTCGACCTAGTGTGCGGCGCAACTAGTTCTCGGAAGTTAATGCTCTGGAGAGCATCGTTTTATGCACACCAAACCACCGCTGCGATTTTAATTATGGAATAATTAAATTATTATAATGGTACCGTTTCGAATTTGATTTTGATCGACGAGTACATCATAAATCAAAGGTAAACCGGTCATTTTACCTGAGCGGTGCGCTCCCTTTGTACCAGCCGTTGACCAAGTAGGAACAAGTGCGTTTTGTCTGAAAATTGTCATCGACTTCGGAGTTTAGACAATTATTCTGTTCAACGTTCAACATATAGTTTGCGAATATAAGCGTGCATAGTTGCATCTCCCATCGAGGAGTGCGTTTCAAGCTATAAGATCTATAGAGGTATATACCGAACTATATTCATACAATACTAGCCGTTCCGGGCACCCTACGGCCTACGGGCGCCCTCCACGGCCATCATTCTAGGAGTACGGGCTAGTTGATAGTTGGTTTAAGCAAGTTTGTTTTTTATTTAAAGTATTATAATCTTTATTTAAAGAATCAAAAAACGCTAGGAACTTGGAGGATCATTTTTTGAAAACTGGTATCGTAATAAATAAGAAATATGAAGCTTGAGCTTGGTCAAAGAGTTTACGAATAAGGAGGCCGTATTATTTTCTAAACAACCCCCATCGTTAGTTTCCTTGTGCACTCATTTCTACTGCCAACTGATTCAAACTGTTGAAACGACACTACTTGAACAGCAAAAGTAATTTGAACCAGTAGCGGCCCGTGAGATTTGGCAACCATGCATTTTTCCCACTTAAACTTAGGTAAAAAATCGATTCAAGCGGAGGCTGGCAGCCTCCTCGAGTTTCGATTGTTTTCCATGTATTTAAATGGGATAAAAACACTGCTGCCAAATCGCACGAGCCGCCACTGATTTGAACTCTTATTTCATCCATCGTCGTAAAGTCTCATCTTCAAACACTCCAATTGTGAACGGCGCGGAAACCAAAACAAACAATCATACGAGACTGAGACCCTATACTTAAAACTCAACAAATCAAAGGCTCAAAAGTACATCCATATAATAATAGGGAAGAATATAATATTTCATCTCTCTGAAGAATTTCGTCAAGTAAGTACCCAGGTAACGACACAATAAATGATTCATAATAGAGACAAAACCATGGTTTGAATTTTGCCACCCTTCGCGCCAACAGAGCATGAAAATTCACAAAAGGGTGTAAGAGCATACACGTCATACCACCGCGGCAACTTGAGGATCATCCTCGAGGTGGATGTTAATACTGTGTTGTCAGATTTCATGTTAAAGTTCGTATAATTCACGATGCTACACTGGGAATTACACGGCATACCAAGGGCGTACCTAGAAAATTCTTCTAAGGGGCGGGAGGGGGGAAGCCTGCTGAGGAGGGGGGAAGCGGAAGCCTGCTGAGGAGTCTGGGGTAAACACCTACCAGCCTGATGTGGATGGGGGGGGGGGGGTCCTGGGAGTCAAACTTTTGCCAATTAAGCCGCTCTAAGACGAAATTTCAGACTATCGCCACCTCGCAAATGATGAAAAAATGAATACGAGCGCAAAGTGTCATTTTATGTTCCTTCACCATAAAAAAACCGCTCTGATTAGAAAAAACCTATCTTACAATTTTATGTTTTGCTACTTGTAAATTCAAACTTACGTTTAAATTGATAACATCGTTGAATAAGAAATTATGGAAGATAATGAAAAGAAGGGCCTTCTGAACGGATTCCAGGACTCGATGTACTCCGTTTTATCACCTAAAGTAAAAATACTCCATGCCTATTAACAGAGGTTTTTATTCCGTTTTTCGTTTCAAAATATCCTTTCTTTCCCGTCCAATTATTAGATACAGCATTTTTTTTGTCAACATCAGATTTTCTGAGGGGGGGGGATGCCGATGCCCCCCATGCTCCATAGTAGCTACGCTCATGTGGCATACGCGCCGTACACTTAGGGACAGAAAGAACGTCAGACTACTTGTAGAGGTAGACAACCCGCAACACTTCCGTCGATAAGCATTACAGGTGGCCTATCCAAGCCAATAACTTGTCCTAAACAATACATCTGGCAACATTAAGTGAAGCGGACTTCCTGCAGATCTTGATCCGCGTTAAAACACTTAAAGATCAGAGGCAGATTCACGAAATCATCTTACTCACACTCCTTTCATCTGAACTAATGCGTTAGAAAAGGACACGAACAGAGAAAAAAAGTCACATAGTGGCCCCTCCCTCCATCCTTGTCTACCTCACGTGTTTATACTACCGGAGATAAAGACAGAGAATAGACTCCTGGATCCACCAAGGTAGAGGATCCCTTCGCGCAGACAATGAAAAAGTGTGCTCAGTCGGGTGTTAAAAGATGTTCGGTTTGTTTATACTCTGCCTTTTATCGATTTATAAATAACTGTAAATATTGGCTGTTGTGTTTTCGGCTTTTAATCCGTGCTCATTGAAATATGTGATGAAAGATGAAAACTCTTGCGACCCTTATAATAAAACTATCAGTGCAAAATCTTGTTGCGCACATCTAACATACGGTGCATTACTTCGGCACGACACAACGCACTTCCCATAGTTTCATTCAGATCGAGTTTAAAAAGAGTGACTAGATGCGATCATGCGCGACCCTTATTCTATTCCAAATAAAAAGAGACAGTCCTTTTGCGACTTCTCCCTTAATAAAGACCCTGTGAGTGATGTACTATAGATACTTAAACTATCCTTTTCATACATGCTTGCAGGTACAGCGTAAGTACATCAGTGAGTGTATGATGAACGTTTGGTGGACAATTTTTTAATTTTAAAAGTTTATTCATTCATCAAAAGACTGTTGAAAAAAAGCAATAGTCAAGTTATACGAAGTTTTTCAACAAATTTTCAATTTTACAAAAAATTTAAAAAACAAGGGATGATGATTGGTGAACGATGAACTAACAGTTTCGCCTTCTATGACTATAGGTCTTGCGGCGGGCGAAACGAGTCTGTCAACGCGAGATAATTATCAATAAAAAAAAAAAAATTAAATTAGAAAAAAAAACAAACAAACAAACAAACAAACAAACAAACTATATGTTAAGTAAAGAAATAAAAAAATAAATGGATAAGTAAGAAGCAAATAAATAAATCAATGAATGATTAAGGAACCTGGAGAAGTATTTAGTCTGCGCACAGTCTGGGACAAAAAGAATGTCAAACGACTCCTACGGATATATATCACCTCTGGACTGCTTAAATTCATTGAGTTAAGTATTGTGGGTGGCCTACTTTAAAGAATATGTCATTTTTTTGGTCCCGGGCTGTACATCAAAATCCACACATAAGAGAAATACAATGGTATTATTACCAGAGGCATGATTCTGTTTCAACCCGGAAGTTTTAAATACTTTTACCAAAAAAATATGCTGTTTAAACAACGATGAAAGGCTGTTTTACTGTTTGAGGTTCTTGGTAACTCTAACTTTCAAGAAACTTTGTTATTGACACCGAATTTTCATAAAACAGAAGGGTTTTTTGGTAAAATTAATAGAATTCGCTGGATGACACAAAGCCATACTTCTGGTCACGTGATCAGAATTTGAAACTTAAAGGCAATCTTTATAGGTATTATAGGTTCTTAGTGGATGGTGGATGTTTATGACGGACATTCCTTAGGGATTGTAGTAGTTTTTTGATAAGACATTCAAAGGAGGGAATTTTTTTATTCGGTCTTTTTTTTTTTAAAAAAATTAAACTTAATTAATTCAGACATTTTAAGCCCCAATATTTTTTCCAGTGTACAAAAATTAAAAGAGGAAAATAAATCCTGAAAACAAAAATTTGATCCTCCTATACAGCTATACTATAACCGAAGGTATAAAGAGTAAGTGTCTTCGACAAATTTCGTTAATGGCATCAACCTCTCGACAAGTCTCCGTTTACGCTCCCTTTTGTCATCTCAACGGAGAATGTTAACGCCGCCGAGCCGCGCCGCTGTACGTTATACGCGCCGCCGCCTTCATTATCTCGATACCCGAGACGATAAATTTCAAATTCACCTATACAAGACGTTTACTCCTCCCTGATGTGTTCACGTCGATTGCGTTGATTGAAATTATTCATACGACCAACCATCAACCAGCAATGGAACAGCGGCAAGAGCGCTAGTGGCGCGTCGCGGCCGCGGGTGTAATTAAAGGCCATAAAAATCCGCGTCGTATAACTCGTGGAACACGAACTGATGCGGTCGCAGAGAAAGAGAGAGAGAGAGGGAGGGTGGGGGAGAGAAAGAGGGAGGGAGGGAGGGAGAGAGAGAATGGGAGAGAGAGAGAGAGAGAGAGAGAGAGAGAGAGAGAGAGAGAGAGAGAGAGAGAGAGAGAGAGAGAGAGGCTATTAATTAATTAAATTAGTCACTTGGAGAGGGACCCGACGGACCTGTAGAAACACAGGTGAGCTCGTTTCCTCGATGTTTCATATCATACTATTTCTATTCGTGATGGGCGTGACACAGGATGAGCGTACCTCATGCCTCACGGGACCCGGCTCAAAAGCTGTGGCCGCATAGTTAGGTGGTTTCATCCTATCAAGGTGGCGCAAAGAAGCTCGATTGAAGGAAGAAACAAAACCAAAATTAAAAAGAATAAAAAACGAAACATAGAACATAACACGGAGACAATTCGGCTGCGATTAAAAGGCCAGTGGCGCGGGCTCATCCAAGTATTTGTGTTTCTCTCTCTCTCTCTCTCCCTCTCTCTCTCTCCCTCTCTCTCTCTCTCTCCCTCTCTCTCTCTCTCTCTCTCTCTCTCTCTCCCTCTCTCTCCCTCTCTCCCTCTCTCTCCACAATAAGAATGAGTGGGTCAGAGAGGAACGGTGACATGATTTTAGCCGCTATCTCCATCCTTATCTAACGCGTGCATTCAAATGAACAAGGCGCGAGAGAGAGGGGGGGAGACAGAGGTGGCGTCACTTTCGTCACCCGCCACCGAATATACTTTGGTCATCGGAAACGGAGGAAAGGAAGAAGAAGGAAAAGAATGGTGGCTTCTACTTCCGTCGCCGCATTAAACGACAGTTTTCGAGCGTAAAATCAATTCCGATGAGTAATTAAATTAATCAAAAAGCGATGCCGGAGTGAGTAACGAGAGCTGAGCACGGTGGAGGGTGGACTATAAATGGAAGTTTTCTACGTCCAAGCAGCGGCAGCTAATGAACCATCGACATTCGCTTCTCCCCAATTTTGGATTCATGTAAAAGTATCGATTGGGAGAGGGGGCGGGGGGGGGGTTATGGGGTCATTGCAACCGTTTGATTCAAGCGAAGTAAGGGTTGATACAAATTTCATAGGTAAAAACCTCAAAAAATAATAAGGAGAGCACTGAAAACTTACGAAATCCACTCCGAAACTCAAAATACTTATCTTTTTAATTCCTCTTTGCATGCTGGTAAGGGAGATTCGCAGGAGTGACTAGCCACCAAAGTAGTGATTAACAGCTGATTAAGGGCACCAAGACACAGGGGGGTGATCACGGAGGATCGTTTCGTTTCGGTATCGTTATCGTTATCGTTTGCATTAAATCAAATGGGCTTGCTTCTGCGCAACTCGATCGCGCAGGTGATCCCCTCCTCACCTCTTCCTACTTCAAACGATCGAGTAAACGACAGCCTCCAACTCATCGCTTCCTTTCGACCGTTTCAATCGTTACGAGAGGCTCAAAACGATTCGATCAGTTGAGCCACCCATAAGGTTACACGTAAACGATAACGATAACGAAAACGAAACGAAACGATCCTCCGTGATCACCCCCCAGGTGCAAAAGAAACGTCGTATCTTAACTATCAATTCTATAGATGGAATGACAAATGGATAGGAATCTCCTGTTATTAGTGCCAAACGCAGGGACGCCACGATGATCGCGCGTTTAAAAGCACCTCATGAAATTAGGTACAGATTTCGTTAGCGCTACCATCGTTATTTTGTAATTTTTTACGTCTACATCGACCCTTAAATCGTCTGTAGCGAAAGTTACCAACATCCCCATAGCTGGCGTTGAAGGAATTGTCAAGGTTTCATGCCACAAGGCATGCAGATTGTGTTTTCACCAGTAGTTCCGGCTCCAAGGCCTTGATTCACGCAGAATATTAAACACAATTTGACAATCTTTTTTACCGACGGTATTACTCAGAGACAACTTTTTCGGTTATCTCAACCGGACGTCTTGTAAATACTTACGTAACCAGAATTCTTGTTGTTTCAACCGAAAATACTGTTATTTGAACAGGACAGGAATTTTTGGTTAAAATAACAGAAATTACAATGAAGTAAGTATTAACAAGACGTCCGGTTGCGGCAATTGGAAATTTCTCTCAGTCCACGGAAAAGAAGATCGACTGGTACAATTTACCATAGCTGACGAACGCCAGAAAGTATACGGCACACTTCATCGGAGCAGAGTAAACTTTACTAACCGGTTAATATAATTTACCACAAATTACGTTGCATTTACCATACTCTGGTGAAATTCACCATACGTTTTGGCAGACACAAAAATCAGTCATGCGTACGGTAAATTGTACCACGTACCAGTCCTTTTCTTTCGTAAAAAACCTTCCAACAGCTACGTTCAAGAGCAGCCACTGGTTAAGGTAGACATCTCGGCTCCAACCGTGTCCACCCTCCTTCCGTCCTTTTCTGACCCAATCATTCTTAAGGTGAAAGAGAGAAAGAGAGGGAGACCTCTATACATCAACCTATGTTGTAGTGATCTCGCGGTATGTATTCGCGGCAGGTGGGCGATCGATCGATCCCGATAGTTATCGGCGGGCGATCTCAACCAACCAACAGGGGAAAATCTTAATTCACCTCCTTTTACAATCCTTACGCTATGTTAAGGTTACGCTGTAAGGTTACGTTACGTCGCCATCGAATCGTCGCAAGTCACAAGTTAAACTCTGTGTGAGCATCAGCAGAATCAGAGGGGGACATTGTAGTGTTATTCGTTATTCGGTGCTTCTTTACTTCGCAATCCTATGCGTGCAACAACGTGACGAGGAACGCTCATCACGTAGCGCGCTGCCGCTGCTCCCTTGGTCCCGTGTATTTTCAATCCGCGCCGCTGGGGGCGTTGAGGACCAATACCGGGATACCGGGACCAGACCGCGCACAGTTGCCAGTTTTAGAGCAGTTTTGTGAGTCTACAAGCGAATTTTCGAGACTTACTAGGGTGGACAAAGATACCTGGCCAGAGTATGCAACACGCAACACACCTAATACACGTGTTGAATGGGGGTGATGTGTATTGCTTATTGCATACCCTGGCCAGGTATCTTTGTCCCCGCAAGTACATCTCAATGATGTCCCGATCCAGCGTACAATAACTTTCAAAAGAAAGGATCCTCGTAGAAATTTTCATTCTTCCACCATTCCTAGATCAGTTTAAAAAAAAAAAAAAAATTGTATTTTTTAGGTATTTCAGAGTCTCACAACATTTGAGAGTATGGCTTGAAAAATCTAAAACTCTTTGAAAAATAATGGACAGTATGATCAAAGACCGTTTTGATGATAGGACTTACTTTAGAAGATCATAGTACAACAACTTTCAGAGTATTTTTGTGAATGATCTGGCCAAAGAGTAAACAATAGTTGTAACTGTATTAAGAGCTATAATCCAGGGGGCTGTTTCTATGCTCTTCTGGGTGAGACGAGACGAGACACTTTGAATCGATCATTCCTATTTGTTTAAACGTCGTCATCACGTCGCGACAGTTTCGAAGTTGTTTGAGTCGTTCATTTCAGAAAAATGACTCGAAATCTGTCACGTGGCGGTGTTTGCGAACTAATAGGATTAGCCCGCGGTACCCCATATCTTACCTCATCTCGTCCAAAAGAGCGAAATCAGCCCCCTGGTCAATACTAATAAGAGCCTAATTGAAGTACGTGACTAAGTCTTCTGATTGGCTTGAAAATGGAGGAATTTACTTCTTCGGCTTTATGGAAATTAAAATGGAGTTTCTCTGTAGGGTGATTTTCCGCAAAAACAAAGTAGAATTTTACTATTCAAAACTCTTTGAATCAATTTAGCAGAATTTTCTGAGTAAATTGCTAAGTCGGAAGTGCCACTTTCAACATGTATAAAATCATAGATTATCATCTAACTGTGATAATCTTTTATAGTAAAGTGGCACTGATGATCAAGCTGTTCAAGCTTTTTTGCTGAATTGATCAACGAGTTTGAACGGTAAAATTCTTCTTTGCTTTTGAGATAAATGACCTTACAGAAAAACCCCATGATAGGTTCCAAAAAAGTTTGGACACATGTATTTCCCTCCATTTTCCAGCCAGTCAGAAGCAGACTTTGAATTAAGCTCTTATCACCATTGACCACACATGCTTGGAAACCAAATGTAACAAGTATTTCGTTCAAATTCGTAGGTTTCTTTCGGTCATGGGTGCAACGCACGTAGCGCAAACATGTAGTCCACCTGAACTTTGAGCTATGTTTCCTCTGTAAGGAATGAATTGTAGACATTTTTAATGATCATATATCTTTACATTGCAGCATTTTACATCAGAAAGAATTGTCCTTTTGCCCACAGAAAAACCTTGCAATGGGGCAGTTGCAAGGGTCTGAAATGTTCAGTTTTCTATAATAGAAAATGAAAGTAATTGATGAGCTGAGAAAAAATATGCATTTGGTTTCTAATTATTTTCTCCCGATTTTTTCATTTTTTTTTTTTTTTTTTTTTTTTTTTTTTTTAGAAAGAAAATGAACACATACTCGATGAGCTGAGAGCAAAGATGCCTTTGGTTTCTAATTAAGTGTCATGGTTCCGGAGATGAGATTTTGACCCAAAATATATTGTTTTAAAAGAGGGAATTCTACGCATAGACGTCATCTGTATACGCACACGATTTCTTATAACTTTACACGTGTGTATCTCCAGAACCAGGAAACTTGGAAAAAATCCAAAGGAACCATTGTTCTCAACTCATCAAGTAGGTACTATCATTTTCTTCATAAAAAACACAACATTTCAGACCCTTGCAACTGCCCCATCAAACTAACACATACTAAACGGCAACCCTGCTAATAAATCAGCGGTGAAGAGAATAGATTTGACAACGGTGGAGGAACAGCGGTGGCGAGAAGCGACCAGTAGTGCAAAGCAAGGAAGCGCTATTTCCAGTCGATGCACGTAGGCTGTGTCCAACTCCCTGCATTTGTTACCGCATATCTCATGTTTTGCCGACAGTTTTACTATAATTCGGTTCATTCCATTCACGGAGGGGAGGGAGGGGAGGGGGAGAGGAGAAGAGAAAGAGAGGATAGTATGAATCGGGAAAAAAGAAAAAAATCGAAGGAATCGTACATAACATAGAAAGAGGGAGGAGTGGAAGTTCGAGGAGAGGCGGTATGAGGAGGGGAATAATGTAGAGAATGGTAAGGAAGATTTTAAAAAAAGGGGGATAATTTAATATTAAGGCTAAAAACGAAAGGAAAGTACTTAATAGACTTTGAATTCTTGTCGTGCGCCGTAATAGTCGAAAATGCAATGGGAGCAGTACAGCAAATCGAAAATTTTATGAAAAAAAAATCCAAGTTTTATACGGTCCTTTGATATATTCCTGCGCAGCACACTGTGGTCTGATTGTGAGATCAGAAAAAAGTGGCAAAAATCAGTGAAAAGAAAGTAATCAAAAACCGTTGTTTTCGACCTTTTAAACTTAATTTAAAACTTTTCAGTGACTTTTTAAAGACACTTCAGGATTAAATTACAGTAGAACCCCGATTATCCGCGGCATTTGGGACCGGAGGTACCGCGGATAGTTGAAAACCGCGGATAATCCGAACATTTGAACCGTGGATGGAAAATTGACGGTAATAACATGTGTATTCGAAATAAGTACAAAAGTAGAGTAAATTTATAGCTATTTGTTCAATAAATAAATATTACCTTCTTTTATTGTAATGCTGAGAATTATTTCTTAAAGTATAGCTTTGGATAGTTTTCTGACCCATTGAGTCCGAACGCTCCCTGGCCGCCACTGCTTCTAAACTTTTAATAGAATTAATTTTTTTAATTTTTTTAATAGAATAGACCAAAAAAAAAAACCTCCGAGCTCACCGCGGATAATCGAGGTTCTACTGTACTTGTTAAAAGTGTTCTTTAACGTGATTAAAATTGGTCTAATGGTCTCTAAAGTTTATAAATGATAAATTTGGGAAAAATTTATTCTTTGATTTTTGGCCACTCTTTTAGACAGTCTCAGACCATAGTGCATCGTTCAGAACGATCCCTGACAGACAGAACATCTTCACAGCGTAGCTAGAGCTCGTTTCAGAAGTGTAGGCGGACCTGGACCGATAATTTTTGGAATTTGTCAACATTATTTCTGATATTACTCGATGAAAATGAATAAAAATGAAATTGAGTGTTCACTTTTCAAAGAGGAAAACTTTAAACACAAAAGAACAAAGTCAGGGGCAAATTCGGTAATGATTTGAAGGATTAAAAGTTGGAAATTCGCCAAAGATTATGGTTTTGGTCCGCCTACACTTCTGAAACGAGCTCTAGCTGAGCGTGCGCTCCCCCGCCGCGCCGATTCGAATGCTGCGCCCCTCTTTTTTAAGGAAAAAATTGGTCGCTTCCGTGGAGGGACAATTTCGCAAACTTCTCGCAGATAATCCTTTTCATACCTACAAATCTATTTCGTTAGAAAATAGATTCTACAACAAAAAGCCCGGCCCTAGAACGTTTTCCCTCCGATGCGTTTTCTCTTCTCTCCTTGCTCAATCCTCATGACAATCGAGAGGCGCATACATTTCTATACAATCATTCGCATTGGAAGGCGTTGCAGATGCAGCCTGCCGCAGCGGCAGAGCCGACAAACAATTTATCTCCTCCAATAACCTGTTGAGGGAAAGCGTTAAATATTTCATTTATGTCTGTTCCTTTTGACATTAGTTCAACTCAACACTTTTATAGGCAGGAAGACAATGATGAAATCGAAGCGAAAGATTTATTTCGCAAGGTAATAAGGCAGCTATCTTCGAACAGTGTTGCCAAACGTATACTGAACAAAAAAATGATAGTCATAATACCAGATTCCAATCATATTACCAGAATCACAACGACACATGTGAAAGACAGAAAGTCCAGTACTTTGACCAGAAAAGTCTGGTGTCAATATCAGGATATGGTCATAGATCTAGAATTTCCTACAAATTTTCAAGAACTATGGTATAAAAACACAAGAACTCTGGTAATTGTATTATATCCTTTACATAGGCACATATTGTCATGCTTCTGGTAATCTTTTTTTTTCAGTATAAGGAGAATGCTTAAAGCCTATACGAGGTATTTTAATAGAAACCTGCGGTACAAGTCATAAGTCATTTTCCAAGCGATGCGAGGCAATCTGTTTCTGGTTTGTTAGCCTCATTTTTTTTTTTTTTTAAATTAACAGTAAATCAAAAATTTTGATAAGTCCAGTAGGAATTGCTCATTTAAATGAAAGTACAAGTGTTTCAGAGTGGCTATTTGGACACAGAATTCCAATACAATTATCTAGGTGAAGACATTTTGTTTATTTCTCTCTTGTCAGTTTATTTATCGTGCAAATCCTTCCAAAAGAAACGGTTAAATCGATTTGTGTGTCCAGAGAGCCATACTCTAAAACACTTGCACTTCCGTTTAAAACCAATTGAAAATGGATTTGTCACCCCCCTCCCCCCTAATTTTAGGGTTGTAAAATATTAGGCAAACAAACCGAGCCTATGTGAAAAATGTCCATCAAAGCTTTTCATCACGTCCCATAAATCCTCTCTAAATTGGTATAGCTCGTTGCTTGAAACCGTCTATTTATAGATAAGAATCAAATGTAAAATTTACAGAATTTAATCTCACATCTGGCAACCTTGTTTTCGAAGAAAAGGTGGAGGAGCTCGAGCGGTAGCGATATACACGCTGAATAAAATACCTTGCATCGGTCTCTGCTAACTGTTCATACTTGCAGTAATCAATCGCGGTTTTTTTTTTTTTTTTTTTAATCTTATACAGAACTTTCTACTGGATAAATAAGTATTCCAAACAGAAGCAGAGCTCAAATAAAGTATTTTCTCATTAAACTCTTTTATTGCGTTTAAAATTTATGAATGCAGCGGTTGAGAGATGGTTGATGGATAAATACATTGGAATGGTTATTATACGCTAAGTCTGACGTCAAACTAACACCAAATCGATGCCCGTGGACTGTTTCAGTAATTCGATGTATATTGTGAAACCATCACGTGGCTCTGTTCGAATTCGATGCATTTATCGCGCAACTATTGCGCATAATATGATAGGTCAGTTTCAAACTTCAAACGGAACAGTTTACTCAGTTTAGATTATATTTTTCTTTGCAGAACAGTCTAAAATAGCAGGTGTGCACTTTGCAGTTCCAAAGAAAGTACTAATAAGACTGCAATATTGACTTCTTAGAAAAAGCACATACCAACTATTTTATGACATAAAACAAATTCAAATTGAGATGTTAAAGAAAATGCAATGTTAACCAAAAGATTAATAGTTAACAAACTTCATTATTTGTTTATTTAGTAATTTTAACTCATTTTTTGCAAGAAACAGTAGAATAAAATATTTTCCTTGATATAATTTTCGTCTGCTGTCTCTTTATCCATTATATCAAACACGTCAAATTATTATCTACTATTATTTGATACACCTACCATGGCTTAATAAGTGTACACCATTTGGATGGAATTTTTTTTTCCCTTTTTCCCTGGGAGGGGGGGGGGGGAGCGGTCTACTAGACCTGCCATTGAGGTTCAACAATTTTGCCCCCCTTGGAAATTTTTCTGCGGGCGCCCATGCTATCACGCGTCTTAATCGACTGAAATACTGCAATTGATGACCAAAGATAAGAAAAAAGGTCATGACGTTCAAGCTTCTCCAACTTGGACCCCCAAAAGCGCAGTTCATCACGGACTGACCCAGGAATCTGATGTCCTTCTCTCTCTATTTGCTTAGAGAGAAGGACTAATTCCTGGATCGCAGTAACACTCATTCATCTGATGTAGCATGATAAAATGCGGAATGACTTAGGTTAACAATAAAATTTTGCTATACAAAAAAAAAAAAAAAAAAAAAAAAAAAAAAGAAAGAGAGAGAGAGAGAGAGAGAGAGAGAGAGAGAGAGAGAGAGAGAGAGAGAGAGAGAGAGAGAGAGATAGAAAGCATAAATTCTCGTGGAAACGCACACAAAATAAATTAAAACCGATGAACACACCACACGGGGACGGGGGTAAAAAGACTGGTGCATGCACTTTACCATACGCATTGCTAATTTTGGCATTTGCCAGAACGTATATGGTCAACTTCACCCGAGTATGGTAAACCGAACCAACCGTTTAGCCTAATTTATCACAAGTTACGTTGAATTTACCACACTCAGGGGAAATTTACCACAATTTCTAGCAGACGAAACCAGTTATGGGAGTGCGACCTGCCTCTTTGTTCCATGTAAAAACCTTCAAAATCTTCACACTAGAAGTCGCAGGAATGGGGCAGTTGCAAGGGTCTAATATTGTGCGTTTTTTATAAAGAAAATGAAAGTACTTGATGAGCTGAGAACAATGGTGCTTTTGGGTTTTTCTCAAGTGTCCTGGCTTTAGAGATACACACGCGTAAAGTTGTAAAAAATCGTGTGCGTAGTGACGTCACTATACGCGGAATTCCCATTTAAAATAATGTATTTTGGGCCAAAATCTCATCCCCTTGAACAATGGGACTTAATTAGAAACCAAAGGCATCCTTGTTCTCAGCTCATCAAGTATTTTCAATCTCTTTATAAAAAACACGACATTTCAGACCCTTGCAACCAGGGCTGCCGTTTTGCGTATAATCAATGCTATTTTTCTATTCACCGATGATTCCACCGGTTAAAAAAAGATTACACAGTTCAGTTTAGTGTCTGAATGCACGAAAATACTGTGATCTATAATCTTTCCTTAATCGATGGAAACTCCGATTAATTAAAATATCGGCAAGTTTTTTAAAGTCATCGACGACTCCACCGGTATAGAGAAAAGATTACAGATGCGAGTATTTTAGTTTATTACAGTCATGCACTGAACTGAACTGTGTAATCTTTTCTCAACCGGTGGAATCATCGGTGAATTGAAAAATAGCATTGATTATACGCAAAACGGCAGCCCTGCTTGCAACTGCCCCATTCATAGCCGTAGCCAGGAATCCAGGATAATGCCTTTCTCTCTCTTAGTCCATTTAAACGCATTAGTTAGCAAAGGATGGATATAGGGGCAGTCACGTGACTTCACTTCAGCCCCTGTTTCTGTCCTTTTCCGCAACACATGCATTCAAGTGGGCTAAGAGAGAGAAATACAATATCCTGGCTACGTACGGCTTAATGGCCCCATTCGATTCACCGAAACATTTCCAAAACGTTTTGAAAACATATATACTGTGCTAACGATTGCAAAGAACCTTCTATGATGGTTCAATTTTAAACCCCCCAGCTATACTATACTTCAAAACCAGACCATTACTTCTGCAGAAGAATCTAGTTAATTTCATTCAAATGAATGTATCTCGTGGATACCTATCTTCTTCATCGGCGTCAAATTAAAGCCGCGATGTTACTCTGTCGGAAGCATCGGGGGGATAATGACTGCGATAATGCCACGGAAACAATGCAACCGGCAACCATCCCCCCCCCCTTCCCCCACAGTTTTCGAGACAAATGCTGTTCGAGTGGATTCTTCTTGTTCCGATTTCTGATCGGCGCGATCCGCGATGGTTGATGAAGAATCATGGTCGATGACTGATGAATTGTTTTAATGGAAACCGAAGAATGTAGACGCGAAGCTGCGTGCTCGCCGCTGCCACTGCAGCGCTGGACGACGCGGTTTCCCGATCGCCGTGGTTTTCTGCTGGTCGGTGGCGGCCAACGCACAACGAATCGATCAGAGAATTTGACGGGACAGCAGCAGAGCCGGCCGGGCCATTGGCGGATGCAGGGGGGTAGCGAAGAGGGCGATCGCCCCCCCCTTTCGGCCATCAAAATTGGGAGAAAAGGAAGGGGGAAGGGAGACAGCAAGAGCGAAAAAATAAAAAGGGGGTATCTAATTGGTGAAAATCCCAAGTTCGCCCCCCCCCCCGGTTCGTGAGGGCTGGCTCCGCTACTGGCGGAGCTGCCGATTTGTGTATACTTGATGGCATTTTTCAATTCACCGATAATTCCACCGATTAAGAAAAGATTACACATTTCAGTTCAGTAGATGAAGAAAATACTCGCATCTGGTAAAGTGGTAAGCTTTTCTCAACCGGTAGAGTCATCGATGACTTCGAAAAACTTGCGTATATTTTAATAATTCAACGGCGACTGCATGACCGATTGAGGAAATATTACAAGCAGATGCGAGTATTTTCGTGCATTAAGCAGTCATATACTGGACTGAACCGTGTAGTATTTTCTCAACCGGTGGAATCATCGGTGAATTGAAAAAATGTCATTAAAGCACTCAATCCTCCTCGACACTCACGCCTGCTGATCTCATTTTTTATGCATTTTGTATTCGATGATTTTTTGCTTCCAGTTAATCAAGGTACTTACTACTTTTGCTACAGCAATATGACACAACCATGGTCTAGTTGGACCTTGTTGCAAGATAGCCAGTGCGTGGTCTCTAGTACTATATATTCACTGGGTCTAACTATACTTGTTTTTATTTAAAATTTTGATTTTATTTACCATTTTTAATATTTTAGCTCTTCACACTTAAAGTTATACTAATACTTTCTCAAGTTCATGATCCATATATTTATTTCTATAGTCTAAATTTAAACTGAATTATTTTAATTTTTTAAGTTTCAGTAGTAGGTTGTGAATTTTGGGGCAGTCTAGTCACCTCCCCCCCCTTCACCCCCCCTTCCGACGGTGATTATTATGAAGCAAGGCACTCATTCGTTGGCTGCATAAAACAATCAATTTTACTACTTCAAAATTACAACAACCCAACCGTCGACTCCGTGCCTTATTATGGCATAGTTCTCCACACTCCACAGTCCAAAAGGCGGTGCGTGCAATCTGGGAACGTTAAATTTCATCAGTTTAAACCTAAGTAAAATGTCGATCCGAGGGAGTGCACAGTGCACCCCCAATATTTCGACCCTTTTTCAGACATTAAAGGGAGTGAGTGCAGTGGCGTCGCGTGTAATTTGGCAACAATGTATTCTATCCATTTAGTTTCATGTAAAATATCGAATTCAGGGGGTGCACAGTGCACAAGGAAAATTCGATATATTTAATGAGTTTAAATGGATCAGTTACACTGTTGTCAGATGGCACGCGACGCCACTGAGTGAGTGCAACGTTGCCGGGTCATACGCGCCGCCACTGGACTCAGTTCTCCGGAATCTGAAAACCATAATTACTTTAGCCACTAGGACACCGCATTTCAGCCACGAATTGTGAGTGTGAAACTTTGAATAACGACAGAACGGAGATTGTAAAATGATATCTTTTGGGAACTGTATAGAGTGTAGGCCTCAACATTTCACTAGATTAGGTCTTTCAAAGTTTCTGATTCGGGAAATTTTTCCGAGCTATACTTTCGTCGCATCAAAAACAACTTTCAAACAAGGGTAAACTTTTCGGGATCACCTGATAACCCCCTCCAAACCATTCGTATTTTCTTTCATCATGAGAGATATGAAACTGCAGGTGAAAACATGATTTGTCACAGCACAGGAAAAACAGAGAAAACACTTGGGTAGCGCTGAAAAAACCTTCGGTAGAAAAATTACCCAGCAAAATACTTTAATTGAGCTAACCAAAGGTTTTATTCGCCTAACTAAAGAGATTTTGATGGATGAACCAAAGATTCCGTTGGCTCAACTAAAGTTTTTCACTGGGACATTTTTCTACCAACAGTTCCGTCAGCACAACCAAAGTATTTTTTCCTGTTTTGTCTGTGCGGGCCACTTTTCAAGGATCCCATAGGTTAATTCACCATTAGCTGGAATTTCATGCAATAGTAAGTGTGGTAAGTAATTACACAGAAAAAACAGAAAAAACTTTTGGTAGAAAAATGACCTAGCAAGAGACTTCGTCAGTTGAGCCAACCAAAGCTTTGGTTCACCCAGCAAAACCCCTTTAGTCAGGCGTACAGAACAGAAACTTTGGTTAGCTCTATACTAAAGTCTTTTGCTGGGTCATTTTTCTACCAAAAGGTTTTGTCAGCGTTACCAAAGTTTTTCTTTTGTTGTTTTTTTCCCCCCTCTGCGTACTAGCGGAGACACAGACACTTGGCAAAGGTATGCAAAACGCAAGGCACAAAATACATGTTTTGAATGGCATCTCGTGATGCATTGCGTATTGCATACTACATAGCATACTCTGGCCAGGTAGACACCTGCGAGCCGATCCTTGAAATTCCTTACTTTTGGATACACTGGATAAAAATGGAAACCGATGATTGGTAGAGACGAGTCAAGTGGTTGCCAAGTCTAATCAAAATGCTAAATAGATCAAATTAAGTATCAGATGCTTAGGACTGTCCGATAAAAAATTAGACTAATTCTATATTTTGATAAGACTTTCGATTAGGCCCGCTGGTCGAAGTATGGAATACGGAATGTACCAAATACACTTTATAATGGCTTCAAGGGAATTGCGATTTAATTATCCGGGATAGTCAGTGGCGTAGCCAGGAATTTTTCTGGGGGGGGGGGGGCAGAGGGCCGAAAATTGTCATGGGGGGGTCCAAAGATACTAATTTGGTCAAAATTGTCTGAAAACGCAAAAAATTACCTTTTTTTAGGACAAATTTTGGTGTCATTGGGGGGGGGGGGGGGTCCAGACCCCCTGGACCACCCCCCCCCTTTGGCTACGCCACTGGGGATAGTTGTCAAAGATTGCGGTCGAATGAGCGGATCACAATGGACTCCCCGTCCCAACTAATATTGCAGCTTTTTTATGATTGATTCATCACTTTTCTCAGCAAGTAGAAAGTTGCGACTGGATAGGAATATCCTATTGTGACCCGCACATTCGATCGTCATTTTGCATTTTTGTTAAACGAATTTTTCGACTGTGTAAGTGCATTTTCAGACATTTCGATGCTTGCAATTTGATTTTCACCCAATTTGACATCTAAAAATCGACCCTCCATAACGCTGAACCAAAAATTTGCAACAGACCCGTTATAAAGCTGCTGGTATTACTGAAAACAAAAAACAGAAAAAACACTTTGGTAGCTCTGACAAAACCTTCGATAGAAAAGTGGGCCACCCAAACCTTTATAGTTCACCCAGAAAAATCTCCTTAGCTATAGGCGTGTACAATCTGTGTTTGAATCAACTAACTGTCTTTTGCTGGGTCATCTACCATTCTACCAAAGGTTTTGTCAGCGCTACCAAAGTGTTTTTCCTGTTTTTTTTCTTTCTTTCTTTTTTTTTCTGTGTAAGGGGGGGGGGGATCAGAACGGTTCGAAAAGACCGAGCTATTCAGACAATAGTGTTCCTCAAACCAATTCCATCAATCAAGAGCCACGAAATCAAAAACGTTAGCAGATTTAAGTTGAACCGGTTTTCAAGAAGATTTTTTTCATCCCCCCCCCCCGTCCCCGTCCGAACGCTATGGAATCATGCGAACGCGCAACACCATGGATCATTCGACGAGGTATAAAGGGGGAAAAAAACCCACTGCGCGAAGCTCGGGAACATCTTGTCGTTGTCTATTCCTTGTCATTTCGAAGAACAATTAAACGGTTGCATATCGGCTCATTGTCCTGATCCTTGATGAAGGGAAGGGGGGAGAAAAAAGAAGAACTTAGAGAGGCGGATTTAACCGAGATTAGCGGAAATGCAACTAAGTACAATTCTATTATTGATCAGTGGCAAAGATCGATCTAAATAGGAAGAAAAAAAGAAAAAAAAAGTAAACGAAGGTTATCTTTACTTCCCCTCCTCTCCTCCCTTACTCACTCCTTCCATCTCTCGTTCCCCCCTCTTCTTCATTCTCTAATTCTCTTTTCTCTCTTTCAGTCTTTCTCCATGTTCATGCATCCCTTCCCTTATTCGCCCTTCATTTTTTTCTGATTCCACTTGCTCTTCGGCTCCATACGTCCAGTGTACGCGCCGAGCTCAATCTATGTTACTTCTGCGACAGAGATGCCAGGTTAATTTTTTGACAGAGATGTCATGAGGGGATCTAAAAATCGGTGTCGCAGAAAGGCAGGCTAAGATTCGAGCAATATGGAGGAAGTTTTTTTATAGACGACCGACCATGGAATCTCTAGTCAAAACAGACATTTGGAAAGGTGAGTGTTTGTTTTTCAAACAAGTGTATTTAGTATTTACGCTTAGTTTCTTTATACCTTCACTATAGAAAAAAACCCGGTACATTAAACGGGCCGTGTTGTTGTATATGATCACCGCAAGGCCCGATTAATTATATCGCACCGCCAAATTACTTGTTGATACCATTGATATAATTATGAATAGATTAATTAATAATAAAATCGATTGGACAATATAATTTGATACATTAATTGGGCCGTGTTGCTGTATAAGATCACCAACCGCACGGGAAAAAAAGATTAGTGAAAATAACCATACGGATGCCTGGTTTTGGCACCTGCTAGATGTTATGGTAAACTTGACCAGAAGTATGGTACATTTACCGATACTTTGAGTAAATTCGACATCCAATCAGGTAACATCACCTAGTACCTAGTCAAAACATAGTATACTTCTGGTTAACATTACCATAATATCTAGCAGGTGCCAAAATCAGGTATCCGTGTGGTTATTTTCACCGTAGTTTTTTTCCGTGCGTGTTTGATTATTTCCCGGTTTTTTTTTCTCTCAGTGTTTAATACGTAGACGGATAGATGTTAAGATTTTTTCACTTAAACTTAGGTGGTACGCAGTAGCGTCAGGGGAAACATGGAGTTATTTGGGAATTTGGATTATAAGCTAGTTTCATTCGGATAATTTGAATCTGATACGTGGAAACCAAATCAGTAAATAAATTTTCTCCAAAATGTCCAACTTGATGAAGTTTGCAGGTCAATTTATGATCCAAAGACAATGAGTCTATAGCAAACTTTGGCGACAGCGTTATGGACTATGGAGAGTCGCCTCCTGCCAAAAATTTTGTGGAAACCACATTGAAGGTCTATTGCAATTTTTGGCGACAGCGTTATGGACTATACATGAAGAGTCGCCTCCTGCCAAAAGTCCAGTAAAACTAAAGATTGAAAGCATAAAAAAATCTCAAAATCCACTAGTAAACCCATGCACAAAAGACGCTTTAAGAGAAATGCTTGAAAATGCCTTGACTTTAAAAGTGGCTTTTGAAATACGTGGGGGATGAAAAGAAGATGTGGACAAACTGATGGAAGAATTGGGCGAAGGTGGTTGGACAGTTGTGAAAAAAAAAGATATTGAGATATTGAGAAAAGGTTAATTTTTTAGAAATGGAACGGATAATAATTAAAAACTGAGGTTAGGAAATATTTAAAGGAAATCTCAACCTCGTTCATCCTCAATTTTCATCTTCCTTCATGAATATCGATTCCATTCGCATCAATATGACCTTTCCTCAAAGTATTCTATCAGTTCTGTAGTCCAATAATGCACAACTCTCCGCTAACCACATGCATTCGCCCTAAATCTTCCTCCCATTTGTCCAGTGTCCACGCTTCTTTCTTTCATCCTCCATGTATTTTAAAAGGCAATTTTAAAGTAGACGAAAGGTCGAAGAAAGTTTTTAATTCAATCCTTACGTAAAAGTCAAACCTTGTTTAAAATTCACTCTTAACCCTTGAAGGACCAGGTTAGTTCAAGAGAACACTACGCCTCCGTTTCTACAGGTAAGGTAGTTAACAGTTCGTACTCGGGGGAGTTGGAATTGCCTATACGAAGACTTGAAGGCGCCCGACGAGACCTTTTCTACTGCAGTGTTTTCGTCTATATTTGCGTTTATCCGAAATGGAAACTGAATCAATGTGAAATAGACTAAAGGAGAAAAACGAGTATACTCAGGCTTGGCCCATAAGGGGTTAAATCAAGTCCCAGTCAAGGGAAAGAATTCCGATGCACATGCAGACAAACTAGAGCAGACGCATTTTGACTTTCGGGTTGACAGATTCAGAGAAGTAGGTAGCGGTGCTTGCTGCCGAGATGCATCAAAATGTATCAGTGAGCGGTTGGCCGGTTGGTCAGCAACGAGACGTAGTTCTGTGCTAGATGACACTGCTCATTGATCCGTTTTGATACATTTCGAATGCCGATACCGATACACGTCAGAACCCGTCAATTCGATATCCAAAATGCGTCAGCTCCAGTGAATCCAATGGTTGACAATCACCCATTACCGAACTCACCCTAAATCGTCAACCAATTTCGCCTTATACAGTCCTTCTAAGCTAAACTAAGAATCGAATAGCCCTGTTTAATGTTTACATGCGAGAATTTAAATCCGGATTGAACTCAATCCGACTCGATCTCCATCTAGTGTTTATGCGGAGGACTGAACCCGAGTTGAAATTGGAGCCAAGCCACTTGATTCGATCCGCGTTTAAGTGAACTTTTCTAGTTTAGTACTGGATCGAATTTTTCGACAAAAATTCTATACAGATAATTAGCTGGCAGAGAAAATCCGAACAGTAGTTGAAAAATTAATCAAGAAACATGATTAAAAATGGCGAAGATTTGTTTACAAACAGAAATCTGATCCCAATCCATCCAATCTAATCCCGAAAATCGTTTATACAAGGTTTTCAATCAGGATTCCTCAGTCCGATCTCGTATTTTTGCGAGATCGAGTCGAACTTGGATCGAGTTGAATCCGCAGCGTTTTCCCTCGATCCCAGTTCAATCCGGATTGAAATGCTCGCATAAACAGGGCTATTGTATTTATTGTTGCCGCTCCACTCTTCCACTATGACTATAACGGTTTCACTATCATTATATTGATTTGTTCGCTAGAAAAAATCAATACTTACTCAATTGCTTAAATTAAGTGGGAGCTCTCAGCGTTACTAGCGATTGATTTTACACCAGAATTGACCCTGATTACAGCTAGAGCAAAAGTTTGCAACCGACTCGTTTGCGACATTACGTCTACGTAAAATTCATCGGGCAACCTTGCATTCATCCGCCAGAGGTCGCATCGACGAGAGTTGAGAGTTAGCGCAGGCGCGCACGGGAAATATGTGCGAGCTGTCCATCACAATCGAATACACAAAGACACTTTATAGAGATCAAAGATGCGGATGGGAGGAGGAGGGAAAGAAATATTATGAGAACGTTCTTTCTTATTTTTCCTTTTTCTCTCTTTTTTTCTTTTTTTTCTTTCCCCTCTTCGATAGTGATTATTATCGTTCCTCGAAATGCAGTTGATTCTAGCAGTAGTCATTTTACAAAACCCACTCTTGTCATTAAAAACTGATCAGGCCGGAGAAAAAATTATCAGCGGCTATTACAGAAACTTATCGAATGTTTTTATCTTGCATCGGTGAATGCGAGAAATTTCTCGAGTTTGTGCGGTTACAGAGTACTTTGCCTTGAAGAAAGCTGCGTCCACCAATATGTTCTGTTCCCCCCCCCCTTCTTTTTTTCATACGTTTTCACTTTTAATTTTCGTTTGAAAAAGAGAATCAGAGAATTTAGAAAAAAAAAGAGTGAACTTCAAAGACCGCGAATTCTATAGGAATACAACATGAGGCGGATCTAGGAACATGGGGGGGGGGAGATTGTCAGAAGCACAACAATAAATGTGAATTGAAGGACATGTCCTGAAAGTTGGTGTCCCACAGTAATTTTACGTGTAGAATCAAATGCGAAAACCCCCTAGAAAGATTTTTGGTCCTCCTTGTTTTCTTTGATACTGCGCGATTTAAGCGAGATAATCGCTGAACAGTGTGGAAAAGTCAGCGGTTTTACCATAGCGGCCGGCCCGAAGCAGCAGCGGAGAGGCGGGTTGCATACTCACCGCCGCTTTTCATGGTACAAGCGCTCAGTTTTCCACACTGTTTAGCGATTATCTCACTTAAAACGCATCGTATCGAAAGAAACAAAATGGACCAAAAATCTTATTCTTCAACTTTTTAATCTGTAACAAACAATTTGTGCCGTTAAAGGTACAAGATTGCCTGAAAAGTACAGTCAGACTCAATTTCTGAATATCTCGAGGTCATTAACAGATTCTACACGTAAAATTACCGAGAAACACCAATTTTCAGGACATTTGGTTCATAATGGTGGACGCTATTCCAAAAACCATCAATTTTTTATAACTGTGGGAGGCTCTGTAGGTCGAAAGGGAGGCATTTATGGACACATGATAATGGAAAAAAAAGTTTTATTTGGACCTCTAGAATATGCGGTTACAGGGACAAAATATGTTTCAGATACACCCTGATACAGGAGTGGGAAAAATTAACGCACACGGGTCATCAAAAATAGTCCCAAAAGAGTAGACTTTCGACATGGTAAAGAATGGCGAAAACCGGTTCTCAAAATATCAATTAGGAAAAAAGTTAGAGGCCGCATGCGTTACTTTTGCCCACCCCTGTAATCTATGTATGTAGTACATGTCCATGAAGCTATCAGGATACTCTGCCCCTGAAATCGAACCTCATTCCTCTGAAACATTTGCTATCTGTACAGTGTACACTATATGTACAGTCTTTGAGTACACAAAGTACAGCAACTGGATTCAAATTTGATATACTTATAACAAATAAAAATGACACATCTCGACGTAACTAGAGTTGCCGCGCATGCGCATATAATGCGATCGTTGAATTGCGACTCAAGTTTACTCTTATATTGTTAGCAGGAGAGCAAAGGAGCGATTTGTGCCAAAAACGACCATGGTCGGGGGATGGATCGAAATGGACAAAATGTGCCCACTCACATTAATGGTCATTCGCGAATGGTCGATAAATAAAATTATAAAGGACCATAAATGGCTTTCTGCATGCGCTTCGCACTCCGCGCACGGGCACGGGCACGGGCACTCATTTCACCGATCACCGATCACCGGGCAGCAGCTAGCCTCGAATCCTCCATCAGTCATCACCCATCAGAGCCATCAAGTCGGACAACATGGCAATAGAAACGAGACAAACGGCAAACGGCACACCATAGAGTAACATTGGTCCGATGGGGTTCAGCGCACTATGGTCAGATATCGAAAAAAAACGTCAACAAATCGGTAGAACAAAATCCTTTAAAAAATCATAGTCTTCGACCTTTTAAGCTTAAATTTAAAAACTTTCAAATGATATTTCTAGATTGAAATTACTTGTTAAAAAGTGTTCTCTGTGATTAATATCGGTCTCAAAAGTTTTTAAATTAGAGATTTATGAAAAATTTACTTCCTGATTTTTGGCCACATTTTGACGATATCTCAGACCACTGTGAAGCGTTCAGAAGTATAAAAACGACACGGCACGTGGTCTACCGCCTTATTTGTTAGCAACCAGTGTAGGTACAGGTGACCGGTGACCAAGTTAGTCGCATCAACAGTTTGGTGTAAACTATACTGACTGCTGCCGACTGCGCAGACACTACTGCGCAGGCTGACTTCTTCTATGTGTATAGATGTCGATGCTATGATCGAACATCAAAGGAACATCGGACTTGCGCGCTCGATTGTTCCACAGCAGCAACTGCGACTGCTTAACTTTAAATTATCCCATCCCTGCTTATATAGTCGAGGGTCTCTTTAAAAATTTTAAATAGATACGGCCGTTCAGCACAAAGTTCGGCCTAACGCAAAGCAAGTCGAGAACGCGATTCGATTCTAGAGGCTTACCTTGTCGTTTGAGGTAGATGACCGACTAAAGCGAGTTGTGAATCGCGATACATCGATGTTTCCTCCCTTTAAACCTATAGAAAAGAATCGCTCCTCGAAGGGTTCGTTTGAACCCCCAAGAAATCGATTCTTTCGCACTGCTTCAAATCGGAGAAAAATGATAGTCCGTTGATGATCATGAGATAGTGGGGGCTCGAGATTTGCGATGTATCGATGTCTCCTCAATATGTATCGATGGAAAAAAATCGATTCTCGAGGAGTTGTCAATTACGATGCAATCCTTCATAATCATCCTCAATGGGGATCTTGCAAACTTTTGCTACACGGGATTGAAGAGCTGATTCTTGCATGAAAACCTGTAAAAATGACGACGAGTAGACTAAAAACTCACGAAATTCACTCTCAGATCGGGCTTAATGGCGGATAGACGTAGGTATCAGGGGAGATTCCTATCTAATTTGAGACAGATCTCTGTGTTCCGTGGAGAAAGTGACATAATAGACAGGAATCTCCCATGATACCTGCGTTCAATCTCCATTACGACCTTGCTTTTAAAGCAGTTATGTGAGTTTATTATTGTATTTTAGTCGTTCTCATGTGATTTTTGTGATTTTCGCTGGATTTTACTTCAGATTAGATTATTCTTTTGCTCACAGCAAAAGTTTACAGGGCCCCATTACATTACACAGAAACGATTAATTGCAATTCTAGAAGTTTCTGCATAAGTGTTGCCTAGGCAGTTGAAGTAAAATACCCCGCAAAAATTCGTGTAGTAAATCGAAAGCGTGGCAGAAAATTTGGTTTAAATCTCCTTTCAAATTATAAAGAAGAGGTTTAAATAAACTTGAGTCATGTTTTGAGAGGTTTCTAACGAGATGGGTAAATAAGCAAACATATAGTATGAGGTTATGAGAGGTTCTGGTGAAGATTTTCATCTGAACCAACGGTTATGTCTTTTTTTATCTCATCCGAACTATTTAAGCGAACTTATTATGAGATTCGGAACTTTTCAACAGGGTACAACAATCTCCGAAGTCCCCAAAAAAAAGTTCTAGCAAGTCAGGTGCTGTTTTTATTCTTGTCCCTCACCTTTGAGTTTCTCTTTTCGCCCCCCCCCCCCCCAACCTCACGGAACGGGTACGAATTCCAACTTTTGGGTGCTGCACAGTTAATCCCCAAAGAGTCACAGGCGAATAAAAAAATTCGCTTCGACATCGGAAAAATTAACATTCTCGTACGGTTCATAATATTTGCTGTTTCCAGTGTTTCCATGAGCTTTTATGCCACACATACTTTTAATCAATAAAAATCGTTCATTTCGGTATAACATTGTTTTTCCTCGATTTAAATTTTTTTGTACAACTATTGATCTCCTGTCTTCCCCCCCACCTGGTTTGGCTGCTTCACTAGCATATCGATTACACTGTTAAAAATCGGTCAAAAAATCCGGAGTGAAAATCGTAGCAAACATAAAAATGACTAATGAGGGTAAATACTCTCGTGCGTATTAAAATAGAATGCACCGGGTGTAAGGAATGGAAAATACTTATCCGAAGAGGGTGATCATGCCTCCACTATGGAGAAAAACCATTTTATAACTCCGGAAAAGTGCAAATTATTACATTATCTTTCCTCTTTCACACTATTTTCTACTACAAAAATATCTTCCCCCAAAACCATGTACCGGTAGAAATCATGGATTTTACGTAACCGGAGTTGGAGTGAACATTTCAAACAGTGCAGTTGACAAAAAATAAAATTTGGGGAAAGAAATGTGGTTGCCAAATCGCACAAGCTGCCAAAACTACACTGCTACTTTCTTCAGTGCAGGACAAAATGAAAAAGTAAAGCGGTAGCAGGGGAGAAGGGGGGGGGCAGCGGACACTTCATTTTGGAATTGAACGATATTTGAACTGAAGGGGTGAGAGCGACGAGCGTGAGGTGTTGACGCAAAGGGGGTTCCTGGCCGCGGAAGAATTGACAAGCCCCAAAATAAATTCCGGCACGTAGCTAGCAGAGGCAAACGGCACACCGGTGCTGTGGTCACGTGACCGGGCCACCGCGGTCCGCGAGCGAGAGTCCAGGGCACACAATGAGATCCCCCCGAGTCTGGGATGCGTGCGCCGATGACGGGTGACCCAGCTAGCAGCAGCAGCTCCTGCTCATCATCATCGCCCAACAGTGTTGCCAGATTTGACAAAAAATATGGCCGAAATCCTCTAGGGACCAGGTTAGTTAAAAAGACGCCAATCTTCCGTTTAAATAGGAAGGTAGTTAACTGTTCGTACTGGGGGGAGTGAAATTGCATATACGACGCTTGAAGGCCCCGTATTCGTAAGTTTTTTCATCGCTAATCGCATTTATCCGGAATGAAGACTGAATCAATATGAAATAGACTAGAGGAGAAAAACGAGTAGACTCGGGCTTGGTCCAAAAAGGGTTAAGGTGATTCCGCACCAATTTAGATTCTGGATCAATAAATGCGCCACAAGTCAATTTTTGAAAATTTGACTTTAAAGGCTTGAACTTTTTCTGAGAGGATTAATCCTTAAGCAACCCCACAAGAATACGTCGATTTTTTGAGTAATTTCAACAATGGGTCAGAGACAAATAGAGACCCAGCACAAAAGCTTGCGAGGGTGTCCACTTTTCCAGGTTTAAATTTTTGGTCGGAACTTATCGAAAAAACAGCCAAGTCCCAAGTCTATAAGAGGCTCTTGCAAACTTTTGCTGTTTGTAGGGGATTGAAGGGCTGATTCTTGCATAAAAACCTGTAAAAATGACGACAAGTACACTAAAAACTCACAAAATTTTACTCTCAGAATCGGGCTCAATGGCGGAGAGACGCAGGTATCATGGGAGATTCCTCCCATCATTGAGACATATCTCTGTGTTTCCGTAGAGAAAGTGACGTAAGAGACGGGAAATCTCCCATGATACCTGCGTCGAACCGCCATTACCATCTTGCGTTATAACAGTTATGTGAGTTTATTACTAAATTTTAAACTTTCTCAGTGTGATTTCGTGATTTTCGCTGGTTGTTACATCAGATTGGACATTCAATACTCATTGCTAAAGTTTACAAGACCCCCATTTCGGTCCTAGATTGACGGAGAAATCAAGTACCGAAAATGTTGCAAAATAATAGGGTATGAGGTGCTTTTGTTTTGCAATAAAACCCCCTACATGTAGCCTAATATTTTGCCAAAATTTTGTTGCTCTATTTCTAGGACCAAGAAGGGGGGTGAAAGGAGAAATTTTGGGCCCAAAATATGAGAAGCTGGCTGAAAAAGCAGAGCAAATTTTTACAGCATGGGGTTTCAAGGACAAAACACTTGTTGCCAAATTTTACTAAACGCCGCCACCGTTACCACTACCATTATGCGGTTCGGCACGAAAGCTGCGAAACAGCTCAATGCAGAGTTGCCCAATTGCAGATAAAATTCTTCTAATTTACATTCAGATAAATAGGAAATCGACGATTTTTCGCCAACATACGGAAATATGGCTCAAGCGTCCATCTTCCAAACACGAAAGATTATTTGCCTCGCAGATCCATTGAAGATACTTCAGAGGGTAAGTTTTGCTTCGCGTGACATAGCACTCGCCTGCCTCGCGCGTGAGCCCAAAAATTTCTCCTTTCCGTGGCATTGCAGATTTCATGGTGATGGTGGTTCAAGTAGCAGGGTTTCAGTGTGATTATGATGGTCAGCTATGAATAATAAGTTGATATACCTAGTAAGAGCAGTGTGACGAAAGAATCGCGGACCCGGGCCTCCGCACAACCCCTACAACAGAGCTGCCGTTTCGTGTATAAGTAAACAAATTTACCGATGGTTCCATAGGTTGAGAAAAGATTTCCCGTTCAGTTGAGAGTATAACTGGAATGCGCAAAAAAACTATGCTCCGTAATCTTTTCTCAATCGGTGGAAACACCGTTAATTAATCAAAATATCTGGAAGTTTTTTTAAAATCATCGGCGACTCCACCGGGTTTAGAAAAGATTGGAGATGCGAGAATGGGTCAGTTGCAAACTTTTGCTACAACGATTAAGAGTGATTAATCCAATGTAAAAACGCCTGAAAAGTTCATTGGTGGCATGAGAAAGTCATAAAATGCAATAATAAACTCACAAGAGGCGTTTAATGAAATCCAAGATGGCGGATGAGAAATATTTAGCAATCTGTATGCATGCACCGTGAACATCCAAGGATGGCCAACTTTGACAACCTCACTGGAGGTAAAGGGTTTTGTGTTTGTTTACGTTCAGATTGGTTGTGATCGATATTGTGAGGTTGGCTATCCTTGGATGTTCGTGGTGCATGCACGGAAAAAACATGGAAATTCCATAGCATAGTTTATTTTGGCCCCCCCGTATGGAATTTCACCGATTTTTCATGATGAGGTACACTTTTGGAAAGCACCATCTGCGCGTTATAAACTAGTATGTGCTTCACATACCCAAAATCAGGTGATTTTACTTTTTAGGAGGTGCCAAAATCAAATAGTTAGGTTAATTTTCCCCGATTTTTTAGCATACAATTTTCTCGATATTTCTGCCATCTTGGGTTTTATTACGCCTCTTGTGAGTTTAATTGCATTTAAATTTCTTTCTGATCCACCAATGGACTTTTAATGCGATTTTACGTGAGATTGAATACTCTTAATTGCTGTAGCAAAAGTTTGCAAGAGACCCATTTTCTTGCAATGAAAGTCATGCACTGAACTGAACTATGTAATCTTTTCTCAACCGGGAGAATCATCGGTGAATTGAAAAATGCGATTAATTTTACGCAAAACGGCAGCTCTGAAAGGACTTATAACGTGGGGGGCGCCCCTTTATAATAAAATTTCAGTTCGTTTATTGTCTTTGGCCAAAATACATTTTTTTGTTTAGTACTTGCTTTTAATGTTTCAACGATGCCTCTTTTTTCCAGCGTCAGAGAAAATACCTGTTTTCCCGTTTCAATTCTCAATTGAACAATTTTATCAATCGTAAACACAAATGCAAATAAAAAATCCTAATCAATCGGTCTACAGAGGCCGCTATGGATCGATGAATCGGGGATGGAATTCATCTAAGAGCCATCGGAATTAAGAGAGATGGTAGATTGCAATCTAAAACAATCAGATGGGAAAATTACGGCTCTAAACGCTTGGATGAACTCGCATCGTGGGTTTTTTAATTCAGTGACGAATCTTTATTTGAAATTGGGTGAACGCGGGAAAAGTAAGCAAAGTCTAGATGAATTGACCAGACCATAAAAAAGAGTATGACCCGGGGGGGGGGAGGAAAGGAAAAACGCAGCGGCGGCAGCGAGGGAGGATTTCGTATAAAGTGAATCCGAAGGAGCCAGATGACTACTTCTCGAGTTAATTTGTATAAGGAGTGTGAGATCGAGATGTAACACGATCAGAGTTGGAAACTATGACCAGGCTCAAATAGAAACATTCAAAGAACCCAGATAGAGAGAGATAGTGTGAGAGAGAGAGGAAGTAGGGGGCGGGGTTCAAGTTATAAATTTGGCTAAACCTCAAAGATTTATCAATGAATTTATTTACCTGGGCGTCTCGGCTGTGACAGCACTTACCGTGGCGCTCCGCTGGGGCAAAAGGGACCTCACCGCGCGACGCCGCTCCGCCACACAATGGACCGAAATCGGGATTTTTTCGGACAAGGAAACTTTCCGTTTTCCGCTTTAGGAATGTTCATCGAAGGGCAAACGTGAAAGCGGATCAAAATAAAAGAAATGGACAATTCTCTGTTAACACTTTAAAAGTTTGTCAATGAAGTTTTTTTCCCTTATTTTTGGGGTTTCTTTTCTGTCCTTAAAGAAAAACCCTTTTTCGGCTGATATTTTTGGGTGTAGATCAAGGTACCTATATAATTAGCAGGTGTGCTCGACCGCTTCCCGCGTCATCTACAGGGGGGCGCAAAAATTTAAAAAACAAATCCAAGATGACCGACAAAGAAAAAAAACACTGGACAAATATTTCCGCGGTGACAAAAGAATTCACAGAGAGATAATAAAATCAACTAAAATCGACGAAGCGGAGAAAACTCTAAATACTTAGTGAGTTCCACTTCGATCCATCTTCATAACAAACCTACTCCTGATCGTGTCTCACGTCATGTCCGTGTTTTCTTCTTTAGTCGGTTATCTTGGATTCTGCTTTTTTTTATTTTCGCGCCACTTGCACTGAAGATGACGCGGGAAGCGAGTCGAGTATACCTGTTAAAAATAAGTGCACCTTGGTGCAGATACTTTTCCAGCATTTTTTAACACGCATAGGATGTTTTTAAACAACATATCCAGCTAATAAGAAAAATGTACCTAAATCTTATGAGGTTTATCCCTACGTAAGCCCTCGTGCGACCACCGAGCAGGGTGCACAAAACAATATATGACTGATCACGCGAAAAGTGAAATGCCCAAAAGGGGGGTGGGGGGGGGGGGATATCACCGCTTTCAAATTTTTTGAGCAAAATTTTAAAAAAACCCGAGAGAAAAAACCGGGATCTCGTGCAACTTCCGGGTTGGAAAAATTTTGAAGCCCTAATAAAACTTGTTCTCAATAAAAAGTAAGATCGATTTCATCTCACGAGTCTAAGCTGTGAAATTTAAACCCTTTTGACACAAGTTCCAGCTGTCTTGCCACTATTTTTTTCGACTGCCGTTTTCAGCATAGTTAAAACCCCTTTTCCCTCATAGTGTCCTTAAAGGGACGACATTTTGCATGGAGCCTTAGGGGAATTTGGACAAATTGACTCACACATGAAATCTTAGAGAAATGTTTGTTTAATTTAATGGTATATGGGTTTAGATTACAGTGACGCTTCTTCCATAATTTATGACAGAAAAGGGGTTTAAAGGCATTTTTTCACTCACCGATGATTCCACCGGTTGACTAAAGACTTACACATTCAGTTCAAAGTATATAATGTAACGCACTAAAATACTTTCTCAACCGGGGGGGGGTCTCCGTTACTGACGTAGAAAAAAAAAAACAAGCGGCTATTTTGATAATTTAACGATATTTCCACCGATTAAGAAAATATTACAGATGCGAATATATATCCCTGTACAACAGTCATTGCCTGCGCTGAAATGTATAATCTTTGGTCAATCGGTAGAATCATCGCTGAATTAAAAAATGTTAAATATACACAAAGCGGCGCCACTTACAACTCATTATCTTGATATTTGTTCAAGGAATAAATCTTATACATTGCCGAGGCGTGAATTTTGGCAACAATGTGTTTTCTCCATTCAATTTCAAAAGAAAAGTCGAACACTTCAGTCATCGGCGATGACCAGGCATTTCGACCTTTCTAATGTGTTTAAATGGGGAAAAGGAACGTTGCCAAATCGCACGCCTCGCCACCGGGAATAATGTCCGAAATGTTCCATAATCGCGATCCACTTTGCGCCGGGGAGGGCTCATAAAACACCCTGCTCGCTCTTAACCGGAAAGTATCGTTAGAAAAGAAGAAAGTTCCGGCAGAACGAACACACCTGATGTGCCACGAGCCCTCATGCTTGATACTGCCTCATCTTATGATGTATCCCGTGGCCGGTGGGTTGCTATCTATGTTTGGTCCCTGGTCGTCATGCATCTAAAACAGCAATCAGTGCCAGTCCCAGAGTTCTCTATTTCATTTTTTTCATTTTTTTTCATTTTTTATGAGCCCTACCCGCGCTGCGCTGCACCGAACCGCTGCCCCCCCCCCTTCTCGGCCGACCGTATCCATTGATTTATTGCACTGTTTACCTTATTTATATTTACAGCTGTGGTTATGCACCTCATAAAACAACGCATCACTGTCGTTTCATTTTCATTCTAATAGCTTAATTAGATCCAGCCCCTTCATTACGATCTGCGTACAACCTGCTTTACACATTACACACGGTGGACGGACGGGCGACTTAAGTGATGTATGAAAATTGAGTATTGCATCTTTGTTCTGGTTTAGCATCAGTAGCTATAGGAGCTAGTCACGATTAATAAGAGCTGCCGCGCCGCATTTGTGTAAAGTTGGAAATGGTATTTTTCAATTCACCGAGGATTGTAAGTACCGGTTGATCGAAAGATTACTATGACTGTAATGCACGAAAATACTCTGATCTATAATCTTTGGAAACACATTTCATTGAGCCGCACTTTACTGAATGCCGTATGAATTACCGCATTATACTCAATGACATTCTTCAATTCACAGAGGATTATGGTACCGGTTGATCGAAAGATTACACAGCTCAGTTCAGTGTATGACTGTGAATTAATGTAATACACGAAAATATTCTGATCTGTATAATCTTTTTTTCCGGTGAAGTCTGCTCCTTCAGCCCTTCACTGCATTTAAAAAAAGGGATTCCAATGATTGCGCTTTAAATGTCCAAGCGAAAACACCCAATAATACAGCTGGGTTATTGGAAATGCTTACGGAAAAATTCCCTTCCCATATTATGGCTCGACCAATATTTTCAACAAACGTTGTTCATTCTGGGCTAACAAAAATCCATAACAACATTACACAAGCGCTGACGTTCTTCGATGTAGGGTTCTTTTAATCTTTTCAATTTAAAATCCCAAAAACGCGACTTCCCCCAAAAATGACACTTGGGAGTGACGCTACGATCGGATTGAAATCTGGAAAAGTTTCGCCTGGTTATCACCTTAACGTCACTGTCTTCCCAATGGAAACAAAAAGAAAAACACGTTATTATATTTAGAAAGGGGGATTGCCGGAGGGGTGTTGTCAGCGGAATCTCAGCGTGGCAAAGTCTTAAAATCTTGCCCACTGTGCTCACACCTTGACATCTCGGATCTCACAGACGCCAATGAGGATGTACTTAATGTATTCATTTGTAGGACGCTTGACAAAGCTCGCTTACTTGCGGCAATGTGTACGAATACAACTTAATACGGAATACCTCGCGCAAACCAATATTGAGATAGAGGGCATTAGATGTGTTCGCGCATCTTGCGGCATTCCATACGAGGCACATTAAATAAATAAAAAACAAAAAACAAAAAAAAAAACCAAAAACAGAAAACAAAGAAAAAAATTCGAGGGTTCTTAGAAGAAGAAGTGAGTCTAACTATAAGACAATGATTAGTGAGAGGAAAATCTGCGAAAGAAACGAATCTGTAGGGATATTTGTAGTCAATGGTAGGCGAACAACGAACTCATCGGTCACAATCAGCTGTGAGCCTGTGACGAAATCTGCTTGGCGTTCCAAAGTGCCGGGCCCAATAAATGTACGGTACACACGGTCCTCGGCCCCAAGTCCGCCCTAAATACTTCAACAAGCATCGGCCACCAGCCAACGGACCGCATTGGACCGTTTAAAAAGTGGCGAAACCACAAAACTAACCTCAAAATAACACTTAGGGTGGGTTGGAGAGGCTCTAGACCCGTCCCAAGTAACGTAAAGTATAGAGCGCACCCATCATTTCGTTGTGCCGTTAAAGAAATGTGAGGTTAGAATCGCCGCATTTTTAGGTACGACCTAAAGCCCATTTGTACCGTACATTTATTGGCCCCCGATCTCCTTCTCACAACCCTCGTGGCTATCTCTTCATGGTATCGAAGTTCATGTACTTAGTTCATGTTAGCCGTAGCCAGGAACTTGTGCATCTCCCTATTTGTTTGTAAGAACGAAAGTACTAGAGAAGGATGATAAGGGAATTTATCACGTGACTCCAATCGCAGTCCCTATAATTCCATCCTCTTCTTCGTTCAACGTATGCATATGCATTTAAATGGGAAAAAGAGAGAAAAGACTTGTTGATCCATCACTCATCAGGCAGGACAGGAACTTGCCCATTAGATCACAAAAGTTAGAAAAGGACAGATGTATGGGCTGAATGATGTATACTGATGTATGTCACATGATATCCCCTCCCTCCATCCTTTTCTGACACACGTGTTTGAATTGGCGGAGAGAAAGAAAACGAATTCCTGGCTATACGGCTCTGTCTAGTGTCTATCTCTATCAAGTGACTTCGTTTAGTCTTAAACCTCCTCGTCCAAACAATTCATTTTTATGAGCAATGCGAGAGAGAGAGAGAGAGAGAGAGAGAGAGGAGAGAGAGAGGGGAGAGAGGAGAGAGAGAGAGAGAGAGAGAGAGAGAGAGAGAGAGAAGAGAGAGAGGAGAGAGAGAGAGAGAGAGAGAGTTTGTTTGAAATTTCACGAGTTCAATTCCACTGTGGGTCGAGCAAGGGCCAGCTTCGAAAAGTCTCTCCTCTCGCACATCAAGTGCGGATTTTCCGCATTTTATCGGACCAATTAAGAACTTTTACACCACAGACGTTTCGCCCTCTCATCTTTTGTCCTTTTATCATTCGGTGAATTATACGACTCTCGCAGCCCACAAATTATTTTTCGTCTTTTTATTTGACAGTCTCCTAAATTACGCTGGATCGAGCAGCGGCGCTTTCCTCGCGCCTGGGAATGTGGGTGGAGGGAGTCTTGGTCGGGAGGTGAAGGGGGGGAGGGGGGTTTGCAGAGGACTCGCTCAATTTCTGATGTCATGAATGTTGGATGCAATAAAAAGGATAGAATTATTACCACACTGTCCCCCACCGTCTCCTTTCTGCCTCGGGGGAAAGAACGAGTGCTGCGAGACCTTCCTGTGAATCGCAGAATGGCAATTTCTAAGAAGCTTTAATCAAATTTTCAATCGTGAAAAATTTACGAAATTCCAGTGTATACACGCGTTTTGATCAGCCTACACCCGAAAATTGATTTCGAGTTATTGTAGTTGTTGTAATTGTTGTTTTTTTTTTGTTTTTTTAAGGATACCATTTCTCACCCTGCCGTTATATCACTGAAATAAAAAATTACCACAAGCATGAAAATACGTGAACCGATGTAAAGGTTAGTACAATGGGTCTGTTGCAAACTTTTGCTACAGCGCTATAGAGTGTTCAATCTCATGTAAAATCGCGTGAAAAGTCTATTGGTGGCATCAGAAAGTCATGAAATGCGATACTAAACTCACAAGAGACGTATAATGAAATCCAAGATGGCGGTAAAATATTGAGCAACCTGTATGCATGCACCACGAAGATCCAAGGATAGCCAACCTCACAATATCGATCACACCCAATCACAACGTAAATAAACTCAAAACATCTGAGCTGTGAGGTTGTCAACGTTGGCAATCCTTGGATGTTAAAGGTGCATGCATACAGATTACTGGATATTTTACTGCCATCTTGGATTTCATTAAACGTCTCTTGTGAGTTTATTATCGCATTTCATGACTTCCTGATGCCGCCAATGGAATTTTTGGACGATTTTTCATATGATAAACACTCTTTATCGTTGTAGCAAAAATTTTGCAACAAACCCATTACCAGAATTCTTGTGTTTGTACCATAGTTCTATAAACTTTTGAGGAAATTCTTGTTCTATTACCGTATTCTGGTATTAACACCAGAATTTTCTAGTCAAAGTACTAGACTTTCCTTTCTGTCGTTCACACATCGATGTGCTTCTGCGGTAATATTACTAGAATTCAGGAATTATGTTTTTTCATTGATATAAGTAAGGGATTTAGAACTAACGAAAATTGAGAATTTTTAATGATATTTATTAACAGTAGGTCTGTACTAGCAAACACTAAAGGTTTGACACTCAAGAATGCACGCGGTGCGCACTAGGTTGCGGTTTGATTACACGAAGATTCGCCACTCATCTCAAATTCTTGACTACCAAAATTTTTGCGTCTGATAGCACACATTAGAACCGAATGCAAATGCGCGTGAATACAGACGTCTTGATACGAAAGATACACCTTCGCATGCGTAAACTCTACAATTCGAATCAATGGCTAAATTCGGCACGGGAGTTCAGATGCATCGGTATCTCCTATTCCATATATAAATCTATGTAAAAGAATCGATCCTTGAAGAATTTAAGTGAACCTCGATCGAATAATCGTTACTATTGCATTGGTTTAAATAAGAGAAAAAACGATTATTGACTATTCACCAGCTACATGCAATATTAATGTAAGTAGAGAATTTGAAAATAATTCTTACCTATCAGACCAGCATAGGGCATCGTCTCTGTATCTGAAACAATAAAGAAAAAACAAATTAAAATAAAGTTCAGGGATTTGAAGTTCTAGATTTTTTCTTTGATGACTGAAATCACTGAAAAATGTGAACATTTGCGGAGACTCAAAGCTCAACAAAGTCGGACATTCTGAGAAAAACTAAACATTGATTCGGTTCCCAAATTCAAGATCCAAATTGCACGAAGCGACGAAATTTTAATCGAAACTCCCCGATGGAATCAAATTTCCTGACAAAAATGGGTTCTCCACGTTTTACCAAGACACTCTGATGTGCTTGAAAATGGTGAATCAATCTCAAGAAGCGAAGTATTGATTTATTGAAGAGCGTGTATCGGTAGGTCCGGGACTGTAAATCCAGCGATATAATAAATTTGGCTACCATGATTTTTCCCCCTTTAACGAACAATTCGAAACTTTCGATTTTTTAGGGGTTAAATGAACCTTCTCCCAAAAGATGAATCAAATGGGGCTTTTCCAAACGTTTACTATATGCAAATAAATAGTCCAATCTAATGTAAAGACCAGCGGAAATCACGAAAATCACACTAAGAAAGTGTAACATTCAGTAATAAACTCACATAACTGCTATAACGGCAAGATCGTAATGGCGGTTCAACGCAGGTATTACGGGAGATTCCTGTCTATTATGTCCCTTTCTCTGTGGAAACACACAGAGATATGTCTCAATTTAGATAGGAATCTCCAATGACACCTGCGTCTCTCCGCCACTAACAAGGGGAAGGCAAAGGTGGGCCCGCTCCAAATGGAACGGGACTTGCGCAAAAACATAGTCCTTGGGGTCCTAATGAACGGACTTACAGCACTTTTTGTGAATGGGCCCCTGAATTTGCAAAATTTTGATTTTAAAATGAGCCCCAGGGACGGCGGATCGTTATGTAGCCGAGAATCAGACTGGCACTCTCAAGCGAAGTCGTGGCGCAACGACAGCGTTGTGGATTCCAGTTTGGATGATCCCGAGTTCGATTCCTGCTGGCGGCGCAAATTTTTTCACGACAGTTTTGTTCATATTTCTTTGCCATGTTTTTATATTTCTTTCTTGTTGCTTGTTTGTATTTTAGTTATGTTTTGCTTTTTGTTGTTTTGCTTTTTTTTTTTTTTTTTTTTTTTTTTTTTTTTTTTTTTAAGACCGTTTGAATCGAATTATTCCACTTCTTTTTATCCTGCATGCATCAGGTATCACTACACTGTGCTTGTATATAAAAGTTAAGAAAATATTGGAAAAGGAAAACAACAGCACTTGAAAAAACAGACGGAAAAAGAAAGTTTCGTTGATCAATTTCCATTCGTCTTTTTGATTTTATACTATTTTCTTAACTTTTACATACAAGCACAGTGAAGTAACTGCGTATACAGCACGAAAATATGTGGAATAATTCGATTCTAACAGTATTAAAAAAACAAAAACAAAACAAAACAAGCCAAATAGCAAACAAGCAACAAGAAAGAAACATAAAAACATGGCAAAGAAAGATGAGCGAAACTGTCGTGAAAAAAATCTGCGCCGCCAGCAGGAATCGAACTCGGGACCATGCAAACCGGAGTCCACTACGCTGTCGTTGCGCCACGACTTCGCTTGAATGTGCGAGTCTGATTCTCGGCTACATAACGATCCGCCGTCCCTGGGGCTCATTTTAAAATCAAAATTTTGCAAATTCAGGGGCTCATTCACAAAAAGTGCTGTAAGTCCGTTCATTAGGACCCCAAGGACTATGTTTTCGCGCAAGTCCCGTTCCATTTGGAGCGGGCCCACCTTTGCCTTCCCCTTGTAAGCCCGATTCAGAGAGTTAATTTCGTGATTTTTTAGTGTGCTCATCGTCATTTTTACAGGTTTTTATGGAAGAATCAACTCTTAAATCCCCTACAGCAAAAGTTTGCAGCCCCATTCCCTTAAAAAACCTGGGTTTTCCGTTTTACCTTGATGCTATAGACACCTTATACTTGCAAAGTTGCAACGGTGAATCAATTCCAAAAAGTGAATCCTTACTGAACTCAAAGAGCGCTTATTGCATGATGTCCCAGACCGTAGACGGAGAAAAATTTATAAATTTGGGGCTACCAGAATTACTTCTACGTAATAGTTGAATGTAATTTCTGGTATCTGTGAAGATATTGCTGGTTTCAACGAGAAATGTATTTTGAATATTACCAGAACTCTAGTTAAGGATACGCGAATTACATTTAACTATTACGTAGAAGTAATTCTGGTAGCTCCAAATATAAATTTTTCTCCGTGTGATATAAACCGATAAAGGCAGTGGCGGCGGCTCGTGCTATTTGGCAACCTTGCTTTTTCCCATTTAAACCAATGCAAGAATATCGATGTCTCAGGGGTTCCAATGACCCTAAAGATCGATTGTTTTTCATAGATTTAAATGTAGAGAATCGCATACGTTGTTGCCAGATTGCTCGATCCTCCACTGGATATAGGCATCGATTGACGGATGCAGCCACAATCAGATTAGCGCCACCGTTCATTCACCGTTCACATGCATGAGCGTTTGAGCGCGTATAGATTGGTTCTCCTGCTCCACCGTTCGAGGGAGGTCAAGAGGTCAGCCAAGTGGGAAAGCTCTCGAGGGAATGTATCGAGGGTGACAGAGGGCGGCACTGGGGGTCTCAAGTTTCGCAGGCTTTCATTTTGAGTTATGCTCTTTCGAAGACGTCTAAAAAAACGCCTTCCTCATATTCTCGAACGCAGCCGATATGAACAGCATCACGCATCGCACAGTAAAACGGAATTGAGCCCGGACACTGGCGAAGGGTTGGATCTGGCAACGTTGCATCATGTCCAATCAAACCAGTGGCGGCTCGTAAAATAAGACCTATCGATGTCTACTCCATAAAAACCAGGGGTGCAAATTGTTCAAAACCTACGGAAGTTTCACGCGCGATCCATGATTTATTTCCTCACAGAATTTTCGGAAATTTCCTCACAAAAATTTGAAAGTGATGACCTTTTTTCGGACCAAAGACAATGAAAATTAAAATAATTTTGATGGAGGTCTAGGTGAATAGGGTACCGGTACCGATAGCGCTGCAATCTTTGTGACCAGATAAATGAAACCGTGTTCTTCAAATGGAGGATAATTTCCCAATTTGGCGAAATTCCATTGGGGCAATAGGAATCGAGCAAAATATTACGGCACATGAAGTTCGATCGTAAGCGTGGTTTTAAATGGAAGGAATACACCTGTCCTATAAATTGATCGCCAAAACTACTGATAACATCACACACACGGGATAGAAACATAGAACGCTTTGGTAGCGCTAACAAAACCTTTTGTAGAAAAATGACCCAGCAAAGGACTTTTGTAGAGGCAACCAAATCTAAGGTTTGCCCAGCAAACTCTCCTTAGATTGACATAAAAAGATTTTGGTTACCTAAACGAATGTTTTTTGTTGGGTCATTTTCCTACTAAAAATTTTTCAGTGCTATACCAGAGCGTGTGTTGTTTGTTGTTGTTTTTGTTGTTGTTGTTGTTGTTGTTGTTGTTGTTTTTTTTTTTTTGGTGCAGGGGGGTGATCACGGAGGATCGGATCGTTTTGGTATCGTTATCGTTATCGTTTGCATTAAATCAAATGGGCTTGCTTCTGCGCAACTCGATCGCGCAGGTGATTCCCTCCTCACCTCTTCCTACTTCAAACGATTGAGATTACGACAGCCCCCTCATCGCTCAAAATTAGGTATTCAAAAACCTTCAGAATCGAACTATTGACCAATCAGATCCGGTACACACGGAGCACTGTGCGCCGCGGTTACTTATACTTCGGCGGGTGATATTCATTATTCTTGAGAAGATGGATGCTATAAGCTTGGATGCTCCACGGTAAAGGATATATAGGATGGGATTGTACCACAGCTGCCGTTTCGCATACAAATACACGCATTTTTCCATTTATTTCCGTTTCCACACAAATTAATTTTTTTGAATTTCCCGCCAAATTTGGTAACACTGGATTGTACTCGCATTAAGGCTGGCTTCGGAAGGAGCGCAAAAGAGTCGGTTAGGTATAGGTACATCCTCGAGACTCGGCTTGGGACGTCGCGTCGGGACTTCGGGAGGCGCCTGTACCATCCATCAATGCAAATATTTGCTTAAAAAAAAAAAAAACAGATTCCACAACTCTCTGAGAGAGGGCGGAAGGAGTAGGTAAGTCTGGTAAGTGGAGGAAAAGAGATGAGTATCATCAAACATCATCGGTCAGTGAGCGACCGATACAAGCAAAAGAGGGAGAGGAGAGAGCGAGAGAGAGAGAGAGAGAGAGAGAGAGAGAGAGAGAGAGAGAGAGAGAGAGAGAGAGAGAGATGAAGAGCAGGGCGCACACTTCATTAAGCTAATATTCGACGAATTATTACGTATATGCTTGAGTGGCAAGTCCTTCAGCGTTGTAAGTACTTACCATCTCGCTATGTCACCAGGTGGGAGCGCACAATGATCCTCACTCCAGGAATCAGGATTGGACAAGGAACAATGGCGAGCTCTTGCAAATATAAGGATTTTCTGGATCCTTGCGCCTATGCGGCATAGGTGTCCGCCCCCAATGAGCACAAAACTATGTTTCTGTAACGATTAGACCTCTATCCTCGTAATACGCTAGATTTCCGATGAAAAATGCCTCCCGGCAGGCCGGTAAGACGAAGTAGATTCCATGCTTGGTTAAATCATTTTTTTACAAATTTAAATATAGGTTATAATTTTCGTTAAATTCTTTTTTATTTTATCAGCTGCTCAAAATCCAATACTATTGTGAAAAAGAATATATTACCAATAGAGAATGTGTAATCTTTTCAATGGAAGTGAGAAATAAAAGCTAGGTTATAAAGTTTTTCACAAATTTTAATAAATATTTTTCACTCGTCTTGTCGCTCGGTCTCCTTAAAAGGGGTCCACGGCAAAGATTACAGTGGAAATCTGAGGCTTTGAGCATGGATGTTTCAAGTCCCTGTTGTCTTCTGACATTAAACAAACATTCACACACTGACATTAGTCTATAGTTGGCTGTAGGCTCCTTGACTGGAGTATAAGCCATAAAACAAGCAAAAAAAAATAAAAAAATAAAAAATAAATAAATAGGTTATGTTATGATTTTCTTTGAATTATTCAATTTTTTTTTTTTATCAGCTGTTCAACATTTAAATGAAAATGCACCTAAGAAAAAGATTATAGTACCAAGATAGAAAAATGTGTAATCTTTGTAACGCTATAATGAGAAATAATCTGAATAAGAGCAGCTGATCAAACAAGAAAATAAATAAATAACGTACCTAAGCAACAGTGCGAGTGTAAAACAAAGAACGAGCAATTATACCAATACTTTATCCTTGTCTTTCACATGTAAAATCCCATAAGAAACTAAATAGCTCGTAAAACACGTAAAACACAAGGAAAATTCAAGGAATGGAGCATATGAACTAAAAATATCCTCCACGATATATACTAAAATTTTTGAACCAAAAAAACAATTTCTTCATATGAAAACACTGCCAAAAAACCCGAAAAACACATCACTATAACTCTCTTACAACGCAAAACACGAAAAAATGACTCGAGTAAAAAAGTTGCGTAACAAAACGGCTAACATAAATTTTCCCAAAAAAAATACTCAAAACAAACACTCCTAAAAATAAACCTCAAAAACACATTTTACGACTCAAACACGGCCCATAACGCGAAAACTAACTGTCAGATTTACACCATCTTCGAACTCATCCAAGAAAATCGAGTATCACACATCATTGCATAAAATGTGAAGCAGATGAACAAAATAACTCGATCGTTATTAGTTTCTCTTCCGAAAACAAAAACAAAAACAACAATTCTGAGGAAAAGTGGTTTAAAAGAATCCTGAGTCCAACATCTCTGTTCCAACCATCTCCGCATCCATCTTGATTAAATTATGGTGCGTATACCTACTTGATAATAATACTCTACCTACCTACATATTATGTATCCTTCATAAACAAAATGTAATGTCTTTTTCACTTCAAATAAATTAGTACTAGGGACGAAGAAAGAGGAATTGCAGTCCTTTTTTTTCGTATGTTAATGAAAACACAATCGAGATTAAGCCGTGTTTCAGTGAAAGGGTGACTTTATTTATTGTAGGTCACTTTATGCCCAGCCACACTCAAAACACTTCCGAGCTTTATCTCCAGATCGTTATCGCATGCCTCAGAATTGTTTCTATTCCCCCACAGTTTTCGGGACGCTTTTTAGGTGCTGTTTATATTCCCCTTCCATGATTCCCTCAGTCTCCTTAATACTCATTCGTTATTATTATTTATTTGTCAGTTTGTTGGCTTCTCGAAAGATGTAATGTATTGGGTCTTAGATTTTGGAAGTTCTTATTTTAGAAGGATGCATGATCCTATGAATCCGTTTGGAGTGCACCGAGGACATCATTTTTTCGTGGGGGACTCATGTGTCATTCTCTCACTCCGATTCAAAAAAAAAAAAAAAAAAAAAAAAAAACTTTGCGGTCTTTCTTTTTTATTGTTAGTATTTCTTCGCTAGAGTTTTGGTTATGGTTGTTTATGAAAATGTTCCAGTTTTAAGTTTTTCACCGATTCCCTTTTGATACTCTAATAACCTTTCATTGACACCAGCAGCGGATCAAAGAAATTGTCCTTTATGTGAACCTCGGTTACGTAAAAGCAATAATTTCTCCCGGTATGTGTATACTTTCCGGAGTAGGACATTTGTGGAATAGGAAATGGTGCGAGAAGGAGGAAAGATAAAGTCATAATTTGCAGTTCTCCGGAGTTAAAAAATGATGATAATCCACCTAGGAAGAGGCGTAAACCACCCTCCTCGATAGCATTTTCTGCTCTGTACTCACGGTCCACACTATCTTTACTCCGCATGAAAGTAAAATGTACCTTAATTTTTACGTTCAATCCGCTTTTCACTCCAGATTTTTGACCGATTTTTTAAAGGGGAATAGACAATTTGTACACACACACTTGATTAGTCCACATACATTTTATCCCTAGAGAATAGCAGATGCTACCGACCATGAGAGGGGGGGGGGGAGAGAAAATTTTAAGAGAAGAACAAGAACTATAGAACTGCTACTGCGAGTCAGTGATAAAAATAGACGTGGAAGTGCAAGGAGATTTCTCGGAAAAGACCGATAAATGAATTGCTGTCCAAAGAGAGGAGGAAAGGAAGCAAAAAAGGATCGAGTGAAGAGGAAGGAGAAAAACAGAACAAGGAGCGGGACGAAGGGATACAGAGAGATGCGAAGGAAACAGAAATTTAAGAAATGGGACAAGGTGAGCGGAGAGAGATAAAGAATAAGGATGAGGGAGGGAGAGGGAGAGAGAGAGAGAGAGAGAGAGAGAGAGAGAGAGAGAGAGAGAGAGAGAGAGAGAGAGAAGAGAGAGAGAGTGATGAACGCAAGTGCAGAACGACGCGAAGGCGACTTTGAAGGCCCGGATCAGTGAGATTTGAGTGCTGCGTGTAGCCTGTACCTCTAGGAGTCGCCAGACATTCTTTACGACCCCGACTGTGCCCGATAGACCTGTTTAATGATGACGGCATGATCAACATTTTATCCACACAATCAATGCTCTCTATCTCGCGCACTCTCATGGATTTACCCATAATAAATCAGATCAAATTTGTTGAATGCAGATATGCTAGTAAACAACCAGTTTTCTCAAATTATATTGCACCATTAGATTCCACAACCTACATATCAAACGCAAAAGTTTTGACAGTGAAGGCATACACGGAGCGCAGAAAGTTCCCTCGATTACAGAAGCATTCGCCACCTATACTGAATCATGAGTTGAGCAAATGGGGTTGGTAATCGATCGATTACACGATTACAATCGTCGTTTTTCGGAGGGTGATTTTCCGGTAATCAGGGCTGATTTTTTACAAGCCACCCATCATACTAGTTGCAGAATAATTATATCTAATGAAATGACGTTGAAAATTATTTTAAAGCAGAGGACTAAATTTAATTAGGTGATAACATCCAAAAGTTTGACGATTACCGATTACCCAGTAATCGTGTAATCGATTACACTCCTATTTGCCCAAATCTGTCCCGAATCCTAGACTTCCAAAACTTTTGCGTTTAACGGTATCTTGAAGTATCTTTTTCAGTCTGATATGACTCATGAAAGCTCAAGAAGAGAATTTACGATCACAATTATATCGAAAGATGTCATATGTTTTGTCCTTGTGTTGCTCACGGTCTCTTACGGGCGCATCACCGCCATGACCACTCAAACATCCTAACCTCTCTTCGTATCGAAGCTTGCTCGAGGTACAACAAGTGGTGTGATGGTGGCAATGAGCCCATATCCCAGAATTGTATGCCCATAAGAAACTGTGAATGAGATAAGAACAAAACATAAGACTTTCTTCTAATCAACTAAGATTCTAAATATATTAATACTGAACAGACCTACTAGTCTTTTGACGTTGCGATTTGATCTCGACTTTTTAATTCTCTTAAAAATAACCTGATTGATAAAATTGCTTGATATATGTTCAGGAACAAGACTTAACGTTGAGAGGGAAAGTTTCTGGAAGTTTCAAGACACTCTTTGCTTTAGGTCTAATTTTATAAAAATATTGAAGTCAAGTGAAAATGGCAACGTCTAAAGTCGAGTAGGTCTCTATAGTATAAATACGTGAGTCCAATTAACGTGCAATGTTTCGAATATGTTGTTGAAACGTGATAACACTTTGCACAACACAAGCACGTGGAATTTAATGCGGTGTAATAAAATCTGAAAGAATTAGCACGAATTTTCAGTTGAATATTTGGATCCTGTTTCTTATGGGAAAACCAACGAGAGCGAGTGAGATATGAAACATTTATTTGGATCCAATTTTTCTTTATTTTTTTAGTGACGTCGAACTAAACAGGTCTATTGAAGTATGAAGAGAGCAAAAATTAGTCCAGATCGCTTCTAAAGGAGATAAGAACTTTGGTAATTTTAACCTGTCAGAGTTTCGGCCGCCTTATCGGAGGTTCTCCAGCTGTGCGTCGCAACTCTCTGCAGCCGATGGATGGATACATAGAGGCCAAAGCGGCGTCCTTATATAGGGGTGGACTTGTTGAAACTGCATTTTACTCGCTCTATTCGAGGTTGCGAAGTGCATCATGCCATGCGCGCACGGTTGAAAAGAGTAAAGCGGTTTGCGCAGGTTAGGTGTGTTAGGATTCCAATAAATGTGTCCGTCTTCAGACGAGATCAGTCTTGGACCGGTTTTACTAAAAAGCAGGGGTGGAGGTGGAGGGGAAGGGACTGAGTGGGGGGGAGGAATAAAACAAACAGAAAATAAAAAGAAAAGGGAAGGGAGGGGGGAACTACATTTCACAGATAACGATACGCGGTGGCAATGGTAGGTACGGCGCACAATGACCAGATATGTGAATTTTGGAGCCAAAAATCAGGAACTTAAATTCACCTTAAATATTTACATTTTAATAGCTGCATTAATTTTTGACTCTGGGTACTATGACCTTCAAAAGAAAGTCCTCAAGTCGAAATCGTTCTTGATAGAGTTTTATACACTGAGATAAATCACTTCTTTAAAAACAAGGAAATTAGTTTATTTGTATGACAGTTTCCCTTGCGCGAAGTTCTGATTGCATGAAGGAGAATCACTGTCACGACAAGGACTCTTTTACTTGTAGCAGCAGATATTTCCCTTGAGTTAAAGCTAAAGAAATTTCCCCCCAGTCAATATTTAACTGAGCAGTTTATTTAAGCACAAACGAAATATGTCTTGGAAATACACCGCCGTATGCATACTTATTGGTGGCCATCTTGGATTTGGGAATTTTTAAAAACTAACATCAAAAATGAATTTAGCGACCCAAAAAACCCCCTATTTCCAAGTTTGAATGAATTTCATCAATAATTGGTGGAGCAAAGAATTTTTTTGTAGAATCGAAAGTCGGAAAACCCTATTTTTGGCCTGGATTTGAAACTTTGCGCGGACAGAACTCTTTAGCAAAACGTTTCCCGGCAACGCGGTTTGCGCCAATCGAAAGGCAAACAAAACAATATTAGTCACAAATTCAATGTTGTCACTTTCGGGCGAAAAAAACGGAAAAAATTTGGAATTTCTTCACGGAAGTTTTTTGTTCAGATTCCTACATTGTGCATATTTTTCAAACTCAAAAAACAGTTTTTTGAAAATTTCAAAAATAAAAAAATGGCAAAAACGGGCTCAATTATTTTTTAAACGAAACGTTGTAGCACTCCAATCAAAAGATCTTTGAGAGACGAACCTTCTGACGCAAAGTTCACGTCAATACCGCTTTTTGCTTAAAAGTTATGGAGCATTGAAGGTTTTGACTTTGACCCCCTGTCCCTCCGCTCTCAGTCGACCAAGTTCAAAAAACCGCACTTATTCTAAAAGCTGACGCTTTACTCCATCATTTCTGAAAGTTTCATCCATTTCTCCTGATGATAGCTGGATGGAACCCCCCCCCCCCCTATAACAGCCATTCCATTTCCATCAAGTTTGCCTTTCCTCAATGTACCGCCATAATTCCATATTTACCTCATCCTCCCCAAATCTTCCTTCTACTGATTATCATCGTCTGGCATGCATTAATTTCAATTTTCAAGTTGAGAAACGTGTCAAAATCCAGCCCTTAGTCCAGCGGGCTGATCTTTGAGATCAATAGATAAGGCTGGTAGACTGGATAAATGGAGCGCTGCCATTGGTCCCTGCAAAGTGTTTATCGAAAAGAAGAGCACTTTAACCCTTTGCGGGGCAACGTCTTTTTCCACCAACCAACTTTATTTTTTATTTCCTGAGCTTCTGATGCAGTGGCTAGTGTTGCTAACCATTTAAATAAGTTCATAGATAGGTAAAGTATGATCCTAGAATGAAATAAACCAATGTGGGTGGCTTGGGGCACTAGCCACTGCCCCTCAAAGGATTTTAACCAAGTATCCCTCCGCTACATTCGATAAGCTATCGGAGTGTTTCAAGCAGGCGATAGCTTATCGAATGTAGCGGAGGAATACTTGGTTACGCAAGTGCTCTTCTTTCTGATGAACACTTTGAAGGGACCAATAGCAGCGCTTCATTTATCCAGTCTACCAGCCTTATCTAATGCTTTCAAGGATAGGCCTGCTGGACGATTTTAAGAGATACGTTTCGGTAACTTTAACTTCTTCCTTTTGGCCGCCAAATTAGCCATTTTTACCCACAGTGTGTTGACACGGCGGCAACATCCAAAGGGGTGGGGATGAGAGGTCTATCCGATCCGCGGACTACGAGCAGCGGCGCATCTTGAAAAGGACGTTGTTCAACATGCTATTGTAGCCCCACTTCATTCATAAAATATCTCCTCTTCATTGATAAAAAAATAAAAAAAATGTAGACTACATTATTTGTTTATATTTTTATTAAGATTATTATTCACGCGTATTACGCTTCTGGATAGTTTCCTACTTTGGTCGCCGGATTCCTTAACGATCTTGTTACATTACATATCAATGGCGAAGCGTGCTATCATCATTGTCTATTGAAACCAGTGGAACGGATCGAATTCGAGGGTGTTCATAGTTCGATATTTTTCGTGAATTTAAATGAACTAAATGGAAAGTTGTCAAATTGCACGCAGGAGTAGGGTGGGCTCAGAGGTGAATTGCAAAGACGGATCCAACATTCTGGCAACTATGCATAGTCCCCATTTGAAAGCATGAGGAACAATCGATTAGTAACAGGGCCATGGCCCCCTAAAAAATCGATTGTTTCTCATTAGTTCAAATGGGATGAATACATATGGTTGCCAAACTGCTGGATCCGCCCATGGTGAATTGTGGGATCAGTTCTCAACCCCTATCCGCTCAATATAGCAAATTGGCCTATAAAGGGTAGAGGAAAGGGGAGCCGGAGGGACCACACACAGGGGGAAAAAAACAGAAAAACACGTTGGTAGCGCTTACAAAACCTTCGGTAGATGAATGAGACAGCTGAAGAATTTAGTAAATAGCTAACCAAAGGTTTTGTACGCCTAACTAAAGAAATTTTTCTGGGTAAACCAAACATTTGGTTGGTTCAACTTAACAGTCTTTTGCTGGGTCATTTTCTACCGATGGTTTCATCAGCGCTACCAAAGTGTTATTTTCTGCCAAATGTTCCGTTCGTTACGCCTTAAAATTCAGAATATTTCTAAAACTGAAAAACAAAAACAAACGAAATTTTCTACGTTGTTAGTAGGCACAGTTTGGCACAACTTAACCCTCTAAGGACCAGGATAGTTCAAACGAGTGCCACTCTTCCGATTTTATACAGGGAATATAGTTAACTGTTCGTACTTGAGGGAGTTGGAATTGCCTATACGACGAATTGAAGGCGCCAGAAGAGATCTTATCTTGTAAGTGTTATCATCGAAAATCAAGTTTATCCGGAATGAAGATTTGAAAAAATGTGAAATAGGTTAGATGAGAAAAACGAGTATACTCGGGCATGGCCCTGAAAGGGTTAAGCCTGTTTTCAAATTATTTTTTCGACATTTTCACCAATTTTTACGAGTCAAGTGCCCCAGTCTTGTTCGTTACGCGCGTTTTGGCCCACCTGCAATTCTTAAATCTATTGAGATGAGTATTACGAGTATTACGAGTAGCCTACCTCCAGGGGTCGTCTGACATACTGTTCGGTGTTCGTCCCTTAGTCTGCATCGAGTGGCGGCTCTTGCCTTCTAACAATAAGAGGCGAACTCGGGAATATTACCTTATTCTCTCTTTATTCACCCATTCAAACACACGCGTAAGAAAAAGACAGAAAGAGGGGTCATTCCGTGATTTCAGCTCAATGCTTTCGTCCTTTTCTATCGCATGCGATCAAATGAGAGAAGAGAGTGAGAAAGCACAAACTCCTGGATCCGCCTTCCGCCTTCGATCTTCCGATGTCATACGACCGCATACACACAACAATATACTTATTTTTTTTTTATAAATATACAGATACATACCTTCGCTCGACAGATTATGACAATGAGCCCGCTTTGAGCAAACTAATTTTTCCTAATCATTCATGCACACTTCACACGTTATGTTTTTAGTGTGTTGCGCTCAAAGCGGGGTTTTTTTTAAACCTGATTTTGACAGGCGGCATCGACTCGAGCCTCGAGTGAATAAATTATCTACAGAGAGGGAGAGACGGAGAGAGAAAGAGAGAGAGATTGAGATAGAGAGAAAGAGAGGAAGAGAGAGAGAGGAGTGAGAGAAAGAGAGTGAGGGAGGAAGGGAGAGAGAGACAGGGGGGAGAACTTATAGCTGACTTTGAGTGACTAAATAACCAAGAAAATAGATGAATTTCTATCGCCTCGGCTCAAAATCGGCGTGAAGCGATCTACTGGCCGTCTGACATTTCGGAACTGGTCAACGCTACGCGGTCACAATAGAGGAGACCCCGCATCACGGGGCTCATGCCCGCTTGCTCCGTCCCCTCCCCCCTCTGGACACTCTTATTCTCCCCGATTCCGATTTTTCAAAAGTACTACCGTGCCGACGCATTTTTTCCATCATGAAAATTGAAGAGAGCCAAGCAAAGAACGTTTAATGGATCACCGTAACGTAAGGAATATAATCTCTACTCTTTCGTTTGGATCTCGCTCGCGCGTTTGTGACGCGAAGCAACCGCGGCCGCGGCACTGTCCGGGTATGAGGCCATTGAGGCCCCAATCCGGTCAGTGACGTGACGTCGCATTGACCGGCTGGACGCTGCCGTCGCGCCACCGAGCACCGAGACGGTAAAGCAAGCGATGGCCGTAAATGGAGAAAAATTTGGTGTCATGAATAAATAGAAATAAAAACAAAGAAAATATATAAAATATATATAAAAAATTAAATAAATAAAAACTAAATAAAATAAATCTACGCTGATGTAAAGGTTACTAGCAGCATAAAGATATGTGAACCGAGGTAAAAGAAAAGGGGCCGAAATTCTGGTACAGCGATCCAGGGACAAGGCGTGCGATTTATGGAAACGTTCCTTTTTCCGATTTAAAAACATTAGAAAGGTCGAAATGCCTGGTCATCGCCGATGAGTGAAGCGTTCGACTTTCGTGATGAATTTAAATGGAAAAATACAAATTTGCCAAATTTCACGCCTCGCCATTGCTGTGATCATATTCTCATAGCAACGCCAGAATTTTCGGGTAAAACTACTTGACTTTCTGCGGTTCACACAGCACTGCGAAAAAGGTTCTGGGCTCAAGTTCAAGTTGAAACACTCGAAGTCGCTTACTTTTAGTTCAACCGATGCCTCGATTCAGCACCACTAACCAATCAGAGGCAAGCATTCCTGAAAAGTGAGGCTAAGCACACAGAAAAAAAAGATTATCAGAAGCATGGCAATAAGTGATCCTATATATATGAGGATAGTGCAATGGGGCAGTTGCAAGGGTCTGAAATGTTGTGTTTGATATAAAGAAAATGATAGTACGTGATGAGCTGAGAACAAAGTTGTTGCGTTTGGTTTTTTCCTAAGTGTCCCGGTTTCAGAGATACACAAGCGTAAAGTTGTAAAAAATCGTGGGCGTAGTGACGTCACTACGCGGAATTCCCATTTAAAACAATGTATTTTGGGCCAAAATCCCATCTCCGGAACAATGGGACTTAACTGGAAACCAAAGGCATTTTTCTTCTCAGCTCATCAAGCACCACTTTCATTTTCTTTATAAAAAACACAAAAATTCAGACCCCTGCAACTGCCCCATTACCAGAATTTTATTCAAGTGTTTGTACCATAGTTCATGAAATTTTTTAGGAAATTCTAGTTCACGACCATATTCTGGTATTAACATCAGAAATTTTTGGTCAAAGTACCAGACTTTCTGTCAGTCACATATCGTTGTGCTTCTGGGAGTATATACGACTATAGAATCTGGATGACTATCACTTTTTTTTTTTTTTTTTTTTTTCAGGGCAAGTTCAAGTCAAGGCCGACTTTTCACCGACTAGATCGGACCCAGACCGTTACGCCACAGCGTAACGGCGTGAAGCGTAGCACGGGGGGGGGGGGGCTAGTTTTGGCTGACATGATTTTTAGTAATTAATACGACTGAAAATATTCATACGGTTTGATTTGTCTAAAGGCAGAAAATATCTACAGACCAACCACTGCGTCCAAAAATCTTAACGAGGGTGTCTCAGTGTGTGGCGAAGCGATCAGCTATCTTTGAATGAGCTGAGTACATGTTTTCTCCTTGGAGTAGTAGAGAGGAGGCACTACACTACGAACAGAGCACACGGCACCGCAGGCGCATGCGCGTAGTCAAATCAGATTGTATACAAACAGAAGAAGTGGTGACTGACTGGCTAATGACCTCAAGTGTGAGCTTGCGACGTTCCGTTCTCGTTATTCACGTTCCTCCGTCCGTCACAACATTCAACGACCGATGGAATGGATTGGGTTTTTAGTATGTAAGGCGCGTCCGGCACATCGCAAAAATTCATCCTCCTAATCATGCACATCACAAATCAATCACTCTTACTCGTGAAATCTTCTCGATTTTAATAACTCGATTACTCGATTCTTTACTTCTTTCCCTTCGCGAAGCATATTTATAAGGGCACAATGGGGCTCTTGCAAACTTTTGCTACAAGAAAATGCATATTGAAATCTGATGCAAAAGCCAGTGAAAATCACGAAAATCACACAAAAAGTTTAAAATTTAGTAATAAATTCAGAAAACAGCTGGAACGGCAAGATCGTAATGGCTACGCAGGTACCATGGGAGATTCTGGGCCGAAACGCGCGTAACGAACGGGACACGTGACTCCTAAAAACTGGAAAAAGCTGGTAAAAATGTTGAAAAAACAAGTCAAAACAGGCTTAAGTTGTGCCATCAAAACGATGTCTACTAACACCTCGAAAAATTACTTTTTTGTCTGTTTTTCCGTTGAAGACATATTTTGACTTTTAGGATGTAACGAACGGGGGGGACACCCTGAAAAACCCAAAAGTCCCGTTCGTTACACCCTAAAAGTAAAAATAGTTCTTAAACAGAAAAACAAAAAAAAAATGAAATTTTCCGAGATGTTACTAATTGTGAGCACAGTTTGGAACAACTTAAGCCTGATTTTGACTTGTTTTTCAACATTTTTACCAGCTTTTTCCAGTTTTTAGGAGTCAGGTGTCCCGTTCGTTGCGCGCGTTTTGGCCCTCCTGTCTAATTTGCCACTTTCTCTATGAAAACACAGAAGTGTCTCAAATTAGATGGGAATGATTGAAATTAGATTCCATGATACCTGCGTAACTCCGCCACGAAGCCCAATTCTGAGAGTAAAATTTGTGATTTATATGCCGAGTACTCATCATTATTTTTACAGGGTTGTATGCAAGAATTGACTCTTGAATCACCTGCACCGAGGGGGGGGGAGGGGGGGGTTGATAGAAGAAAAAAAACAGAAAAACTCTTTAGTAGCGCTGACAAAACCTTTAGTGGAAAAATGACCCATAGCAAGAGACTTTAATTGAGTTAACCAAATCTATGGTTCACCCAGCAAAATCTCTTTAGTTGGGCGTACAAAACCTTTGGTTAGCTCTACTATAGTCTTTTGCTGGGTTATTTTTCTGCCAAAGGTTTCGTCGGCTCTACCAAAGCGTTTTCTCTGTTTTTTTTTTTCTGAGTGTAACAACAACTTGCAAGATCCTCATTGCAACTTAAATTTTTGAGCGATCATCTTTGTTTTACATCAAATTTTCCTAATGAGCCATCTCCTCTACAGAACTTTCGGGTTTTCCCCACCCGCACGCACCCTACCCAAGATCTATCGATTTGGCGGTCTGTTCTATTCTAGAGGCCGAGGCATGGCGCAAAAGGATCGCAAGATGCGGTATCAGACTTCTTTTGATATCCGATCCGCACGGCAATTTAATGGCCAATTGATAAGTTCCGTGACTTCAGGACTCCAGCATCCCTGCCGCGAATCCCGTCCCTCTTGCCCGCCCTGTACCCGCTGCCCCTGCCGCGCAGCTACCAACAGTTCACTCACGTGACGCCTCAGAGTTGAGAGAGACGCGCGGGATCAACTTTTGAAATCTCTTAACTGCTGACTCGCCGGCCGCGCGCCGAGCCACCGAGTGAAGGAGAGTAACACGTGCTAATTATTGCCTGCAGCGCCGAACGCCGGAGAAGCTCCAAGTCCCAAGTCCCAAGTCTTGCTTTTCCAGCATTGCCAGATTTCACGTTCAAATCCCTATATTTTACATTGATTCTTGCGAGGGGAAACACACGCCGTATATTTGGCATCACTGCGATTGTCCACGCGGTTACTCGCTCACTCGCTTGATACTTAGTCCCCGATGACAATTTCCCTTCAACTTTAACTTATTCGCGCCCTCAACGCCCTCCCCCCCCACCCCATTCCCTTCCTCTATTGAGGTGTATTCTTCCACCGTCCGTGCGTGGGTCTGAAATTTTGATGCATTTAACTCCCCCCCCCTTTCATTTCGTCCTGCCTTTACACCCCCTCCTCTAACTGCTTTCCCTTGAACCATGATTTATTTGTCATTTAGTATTATAACCCTCCCTTATGAGCTTTCCCAAGTATTAAGCGCTTTCGCGGGTGGATGTATCGATGGTTTTCTCTTCGATTAGTAGTGATGTAAAACCCGACAATTTCAGTTGTATACCATGAAATTGCACGTCCGCCTTCGCCCATGTCTCAATTGTGCCATTTATTTCTTTTAGGTTGATTTGATACGAATGGCAACTCATGAAATGCGATAAATCGATGTCTCCTTCATTGAAACCTACTGAAAAGAATCGATCCTCAGGCAATTCCACTGAACCAACAAGAAATCGATGGTTGCACAGGTTCAAATGAGAGAAACACAATTATCGGTCGTTGACAAGCCGCCAATGTTCGACACATAGAGAGATGAGGTATCGAATTATCGATGTATAAGTAAGTACCTGTACCTACCTCTGATTAAAGCTCTCAGATAAAAATGGCCAATACAGGTTCATGACCAATTCCCCATACAGCGCGGATATCGTATGGATCAGCATTAATCCTTATGTATACGTGTGGATACAGTGCAGGAATTGGTTATGGACTGGTACGGACCATTTTTACCAACGTCTACCATCAGCTACGTCTGGTGGGATACGTGTGGATACAGTGCAGGAATTGGTTATGGACTGGTATGGACCATTTTTACCAACGTCTACCATCAGCTACGTCTGGTGGGAGAGTCAAACCAAAGGTTTGTTTCTAACCAAGGATCATAAGAGTAACACCACGTAAAGCCTATAAGGTATGTTTTATTATTACTTGTCCAAACCGCATATTAGCAACTACTTAGAATTTCGACCGAGAGCAAAATCATTCAAAACAAAAAAAGTCAATTCTGATTTTAACATTTAAAGCCAACACAGAAAGAATAACATGATAAGTCATGTGGCTATGTTGCAATAATTTTGCAACTTTTAACTGTTCAACAGCGATGGTAGGAAAGCATTTCCCTTAATTTATTACTGTAAAAACTGTCCCCGGTGTCAACACTTTTTCCAGTGAAAACTTACGGTTTCGATCAATTTTTCGGTTAATCACAGAATGAAGAAACAGTCACAAAATTAGTGCAACAAGACAAGTGACTTATCATGTTAGATTTCCGTGTGGTCTTCGTTTGTTACACGAAGTATTTCCGATGATTGAATGACGTAATAATTTATAGACAATGGGGCAGTTGCAAGGGTCTGAAATTTTGTGTTTTTTATAATGAAAATGATAGTGCTTGATGAGCTGAGAACAATGGTGCCTTCGGTTTCTTTCTTTTTTTTTTCATGAGTGTTCCGGTTTTTGGAGATACGCATTACACAGTACACACGTGTAAAGTTGCAAAATCTCGTGTGCGCGTAGTGACGTCACAATGCGGAATTTCCATTTAAAACAATGTCTTTTGGGCCAAAATCTCATCTCCGGAACAATGGGACTTAATTAGAAACCGAAGGCATCTTTGATCTCAGCTCATCGAGTACTTTCATTTTCTTTACATGAAAAATACAACATTTCACACCCTTGCAACTGCTCCATTCATGTTCTTTGTTTCTGAAACCTAGAGTAGAGTGTTGGTTTTCTTTTTGTCCAATTTTTTCATCTTCTCCCCCCCCCCAAACTAAGATATTTCATTCGTCCAAACCTTAAGTTAGTAACCGATAGGATTCCGACCGGAGGGTGAGCTGTCCTCTTGCAGTAAATAAATTCAATTCTGATTTCAACATTTGGTTGCAAATTTATCTCTTCGTGCATCTTCATTCCTCAGCTCCGTTCCCCCACTATAGCGGATCCAGGGAAGTTTCTTTCTCTCTCGTCCCTCATTAGAGTGCGCGTGTTAGAAAAGGACAGATCGGGGACGGTCACGTGATTTTCACCCCTCTTTCTCTCCTTTTCCAACACATGTCTTCTAATGAAAAAAAAAGAGAGACAATTTCTTGGAGCCACTATAGTGCCCCCACGACCCCCGCGTTTTGCTACCTTTTGGAATCAGAACGAATCAGCCGCACGATGATTTAGTAACTTCGAAAGGGAGTCAGTACATACAAGAGAGACAGAAATAAAGTAAGAAAATAAAGTAAGAAAAAAAATTTACAGAAAGAAGTTGGACAGGAAAGTTATGTATACGCGCGTTTAAGGAAGAAAAGAGAATAAAAAGTTTATGAATGTAAAAAGAAAAAAGAAAAAAAAAGACAAATAAGAAAAAACAGAGGAAAAGAGTATACCGGGTATAATATAGTGGAACCAAGAGGGAGTTATTGTTAGTGGAGAAGGAGGGGGCGGTACCACATACCTACTTGACTATCGGCTCAAATAACACATTTTATCTGTGTATTATAAAAGACGGGACAGCCCGCCACGGCCACACCAACCGAGCCGCGGCCAGTCTCCAGCACAAGCCTCCTCCGGTTGTGTTTTTATCTTTGGCCGCTTGTGTGTTTTCCTTTTCCCTTTCTTTTTTTTTCTCAACACAAGATTTCAATTAAGGCTAACACTTCTTGTGGTAATGAGCAAGGGAATGAGAGACTGATTATTCGTACAGTTTGCGGCTAGTCGGTCGTCGTCATGGTGATTGGTGGAGGGCAGGCAAGGAGTTAAGGGAACGGACCGGTGGATGGTGTCGGGCATCGGGCATCAAGCATCAGGACCCGATAGCGAACTTCATCAGACTTGGCTCACTCATTAATGACTACGACCGCGGCCCAGCAGCCTCACTCGTATTTTCATCAATGAAAACTCTCCGCCCCCTCCTTCAGACCCTCAAGAATCATCCTGCCCTCCCTCCCCCCTTCCTAGCTCAGCTCTCGCCTGATCGCTCTACTCTTTCACGGTCTCGATCGGGGATCGCGGTTCGCTTGCCTTTGGCCTTTTCCATCGTGGTTCCCTTCGATCGGCGCGGCATCCACCGTCACTTCTTTATCACAGAGATTCGCGCAAAACACAACACTAACGCACAACACCCGCCCCGCTGCTTCAACTGGACGCGACACTCGACAGCTCGCAATGGTGGTCGTAGAAGTGTTCTGCCGCGCCGCGAGCACCTTCGCCGACATACCCGCGAGTGTTATCGTAATGCATGCGTGTGTAGGGTAAGTATACTCACGAAACCCTACTTTTTTATACCGGCATCAGTCATGTGTATCGCGAAGTTGGCGTAAGAGTATCTACCGCCAGCGCTCTCTGGTCTGTAGCGGGGTTAAAGTAAATCATTTTGGTCGCAGCTTCTGGGGCCCGATCAAAGTCGGACTTGGCTAGACCAAGCATAACCTCACTCTTTTTTTTACCAATTGGCATGCGACCCTCAAGTCAAGTCATAGAGCCAGGCTAAGGCCCGATCAATTTGAAACTCTCAAGGTTATAATTAAATTCAGCCGATGCCTCGAATTTGCACCGCCGACCAATCAGAGGTAAGTATTCGTGAAAAGAAAGGCTATTCTAGTCATGGTCGTAGCCAGAGGGAGGGCTGGTAGGGCTACAGCCGCCCCCTCCCCCTTAAACGTCAGAAAAATGGGGGGAAGGGGAGAATTAAAGGAAAAAGAGGAGGGGAAAGAAGGGGAAAAGACCTGCAGACATCCCCGAAAAAAAAGTTAGAGTTGCAGCCACTCCCGAAAAAAAATCCTGGCTACTGCCACGATGCTAGTTCAAGTCAAGTCCGACTTTTCTCCAACTTGATCGAGCCCCTAAAGCTACACTTGCAGTTGATAGGTGCTCATAGGTTTAACTAAGTTGAGTTGATCAGGTCCCTGGGGGCCGGGGCCGTATCAAGTTGGCGAAAATTCGGACTTGACTTGAACAAGCATAACCTCACTTTTGGCTCCCCAAACGGCATCGATGACCCATGACCACCAAGACAACTTGAGTGACAACAGAGACCAAGCAATGCCAACAGTGGCGTACGCAGGATTTTTCTTGGGAGGGGCTCGCACGGATGAGCGTTTGACTGAAAATTGTTCCCCCCTTCCCCTCCACCCCCAAAAATCGGAGGTCTGGGGGGGCTTTAGTCCCTTAGCCCCCCCCCCCCTGCGTACGGCACTGAATGCCAATCTCATCCATGGTGGCAACTTTTTTTTTTTCCTCCCAGTGTCACAATCGCAACAAAATAACGTTCAACGGGTCCTATGCTGACTGCGGAGCAAAGAAGTTAATGTCAGCAGCCAGTCAGAACGAATAAGCATTAGTCGTTGGTCGACAGTCATCTTTCTGAGGGGGGGGGGGGGGGGCATGAAGTTTTAAATTTGAAGCGTTGCAGTAAGACATTTTTGGCCAATTTCTGTTCGAAAAATGCAAAATTAAGGCTTCCCCCGGGGGAGGGGGCTGGAGCAGTTACATAATACAGCATACATTTTCTTCTGAGCTCTTCAATCGCCAAGGTCTTTAATTGGTATTTTCTCTCTCTTTGTCTATTTGAACGTAAATTTATTTTAGCCACCGTTTGGTCCAGTGGGATGTTTTTTTGTTGAGATCCCAAAATAAAAAGTTGCCACCCTATTTTAACAAGAGCAAGATAGATAGTGCATGGTCTTGGTCTCAAGTGCGTGCATATATTCTGAACTGAGCCCGGCGTCTACCCATATGAAAAAAGAAGGAAAAAAGTACGTTCTAGATAGAACAAATTTCTCAGAGTGAGCAATGTGCATGTAATTGTTTTCCACCACTTCAAAAATGACTACAATTATTGCAGCGCCTCGCACTCACTCGCACGGCGAACGCACGCGTCGCTCGGGAAACTCTTGATGACTTTAATTATATCATTCACGGGGGAGAACATAACATTCCGGCGCGAGCTCTATACGGGATGAAAACAATGAGTCTCTCTCCGACATACACACTGGGATACTTGGTTCGGAGGAGGGAGGGAGGGAGGGAGGGAGGGGGCAATCCAAAGGAATCTGCACTGCATATACTTTGTGCTCTGCCAATCCACACACGCGGTGTGGCGACGCGCCGTTATCGGAAAAAATACACATTCGTTAAAGACTGTTTCCTACACTTGTGTACTACCGTATGACACGTATCTCTGTCCCCTCACCAGGTTGGTACGAGCGCACCGTGGAACGTAAACTTGGAAAGTTTCCGGACATCGTTTTAAGCGAATGTTACCCAAATTCGGGTGAATAATTTAAGGTTCGAAACTTTTCGGAAGACACCGAACGCAGAAGTCAACAAAACCATTTCTAGCCAATCATCAAGAGCGTTGTTCATTGTTGTCTCTCACCATTGAGTTAATCTTTTTGCCCTCAAGACCTTCGCACACGCTCAAAGTACGATCGTCAAATTGGCATCGGTGAGCTGAAATCCATCGCAAACAGTTGAATGATTTACGGTTCTTCTTGCAGCAGAGTCTCTAAGTAATGGACGCAGCCTCCATGACTTAAGTTGCTTAAATTTTTATAGATTTAAAACAATTTTCTAAAGCAGGACCATTCAATAAGGTGGTGTCGCCAAAACACAGCTTGTGACCCCGCTATCGACTATCTGTTCACCAATCTACAGTCAACATTGCCAACCTGACATTTCTAAAATTCAAACATAACCTTGACCAAAACATCTCAAAAAAGGGGTCTATTTGTTTTGTTGGCAGTAGATAAGGTGAACAGATAACACACCATCTATCGTCAAATAACTCTGCAGTTTGACGGGCCGTAAAATTCACAGTTGTTTGACAACGTTTTCACCAACGGAACATGCAACGGTTGGCTCACCTGCCGTTTTGTGGTGGATCTCGGCTCATCGATGCCAATTTGACGATCCTAATTTGAGCGTGTACGAAGGCCTTCACCTAGCGAAGCAGTAACCAAATCTGAGGTTTGGATACAGCAACGGTGTCATCCATCGTTGCCGCCAAACACACTGGCGGATCCAGGAATCTATCCTTCTCTCTCTTCTTCCATTAGAACGCGAATGATAGAAAAGGACAGATTAGGGGCAGTCACGTGATTTTCGCCTCTCTTCTATCCTTTGCTAACACATGCATTCTAATGGGAGAAGAGAGAGAAGGACAGCGATAGAGAGGCTGATACATGTCATAAGTCCTATCTCAAAGTGTGACAGCATGGGCGATCTGAATTTGGTTTGTTTGCCTCATTTTTTTTTAACCTTAAATCAAAAACTTTAATTAATATAGTGGAAAATGGTTTTAAATGAAAGTGCAAGTGTTTTAGAGTGGCGATCTGGACACACAATTCTAATACAACTATCCAGGTGAGAAAAGTTTGCATATTTCTGTTATGATGTCATAGTTTCTTTATCGTGCAAGTGTCCAGATAGCCATTCTAAAACACTTGCACGTTCGCTTATAACCAATTTCAAATGTATTTGTCACAATTTTTTCCTTCTACATTTAAAAGTTAAAAAAAGTGAGGCAAACAAACCGAGCCTGTGTGAAAAACGTCCATAAGAGATCTCGATCATGGGTGACTCCGCGAAGTTTCAATATCACGCCCCACAAATCTTCTTCATAGCTTACATAGCTCGTTTATAAATAAATGCACAACCGTTATTGGTTCGGGTGAAACCATGATACCATGAACATTTTCAACCGAAACTCACGGTAAAATTAGTTTCTTCCGATGCAAAGAAATCAAAGATAAGAACAATAGACCGCCGTTTCAATAATAACCTCACGGCCGCGGCCGGCGTTTAAAAATTGGATCTAAACGTTCTCTCGGATCTCGCTTACTCTCGTGAATTTAGTCGTAAGAAATTAGATTCAAGTTTTTTTAATGTATATTTATCTTTCCTTTAAAAAAATTTTTCAAAACAGGGTCCAAAAAATTAAATCATAGTATGAATTTGTAGCACATTTCACCTACTTTCAGGGGAGCAAATCGATTTCCGAAAAATTATGAAAATCAAGATTAAAATCAAGACCAAACTTAATCAAAAGACAAACGAATCTTCCATCATGCTTTCAGAATTTTGAAATTGAGGAGTACCTGGGTAAAAGGGCGTATAAAACCAAGGGTGTGCTCGTACTCCAAAAACCTGATTTCAAAAGGTGCGGTTGTATGAGATTATGATGTGTTGAATTTGGTTTTTTCAATCAGTTAAAGATTATAGACTGTGCACTACTATAGTCCCTGTGACCTACATACTATGAGAGTTGCGACAAGACTCCCAAAATGAAGAAGAAGAAGCGGATCAATGGAGCCCCCAAGAGGCAAATTGCAAATGGCGGATGGCCGTTTGCCTCTGCGCTGTTGCCACTGTTTCGATATTTCTTGTAGGTTAGGTTCACATTCTCGACAATAACGGTCGTTATTGAAAGAGATAATGTTCTCCATAATAACATTCAAGCAGAGGAAAAATTTACAAAAATTACCGCGGTCACTGTTACTTCAAATGTGTAATGAAAGCGAGTTCGCGAAAAGTAAAACAAACCCTCCGCCATTTGCATTTGCCTCTTGGAGCTTTCTTGACAGCCTAAATCTGAGAGCCAATCAGAAATGGATTCAGCAATGGCGCAGCTCTCATAGTATATAGGGACTCTAGTGCACTCTGATTGTATAGTAATTCAGAGAAGTTTATTCCTCATCAGAGTCTCATGCAAACACATTTTGAAATCAGGACTTTTTAGCACAAGCAGACCCTCTGTTTTATCCGCCCTTTTGCCGAAGTACTCTCAATTGCTTCCATTTCCGCTTAAAAAAAAAAAAAAAAAAAAAAAAAAAAAAAATATTGTAACTGAGGTATTGTAACTTTTTGAGAAAATTTGGTCAAGTGGTTTCAAGTGCTGAATTAAAAGTGCCCTTTTGGCCTTTTCATAACCTTCAGGTTTTTTATTTTTCTTCAACTCATTCCATCAGCGTAAAATGTATCTAATTTTAATTAAGAAAATAACCCCCCCCCCCCCACGCTTCCTTTTACGAAGCTTTGAGGGTGTAAAACACCTTCGTGTCAAAGTCAAGGGTTAACCCTTTAAGGACCGGGTTAGATCAAGAGAACACCACTTTTCCGTTTCTAGAGGGAAGGTAGTTAACTGTTCGTACTCGGAGGAGTTGGAATTGCATACATGACAAATTGAAGGCGCCCGACGAGACCTTATCTCTTATAGTGTTTTCGTCTGAATATGCGTGAAGAGAAAAACGAGTAAACTCGGGTTAGGTCCATGAGAGGTTTAAACGAGTCGAATTTCATGGTTTTTACACGGAAAAATAGTTGGTAAGATTTACCATCATGATGACTGATTTCTGCACCTGTCAAAAAGATGGTAAACTTGACCATACATCGGGTTGAATGAAATGAACTAGAAACAATGTAAATTCAACCCAATATCTGGTAAAGTTTACCATAATTTTGGCAGGTGCAGAAATCATGATGGTAAATCTTATCAACAATTTCTTTCCGTGTACAACAAAACACAACTACGCGAAAACCACTTCGGAAGCAAAAAATTAAAAACTTATCATGTCCAGAAAAACTCATAATTTGATCCAATGTGGGCCAGCGCGGCGGGTTGCGGGAGAGGGATTCGACAGGGGTACAAGCTCGACACGGAGCATAGGGTAGACTTTCGAGAGAGAGGAGTACACGAAAGGCAGGCGCGGGAAAACTTCAAAATAAAATGGATGGGGAGGAAAAATGAGGTGGTAATAAAAATACGTTTGATCGCACATTCAAAGGTACGAGACTATACGAGACCGCCGAACGAGTTTATGGATATATTATGCGAAAAACAAGGCGAGAAACAAGGAAAAAAAACTTTTTTTTTTCCTCTCTCTTTTTCGTCTCTCCTTTTGCCATCTGTCTCGCGTAGCGTATCGCAGCGCGGCTCCTTTCCGCGGAGGGGTGTAAAACATCACTAACATCACTAACATCACAACAGTGGCGATATTAAAGTTTGAACAATTTTACACTCACGTTGTCGAATATCGTGTCATATCTCATACTTCATTATATGCCATGCCTTCATCGCCTCGTTTCGTCCCCTCCCTACTCCCTCACAACCCCTGTACTTTGTAACTCCCGCCTCTTCATTTCATGTGTTTCGATTCTAAACTTTTCATAGGGTTTTCGCGTCTGCCTTCAAGTTCGCAAATCTAGACGGGCTACGCGGAATCAAATCTCTATGCGGTCACAATTAATTGAATGCTTTAATTTCAGAAAGCGATTATGTACACTTACTGTACAGCAGGGACGAGGATAATCCAAGACAATAATGGTCAATTACCAAAACCCTATACAGAGTATGGATATCGTATGGTGTTTATGTCCTTACAGATCCTACACCGTATAATCCACTCAAATCCATACTCTGTTTAGGGAATTATGGTTATATTATATATTAGATGGACCTGTACGGAACATTTTTGCCAGGGATTGGCCAGTGGTGTTGCCAGATTGTAGGTTTAAAGCCGTATATATTTTACCTTGAGTCTGATGGTAACGATACGGCCTAAAGTCGTTAATGCGACTATCGCCCTGAATTTGGCCGGTTTTTTAATTGGTGACCTTACCCAGTTAAAAAATAAAGAGTTAGGGTTTGCGCTAAATTCCCTTATTTTTCGCAAGCTTTCGATTCATCGATCCCAAGATAGAGGTTGTTGATTGAAAAATTTTAGTTGAAGGGGTTGATGACCTTCAAAATGCGCAAATTGGGCCACGGAGGCGTCAAAAATTGGTCTCTTCGAGTGGAAAAGTAAATAGCATCTAGTCGATAAAAAGGTTTTCCCAAAATGTTATTTACGTGACATTTTCCAGTCGAAAGTTATGAATTAGTATACCTGCTGAAATATCTATCCGGGCCACAATGTAGCGCGCAGGGCGGATCCGGGAAAGTCTCAAGGGGGAGGGGGGATTTTTGTAACGTAAGTAGGGGGTCTGGGGGACACCCCCCAGTCAATGGGAGGGCCCCCCCGTAAAACCTAGTCTAATTTACCTAAAGTTACTTAAAGGCTTTTGTTTTTCCCTTCTCTTTTTCTTTTGCTTTCCCCCTCTTTATCTTCCTCTTACTGTTTTTTTTGGGGGGGGAGGTCCAAGGGGGGCATGCCGCAGAGGTCCCCCCTCTGGATCCGCCCATGGTAGTGCGGCGTACAGTGAACCTAAACATGGAATTCTGCGGACAAAACTTTCGGAATAAAAATCAAGAAAGTTAACAATAAGTAGCAAGATAACCTAAAACTGTGTAAAGTCATTCAGATAAGAGCTTTGAAGGAGTCAAATCAAATGGTTTTCGCAAGAAAAGATCAACACTGAAACAGTTCTTGAAGCAATAAAATAAAAACAACTCTTCAAGTCCGGAAACATCCCTGGTTCGAACTCGTGTACGGCGCGACGGACATTCAACATGACATCCCTTTGCATTATCGTGTAGTGCGAGATTACGCTAGAGCTGAGAGCTTGAAAATGGGCCAGATCACATTGTTGTCTCAAGAAAATATCACCACTTAAGTGTTTTTAAAACAAACAAAGCAACAACATTCAACGCAGTCCGGAAAATCCATGGTTCCATCAGTGTGCGCGGTGGTCAAACGCGTGACATTCGACATGACATCCCTTTGCATTCAGCTTAAAATGGGTCAGCTCACATGGTTGTCTCAAGAAAATATCACCACTTAAATGTTTTTAAAACAAACAAAGCAACAACTTTCAACGCAGTCCGGAAAATCCATGGTTCCATCAGTGTGCGCGGTGGTCAAACGCGTGACATTCGACATGACATCCCTTTGCATTAAGCTTAAAATGGATCAGCTCACATGGTTGTCTCAAGAAAATATCAACACTTAAATGTTTTTAAAACAAACAAAGCAACAACTTTTAAATCAGTCCGGAAAATCGGAAAATCCATGATTCGATCAGTGTGCGGCGCGACGGTCATATACGCGTGACATTCGAGATACGGCATTCGATATGACATCCCTTCGCATTAGATCGTATTGTGGGATCGCGTCTATAAAACGCTGCGACTACAGATGTATACGATTCGCCGTCCGCAATCGTCATCGCGCATGCGCCGACCGACCGCCGCCGTGCCATTCCTCCAATCGCGCGCAGCCGATAATGACAGAGACGCGCAAGAGCGAAATGAGTCGGAGTTAGAGGTGAGCTGGACCCGCGCAACCTGCAACCCGCACCTGAGAATAACTGTAATTATCCCTCCCCTCCCCTTCCCAAGACACACCTCCCCCGCACGCCCCATCAAATAAAGCCCCGTCCAATTGAACTATACGGTTTTATTGTGTTGGAAGTGAGGGTGTATAATCTTTACCCAAATAACTGGTTTCATATCATAGCTCTCTCAAAGCATGCGGCGGCTTCGTAAATACACCAGGGTGTCCCAAAAGTGACGCTAGAGATTTAAATCGAGTATTCTTGAGGTTCAAATGAGCATTCTGCAAATCTTCTGTAATATTATGCTCGAAAATGCCCCTTTCCGGTGGCGCATCCAGGGGGAAGGGGGTTCCGAGCTAAAGCCTGTCACCCCCTTAGACCCCAAGGTCAAGCCCTAATAAGTTTAGAGAAATCTCTGAAAGTCTCTCTCACTAGCGGATCTAGGGTTTTATCTAGGGTTTTAAGAAAGGTAGTTTTATTCCGACCTATAAAATACGTGATAAAGAGTTTCTGCTATGACTTTTTGGACATCCTGTATACATACAATGCGATGAGAACAATATCCATGTATATTGCACGTTGTATATACATACCTTGAACGCATACCTATAATATTGTATTTTTTCCTAATTTTGATGACACTTGATTGACAAGGGCGGCCAAAGCCGCTTAAAGACATCAAGATACCAACGAATGTCTACCGACTGTGACTGTGGATAATACATGAGACAAGATGGTGTTACGAATGTCAGTGTGCTACAGAGACAGGCTACTCTTGAACACCCTATGGTTGTATTTCTTCCATTAGAAACTGGTAAAAGTGTCGATTTTAGAGCTGTTCGATTAAACCTGCTGAGGATCGATTCTTTTCCGATTATTTTTGTGTCGGAGACATCCATGCATACATATACATTGCATTTCACTAACTGACGAGCATACGTCTTATGAAGTCTCGATATACTACGAGAGTTGGCGCCAAAAGCAAATAACCATAAACAGTGTGTTACTTTGATTACCGATAGATCGGCCTCTGAATTCAAGCAAACTCCGGTTCATTGTAATTCTCACACATTATATAGCAATAATAAACGATTCGACCGACAAACAGAAGAACTGATACGACCGTTTTGCGATCATGAATTTTACAGTCCTCAAAATTACTAATTCAAGCGTAATTCCAAAACGAAGTGTGCCGAAATTAATCAGTGATTGTAACACAGAAAAAGTACGATACAATTAATTAACCATGCGCTTAGCAAATTTGACGTCAGCCAAAAATAATGGTCAACTTCACCAGAGTATGCTAAATGTAACGTAACTTGTGGTAAAATTAGGAACATCGATTGCTTAGGTATATTTTAACTAATACCTATGTAGTATAATTTACTGTACTCTGGTGAAGTTTACCAAACTTTCTGACGGATGCCAAAATCTGTTGTGCGTATGGTTGATGGTTTTTCACCGTGTGGAAAGAAAGGGACACTGGGACAGGGGCAAAATCCAGATGATAGCATCCTTTTTTAACACATCTGTTTAATTGCGTGCAGAGAGCGAGAGAGATGAATTCCTGGATATACCGCGCCGCTGCGTGAGTACTGAGATATGAGCAATGCCCAACGCTTGACACCAGTGGCAAAGTGCTAAATTCCGAAAACGCGTACAAAGCAAATAACAGAGCTCGGATGTACTAAACGAAGGCACGAGTCATCACCGGCATGCTTTGTTTCTGGTCTGGACTGATGTTTGATGGCTGATGCGACTGTTGACTGTTTCTTTGTTTCGGGCAGCAAATCCTGATATGATGAATAAAGCAATTATTGCTCGCAGTGCGCAAATCGTCGTCGAAAACAGGATAATTAATTTTCAGATTCAAATGATTCAAAGAAATTATAGACGATGGGAAAGTAGTTTAGGAAACAAGGGGCGCGTTCCCCATAGAAACTGCCTTTGAATCAGTGGCTGCTCGTGCAAGTTGACAATGGTGTTTTCCCTCCATTACATTCTATACACAACAATCAATAATTGTTGGTGAATTCACTCCAGCATCGATTGATTAACATAGAATCAAATGGAGGGAAAACATGGATGCCAAATAGCACGAGTAGCCACTGTTTTAAATACTAAAAGGGCGGACCGTTATACTAATCAACCAGTGGCGGCGAGTGCAATCGAGCATCATTTCATTTCATTCGTTTAAACTCACGTAAAAACATCGATTTAAGATAAACCCCAAAAATTGTGATTTTTTTCTGATGAATATTAATGGACAGAATGCAACAATACCAGATTTGAAGCGCGCAACCACTAAGATCAAAAGCTTCGGGAACACATGAGGATCTGAAGATGTATGCCTCACTCATCCTTGATTCATTTGATGCTAGTAGCCCCCCCCCTCCTTCCCAAACTATAATGGTGGATTTGGATGGTCCCCACCAATCATCGAAAGTTCACTTGTAGGTCCCAATATGATCATTTGCCTGAGGCGTCACGCAGATGACTCTCGGGCTTTTTTATTCCTTCTGTCGGACATCACTGGTTGACAGCGTTGACTGGTCGAGGATGATCCGGAGTTCAAACCGAAGCCGAAAGAAGGCTGAGAGAGGTCATTTAGAAGACGAGGGCGCAAGAAGCGCCGCGACCCCCCCCCCCCCCCCCAAGGCACGCGGAAGAACCGACCGCGAACTCGAGAGTCGCACCAGCACGGTCCGCGATCCGGCCGCGCGGAGTCAATATTGACTGGTGTCTCTTTAAAGAGCGAAAAGAAAAGACAGAGACAGAAATAGAAACGAATGGGCAGAAAGAGGAGAGAGAGTGGATGTAGGGAGAGATAGGGGGATGGAGGGAGGGGATGGAGAGCGGGGGGATGGTGAGAGGGGCGATGGAGAGAGGGGGAGAGAGATGATTCCTACTTTTTTGTTGCAGTATTGTCTTTTCGTAATTCATCCAGACTCCAAAGCTGCTAGTATCTCACTACGACCGTCGACCGTATACATACAAATATGCAAACACTTTCGAGAGCCCAACGACCTTTTGTCGTCCCTTCCCTTCCTTTCCAATCCATTCGTAGGATGACCAAAAATTTTACATTTTCAAATCCTCCGACTTTTCTCCCAATCCTTCCATCGCTCACAGCAGTCGCTTAGAGTGTAATTAAACGACTTTTTTTTTCAATTCAAGTATGATAGACCAAACCCAGCCACGGTTGACCAAAAGATTACACAGTTCGGTTCAGGGGGGTGATCACGGAGGATCGGATCGTTTTGGTATCGTTATCGTTATCGTTTACATGTAACCTTATGGGTGGCTCAAAATGATCGAATCGTTTTGAGCTCTTCGTAACGATTGAAACGGACGAAAGGAAGCGATGAGTCGGGGGCTGTCGTAATCTCAATCGTTTGAAGTAGGAAGAGGTGAGGAGGGGATCACCTGCGCGATCGAGTTGCGCAGAAGCAAGCCCATTTGATTTAATGCAAACGATAACGATAACGATACCAAAACGATCCGATCCTTCGTGATCACCCCCCAGGTATCTGGCGGGCAGATTTTCTTATCATGACATTTTTAAAACGCTGTGCAGCACCGTTAAAAATAAACCTTTTTCAATCCGTTATGTAGAACCAGAATATCCGTCTGCAATAAGCAAAATCGACAATTTTTTTTTTTTTTTTTTTTTTTTTTTTCAAATTTCTAGGTTGGTGCCCTTCTGCAGTTATCCTTTTCTAGCAAAAGCGTTCAAATGGACGGAGAGACAGAAAGAGAAATTCATCCGCCCATGGTTGATTACACGATGATTCGCCTCTAATCTCGAATTCTTTGACTGCCAAAACTTTTGCATTTGATAGTACTTCCACCCACCAAAATTGATTTTCCTGCGCTTCTGTAGACCGTATATCAATTTGTACTATGACTTTCAAAAGAAAGTATCCTAGTTGAAATGGTCTCTCGACCAGTTTTAAGCATTATTGCAGTGTTCAGGTATTTCAGAGTCTAACAGCATTGCCACTTGAAAGTATGCCTTAAAAAAGTTAAAACTCTTTGAAAAACAATGGACAGCATAATCAAGGACCGGTTTGATAAGAGGAATTTCTTTTGAAAGTCATAGTACTTTTGTATCCCGTTAGATGAGCATATTGACAACAATAAAAACTTTAATTTTGATTGTTGTTTTGTGACATACATCGTTCCCCCCCCCCCCCCTGGAATCTTCAATTGGCAACGTCACCTTAACGTGTACAGATGAATGAGCCCTCTTCTGTTGATGGTTGATGGACGATGGCCCTCCGACCACCGCGTTGCGCCTCCACCGCGGCGCCGCCGTTAGCTGGTACCGACCCGCAGCAGCGCTAGCGTAGGCGCCACAGAGCTGATACCGATTACCAAGCCCATTAAATATGCAAAATATAATAATGAAATAATGACTGCTTTGTCGTGGTGCCTGCCCCGTGCAGTAATAATCTCGACAATATAGCAGGAGCATGGGCATCGCAAAGAACATGGACCAATGTTTTTAATAAACGCGAAAAAACGTTCATATCGCGAAGAAAGTGGCGATTTTAGCTTGCTTATAGATATACACAGCAGCCGGGAACGAAAATGTTGCGCAAGGCATGCGGCGCGAACGAACGAACGGCCCGCCGCCGGTCGCAGCGCAAAATGGGTAGACTTGAGTGATTTCGCGGCGATAAATCATCTATCAAGTCAACGTGCTTCCTAGGCACAGTCGGGGACAAATAAAATGTCAGACGACTAGATTCTTTCGTCTTTCCTTAGATTTTAGCCAAGGTAGGCCACCTGCAATACTTAAATTCATGGAGAAAAGTATTGCGGGTATCCTACCTCTAGGAGTTGTCTGACATTCTTTAAGACCTCGACAATACTATAGAGTCCCTTGATAGAAATATTGTACAGAGAGAACCGACAAAAGCTCAATGAGTGCTGATTGGCTGTTGATTAATCACGGGCAGCTCCATAAGAAGAGGCCATCTAACGGCGACTCCTGGAGACCAGAGGAGTCGATTTGCAATCTTGCCAACGTTAATTTTTCGACTCATCGGAGCTCCATCATAAAACGTTGTGTTAGTACTCCCTATACAACATTTCCATCAAGGGACTCTAGACGAGACATACCTCTATTTCCAAAAGTCACCGCCACTTCAACAGCAAGGCAGGGGAAGGAGGGGATGCCAATCCCCGCCAGAACTTCTGAGTATCCGAACGGTCAACACGCGGTGAAATAGCCCTTACACCTGGTGACGGCTCGCGAAATGTGTCATCAAAGAATTCTCATCATTTAAACCTACGGAAAATAATCGATCTTTAGGGTATTCTCTGAATAAACCCCCTGAGGAAGTCCATACTTTTGCAAAGATTCGTATGACAACTAACATAGTTGCCAAATAGCACGAGCTGTCATAATGCTTGACTCTTAATGACACTGGTACCGAAAAAAAGAGGGGAAAGGTCATCTTTTTCAAGTCCCCCTCAACTTTGAGCCCAAATAATGCATCTCAGATCCCCCCCCCCGAACAAAACTCTAAATACACTACTGATAAGTCGGATCGAACTGGTTTTGCAGGTTTGTGGTTCGAGGTAACTTTAATAAATAATAATAATAATAATAATAATACTAAAAAAAATTGTCAGATCAATTTGTATAAGTTTGCCCACCGGGGGTAGGGGGACGTCTTGTCGGTTCGAGGATTGCTCGTCGACCGCCCGTGAGGCGGACGCAGGAACCGCTTAGCTAAGCCACCGAATAAGGCCCCTGCATGAATTTTGTTTTTGTTTTTTTGGTGTTGTTTTTTTGTTTTTTTGTTTCTTTTTTTTTTTTGGTTGCCTTATTGGATTCTGATAAATCTTATAGATTTTCAAAATTTTCTGGACGGAAGGGAGGGAGGGCGAAATAGAGAGAGGTAGTTGATGAGGGCACATGAGGAGGGAGAGGGAGAGAGAGAAAGAGCGCGAGAGAGTGAGAGAGAGGGGGGGAGGGAGAGGGAGAGAGAGACAGAGTGAGAGGAAGAGAGAGAGAGAGAGAGAGAGAGAGAGAAAAGAGAGAGAGAGAGAAGAGAGAGAGAGAGAGAGAGAGAGAGAGAGAGAGAGAGAGAAAAAGAGAAAGAGAGAAAGAGAGAAAGAGAGAAGAGAGAGAGAGAGAGAGAGAGAAGAGAGAGAGAAAAGGAGAGAGAGAGAGGAGAGAGAGAGAGAGAGAGAGAGAGAGAGAGAGAGAGAGAGAGAGAGAGAGAGAGAGAGAGTGAAAAGAGAGAGAGAGAGAGAGAGAGAGAGAGGAGAGAGAGAGAGAGAGAGAGAGAGAGAGAGAGAGAGAGAGAGAGAGAGAGAGAGAAAGAGAGAAGAGAGAAAGAGGAGAGAGAGAGAGAGAGAAGAGACGAGAGAGAGAGAGAGAGGAGAGAGAGAGAGAGAGAGAGAGAGAAGAGGGGAGAGAGAGAGAGTGAGAGAGAGAAGAGAGAGAGAGAAGAGAGAGAGAGAGAGAGAGAGGAGAGAGCGAGAGAGAGAGAGGGGAGGAGAGAGAGAGAGAGAGAGAGAGAGAGAGAGAGAGAAGAGAGAAGAGAGATGAGAGGAGAGAGGGGAGGGATGAGGGAGGGGGAGAGAGAAGAGAGAGAGAGAGAGAGAGAGGAGAGAGAGAGAGAGAGGAGAGAGAGAGAGAGAGAGAGAGAGAAGAGAGATGAGAGGAGCGAGAGACAAGAGGGATAATAGAGGGAAGGAGGTTTCGATCAGTGTCCGTCAAAGAAGACGGTAGGTGGCAGGGAGAGGCCGAGGAGAGGAGGGGAGAGGAGAGATAGAGAAAGAGAAAGGGAAGAGAGCAGAGAGAGAGAGAGAGAGAGAGCGAGAGCGAACGAGAGGTGAGAGAGAGAGGGAGGGAGAGAGAGAGAGAGACAGAGTGAAGAGAGAGAGAGAGAGTGAAGGGGAGGGAGAGGAAAGAGAGAGAGAGAGGAGGATGGGGAGAGAAGGAAGAAAGAGAGAGAGAGAGAGAGAGAGAGAGAGAGAGAGAGAGAGAGAGAGAGACCGAGCGACCGGCCGTGAAGAGAGCATTGAGGAGCGAGAGACAATAGGGCATCAATATGCGGGAATCCGGATCGGTCTCCATCAGTTGTCCGTCAAAGACAGACGGTTGGCTTGGCTGGCGAGTGGCCGAGTGGCGGTGGTGGTTGGCCCCTAAGTCGCGACTCAAGTGACTCATGGCTCATCATGCAACGTCCTAACCTCAAAAGATGCGACGACAGCGCGCGGCGATCGTCGATTGATCCTTGATCGAATGATCGCGCGCAATCCGAACCGAACGAACCCCGGCTGCACTTTTCTCTCGAACCGATCGATCCGAGGTCCGCGAGGTCCGGTTTTGCGATTGTCGCAACTCGGGAGTGCCAGCTTGCACGAGCCCTCCACCCCCACCCCCGCCACGATTCGTTCCTTGTCTGTCCGCAGATTGGCATAGAACGGAAACAGTTTAGAGTAAAAGTGCCGAAAAGTTGGAGATTATATTGCGCATGAAGGAGAGACGAAAAGTCAAGGATTGAACTTAGGCTCCCAAAAGAAAGTATCCTGATAGAAATTTCCTTTATTTCATTACTCGACCAATTTCCGAATTTTTACGGTTTTCAGGTAATTCAGAGTCTCATACACTAGTGCTACTTGTGACATTCATTCTACCTCAAAAAATTTAAAACGATGGAAAATAAAAGAAAAATTCATCAAAAACAATTTCGATGAGAGCTAGGACTTCCTTTTGGAAGTCACAGTACATGTTGCGCATGAAAGAGAGACAAAGACAACCAAAACTGCAAAGACAACCAAAACTGCAAAGTCGAAGCAGCAAACTGCTTAAAGGTACCATGACTTTCAAAAGAAAGTATCCTAGAAGAAATTTTCATTCTTCCATTGCTCAATCAGTTTGTTTTTGTTTTTGTTTTTTTGTTCTTTTGTTTTTTGTTTTTTTGTTTTTTTTGTTTTGTTTTTTTTTGTTTTTTTTTTTTTTTGCAGTTTTCGGATATTTCAGAGTCTAAAACAGCTTTGCCTCTTGAAAGTATGCCATAAAAAAACTAAAAGTCTTATAGGAAAATAACAGAAAAATTTTGATGAGAGGACTTTCTTTTGAAGGTCATACTTCGTACACTTTTGACAAGAAATATTCATTCGTTTGTTTCCTTTTAACGTTTTAATGATGTAATTTCCATGGCAATTGTCGGCATCGGTCAGAAGTCCTCTTAACATGGAACTACCCTTACGCTGGGTGATTTTACACCAAAAGACCAGGCTGAATATGAACGATCGTATCATAATGCTATCGAGTCGAATGATTGAGTATTTATTATTCTTATGAATGGTGTCATTATGATATGTTTCATTCCAACAGAAACCCTCCCATCTCTGCGAACTCTCTCCATGACTCCTGAGCTATAGGAGAATTTCCGCATAGATGAGAGGGTTTCTATCGGAATATTCGGAATGAAACACATCGCAATGACACCCCCCATAAAAATAACACGCACTCGATCATCGACTGGATACCTATACAATACGATCATCATAATCAGCCTGCTGTAAGGCAAAAGTTTGATATACACCCGTTTTTATCATAGCGTCACACTAAAACCACAGAATAATACAATCGCAGATTGGAAATTCCCACAAGCGCAAATCGAAACATTTTGTTAGTCTCTTCTTGCAATGTCTATTCGAAATGACGGACAAATCTCTGTCTCAGTCTTTCGTATTCCAGTTTGAATATCTTTACAATGGCAAACCCCGAAAGATGAAGCTTCAAAATCAATCGAAGTTTCCATTCTGATTGTAGAATAGGACAGTTGCAAGGCTATATGTTTAAAAAAAAATAAAAAAAAAATGAAAGTACTTGATGAGTTCCGAACGAAGCTGCCTCTGGTTTTTTCCTGAGTGTACCAATTTTGGCAATACACTCATGAAAAGTTGCAAAAAAATGTTGCGGGCTGTGAACGCAATACGGAATCCCCATTTAAAACGAAGTGTTTTGGACCAAAATCGCATCCTCGGAACTGTGAAACCTAGTTAAAAACCAAAAGTATTCTTGTTCACAGCTCAGCAAGTACTGTAATTTCTACACTTAAAAGCATCAAAATCCATACCCTTGCCAGATATGAAGCAAGACTTTGGCAACATTTTAAAAATATCTATAAAATTGCCACAGTCTTACCCACCTTGCTAAAATCTCGCAAAAAATGTTTAAGTACTTAAAAATGGTTTTTTGAAAAGGTGGACAACTAGATTTTTATTTTAAAGAAAATATTTCGGAAACGTTTAATATGATCAATTTTTCTTTAAAAAAAAAAAAAAAAAAAAAAAAAAAAAAAAAAAAATATTCTGAAATCTGTCGGCATCACTTTGAAAACATTATATCGGAAAACATTTTTTTGTCGTGAGTATTCACAAAATATTTCAAAAATATCTTTGAAAGATTTTCATCAAGACTTGACAGGATTATAAGAAAATGTTTTAAAATGTTTCTTTTATATCTGGGTTGCAACAGTCCCACCCATTCTATATGCTAAAACTGTCTATTTCATTAACGCGGTTTAATTGAAAGCATCCAAAGTGGTATCAGACTTTTAAATATTGCCAAAGACGAAGCGGTGGCGTGGGTGGGGGGCGAAGGAAGCAGGAACCCGGCTATATTTTTCTTTTTAAAGAGACAAGAGTCACCTTTCCTTCGCACAACCTCGACACCCCCATCCGCGCACGGCTGAGTGGTCTTGAGGAGTGAGAGGGAAAGAGAGAGAGAGAGAGAGAGAGAGAGAGAGAGAGAGAGAGAGAGAGAGAGAGAGAGAGAGAGAGAGAGAGAGAGAGAGAGAGAGAGAGAGTGCGAAAAAGAGCGGTGCAGAGAATATAGAGAGATAGAGCCGAGATGCAAGGACGTAATGCATATTTGATGTAGATGCAAAACATCTCGACTTGCGTGCGCAGGAGGTGCCATCGGGGTCGGTGTACAAACGCTCCGAGCTGGTGCACGGTGTTTCAACAAAAACCTCAATGTAGTGGTGAATGGTGATCCGCGACTCCCGCGAGCGGTGTTAAAAGTCAACCAGAGAGAGAGAAAGAGCACCGCGGGGTGGAAAAGTAGGGGGAGGGAGCTAGGTGGCGGAGACGAAGCGATGGGTATTAGCTCAAGATTCATATTCAAATCTGATTATGACGCGGGCAGGTTGTAATGTGATGAATCGCGTAAGGAGGGTTGGTTTGACTGAATCAAAGAAAAATCTCTCTCCCTAATCCTAAACACAAAACATCTTGGAAACATATGATTTCAGCTCCGGCTGCGGTTCGGTTTTTTCATCCTACATTCTACAGGGTGTCCCATAGGGTTAAATCGACAAACTTCCAGGGACCAAATAATGACACGACCTGACGGCCCCACCCGTGCCGCACGCAGATGATTTGAGCTCTTACCGGAGGGGGGGGGGGGTGTTTGAAACACAACACACAACTATAAGAGGGCATACAACTTTGTTACGGAAAGAAAAATTGAGAAATAAATTATGTAATCAGATGGAAAAAACTTGAAAATCCTGATACGGATCATTCTGCCAGCTTAACTGCTCCACCCGCAACATTTTAAAACTTTTCTTTTCATCCTATATTTTCAAAATTTGCAATTTTTTAGCAATCAAAAGGGTGGTAATTGAGTGACCTAGCCTTTTCTCGCTCAATCTCTAAAAAAACAAAAACTTCCTGTTACAGAATCAAAACAATGGATTTTAAAAGTTGCAGGTGGGACAGTTAAGCTGGAATGACCTATACCCAACTTCCGAGATGTATCTACTAGATAATCTACTATTCCACTATCCTTCAATTCTTTTAGAAATCTGTTGCGAATTTCCAAAAAATTGGATTATTTTCGTCGAATTTAGATAGCCTAATTTTTTTCTTTTTTTTAATATTATTCTACAAATATGACTGGACGCTACAAAGTAATTTCATAGTGAAGATTTGTGAAGAAGGGCGCGGGGCGTGGGGGAAGGTGGGGGAAGGTGGGGGAGGGAAGGAGAGGGTCAAGCAAAAAACGATTTCGCTAAGTTTCTTTTCCCCGTTCTTTTTGCATAAAACGCATTGCGAGTGGCGAGTAATTTCCGGTACATGAGTGTGCCCAATTACCAGCGAAAAAAAAAGAAGAAAAAAACCAAGCGAGTGAGTCTGATTACGAAAGAACATATTTTTCAAACGGCTCATTGAGCATATTGGTCTCGGCGGCTGATCCGGGAAATGGGAGGTAATTATGATCAAGTTGCTCTCTGTTGCCAAGTAAGACCGTCAACATTTTTCTTTCTGTGTGCATCAAAAATCATTGACACCGCATTGTGGTATCTTTGATGAGAGCAGTCGAATCATTCCACTCGAACCACTCCGATTCTCGATTTCTCATGATCAGGTTCACCGTTGCCAACCCTCGAAAACAAATGTTCGGCAAAAACAAATGGCGATGTTGGACACTCACAATGGACGCTAATAATACTGTCACTGACTCACTCCACCAAGAAGAGGCCATCAACAAGAGACGACTTTACTTTAGCGCTTCGTATACGATCAAATTAGGATCATCAAACAAGCAAAGGATGAGCCGAAATCCACCACAAACGGTAAAAGAGCCAACCGGTGCATGTTTGGTTGTTCGTCAAACAACTGCAGAGTTACATTGACGATGAATGGTGTGTTATCTGTACACCAATTTCAGTCAACAGAACCGCAATAATAAAACCTGTTTTTGAGATGTTTTGGTGAAGTTAATATGTTTGAATTTTGGGCGTGTTGGCAGTTCTGCAGTTTCATTTGAGCTTGTACGAAACGCTTTCGGCACAGGTGTCATGGTACCAATAATCGAGTGTTAATCACTCCTCTGGTGGGACTTCTGGAGTTACACTGTGAATCTTCCTTACCAGCATAGAGCGAGTGACGAGATTAAGATGGCAATCTTCGCCATTAATAGTGTCCAACACCGCCAATAAGGTCGTGCGTTCAAATAATTCGCATTTTAAAGCTTAATTAGGAGTGGATTTTGTAAGTTTTTAGTGCCACAAAAGTTTTTTTTTTTGAGATTTTTACCTCTAGAATTGACTCATAACGTGCCTGTATACATCAGAATTGGCCAAATATATAGGAGTGTAATCAATTACGCGAATATACTGGGTGATCGGTAACGATCAAACCTTTGTATGGTAATTGTTGAAGCGCGCTCTAGCGGCCAACACGCTCAACAGCGTCGCTACGGATACAAAGAAGATCACCCACGAGGAAGAACCTAACCTTCCTCTCTACGTGAAGAGTGAGTCCAATAATCCATACAATTGATGTATAAAATATCAAATATCACTCATTTGAATTATAATTACCAGGAAAGGTATTTCTGTCTGTTTTCATTGAATATATGAATTTAGTATTGTTGCTTCACGCAACAGTAATTAAACGTGCGTGTTTCACCGATAAAAAGTCAATTTTAGGGTCTTTACGATTTCATCCAATTCTTCTGCATCTAATATGATGGGTGGCTTGTAAAAATTCAGCTCTGATTACCATAAAATCACCCTCCGAAAAGACGACGATATCGATTACACACCCATTTGCCCAACTCTGGTAAACAGATTACAACCCCATTCGATTAATTATCAGCGTAAGCGTGGCAACTTTGAATGAGTGTCCGTATCTGGTAGCCAAAGCCCTTCATTGGCTACTCTAGCTACCTTGGCTCCCTCGCTTGGTCAGCTGATCGGGAACTTCCATCTACACAGTCTACGAGTTGACCATCAACCATCAACCATCAGCCATCCGCACCACTTGCAGTGCGGTTTTCTTGGCGTTTCCCGAGCTGCTCAGCCGCAGCTTTTGCCGAGCGCAAATATTACGCAAAACGCCGAGAGAGTACAACATACGGTCTCGCAATTTCATTCCGGATTACGGTCTCCTCTAACTAAAGATTATCGCAAGCATTCGTTTCTCGAAATACCAATAAATGCACAGCAGCAGTGTTGATAGATCGAGGGTAAAAAGCCGTATCGTCCCCATTTGAATCGATGTAAAACGTACGGATTTGGCAGCACTGCACAGCAGTGACGCACTTCGGTCTGAGATCGAAAAAAAAAAAAAAAATTGTAGGGAATAACCTACAAACACTTTCTCACATCAAATTCAATCTGGGGGAGATCCCCAGACCCCCTTTAATATTCTAGGGGAGTCCCCAGACCCCCCCCCTTTTATATTTTTATCCATATCCAAAGATCTGTTTTTGAAATATTTAAAATTTTCCCTCTTTTGACCCATTTTCCCATTGATTTTAATGGAAACCATTTTTCATCCATAACTATGACCTAAAATAAAATGTCAACAAACAAGAAAAAAGTCCCTCTGGGAAATGTTAAAAGCAACATCTCTGCAAAATTTGGATGCATATGGATCAATAGTTAAAAAGGTATGCTGGGTTTCACGTTTTATGGCTACAGGTAGACTCTGACAGACAGACGCCACAGAAAGTTTGTGCATTTACATCTTCAAGCCACATATGATTAAATAATATTGTAACTTAATGGATGAATATTCTTTGGGATAGTATTAGGCATGATGAGAACCAATTATTTCGATTTACTTAGTCGTAATGGGCCAAGTATCGAAACAAAAACCTTGAAAATGTACATTCTCTATTTCTAACTTTGTTAGCAGAATGAGAAAGTAAAATGGTAGTAAAAAATCAGGGAAAAAAAGTTATGAAAAATCTTCGTTTTCGACCATTGAAAAATACTTTAAAACTTTCCAGAGAAATTTCAAGGTTCCAATTACTTGTGAAGAGTGTTGTCCGTGATAGAAATTGGTCTTGATAATTTATAAATGATGAAATGCCAAGAGAGGAAATTTCTTGTTGATTTTTGCCCACTTTTCGACAAACTTAGATCATGGTGTGACGAACATTGAGCGACGCGAATTTGAGGCGATGCACTATGATGGTCTGAAATCGATAAATTGCGGCCAAAAATTGGTGAGTATAAGTTATCAAAAATCATAGTTTTCGACCTTTTAAATTTCAGTTAAAACTTTTCAGTGACGTTTTTCTAGGTTTCAAATACTTGTTGAAAGTCTTCTCTGTGATTTGAATTGGTCTTGAAAGTTTATAAAATGATACATTTTTGTGAAATTTATTTTCTGATTTTTTGCCACTTTTTGACGATCTTAGATCACAGTGCGATGATGGATGCAAGCCAGAGAAAACAGAGCGCACTAGCCGATCGCGCGGTGTAAGAATATATTTTCGGGGACTCAACAAAATAATATGGAGAACAACAACCAACAGCTCCTACGTGGATTGTTGACCAACGATCAAAGCAAAGATGCTTTTTTATATGATTGGCTACTAATACACCATCATCTTTGCTCGACAGTCCACATAGGAGCCGGTTGACGTTGCTTTGTTGCGACCCCCGAAAAAAAAGTTGCTAGGGGCCCAAAACTACTGGCACAAAACGGTCATAAAACACTGGTGGATGGTGAAGATTCGAGCATGCTAGTAGATAGTTTACGGTCTCACCATGCATCTAGGAGGAGTACCATTTCGGACCGACATTTTTCGTCTCCTCGGCGAGATAGCTGTAGTGCGTGATGGTCTCTGTTGTCTCTGGTGCAAGCAAAATGGTGCAAGAACAACACTTCTCTTGATAGACAGTTTTACAGTGATGAGCGGGGAATTAAAAATCCAGGATTCTGATTGGCTTCGATGCTTTTTTTTTAAGAGTGGAAACCGAACTGATAAATCAATTTTGAATTTCCCGTTTCATGTTTTTGTGTTTGGGGTGCAAAACGAACGTATAGTGTATTACAAATAGACTGTTATAGTGATCGAGGAGCGGGAAATTTAAAATCCAAGCATCTGATCAGCTTAGATGCATTTTTTAAAAGTGAAAACCGACATTTAATCAATCAATTTAGAATTTTCCGCGTCATGCTCTTATGTCTGGGGAGCGAAAAGTCCGTAGCGCGCATAACATACACGGAGGGTGGTCCACCTAAACTTTGAGCTAAGTTTTCTCTGTGAGCAGTGAGATTTGTACTTCTCTATAGGTCTCATCGCTGTTTTCACAGCATTATACACAAAACTTGATAGTCCATTTGCCTACATCAAAACATTGCTCCATTCGGCGAATAATTGTTAGTATATGGTGGCTCCTGGAACAGTTATTTTATTAAACCGACCGTGCTTAAATACCCGCCGTTGAAGTACAGTGTCATAATTTGCATTCGCACCGCTATGATCCAACTCGCAGTCCGGCCGTTCAGGACCCTTAAAAAAGGGTTGAACCCATCGATGGGCTGCCTGAGAGGGGGTTAGGGGGGAGTGTTAGACGGCCACGCGTCATCATGCGCTGAACAAGATAGCCACGAGGTATGGCGAAGATCGGGAGGGGGGGTGTTGTTTGAGGGGGCCAGGACATACGGAGGAGTTCCGTCAATTAGTTTTACAACACAGGGTAGTTTTACTACCGATGAAACCCCTCCGACCGACCTTCCCTGCGCGGGGATTAAAGCGTTCAAGAGTGGACGCAGAAATTAATTAGTAATGTTGAAATCAACCCCCCCCTTCCCCACCCCTTTTCCAGTGCTATCTTACGCATCCTACTCACTCCTCTCCCTCCTCATCCTTTCAACCCCTCATTAGAGTCTAATCACTCCCCTCTATTGCACTCCTCGCCCTTGCGTGCTGTGTGTCCCTTCACTCACCTGTTGAAAGTGGGTTTAACCGCTTAATTTCCATACTGTCCCCTCTTCCCATTCTATGGTCCTAGGCCGTTTCGATTTGTTTGCAGTGTTATTTTTCGAGGGGATGAGTGCGGTTGATCTCATGGTTTATGGCTTTTAAGCTTATAATTTAAACGTGTGCCGCTTTAATGCCATGGACTGGACCGCGTTGTGACGCGTATAGCCGCGGAATCACGGTCATCCCTCAAACTTACAGTTGGAAAGCCCATACAATATTAAAATGCATGGAAATTAAGGAAGTTGATGAGCTGCCACTTTATGTGAATTTCATTTTTTTTTTTTTTTTTTAAATTCACAGATGATATTCAACTATAGAGACCAGGGACCAAATAATGTTCGGTCCCGATCGTAACTTACGCACGGTCACATGACCGTGCATAAGCTCTCTGACTGGCCGAAACCGCACGCAAGATGCACGCAATTCAATGCTTGGGACCTAACATTATTTGGTCCCAGAGTATTACACCATTCAGTTCAGTGTATTTGTCTGCACTATACGGGAAATACTAGCACCTGTAGTCTTTCCTTAATCACTGAACTCACCCTCAAGTTTCAAAACATCGGCAAAGTCAGTAATTGAGACTCCAATGCAATGGAGCCAGTCCACCGCCACACAGTGTATTACGCACCCCGAAAAGCTGCGAAATCCTATGAGGAAAAGTCACAGATGGCGTGAAATTACCGAAGTTTTTGAACTTTTTGCACCCTCGTCTTACATATTCTACTTTTGGAGAGTCAAAGAGTGCGTCCGTTGCCATGGGGGATGACTGGTATACAGAAAATTAGACGCAGATGCAATACCCGAGACAAGATGCATCCGACTCAATCCAAAACCGACTTAATGATGAATGGAACATGAATGTTCTTGAAGAGCGTAAACTAACTTGGTCCGAGCCCGAGAAAGAATGAATGAATGAAGTTTGTTGAAAAATATAATGGCACAACTAAAAACACGGGGGGAAACAAATCATCAGAATTTCTGAATGACTGATGAGCGCAAATGAGACGCTCGCGTCACTCGATTGCCGCGCCCGCTACGAGGAGAGCAAGGAGGTATGTTTTAATTCGGGAGTGGGAGTGGGAGGTAGGAAATCGATTCCGGCAGCAGGTAGTACTGGTAGTAGCCGATTGAGAATCGAGGTACAAACGCAATTTCAGATCAGTAACGAAATAAATAAAGAGAAAAAAGTAAAAAGAAAAGAAAAGGAAAGGAAAAAAAATAAACTTGCCGAACGACATCAGCTCAACAACGTCGGCAACCCGCGTCAGATCTTGTTGTCAGCCACTCGGAGAGCGAGCCCGCAGCCGCCCTTGTCACTCCGCACAGTGTTTTAGAAACACGTTTCAGTTCGATAAGAGTCAGATTTCAAACACGGACAAAAATAATCTACTTCGAATGACCAGGATTCTAAAAATAGTTCCCGAGATTAAATTCTGGCTCTAGCCTTTTCCAGTAGAATTATGACCATTGCTGGCCTAATTTAGAACAGCAGATTTGAGAAAATTAAGACTGAACATTATTGGAGAAGACTCCAAAAATTATCAAATATTCCCCTAACTTTCGGTATAAATTTCTCCAAAGCTAACGATATTTTCCCCAACTATTAAATAGGAAATAGGTATTTGGGGCAACAGTACCCAACCTCCCCCCGGGGATCCTTTCCCTGGAGCGCTCAGATTTTTCAAGAAAAATTAATAGAATGATTATAAGGAGTAAATTAAGATTCAAAATTGATTTTTTTACTGTTGAATACACTTCAACTACTTCAAGTATCGGAGTTGCCAAGCATGTTGCAGTAGTCACTGTTGTTTACTCTTAGCAGCAGTCAACTCGCCGTACACTTCTGGTACACTTAAAAAAAATATTTTCTAAATTCTATTAATATTACCAGATACACAACGATATGCGATGCGAACGACAGAAAGTCTAGGACCAGAAAATTCTGGTGTTAATACCAGAATATGGTTATAGAACAAGAATTTCTTCAACATTTTCAAGAACTATGGTACAGACACTACAAACATAAGAATTCTGCGGTAATTGTAACATCCCTTACACCGGTTCACAAATCGTCATGCTTCCGGTAATCTTTTTTTTCAGTGCACAAATCAAGCGAGTAGATATAACTAAACTCTGACCTACTGAATTCCTACTTTGATGCTGTTTTTGCCTACACCATCAATTGAAGGCACTCAACGAAGGAATCTTTTGGAAAATCCATTATTCAACGATCTTATTCTTTCAATGTAATGAATTGCGACGGTGTGTGAAACATAGTAATAGTAAAAGAATATGTATTGCAAGCGTTTGGTACACAAAATGATAACAAATCTGACTACACCAATAAGCATTCCGAGCCCAAGCTTTTAATTAATTAATCGTAACGGTGTACTTTGTTCATGTAGTCCCATGAGGTCGAATGCGAAGATGTTCACCGAACACCCAATACTTCGATCTTTTTCATCGGTTTAAATGGACGAACTGCGACGTTGACAAATTGCACGCTACGCCACTTATGAAGATGCAACACGTTTCTTTTTACAGTTAAAAATATATTAGTGTGTTTACTTACGACTACATTAGTAATGAAACCATGTAAGATCCTTACCTGAAAAAAAAGCAAAGAATTTTCAATGAGCAGATCATACAAATGTTGAAAATCAAAACTTAACAAATAGCACAAACATAAGTGTTATACTTGGAACGGAGATTAAAAATAATTGATCAATGAACGAAAATATTATATCCTAATACTCCAAAAAAAATTGGCGGTTTTGGATCGGACCCTTTTGAGAACACCCGTAGAATTTTTCAGTTCCATGTGAGGAGTGGGGGGATGCTATTTATGCCCCTCTAAATGATGACTCCTGTTTTCTAAATCTTTGATGTTCATGAGAAAATACCGATTTAGTATTTCAGGAATAATAAAGTAAGTTTTTGGATTTCGTTCTTCGGAGCAAGATTAGATGGGCGAATAGCAAACGAAGTTAAGGAGTGGTTGAATGGGTTGGGGTGGAAGGGGGGAGGAGAGGCTTTTGTAAATGATATCGAGTCAAAGTTTTAACTCGAATAAACAAAAATTCATTTACATTTATCTTTTCATGTTATGTTACATTTTACATTTAACATGGTGGGGGGGGGGGGGGCGTTTGAAAGATCCCAAAAATTATAAGTCGAGGTCCGCCGACACTAGTGAAACGAACTCTAGCTAAAACGTTGTCTGCACCGCAAAATTAATTGTCTGAGGTCGAAAAAAAAGGCGAAAAGATAGTGAAAAAAATTAAGCGAAAATAATCGTTGTCGGCCTGCTATCTTAGCTTGGTTCAAAACTGTCCAGCTACATTTCTAGGTTTGAATAAAATTGCATGTTAAAAGTGTTTTCCGTCAGTAAAATTGATCTTAAAAGCTTTGATGAGAAATTACGACTTTCTGAAAGTTTGCCACTTTTTAACGATCTCAGACCATAGTGCACCGGTCAGTGGCGGCAACTTATTATATCCATTTGAACGTATGTAAAACAATCGATCTTCAGGAGGTTAAATGCACCCCCAGTATATCGATACTTTTGCATAAGTTTAAACAGCAAAGAAGCATGGTTGCCAACTTGCACGAGCCGCCGCACTGGTGCACTATTCGGGGCACTTATCGGGTGCACCAGCTCCGTTGAAGCGACTAAAGAGTCCCGAGAATTTACCTTGTTTTCGCAGTCATGATGGGGATGGTGGCGAAATGCGGAAATGCAACGCTCGAAGAACGGATAAAATAGTTTTACGCGTATCCATAGGACGGATTTAACGCATGTGTTAGAAAAGGACAGACGGGAGGGGGGAGAGCTAAAGTCACGCGAGATAGCCCCTTCCTACATCCTTGTCTACAACATCTGTTTAAATGGACGAAGAGAAAGAGAGAAAGACAAACGCTCTCTTAAACGAAAGGAAACTTTTCACATTGTAGAGATAAACTTGTACAGGAAGGCAAGGGGTGCTTTGGTCTTAACGATGCGTTCCATTTCATTCCTCAGAAATGGTAATTATACCTATAGAGCGTTCAGAATGCAAAAATCCTGGGTCATAATACCTCCTCCAACATTAGATTATAACCCCACGATCATCGTAAAGTTCTCAACTCCCTAAAATTGCTCGTCTCTGAGGGCAGTAATTAACGGGCTAGCGAACCCGCCGCCGCGCCTTCCGTGAATGAAAAGATCATTTCTTTAAATACATATTACTTGTACTTTGGCGTTTCGCTGCAGTAAAGAAGTTTCGCTTTTCAGCTGCAGAAATCCCTGGCGGAAATTGGAGTTTATTTAGGGGAGGAGTTAATTTAAGTCTTTGTATATAGCTGAAAAACGTAACGAACTAAGACGCAACGCGTTTCAATGTAGTATAGGAATGATTGTAATTTTTTCCCCGTTATGGATAAAATTGGCTCAAAAATATTTTACACCAGCAGACTGACTCTTGAAATTCCCGACTTTTGGATAGACTGTATCCAATTAACAAAGTTCTGTTAGAAATTGAGAAAGTATTGCGACGGCCCAGATGACTGTATCCTAGCATAACTTTTGAACCAAAGGTCCATATACATCCAAATTTTGCGGAGAGGTCGCTTTTAACATTCCCCAACGGAGTTTTTCTTGTTTTTTTCAAAATTTTAAATGGGGCACTAGCAAACTTTTGCTAAAGAGGACTGAAGAGTTGATTCTTGCATAAAAACCTGTAAAAATGAGGATGAAAATATCACGAAATTCACTCTCAGAATCTGGCTTAATGGCGAAGAGACGAAAGTATCAAGACCCATGGGGGATTCCTATCTAAATTGAGACATATCTCTGTGTCTCCGTAGAAAAAGTGATATAATAGACAGGAATCTCCCATCATACCTGCGTTGAGCCGCCATTCCAAACTTTCTGTTATAGCATTTATATCATGTTTATTACTGAATTTTACTATTATTTATTCTGCTCTTTTAGACGAGATAGCCGGATTCGACCAATCCCATTGGTTTAAACGGCATCACGTGACAGATTTGAAGTCGTTTGAGTCGTTCATTTCAGAAAAATGACTCCACCGTCCATCGAATGACTCGAAATCTGTCACGTGACGCCGCATAGTGGAGCAAGTCAATGGGAAGGGTCGGACATGGAATATAATATGAGTAAAATTACAAATTTGAATGTTTTACGGTAAAAAAAAAAAACAAACCATACGGGGTGATTCTTGTAGGAAATTTTACAATAAATTCAATGAAACAAACTTCAAACGTCTACGTTGCGTACTGACAAAGGTTTACGCATTTAAAGTCGCCACGCTATTTCCTGCCTCCCCCGTTGACTCGCTCCACTGTGCGCCGTTTAAACCAATGGGATTGGTCGATTCCTGCTATCTCGTCTCGTCTCGTCCAAAAGAGCAGAATCAGCCCCCTAAGGGTTGATTCTGCTCATTTCACGAAACGAGACGAGATGACTCCGAGTCGTCTCGTCCTATCTCGTACGAGATAGACATCAGGGAGAATCAGCCTACTGGGGGTCTCCCCTTGAATATTAAAGGGGGGTCTGGGGCCTGAGGGTCTCCCCCAGAAAGTATAAGGGAGGTCTGTAGCCTCCCCCCCCCCAGATTAATTTTGATGTGAGAAAGTGCGTTCGTGTATTCCCCAAAGTTAATTTTTCAAAGCAGTAACGGGAGAAGAGAGAGAAGTAAAGATTCCTGGATCAGAATCAGCCTACTGGGGGTCTCCCCTTGAATATTAAAGGGGGGTCTGGGGCCTGAGGGTCTCCCCCAGAAAATATAAGGGAGGTCTGTAGCCCCCCTTCCAGATTAATTTTGATGTGAGATAGTGCGTTCGTGTATTCCCCAAAGTTAATTTTTCAGAGCAGTAACGGGAGAAGAGAGAGAAGTAAAGATTCCTGGATCAGAATCAGCCTACTGGGGGTCTCCCCTTGAATATTAAAGGGGGGTCTGGGGCCTGAGGGTCTCCCCCAGAAAATATAAGGGCGGTCTGTAGCCCCCCTTCCAGATTAATTTTGATGTGAGAAAGTGCGTTCGTGTATTCCCCAAAGTTAATTTTTCAGTGCAGTAACGGGAGAAGAGAGAGAAGTAAAGATTCCTGGATCAGAATCAGACTACTGGGGGTCTCCCCTTGAATATTAAAGGGGGGTCTGGGGCCTGAGGGTCTCCCCCAGAAAATATAAGGGCGGTCTGTAGCCCCCCTTCCAGATTAATTTTGATGTGAGAAAGTGCGTTCGTGTATTCCCGAAAGTTAATTTTTCAAAGCAGTAACGGGAGAAGAGAGAGAAGTAAAGATTCCTGGATCAGAATCAGCCTACTGGGGCCTTGAATATTAAAGGGGGGTCTGGGGCCTGAGGGTCTCCCCCAGAAAATATAAGGGCGGTCTGTAGCCCCCCTTCCAGATTAATTTTGATGTGAGAAAGTGCGTTCGTGTATTCCCCAAAGTTAATTTTTCAGTGCAGTAACGGGAGAAGAGAGAGAAGTAAAGATTCCTGGATCAGAATCAGCCTACTGGGGGTCTCCCCTTGAATATTAAAGGGGGGTCTGGGGCCTGAGGGTCTCCCCCAGAAAATATAAGGGCGGTCTGTAGCCCCCCCAGATTAATTTTGATGTGAGAAAGTGCGTTCGTGTATTCCCCAAAGTTAATTTTTCAGTGCAGTAACGGGAGAAGAGAGAGAAGTAAAGATTCCTGGATCAGAATCAGCCTACTGGGGGTCTCCCCTTGAATATTAAAGGGGGGTCTGGGGCCTGAGGGTCTCCCCCAGAAAATATAAGGGCGGTCTGTAGCCCCCCTTCCAGATTAATTTTGATGTGAGAAAGTGCGTTCGTGTATTCCCCAAAGTTAATTTTTCAGTGCAGTAACGGGAGAAGAGAGAGAAGTAAAGATTCCTGGATCAGAATCAGACTACTGGGGGTCTCCCCTTGAATATTAAAGGGGGGTCTGGGGCCTGAGGGTCTCCCCCAGAAAATATAAGGGCGGTCTGTAGCCCCCCTTCCAGATTAATTTTGATGTGAGAAAGTGCGTTCGTGTATTCCCCAAAGTTAATTTTTCAGTGCAGTAACGGGAGAAGAGAGAGAAGTAAAGATTCCTGGATCAGCCAATAGACTGAGAGTCGCATGGAGAAGTATGGGCGTCATGTCGAATGTCGATGCCTTCGATGGCCGCGATGTCAAGATTTTAGCGAGTGAGAAACGATCGGGGAGAGGCGATCACTATAGGATCGCGCGAGCAAGATACAAGATGCCTTCATCGATAAAATGAGAAAAACTGAGAGTTGGAAGAAAATTACCAGGATGGTATAAAATCAATTATGAGGATCGATAAGATGGCGGATGATTGGACGATTTTCTTTTCCCATGCGCGTGCATAGTGTGGAGCGCGGCCACGCCACGCCACGATGACGCGCGAGGCGACGCGACGCGACGCCAGACGCGGACGGACGGCTGTCTCTGTGTGGAGAATCGATTCGATCATGAAAGCAGCCAACGATCAACGATCTCCAGGAGCAGCAGTGAGCAGTTGAGCACTCACTCACAGGAGTCTCTGCCCTCTGGCTTGAGCACCATCCATCGATGATCGATGAAGGATGGATCGGAGGAGCCAAGCCTGCGCAGCTTTACCGTTTAAATATCCTGCGCATCTATCCCTTTGTGTTTAATTATTCTACTGCCAAAAATATCTGAAGCGAGCGTTTTTCTATTTTCTCGCTTGAGTCGTGAGAATTTCAACTACGACTGACAAGGAGTGTGACGCAGAAACGCTTCCCGAGACATCACATTCAAGACTTGCAGAGAGGTCAGATCTTCCTTCTCTATCTCTCTTTGAACGTTTAAACGCACGTGTTAGATAATGGTAAACAGATAGTAGTTTAGGTTATAGTCCCTATATAAATAGCATCAGTAGCGGGTCGTGTAATTGGTCAACCATGTAGTTGCCCCATTTAAATACATGTAACACAATCGATTTTCCAAGAGGCTGTCAGCCTCCTCTAGAACCGATTGTTTTACAGAAGATTAAATGGAAAAATAGCATGGATGCCCAATCGCACGAGCCACTACTGAAACGTAGAAAAAAAAATGGTTCACCCTGCTATAATTATTAGAGAAATTTGCGCAATCAAATTACTGATTGGTCGAACTTACCCTAAAAATTAGGTACTCCAACCAAATTGGTAACTGGTGCCTGGTACCAATTATATTGGGTAAGTGCGACCAATCAAGTTAGGTGTACCAAACAACTTTGAGTTGGGACCCGGTAAAAAGTTATTAGTACCGAAAATCAATTAATTGGTTGGCGTAAACACAACCAATAAATTTGATTGCGCAAATTTCACTAATGATTAGTAGGTCAAACCAATTAGTTTTATTCATTCATTATTCCGGATTAGTTGAATAGTTGGTCGCCCAAGTCTTGAATGTAAGACAAGAGGATGGTCAACCTCTTCATTAATTGGTCAAAGAGTTTTAGGTTCTACGGGCGCACCAAATGTGGAGGCGCTTTTGATGCATTTTTGTTTACAAAAAAAGAAGTCCCGCGGTGATTTATGGATAAAATATTTCATTGTTGACAAGCTGTTAATTTTAATCATGATGCACCTCAAAAATGTCTATAATGCCCAAAAGAATCTTCAACCCATAATATGCCCAGAATAATTTAAAAATTGTAAGTGCTTTTCTCAGAAAACACCATCTAAGAACTAAAAACATGACAATTTGATGAAAACCATAATAACTTTTCCGGCACAGCAAAATGATACGAGCTAAAAACTCCCAAAATTGAATTGAGTTAAATTTGCACAAATTGACAGAAATGTGGTCCAAAAATAACACAGTAAAAGAGTTGTCAACGATCCCGTGGGGTTATACGGGTTAAAAGCGAAATAGGTGTCGTCGCAGCTAAGGTAATGGAAGATTACCCCGTTAGAAACTCTGCGGCACTGTTATCTTTACATTGGAACAAAAAACAGCAGCGGCCCGCAGAATGTAAACACTACTACATAGTGTCCCCGACCTACATCACTGCCTTTGAGTCAACCAGTCTTTAAAGTTGCACCCTGGGCCCTTGACGACCTAGCTACGGCTTTACGACTGTTTCATATTATTGATGCTATATGGCCAAATTTTTCTTCAATTTCTCAAGAGTAACTCGGTAAAGAACGTAACAATAGAATGCATCTATCTATCCTTATCTTACATACATGTTCTAATGGAGCAAAGAGAGAAATGAAGGATTTATCTCCTTGCGCTGACTGCTTCATATTGCTGTGACCAAATTTTTTGCACACAAAAAAACGTCAGTGCTTTTTTTTTTTTTTTTTTTTTTGGGGGGGGGGGGGGTGGTGAAGGTTGGGGGGGGGGGTGGTTATCCCGCGAAGGAACTTTGGCAGTAGCATTAGCATCGACCAGTGTACGGTGGAGCTCGGAGAATGAGGCCTGCTTCCCCTTTTGCGGGCCGCGGCCGCAGTCATTGCGCTGAGCCACTGCGGGGCTATTGTTCTTGCAATTCGGAACAGATCAATGAGGACAATTTGTTTGAATTTATGGACACTTTATGTGTAGGTATACGGTATAAGTAGGGACCGCACCAGCACCAGCAGTACCAGCACCACTACCGCCGCCACTCGCCAGCCGCCGGCACTACTACCGCACATGCGCACTTGGTATACAAAAATGCAACTATCCTGCACATTGGACAGTGGACAATGCCCATCACCCACTTACGATCCTCTTTTTTTGTCTTTCCACCTTTATATTTTTTTTTTTTTTTTTTTTTTTTTTTTTGCCTTTCCTTCCACCTCTATTTTTCTTTTTTTCTTCTTCTTTCTTCCTCTTTGGAGCTCGCGAACTGCCAGTTTCATTCGCGACGCGCCGCATTCGCCGCCTTTAATCTTTGAACAGCCGCTTGTCCGCCGCTTAAAAAAACCAAGAAACAGGTTTGCTCCTCATTAGAAATCCTTATATTATCCAAACGAGGATTGTGATAAGGAGCGCGACCCCTGTATTGAGGCCCGTTATTCGACCAAAAGCCGCCTCATTTGTGGCTTCGCACATTATTTTCGGAGTCTTTCGCTATTTCTGCCCTGCTACGTTTCCCCTGTCACCCCTAAATGAATCGTTTAAGATGATTCCAGGGTCGATTAGTTCGAACCATGCGGACATCACATTGCGCTGCTCAGAGAGTCAACAGTTTTTTGGATAAAATTAACGAATTCACGCTAAAAGTACAAAATTGAGGAACGTCAGCATCTGCGAGCATACTTCAGGAAGATACCCTGCAAGTTTCGAGCTGAAATACTCAAAAATAAAGCCGGAAATTGTGAAGTAGAGAATTGGTCCATAAGCCTCAATCAGTGCGAGTAAGGCAAATATAGACATACTACAAGTGGTGTCCCAAAAGAACTGCACACTTTTTTCGGGGGGGGGGGGGGGGGGGGCAAACGAAAGCAGGTATCAAAAGACGGTTTATGGGGGGGGGGGGCAACTGTCCTAGTAATTACCTACAAATCAAGACCAAATTCAGCTCTGTATAGGTTAAATATATTCACTGAGTTAGTTACAGCGTTTTGAAAATGAAAAGCCGAGCACCCTTCCAGGATGTTTAGCATGTTGTTCATGAAAAAAAAAAAAAGAGTTAAAAAATCAAAACCTCTCAAGAGAATGAAGGGAAGAAGAGAAGAGAACAAATTGGCAGTCTAACACAGTGTCAAAAGTTGGTCAAAGGGCGGCAAAATACAAGCATCTCATTTTTGTCAGTCTTGGTAAGATTCTGCAATTGTTTGAACAAATGAAACCATACTTGATTTCTTAACTCTCTTTTTTTTCTTTCTTGAAAAACATAGAGGGGTCAGCTCGACATGACATTTTCAAAACGCTGTAACTCAGTGAATATTTAATTTACCGAGCTGAATTCGGTATTGATTTGTAGGTAATTACTAGGACAATCGCCCCTCACAAACCGTTTTTTGACATTTGATTTTGTTCGCCCCCCAGACAAAAGTGTGCAGTACTTTTGGAACACCCCTTGTATCCACTGGCGCAACCAGGATATCTTCCATCTCTCTCATTTCCCATTTGAATGCATGAGTAGGAAAAGGACAGAAGGAGGGGGTTTTATCCCCTTGTCCATCCTTGTCTAACATACGTTTCTTAATGGAGAAAAGAGAGAGATGAAGAAACTCTCGGTGCGCTACTGCTTGTATCACTTGCACTCACTCGCAGTGGCGTAGCCGGGGGGAGGGGGGGGGTGTCCAGGGGGTCTGGATCCCCCCCCCCCCATGACACCAAAATTTGTCCTAAAAAAAGGTCATTTTTTGCGTTTTTGGACAAATTTTACCAAATTAGTATCTTTGGACCCCCTCCCCCCATGACAATTTTCGGACCCCGGACCCCCCCCCCCCCTAGAAAAATGCCTGGCTACGCCACTGCTCACTCGCATTATTCACTAAGCTTATACGGCGAAATTAATTTCATAATATATACGGCTTTAATCAACTGATTTTGCTCGTTTTGGGCTCAAGAAATCCATAAAAAATTTCGCAGGTGCTCAAGTTCTTAAATTTTGCGTTTCATCTTCGCTTTCAATTTAAAAATACCAAAAACACGACTTTTCCTAAAAGCGATAAGGAGCGCTATCTACTGGATTGAAATCTACAAAAGTTTTGCTAGGAATCACCTTTAAACGACTTAACTTTTAAAGAGCCGAAAGGTCAGAATGATTATGACTTGACTCTTTAAGGTGAATATCTAAAGTTAAACGAAGATTTCTGTCACAATTTTCAGTAACCTTAAAAAAAAGGGCTATAAACGTTCCTAACAACGGAATATTATGTGATATCATACCGTTTTTTGGCACTTATAGCCTTGATTTTAAAGTTATGGACGAGATTTTTTGTAAAACCATTCTTCAGATAACTATCTCATATCTTACAATCCATTCTTTTAAAGATACGTTACTTGCTACCTAGCTATAATTTGACATTGATCGAACAGTAGCGCTCTAATGACAGAAATCAGAGCTGAACGCTGAAGATTCACCTCAAAAAGCTGTGTAGTTTCAACGATTTATTAAATTCCATGAGCTACTTTCGTCAGACTTGCAGGAAACGCAACGTTTTTGATAGAAATATTCATTAGTTTGGTAGCTTTGCACCCATTCCAAAAATGCTATTTCTATGACATTAATTTATCGGCGTTTGGAAAAGTCACGCAAAAAATTTCCTTGTTTCGGGACAAAGTTGTGTGTCGAGGGAGGGGTGTGCCTCCCGGTATAAGTATAGTTTTTGGAGGTAGATATTATAGCGGATTAAAATATGGTGAGAAAAGAAAGAAAGAGAGATTTAAAATGTGCAACTCCTCGGAGCTAATAAATGATGATACTCCACCGAGGAGGCAAACACACACTCCATGATAGCATTTTCCGCCCTTCGCTCCCCGGACACCCTATTTTTACACCGCATGAGAGTAAAAGTTACCCTCATTTTCGTGTTCGCTCCGATTTTCACTCCGAATTTTTAGGTCGATTTTTAACAGTGTAGAAATGAACTGAATTGATTCGATGGTTGCCTAGATAGCTCTATCGTATTCTAAAAGTTGTTTGTGGTTCGAAACTTAATAACTACCCAGAAAAGTGTTTGATACCTGATATCAGCGAAAAAGTGCATAAATGTTGTCAGATTGGGATTGTTTACATCTTTCAAGAGGTTCAAATTAATTGATAAAGCAATAATATTTATTTTTATTTGTACTTTATATAAGTAAGGCAACACTGTACTAAACTAATGTGGTCTTTTCGATTTAAATGTTTTAGCCTGGAGAATCAAGGAAGCATCGGTCCGACGAAATCTCTTAAAAGGGATTTTCGAACGGAAGGAAAGAAATAGATTCGCAGACCCCATAATATGTTTTATAACAGTAACCTAGTTTTTAGATCGATGTTTTTTCCATCTATCCGGGAAACACACTCTTAGCGAACTATATTCAGAGTCGATGTGCGATTATAAAAGCAGCTGTACAGATAAACGATCTCTGGAAATTGCGTTTTCACTTAAATACTCGAAAAAAATAAATAAATAAATAAATAAATAAATAAATAAATAAAATAAAAAGGGAGAAAATACATAATCGGAGACAGACAAGAGATGTATGCTGTTTACGTTCACACTTTCCATCAATTTCGACCGATGCCGATACACGGTAGAAGAAACGGGCATCATAAACATAGGAATCAGGAATCATGACGAATTGCGATTTTTCACTTGCTTCAATGGAAAATTATAGAAAGTTTTCGCGTTGTATGTTTAGTATACCTATATACGTGTACATGACTATACTCTCCCATTCCCTCGTTAATCTTTTAACAGGCCACTGCACTGTTTTTCAATAATTTCTTCGAATAGAGAGTTAGACTGTGTACTCAAGACTGTAAGAAATCACGTTGGTAGGTGGTACTGACAAACCCGTGCGGCATTACAGAAGACCTCGGTCGCTATCAGCTTAGCTGTAGCAATACTCGCGTAGCATTCGTTTCAAAGTATCTCTCTCAACGGGGCTGTTGCACTTTCGCTGTGAGTTTAAGGGTCGATTCAGATGTTAATACCTGCAAAATAAATAACGAATTAAAAGTCACGAAATTCACTCATAAACTCATGAAATGCTTTCATAAGCGCAAGCTTAAGGACGGCGTTGGGCACTATACCAATGGGAGATTCCTATCTTAATTTCGTCTCCCTCTCAATGCTGACAAGGAAGATTCACACAGTAATTAAACACCAGAGTGATGATCTTCATCCGATTAGAACCGTGACACCGCGGGTGACACGCACCGGTGTCAAAGGAAAGTCGTTTCTTATTGGTCACTTCTTGATGAAGTGATAGTACTATTGGATGGGAATCACCCATTCTTATAGTTAGTATTATTCGCTGTCATCACGCTCGCGCATTCAATTGATTTCAAGAGTTCATGAGTGAATTTCGTGAGTTTTCAGAACTACCATCGTTATTTTTGGAGGTTTATATACACACCTGAATCGACCCTAAAATTGCTTACAGCAACAGCCCCATATCACGTAATCATCATGTGTAAATATTACAGATGCGAGTACTTTCGTGAATTAGTCATACACTGCAAAAATTATCATTACTCGATCTTTCGATGAGCTCAACTCGAAACTTGCCTGTGACATTTCTGAGTTCAAATATTTTAAGTCTTTTCTATGATGAAAATTGGTATATTGAAAGTTGACATAGATGATTAACCCTCTAAGGACCAGGTTTGTTCAAAAGAACGCCACTCTTTCGTTTATATGTATAGGGAAGGTAGTTAACTGTTCGTACTTGGGGGAGTTGGAATTGCCTATACAATACATTGAAGGCACCCAAAGAAACCTTGTCTTGTGAGTGTTATCGTCGATAATCGCGTTTATCCGGAATTAAAAAACTAGAGGAGAGAAACGAGTATACTCGGGCTTGGTCCATAAAGGGTTAATTTATGAGGAATTTACTTTCTGGTTTTTTGCTGATCTCAGATTTTAGTGCACTGACAATGAGTTAGTTGGGGCCAAACGAAAAAATCATTGATGAATTGAAAAATGCGATGAACCATACAAAAAGCGGCAGTTCTGACACACTGAATCCCGCTCAATGGCTGGAAAAGGGGACTTAAAAAAGCTTTCGTTTTTTTGTCTCAGGAACATAATATTGACGATATTTCATGCAAAAACCAAGAAATCCAAACGATTTTAAGCTGTAAAATAAACATTCGAGCTAAGTATTCTAGTTATCTTGCATGACATGTCATAATTGTAATCTTTATTTTTTTTGTTTAGTAAAGAAAGTAGGTGAGTATAAAATTTAATGATGGTTTATTTTGCAGAGGTCTGAAATCCTGTGTTTTTCAATTAGAAAATTAAAATAATAGATGCATAAGCTGAGAACAAAGGTTCCGATGGTTTTTCAATGAAAGTCCCGGTTTCAAAGATACACTCGTGTGAAGTAGCAAAAAAATCGTGTTTTTTTGCGACGTCTCAACGCGAAATTCCCATTAAAAGGAATGTATTTTGGGTCAAACTAGTACCTCCCAGAACTGAGAAACCTAGTCAAAAACTAAAGGCAGTCTTCAGTTCACCAAGTAAAATTTCATTTGATGATTAAAAAATACTAAAATTCTGACTCTTGTAACTTTTTCATTCAGAAACCGTGCTTCGCTTTTCAAAAATATGTTGCATTTTATTCACTTTGCCGAGAGAATCGCGATTCCGATGTGGATTTTTCGGAGTTACATTTTTACATTTTTTCTTTTTTTGGGAGAAAAACAAAACAAAAACAAAAAAGAAACAAGATGAGATGGTTGGGAACGTAATTTTTTCGAAAGCGTCTACAAAAAGGTCATATTTACATAATAATATGACCTTTTATAGTAAAAGCTTTACACCTTCAATGAATGGAAGGGTAATTTTCACCCATAGATGCTTTTTACACTGATTAGCGATTTGAATGGTAAAAAAAAGTGTTAATCTAATCGTAGATATATTAACCGTATTACTGTGAATATTATCCGCATGACTATTTTAATGAATACCATTGAGTCACGTACGTATTATTTAACCATCGTCGCTGTAGGGATTAACCATCTCAATTGCTATACATTGTATAAGCCATCGAAGGGCAAAATTTACCCTTCCACTTATTTTCAGAGTGGAGTTACCAAATTTTAATAGGGAAAAAAAGGTTCGAAAAATATTTATCGAAAAAAGCTCCAGAAAACTTCACAGGTAAATCTTGAGAAAATATCGCATTCCGACTAATACTGTAAACAGGGGCAGTACCCTGCTATCACGGAAATATTTTGAAAATACGTAAATACGTTTTTTTGTTTTTTGTTTTTTGTTTTTTTTTGTTTTTTGTTTTTTGTTTTTTGTTTTTTTTTTTTTAGAAGAAAAAATACTGTCGGCAAATTACTGTCGTATAATGAAAATATTTTCAAAATTACGATTTGTGAAAGTCATTTGCATTCTAAAAAAACTGATAAAGAAAAAAAAAAAACACCTTAGAAAATAGTGATGAAAAATATTCTTTAAAAATGCTAACAGGGCATTATGATAACTTTCACAAAACACTAGTTCCAAAATATTTCCAGATTATTATTAGGTAAAAGTGTCATCCAATAAAAAAGCCATAAAATTTCTATAACCGATTGTGGAATCTAGGAGTAAATCAAAGAAAATCACTGATTAAAGTTGAAAAGTAAATTGAAAATTCCGAGAATCGACAAAACCGAAAACTGAAGGCTCGGACGGTAGCCAGCTCTAATTATATTTCGTGTAGGTGTACTTTTTATTGATTTTTAAGGCATTGGTTTGGCTTAAAATGCTTACAAATCGAATGATCCTAATCACATGTTCACGTTCGATAAAAAAAAAAGAGGCAGTTGCAGGCGGGTAAATGGTAGGGGAGGGGGAAGGGTTGTCCCTGATTAAACTGTTGGTATTCTGCAGCAATAAATTGAATTTTTGGGTACCATTCATCCTCTCAGCAACACTTTTGTTATTATTTCCGATTTTTTCCATGGAAATTTTCCGAGTATTTTGCTTGACTGCGGCTTAAACCCGAGAGATGTCATTGGGACCTTGTCGGGGCTTTTCTTGGAAATTAAATTCTTAAGTAGTGAGGGGGGGGGGGGACCAGAGGCAAAATGACACGCCAGCCGAGGAAATTTCTGGTGATGCTACCAAAATTCTGCTATATTTTGTACCATAAAGCTCTTGAAAAGTTTGAGAAAGTTCTAGTGGGTACTCATACTGGTAAAATTACTCAAAAATCTTCGATTGACACATCTTCACGCACTCTTTGTAAGATTATTAGATTTTAGGATTTTTTTTTCAGTTCAGATGCCCTAATGTAACATTGGAGGCTTTGGCAATTCAACCCTTTCGTTACACAGTCCCTTATAGAGGACGTTTGTAAACATGGAGTCTTATGTTTCAAAATAATTGGCATGCACATAAAATAATATGAGAAAAAGTCATTCTATTCACTATAGTGAAGGTCTGAGATTTGATAAACAACTTTTTGATAATGCTGCACTGAAAGGGTTAGACCGAGGTTTTTAGCGGAAATGAGGGGGGGGGGTTGATTTTGAAAGATCGTATCGAGTACGTGGTTATTCTTTTGAGTTGTGTATCTTCCGAGTTGTCATTCCGATAGAAACTCTTACATGTCTAAGAAAATTCACCAATGACTCCTCAGCTATCAATAGCGGATCAAAACAAATGGTTTCTATCGCAATGTCTGCTCGAAAGACAAACACCATACCTAATATCGTTCATAAACATCCCCTAAGTTTTACGCGCGATGTCGAGTCATGTAAATTCTATTTCGTAATCATGTAAATTCTATTTCGTAAATACCGAAGAGAAGGACGAATCTAATTTTAGTGACTTGTAGAATTCCGAATTCACACTGAAAAAGAAGAGACAGAAAAAATACAAGAAGCACAAGGATATGTTAGAATCCAGGTATAAGGGGTGGTAATATTAACAGAATTTTTAGTGTTTAAACCATAGAAATCTTGACATTTTTGAGGAAATTCTGGTACTGTGACCATATTCTGATATAAAAAAACCAGAATTTTTGCTAAAAGTTCTGGACTCTCCGTGGCTCACATATCGTTGAGCTTCTGGTAAGATCACTAGAATTTAATCCTTTTTTTTTTCATTGCAGCAACAAAATTTACGAGACTGCGTCCTCCGATCGACACTTTTCTTGACTTAACCCTTTCACGGGAAGTGGTACAAATGTGTACCATTTTAAGTAAGATGGGACTCAATTGATTCAAAAGACATTTTGCAAAAAGTTGGGGAACCCATCAAAATTCTTAGACAATTATTGTACTCTTATGAACGGTCTAAAAAAATCTCCAAAAAAGTAAAATCCCAAAATTTGTGCATGAAAGGGTTCAGTCAAAGAAACAGACATCAGTCTCTTTTAAGGATTTTTCCATCACACTCAGTATCAACAGTACATACCTGTAATACGGAAAACCCTGGGGGAGATGTAAGTCCATAGGCATTGTAGGGGGTGCATGGTGCCCGGAGTAGGCAGGATGGTGATCGCCCAAAGAGCCTGCATGCCCGAGGACAGCAGCCGCCCAAGGCGAACTGGCAAACCCCCCAGGAACCCCCGGGTGATCCAGCTCGATTTTCCTCTCGACTATACCGCAGTGCATAAACTTAGAAACACTTCAACTTTAAACACGGAGGATTAATTGCCAAAATAATGAAAAAAAAGATAAAAAAAAACACTTCCGCACGCCACACTGAGACCGAATAATTTGGTTGGTGTATGTAACTAATAATTAATCACTGATATATATTTCTCAAATTAGATTTAATTATTGTTGGGTGGATTGACTAGCTGATTGATTGATCGATACGTTATTTACTGATCGATCAATTGATTAAAGAATCGCAAATCGATCGAACTCTATTCGAAAACGTGACAGCGAATACAAAACAAACGCACACACGCACTTGAATCAATCGAAAACATTTCTTGTAAACACGCACAGAATTAAAAAAACAAAAACAACACACAGAGTTGAAAAAAGTACAACACGGTAGATAATTTAAAATTTAAAATTTAATTAACAAGAAAACTCGAGATTCATCATGGTCTCGAGTCCGCGGCATTTTTTTTAACGCTTCAAACTCTTCAATCCTCGACGCAGGAAAATTCGAAGGAATGCATGGATTTTAGCTACCCCCCATGGTTCATAACCTCCAAAAAAAGAAGGGCGCTGAGAACAAGGTACAAGACACTCAATCTTATCGCTAATTGCTCAAATTCGACCAAATTTTCGGAATTTTAAAGTGAATACGATAAAACTTTATCATCACGGATCATAAATTGGCTATTATCCCAAAGAACGATAAACGAAACGAGGGAAAATGGAAATTTGTAATCACTACGGTAATTTTCCAAACAGAAATTGTTTCGGAGGAGTAAGAAGAAAACTTTCACCGACACAATTTCACCGACGATACGCGCGATTTCGCTGATTGATACGAGTTGATAATGATTACGACTGAATTAAATTCGGACGAACAAATTTTGGTTTCGTAATTGTTTACGAGCGAGGGATGCAAACAAAAAATAGTGCGGGTGATGGAAAGAGGGGGGAAGGGGGGATCGAAACCAAAACAAAAACAAAGTTGAGTTGTGAGGAGAAAGATGAGTCCGCATTAGGATCCACGCGCAAACTGAGGCGCAAGGAATCAATCTGGGATAGCGGGGCGGAGCGTTGGTGCCGATACAGGCGGACCTGACCGCGCCCCCTGACAACATCCAGTCTCCAGTCACTGCACTTGGTACCCAGACTCCAGTCGCGAGTTGCCAACATCTCTCTCTCTCTCTCTCTCTCTCTCTCTTTATTCGCAACAGGTTGAACAGAACAGAAGTTGAGTTTCTCCTCCGTTCGGTAGAGATGAGACGAGACCTGCTGCTTCGAGTACATTTCATGGCATCGGTGGCTTCATTAGGGGAAGGCAACATCCCCCCCCCCCCCCGAGATTTGGCACATGCCGAAATTTCGGCTCACACGGATTTCAACACTGCTATTTGACAATGTGACAACTTACAACACGCATCGCAAAAAGTAGAATTTTTCACATTTTCAAATTTGTTTAAAGAGGTAACTTAAGAAACAACCCTACACAGCCCCCCCCACCCCAAAGTTGCCAAATTACGTGAGAATGTTAAGAAAGTTTTGCTAACTAAAGTTTCAACTTTCAAGAAAGTGCGTATTTTCCCCCCAAAAGCCTGGATTACAAATGTGAAACAGAAAGTTGGGTGTAGAATCTTCAGGGATCAAACGTATGAGAAGCAAAACAAAAAACAAAAAAAGAGTTTGTTTGCCAGCAAAATTTTTTATACAAATGAATAATTTGAATCATATGAACCCTTTAACTACCGTCTACTAGGTTGGGAAGATAAATATCCGCTTATTCACTCAAATGAATTGAGTAGTTAATCATTCCTACTCCCCGGTGTTGATTTTGCCTATTCTTATAATTGAAGGCACTTGAAACGCCATTTTTAGTACAAAAGTCAACAGTTCAAACTAACTTCTGAGCTGATGTCAGAAAAAAATTAAATGTTGTGATGAGGTACATCTAGTCAAGAAATAAGGGGAGTCGAGGGGTTAAATGTGGTTTTCAAAAGAGAAAATCGTTAAACAGGGCCCCGTATACGAAATTCGACCCTATAGAAAGAGATACACCATGCACGCGGTTAAATGAGAGTTACGTGAGAGGGAGAGAGACAGTTTGAGACGCCACGCGAGTTTTGTCACAGCTGATTGCAGCCGCTGACGGCTTTGTTGCCTAACCGTTGCGTTGACTTCTGTATAACGCCGTGCCGCCGTACCAGTGGCGGCTCGCCAGGTGAGGCGACAGGGAGCCATCTCCTCACATTTTTTGATGAGAGGAGAAAGAAAAAAAAATTAAAAAAATAACGTTAAAATGGTTATCTATTATTCCATCTTTCTTTGTCTCGATGGTCCAAAAAGTGTGAATGAAACATAGAATTTTCAGAATAGTTTACGTGAAAAGGGTTGCAAAAAAATCCTGTGCACCTCTCATTTTCGTCGCCTCACATCCACGAACCGCCGCGCCACACAGTGGGAAGAGTCAATGGGAAGGGTCGGAAATGAAATATAATATGACTAAAATTACAAATTTGAATGTTTTTACAGTCAAAAAACAAACTGTAAGGGGTGATTTTTACAGACAATTTTACGATAAAATCAATGAAACTACTTTCAAACTTCTACGTGGCGAATTAACAAAGATGTAAGCATTTTAAGTTTGCCAGCTAGGTTATGTCCAGCCTCTCCCATTGTGCGCCAGTGCGCCGCACTAAAAATTAAAAAACTATAGAGAGAAGTTGGATAGGTCTGTTGCGTTCTCTTGCAGCAGCGTATATTGATTCTAGATATAGAAGAACAAATTATTATGGATAGTATTTTCAATCTTCTATGTACACCTGCCCTGAAAAACCAGGAAGCCGTAACATTTCATGAACTTAACCCTTTAAGAACCAGGTTAGTTCAAGAGAACACCACTCCTCCGTTTCTAGAGGGAAGGTAGTTAACAGTTCGTACTCGGTGGAGTTGGAATTGCCTATTCGACGAATTGAAGGCGCACGACGAGATCTTATCTGTTGTGTTTTTATCTATATTTGCATTTATCCGGAATGGAAAAACAATATGAAAAAGACCAGAGGAGAAAAACGAGTAAACTCGGGATTGGCCCATAAGGGGTTAAATGTGTAAAATCCAACATTTGAGGGTACGGCCATGCCCACACAAACCAGACATAGCATAAAAAAGGGCGCTTATAGCGCCAAGAGTTATCAGCTGTTATCAACATGGACGGGGCGGGGCACCGCACTATGGTGTGAGAATGTGAGATCGTTAAAAAGTGGCAAAAAATCAGAAAGTAAACTCATCAATTTATTTATTAACTTTCAAGACCAACTTTCATAACAAAAAACACATTTGACGGTTTAAACCAAGAAATGTCACTGGCAAATTAAAACTGCAAATTTTAAAGGTCAAAATTGATGATTTTTAATTACTTTCTTCACTTACTTTTTTCCGATCTTAGACCACAGAGCGGAGCGTCGAGCGTCGGGGTGAGGACTGAAGAAAGTATGAACCAATTTAACTTTGCAACAGTGGCGTAGTCTGGGGGGAGGGGGGTTCCAGGGGATCTGGACCCTCGCCCCCCTCTTGACCCAAAAATCTGCCCTATCAAGGGTAATTTTTTGCGTTTCAGAGGAATTTTACCAAATTATTATCTTAACACTCCCCCCTAGACAATTTTTGGACCCCAGACCCCCCCTCCTCGAAAATTACTGGCTACGCCCTTTCTATGCGACTTAAGGAGCCTATTGTCAAACAATCAATTATTGTTCAAACAATTGCTAATTATCTCCCATTAATCCAAGTTTCAACTCGCAGACACGTTTAGTAGTGATTTGAGGGAATCAAAATTGACAATCAAAAGATGTGGGTCTAGGACTCTAGGTGTGCCATTCACTTCTGGAATGAACTGAAGAGTCGTATGGAAAGAGGTTATGAGTAACGAAGAAAACAATAACCGACCGCTCTCCGCTCGTTAGCTCCGATTATCAGAAAAATGAGACTTTAAATTGACACCAATTTTCGGTAAATAAACTAAATAAATAAAGTGTCTACTCTACCGTAAGATATTTAAAAAACTCGACACGCTTAGTGGCCAAAAATAAAACAAATAAAAAAAAAAAAAAACAAGATTTTTTTCGGTTTCAAAAGCAAGGATCTATAAATTCTGCCGATTAGTTCAATTATTTTCGCTTTGATTTGTGCGAGTAGGTATATAAACTAAAGGATTTTAGGTTTATACCTACCCAAAACGATTTTATAAACCCTATAGCGGTTAAACTATTTTGTTAATTTTAATAAACTGCGGAAGATTACTACAGAAAAGATGCAAAGAAACCCACATTTTATATACTACAGTACTGAAGAGAGACCATTACATCTAATGCATAATAAGGCATAATGACTTGAGTGCAAATTACAACAAGGTCCCGGGCAGATCTACGGACGGTCGTAAATAAAAAGAAATTACAGGAACATGTGTTCACAGCGGTTTGATTACAGCTAATTGATTTGCGAAACAAACGCAAGCGTTTAAAATTATACTCGAGCAAAATTATCGTATGCATATTTCCAGTGTAAAGGAATAGGCGCCATCGTCTGCAGCACAGTGGGCCAAACAAATGGGGATATCAGTGAGTGATCTTCCTCTCTACAATCTGCATACAGTGTGTTCATAAAGTCTCATATCTCACTTTAAAATGGGCTTGGGGGGGGGGGGGGGGAGATCGAGACTTGGACGTTGATGGATGTTGAGTCCCTGTATGTAGAAGGTCAAGACTATAGAGTTCCGATACGTATAGGTAGAAAGTTTCATTTGGACCAGTGAAACCAGGGCGCCGCCATTAGATGCATTTTATATGTTTACATTCTGAGTATCGTCATTGTGTTTAATCCAATGCAAAGATTACAGCTCCGTTCTCCGTACAGTTTCTGACGGGGTAATTATTCAGTGCCTTTGCTAATCGACATCTATTTACGCTTTTAAAGCTGTTTTGGGAATTATAGATATTTGTTGAGGTGGATCATGATTAAAATTAACAAGAGCGAGATAATGAAGCAAGAGTTAGCGCTTTTGACCATTGACCATAGCTGGCGCCGTGAAATGTGCTTGAACACAGTGGTGGCTCGTAAAAATTTTGCGAACATATATTTCCATCACCATCTAATTCTACGCAAAACAAGCGATTCGATCGTGAAGCAGCACTTCGCCATCCATCGATTGTGGTGTATAGAGATCTATAATACTATTTCCAATTTGTATACAATCCACCCGAAAGTAAACCGTGAGCAAGTAATAATAATAGTAACAGTGGCGTGGTGTGCCATTTGGCAACGTTGTCTTTCGGCCATTTAAACCCTTGTAAAAGGTCGAATACATAGGTGTTCACCGAACACCCAATACTTCATTCTTTTTCATGGGTATAAATGGACGAATTTCAAAGTTGCCAAATTGCACATTACGCCATTGAATAGTAATAGCAAAGGATTAAAGAGGAGAATTTTACTCACCAAATGTATCAGCGCGGAGGCTCAACACGAGAAGCTGGTAGTCCGCCAACGAACACGAACGCACAAGACACTCGCGGATATGCACGAACACGAACCCGAACTAAAACCAGGACTCACGCGGAAAAGGGGGGGGGGCATTCGAAAAAGGTTGGAAAGGATGGTAAAAGGTCAGTACACTAACGAGCAGAAGATTCGATCAAATGAGAAGTAACCACAACTAATTATGCAGCGTCTATCTGAAACATACGCCAAAGTTTAACCCTTTCACGGGAAGTGCGGTATACACATGTGTACCATTTTATGTAACATGGGATTCGAGGAATTTAAATAGACGTTTTGCAAAAGATTGTGTGACCCATCAAAATTCTCAGAAAATTTTCCTCTTTTGGACGGTTTAAAAAAATCTCAAAAATAGTCAAATCCCATAAAATGCGTGCATGAAAGGGTAATATCAAGTACTTAGTTCAGAGCACCCTTCAAATAAATCCGAAAATGCAACTTCTCGCCTGTAGAGCCCTTTAAAGTTTAAAAAAAAAAAAAATAATAAGTGCGGGAATTTTCTCACTTCCTCGAAAATAGTCGAAACTTCAAGACGATGGGCCTGCTGCAAAATTTTATAAAAGCTTTATGGAGGGTCGGTTCTTGGGTTAAATTACTTGAAAAAAAAAATAAATAAATAAAAAAAAATAAAACCTGTTAAAACACCAAAAAGTTCCAGAATCCACTCACCAACTCAAGAAATGTATTTAATCGAATTACAATAGGGCGGTTAAATGAGCGGGGGACAGTGGGTGGAGTCCCATCTTATCATGACTTTCTACGCTGACAAAATTAATTATCGTTTTTTTTAAATCTTTAATTAAAATACCTGGTTAGTTCACATGACCGTCACTTTTCCGTTTGTATAGGCAAGGTAGTTAACTCTTCGTACTCGGGGGAGTTGGAATTGCATATACGACAGATAGAAGGCGCCAGACGAAATCTCATCTTTTTTACTACATCGAAAATCGTGTTTATTCGGAATCCTGATACTGGAACAATGTGAAATAGACTAGAGGAGAAAACCGAGTATATTCGGGCTTGCTCCGTAAAGGGGTTAAACGCATTTGTTGAGTTTGTGAGTGGATTTTGGAACTTTCTGCTACTCTAGAAGTTATTTTCGAGTGATTTTACAAAGGAAGTGATGCTTCATAAAGCTGAAGCATAAGTTAACAACAGACCTCCTGTTTTTCATTTTTTGTCTCCTTTTTTCTGTACTAGATCTTACCATCGAAGAGAAAATCTTTCAACACAAGATTTTTCGATTTTCGGCCCTAAAAGAGAAGACACTAGTTTTCGAAAAATGGGTCGAATCGTTCGTTAGCCGTCGACGAAAACAAAATATGATATTGACCTGCGGCCTGTGCCGAAATGCTGTTTCTTACACCTTCTAACGATATATCACGCCAAACAGGGGTTGCCATTCAAAAAAATTCAAAGGACACACCCATACCTACTCCTGAGGAGATAAGGGATCGAAAATCAATCACAAAAATTAAGTTTGGCACAAAACATGAAGCATCTTTTCATAACATCTCTCACAATCCACGGGAAAAAAAGACTGGTAGAATTTACCATACTTGATAACAGATTCCAAAACCAGCTATGCAGATGGTAAATTCTACCTGTCCTCCTTTCCTGTGCAGGGAAAAATTTGAATGGGGGGGGGGTCCCTTTGAAAAAAGCTATTTTTTTGGTGACTTACACCTGTAGTTTTAAACTCATCTATAGAATTACATGCGCCAAAACTGACAGTCCGGTAGTTTAAAGATTAATTATAACATTTTTATCACTGTAATATGACATTTAGAAAAGGGGAAAGCGAGCCGATAGAAGCACAGAAGAAGCAGCTAAAAAATAGATGGATGGGGCGGAAGAAGAAAAACAGAAAGAAAAGCTGGAGAAAGAAAAAAAAGCAAAGCAGCATACAAAGAGAAAAGGGAAAGAAGATGGAAGAAGAACGACAGAAAGTAACACCGGAGATAAAAGAAGGAAAAGAGCAAACAAAGAGAAAATGGGAAAGAAAAAGAAGAAGGAATGAACAGAGATATAAATGAGGAGGGAGGGAGAGAGTGGGAGAGGGAGAGTGGCGATAGGGTGAGTGGGGAGAGGGGAGAGGGAGAGAGTGGGGAGAGGGAGAGTGGGGAGAGGGAGAGTGGGGAGAGGGAGAGTGGGGAGAGGGAGAGTGGGGAGAAGGAGAGTGGGGAGAGGGAGAGTGGGAGAGGAGAGTGGGGAGAGGGAGAGTGGGGAGAGGGAGAGTGGGGAGAGGGAGAGTGGGGAGAGGGAGAGTGGGGAGAGGGAGAGTGGGGAGAGGGAGAGTGGGGATAGGGTGAGTGTGGAGAGGGTGAGTGTGGAGAGGGAGAGTGGGGAGAGGGAGAGTGGGGAGAGGGAGAGTGGAGAGAGGGAGAGTGGGAGAGGGAGAGTGGGGAGAGGGAGAGTGGGGAGAGGGAGAGTGGGGAGAGGGAGAGTGGGGAGAGGGAGAGTGGGGAGAGGGAGAGTGGGGAGAGGGAGAGTGGGGAGAGGGAGAGTGGGGAGAGGGAGAGTGGGGAGCGGGAGAGTGGGGAGAGGGAGAGTGGAAGGGTTTGGAGGAGGAAAAGAGAAGGCGAACTGTGATGAGTGAAATCACCAACACTCGAAACAACCGTTTGCATACGTTCCAGGCGCTCTGCATTAAACATCCAACTCGCCCTCCATCCAAAAATATGACATCACATGAAAAAGACCTATCCATGTGTCCATCATACGTTCATGACATGAATCAGAATAATCCTTCGCTCATCCGACGATTTCATCGGGCAAACGAATCTGGCTTCGTTTGTCAGGCGACATCGGCAAACGAACGAAGAATCAAGACCCTGAGGGACGAGTGGAGCCGCGAAGATGACCTTGCGAGGCGACCCGCGTCTGAACCTGAGGTCGTTGCCGTTCAAGGTCGCGCACTCACCTCTTCTAACTACCGGTCATCCAGCCGCGCCGACGAAGATCAAGGTCGGTTTCGAATTCTCAAGACAGCTGCAGGGCCCTCAACTGCAACTCTGGCTCATTGAGGGATTTGCGGCAAACTTTCGCTACAGCAATACGCAGCATGAATTCCCGAGGATTTCAACCCAAAACTACCGATGAATCACCACTGAGAACTTTCAAAATTCACTCATCAAGTCATAAATTGCCTTTTCAAAGAAAGTACAGTACCGCAGTCAAAACAATGGAAACGCAATCCTCAAAAACATGTCTCTTTGATCCTAACACACCCCTCCCCCATTTTAAATTTTCGCAATTCTGTTAAAAACAAGCAAACTTTCAGACAGGTTATTTCGGCTTAAAAGCCTTGAAGTCACAACTTTTAATCTAATCGAGAAAAAAGAAGAAGAAGGATAAGAAAAAGGCGTTCGAGCTGCGGGAAAAATATGTCTCAGGATTTGCTTCATAAATCGCTTTTAACTGAATTGCAAAAAATTACGATGGAAGAAAATAGAATCAATAAAACACATTTCTTTCGCGAGTGTACGAGTGTTTCCATACTTTTAACCGCTGTATTATCATTAATTTGTAATTTCAAATAGCGTGCTCGAAGTTTCTACAGTATCAAACAACCAACTGCTTGTCACCAATTCCCAATCGCCGAATTAAAGCAATACAACCAAAGATATAGTCATTGAGGAACACTTCGGCGAAAGGGCGGATAAAACAGAGAGTGCATGTGCACGAGATTAAAAACCGGATTTCAAAAGGTACACATAACAGAGGCATAGCAGCTGCTTGTTTGGAATATACAAATAATTTTGAGCGTGCTGTTTCAATTTACGGATTTTGAAGAGTATTTGACGCACAGACTTGACGTATAGACGTATAGAGTATAGACTTGATGGGTGGATTTTGAAGGTTCTTCGGATGTTCAAAGATTGTTTTGGTTTGAAATCCATGAGAATCCATGATCCATACTGCTGCAGCAAAAGACAAGCATAGCGCAAGGCCTCTGCATAGGTCTTGGGAACCCGAAACTGTTCGACCCTCAAAGCCGATGGCTCAAAAAGCGTCCGGGCAGACTTTCTGCCTTCCCTGGCTGATCTCATTCGGTCTAAGAATGATTCCTGAACTTTACAAGCTGCGATATGTTCCTGGAATACGATAAAACACAAAGGAATTCTCAGCTGCGTTTTGCCGAGTTAAGTAAATAATCAGTCTGGAATAGAGAGGGTCCCTCCCTCTCTATGTCTACGGCTACGTTTACAATCAATGTTTCCTGTATTAATTGTAGACGTAGCTCTGAAACCAGGGTGCATTTCAAACAGGAGGAAAGCAACAGTAGTGCACTCAAAAAATAGAAATTATGTCCCTGTCGAGGTGGCAAGATTTGAGGATTGGCTCCTTGAATAGACAAGGATACTTCTCTTTTTAGATGCTGTCGCGTAGCGCAACTCGCAAGCACCAGTGGCGTAACAATAGCCCCCGCAGCCCCCGCAATTGCGGGGGGGCGCAAGGCTCCGGTGGGCGCAAAAAGAGAGGAGGGAAAAACGGGGCGAAGGAAGAAAAGGAAAAGAGGGAAGGAAAAGAAGAGTAGAAGGAAAGAGAGAAGAAGAGAAGAAGGAAGGAGAAAAGAAGAAAGAAGAGAAGAAGAAAGAAGTGAAGAAAAAAATGCCTCCCGGCAGGCCGGTAAGACGAAGTAGATTCCATGCAAAGAGTAAACAAGAGTCGCAATTGAATGGAAGGCCTGCGTGGTCAACGTAGATAAGGGATCCGAACGCGGGCTGGCCTGGGCTGGCCTCTGATTGGCTGCAACGGGTGGAGCAAAAATGACTCGGGGTATAGGGAAAATAACACGGGATTTTCGTTCCGGGGCGTTTATCTCGAAACCTAAGCAAAATCGTATCTAAACAATTTATACGAGTCGATTCAGCAGATTTTTCCAAACAATTTGATAGGTCATAAGTGCCACTTTATTGCAAATTCGAAAAGACTGTTTCAGTTTAAAAGTACGCACAATAGTGTGATTACATGCTTGGCGTGTGTTCGAGCAGTGTTTGAGTAACTCACTATTGTGCGTACTTTTAAACTGAAACAGTCTTTTCAAATTTGCAATAAAGTGGCACTTATGACCTATCAAATTGTTTGGAAAAATCTGCTGAATCGACTCGTATAAATTGTTTACATACGATTTTGCTTAGGTTTCGAGATAAACGCCCCGGAACGAAAATCCCGTGTTATTTTCCCTATACCCCGAGTCATTTTTGCTCCACCCGTTGCAGCCAATCAGAGGCCAGCCCAGGCCAGCCCGCGTTCGGATCCCTTATTATCTACGTTGACCACGCAGGCCTTCCATTCAATTGCGACTCTTGTTTACTCTTTGATTCCATGCTTGGTTAAATCATTTTTTCACAAATTTAAATATAGGTTATAATTTTTGTTGAATTTTTCTCTGAATTTTTCTTTTTTATTTTATCAGCTGCTCAAAATCCAAATATAATTGTGAAAAAGATTATATTACCAACAGAGAAATGTGTAATCTTTACAATGCAAGTGAGAAATAAAAGCTAGGTTATATAAGTTTTTCACAAATTTCAATAAATAGGTTATGTTATGATTTTCTTTGAATTATTCAATTTTCTTTTTTTTTATCAGCTGTTCAACATTTAAATAAAAATGACCATGAGAAAAAGATTATAGTACAAAGATTGAAAAATGTGTAATCTTTGTAACGGTAATGAGGAATAAATCTGAATAAGAGCAGCTGATAAAACAAGAAAATAAATAAATAACGTACCTAAGCAACAGTGTGCGTGTAAAACAAAGAAAGAGCAATTATACCAATACGCCATCCTTGTCTTTCACTTGTAAAATCCCATAAGAAACTAAATAGCTCGTAAAACACGTAAAACACAAGGAAAATTCAAGGCAAAGAGCATATGAACTAAAAACATCCTCCACGATATATACTAAAATTTTTGAAACAAAAAAACAATTTCTTCATAGAAAAACACTGCCAAAAAACCCGAAAAACACATCGATATAACTCGCTTACAACGCAAAAAAACGAAAAAATGACTCGAGTAAAAAAGCTGCGTAACAAAACGGCTAACATAAATTTTCCCAAAAAAAAATACTCAAAACAAACACTCCTAAAAATAAACCTCAAAAACACATTTTACGACTCAAACACGGCCCATAACGCGAAAACTAACTGTCGGATTTACACCATCTTCGAACTCATCCAAGAATTAAACCCAACGAATAGTTGAGACAAATTTCAAAAATAAAAACCAAAAATTACGAACAGGATCGTGGGACATAAAAACGGTAAAACTGGCTGAAACATACATATAAAGATATATATATATATATATATATATATATATATATATATATATATATATATATATATATATATATATATATATATATATATATATATATATATATATATATATATATTATAATATATATATATACACAATTTTCAACGAGTGGTATTTTCTCACTCAGGGGACCATGAAACGTGCTCATTTGATAAAATTTCCCGAAAAATCCAACATCGCACCCTCCGCAATAAGTAGATTCATGGAATCTACTTAAAAATTAGAGAAGAACAAAAAATAGGAAAACAGGGACGAAGATGATAAGGAAAGAGCGGAAAGAGAGCAAGATGGCGATGGATGGAAGCAAGTGTCGAGCGGGTCGGGCCTAGCTCTGCTTACCGGCTACCGTGTTTGATTCCGACTTGCGAGATAAACTTTCGATTTCTTGATGGAAAATGCTCGCCAGCACTCAGCCGCTGATAAGTCCAGATTTCCGCTGCTGGCCAGGGTAAATTTGCTGACTTAGCAATTTAGCATCCTGCTCAGCTCAGTCCCTTATCTGAAATTCGTTCAATTCGAAGCCCTTGGCTTCATCCAGGCTTAGATTTGGAGAGAAATAAACTTCAGTCGAACACGAATCTTTTATTCGGACGGTTGCAAGTATTATTTTCTCGGACGCGATTGAAGGAATTGACAGTAAACGGAGTTTTAATAAGAATGTTGATGTGCGATTGTTCGCGTGAGTGAAATGGCCGACAAACCAAAACCAAGTGGCGCTGAATTTAGGAAGCGACGACGAGAACAGAAGGAGAGTCGGGATAAAATCCCAAAAATAAGTGGTTTTTTTAAGGCTCCTACCTCCAGTTCGAGTGCGGGAAGTGTGCACGTGAGTGATAATGAACGAAATAAAGGTAAAAAAGGAACATTTTGGAAGACTAATTGACGAATTCGCAACAACTAAGGCACGAAAGAAAAAGTTATGAAAGAGCAGGTAGGCGATTTTTGATAATTGACAAAAAAAAAAAAAAAAAAAAAAAAAAAAAAAAAAAAAAAAAAAAAAAAATGATCCATAACTTTTCTTTCGTCGGAGTGTATGTTCTATGAAGCCCCAGGGTCATAGGCCGGTATGGAGTGGAGTGAGAAGGGAAGGGGTAGGGAGGGATCGGGTGCGATGGTGAAGGGAGGGAAAGTGGTGTGGGGGGGCGCAGCTCTATTTTTTGCGGGGGGGCGCATGCATGCCTAGTTACGCCACTGGCAAGCACCTAATGCCATTATTCTATTTGTTCCTATTCTCTCTTCTCTTTTGGTGTTCTTTCATCTATCTTACTTGTTCTTTCTTCAATTTCAGCTATCCAAATTTGGATTAACATAATTCAATAATACTTTCAGTATCACTGTAATTTGAAGGCGCACTCATACAATAAGCGCGCATAGAACAATACCAAAAAGCACAAACCACCCATTGATTGTAAATATTTTGCTATACCTAGCGCCCTATTCTATTGGTGGCGGTGAAATGTCGCGCGATAGTTTTTAGTTTGATCGGTTTTAAACATGAACGTGAGCGGGGGGAGAGCTGGAGAAAGCGATTCCTGACTACTCGCACTTTCCAACTTTACATTTTCTTCCTATTTTACAACGAAATCTTTGAACTGTCTTTCACGACTTTTGAGACAGGGGAAGGAGGGGAGAGCAAAACAGATTTTTGGTTTTGAAATATTTTGAATTCATTATGTTGGTGACAAGACTCAAACCCCGTCCTCGGTCCTCGATTGCAATTGTAGCTTTCAACCCCCCCCCCATTTTTTGAATTTAATCCTCCATCTTAAAATGTTGTCTCCTCTATCACACGAACTTACTTTTTTTCTACAGACCTTCGATGCTTCCTCTCCTATATATTTTTTTTTTTTTTTTTCAATTTTTTTTTGTTATTATTTTTTTTGGGAATATTGTTCTTGTTTTGTTTGGTTGATGTGCACCTTTCCATTTCTTTTCTCTTTCCACATTATTTTCATACCCCCCTCCCCCCTTCGAAATTTTAACTTTTTGATTTTTCACTTTTACTTCTTCTGCTTTTACTTGATGAAATCGTCTTTCTTTTCCGTTTTTTTCTCTCGCGTTTTAGTTATTGCTCACAATTTTTGTTTTGTTTTGTTTTTTTTTTCAAAGTATTATAATGGTGATATTTTCTTATATTTTCTTTGGTTTTTTCTTTATTCTTTTCTTTCTTTTTTTATAATTGTTTGTCTTTCTGTGCATCTTTTATTTTTATTTCTTCTATCTTTTTCATTCCTTTTCTTCTTTTATCCAAGCTCATGACAGACATTTTAAGCAAGCTAACCTCAAAATTGAGCTCCGTTATGCGTACGCAACAATGCCCAAATCGAAGGTTCGTTCTTTCCTGAAACGAATTTTGACTTTTGGCTACAAACATCGAACCCACTCGATGAGCACTCTTCATCAATTCTTAAATTTTACTCTACTTAAGTACACGGAAAAAAAAGATTAGTGAAATTAACCATACGATAGCTGATTTTGGCACCTGCTAGATGTTATGGTAAACTTGACCAGAAGTATGGTACATTTACCGATACTTTGAGTGAATTCGACATGCAATCAGGTAACATCACCTAGTACCTAGTCAAAACATAGTATACTTTTGGTTAACATTACCATAACATCTAGCAGGTGCCAAAATCAGCTATCGTATGGTTAATTTCACCGTAGTTTTTTTTCCGTGTAGATCTTCTAGTTTTAATAAAATCAGTTCCAAAGTTTCCTTTCCCTCCAATGTAAAAAATAAAATCACTTCTTCGCGTGGTAAGCTTAAATCTTTAAGCATAAAATTGCTTCGTCTATAGTGACGAGTATCGACAAAAATTACTGTGTCTCTCGACAGACGAGACTGGGTGCAGATAAATTGGTCCGCGTCCCACCTTCGGGACCGGAGGGGACTCAGTGTGTCGGTCCCTTAAATCTGCCACATTTCGGATCCCTACAGTCTATCGGATCCCCGAAGGGGCACCTCAACCAGTAGACCCCGGAGTCTTATCCGTGGCTGTCGCGTCCAACGAAATGGATCAAAGATAACGCATTAGCGTTGCAAGCGTCAATGATTCATTCCGACAGGTTGACAAGCTAAGCATCGGACTCCTTAAACATACAAACAGGCGAGATCCCTACAATCTATTGGATCCCAGAAGGGGCACCTCAACCAGTAGATCTCTTCAACCGCACGTCACATTCTCTCATCCCAGCCTGGTCATTCCAGATCAACTTTACTTTCATCGATAAATAATGATCGATACAATAATAAAATTGATAATAATTATTGTATACTTCACTGTTAGCAAGAATATATTTACAAGGAAGGAAAGGAAAACTGGCACGGAGGGCGGAGAATGGCCTTTCTAATATCCGTTTTTTTCTTTTCTTTTCTTTTCTTTTCTTTTCTTTCTTCACGATTTTGTTTGTTTGTTTGTTTGTTTGTTTTTTGTTTGCTTGTTTGTTTGTTTTGTTTTGTTTTTGTTTGTTTTGCTTAATAAATGAAAAGAGAAAGAAAATGAATGCAAAGAGTCCATTGATAATTTTGTCGACAAAACTTGTGACACGGAGATACATAATTTTCTTATCAATTTTTCATTCCTAAAGATGGTAGTAAGTATTACCTGTTGTAGAAAAAGAGAAAAGAAGCATCAAAGATTTTTCATTTTTTTCCTTTCTTTTTTGTTCCGAAATAACATACCTGCTCCCCCTCCTTTGTTCGTTCTATTTACAGTCAGCAATTTCACATTGATTCCAGCAAATTGTATCACAATTTCTTTCACATAAGTACATATAACATTCTCCATCAAGAGTATCACTTTATGATACATGTAGAACAGTGTGCGATTTGGATCATTACTTTTATTCTATCGTTAAGATTTTAATGGCAAATTGATGGGTTTGAATCTTTTAAGCCAACTAAATTCAAAAATATTACCTTACATCAAGGGAATAGCTCTGTAGCAAGGGAATTTAAGTAATAAGCTGATTTACACGTTTTGAGGTTGCTTGGCTCCCTACTTTCCGTTCCGATTCGGTGCATTCGGTGTTCCTTCTTTCGGTTTCCAATGGTCTTTGGGTAAGCGTACTTTAATTTAATCCGCTAACTAGGATATTCAGGTTAGGAGCTAGATTTAGGTAAATGTTTACAATCAATGGGTGCATGGTTGTGGTTGATGCATTTATTTAGTATTGTGCGCGCTTGTTGTATGATTGCGCCTTCAAATGAAGGTGATACTGAAAGCATTATTGAATTATATTAATTCAAAGGATAGCCGCAGTGGGGCTGTTGCATACTTTGGCTATAAGCTATTTAATAGTCGATTCTGGTGTAAAAACCCCCAAAATCAACGATAGCAGCACTAAAAACTTCCGAAATCCACTCCTAAACTCAATAAACGCTTTTATTTGGGAGGGCATAGTGGTGGCTGAGGGCAGTAATAATGGGAGATTCCTATCTAAATTTCGTCACTCTCTAAGCTGACAAGGATGATTCACAGAGTAATTAGTCACCAGAGTAGTGATCCACATCCGATGAATGGTACTGTGACACCTAGTGACACTCGTGTCACATTAAAGTCGTCTCTTATTGGTCGATTCTGGATGGAGTTACAGTATGGTTAGATGGGAATCTCCCATTAGTACTACCCTACCCTCAGCCACCATTACGACCTCACAAAAAAAGGCGTTTATAAAGTTAAGGAGTGGATTTCGAGAGTTTTTAGTGCTACCATCGTTATTTTTGAAGGCTTTTACACCAGAATCGACTATTGAATCGCTTATAGCTAAAGAGTATGCAACAGCCCCATTGAAGTTAGAACAAGTAAGATAGAGGAAAGAACACCAGTGGGCCGATCCTTGAAATTCACGACTTTTGGGTAGACTGGATAAGAATGGAAAACGGTGATTGGTGGAGACGAGTCACGTGGTTGCCCAGTCTAATCAAAATACGGAATGGATTAGATTGGTTATCGGGTACTCCAAGACTGCCCGATAAAAAATCTAATCCATTTCGTATTTTGATTAGACTGGGCAACCACGTGACTCGTCTCCACCAATCACCGTTTTCCATTATTATCCAGTCTACCCAAAAGTCGTGAATTTCAAGGATCGGCCCGCAGAAGAGGAAAAGATCGACAAGAAAAGAAGAAAAGAATGGCACAAGGTGCTTGCACTACGCAACATCCTAAAAAGTGGAATATTCATATGTCTATCCAAGGTCAGTGGCGGCTCGTGCTATTTGGCAACCATGTTTTTTCTCATTTGAACGTATACAAATGTATCGATTTTTTTGGGATTCTGTGAATACACAAACGACCGATTATTTGACGAAGGTTGAAATGGAGAGAATCCGTTATTGCCAAACTACACGAGTCGCCACGGTCCATAAGGTGGAAGGATCTGAGATCGTCAAGTCTTGCCACCTCGGCCGAGACTCGAATCTAGGACCTCCGGGTTAGCGATCAGTTGCGCTAACCATCGGAGGCTGAAAATAAAAGCTTGCCAAGATAGTTAATGCCGCGGATTGGTCAGGTTAAAAATATGATTTAATATTTACTTAGTTCAGGAATCATTTTGGACCGTTGAGTCAGCGCAAAGAGGTGTCCGGCCTGCCTTGACGCTTCCAATCCATCAGCCGACACCACGTCAGCCACCGGATGGATGAGCGATGGAAAGAGAGTATAGAGCGAGCGACCTCTGACGGCAACACCTAAAAGCTCAGAGCGCTGATCGCTTTACGCATAGCCAACCCCGAGCAGGGGTCTGACGACGTCGCAAAAGATTGTTTTGAATATTAGCGCTTTCACAAATCACAGTTCACAACACAACAAGGAACGGAGTCAACAAAGGTAAAGAATAAAGAAGAAAGAAAGAAAAAACACCAAGAAAAATAAAAAAGAACAATTACGAAAGTCCCATTAAGAGAAATAGTACATGTGTCAAAATGTGATTCACGTGATTCCAGGGAAAATATCCCAAGGCGTAATCGACAAACTTTCAGTGTGAATTCTTTAACCCCAAATAAGATTCTCCCCCTAAATAACCCCGCAAATAGGGGTCCGAAAAAGCCCCACTCATGTGCACGAACCCCCCCCCCCCCTCACTTTGAACCAAAGTGGCTTGACAATTTGTCTACGAAGGTATATTTTCTGGTTAAGTTCGCAGATGAGATGACCTTGTAAAATTTAGACATTGGGTATGACCGCATACATTTAGAATAATATCATAACTTGGACGTCAAAACTTTCATGCTACGGACAAAACTTTTGGAAACATTTTAAGTATCTTGAGTTTAATCGATGCGACGCGTTTTAAGCGAGATAATAGCTGTCCAAGGTGAAATAATCCAGCATTGGCAGCTGGACTACATGGCATGAGACTAATACACTGCTTGTGCTGCCCGCCAAGGAAAACGCGCTGGCCATTCCACATGGATGGCGATTATCTCACTTAAAATGGATCGTTTTGAAATAATGAGGAGACTAGAACTGTTTCCAAAATTTTAGTTAATTTGTTTATAAAAATCAGTTTTCAATTTTTTATCAGTAACATAAAATCATTGACATCTAAGGTGCAACATTATTCAAAAGAAACTGTCATCGAGTTCAGAAGTTTTCTAGGTTAGGTAGAATTTTCTAAGGAGAAACACCTTCGGAAACAAATTTTCATGACATTTGGTTCATATAGCAGTTGTGGCCACGCTATTTAAATAAAAATACATTGCTCAAAACTTTAGGGACTACTAGCTCAAACGAGCCAAGACACTACATATATCCATCGGAATAAAATTTAGGTGAGAATTTTGCCTGGAATCACATTAAAAATGAGCCAGCGGCGAAGCGTGCAATCTGACAACTGCATTCGGTCCATTTAAAGCCATGAAAAATATCGAACAATTAAAGAATTTGCGATTAGGTATCTTCGGATTCAACACTTTGTATGGGTTCAATGGGCAAAATACCATGTTGCGAGATAGCACGCTTCGGCCCTGGGATAAGCCGTCCCAAGGAAGAGTGGTACAGGTCTTAAGTGTTTAAAAAATGGAGACAGTAACGAATAACAGTCGGCATTCAAATGTTTTAATATATTTCACTTATTGGACGCTAAGAATGTGAAAAGTCGAAACCTAACGAATGCAATGAGAACATGAGACAACACACAATACATTGACCCTTACTTACTGTCCAATAAACAGCTTCAAGTGACATTTTCTTAAAATTAGAATTTTGGACTCGACTGTACCATTCTTCGACGGAACGGCTCGCATGTTAGCAAGTAAGAGGGGTAGTAAAAATCAAAAGACAAATGTAAATGGAGGCAGGGGTTCGGGGGTTCACACATTTTTTTTTTTTTTTTTTATTTGGAAATTTTTGGAATTTTTTTTGCCTGAAATACTAAAATTCATCCAGGAATAAACTGGACGAGATCGAAAAGAGACGATTGGTGAAGACGAGTCACGTGGTTGACAGGGCAGATCAAAATACGGAATAAATCTAATCAGTGTATCGAATTAGACAAACTCCGTATTTTGATTAGACTTGGAAACCACGTCACTCTTCTCCACCAATCACTGGTTTTCCTTCTCATCGAGTGTAAACTCAAAAGTCGAGAATTACAAGCATCTACAACTCCAGGGTAACATTTTTCCGATAACGCTAGTCAAAGTCTCACGTTTTTTCCTTGCCTTTCACATGGTTTCATGAGCGCAACGGTACTACAAAACATCTTATCATTCTAACCTCTCACGTTCTCAAAGTCGTCCAAAAGTATGTCACGTGGTGTATTCAAAGGTATTTACAGGGTATATATAAAGGCGGCGATGTGCCTGAATGAAATCGTGAGCAAGACAAGGACAAAACAAAGGACTCTGTTTGATACGGTGATTGGGAGTATGTATGCGGTGCTTCCTTGCATTTTTTTAGGTGCGCGAAATCCTAATCCATTAGGACTACAAAATCTGAGGGGACTACATGTTTAAAAACATAAATTCAAATCTAAAATGTCGGTTATTATTTCACAAGGCAAACCCCTAGCCTAGGGAGTGAGTGCTCGATAGAACATTTGCATGGAGCCATTGATTGTGACGTCATCACTAACAAGGGGAGGCTCAGAAGTCGCCGCCTCCGATTTTGAAAACAATTGCACGAAACTGTAGCTAAAGTAAAACTATTAGACCCGTGTTTCTCACTTTTTGCCAATGGGCCTTCCTAAAGCGTCAGGAATTTTTTGAAAGTTGCCGAAATTCACGCAAATACCCGAGCGGAGAGCGTTCCGAATATTTACGTGAATTTCGGCAACTTTCAAAACATTCCTGACGCTTTAGGAAGGCCCATTGGCAAAAATTGAGAAACACGGGTCTAATAGTTTTACTTTAGCTACATTTTCGTGCAATTGTTTTTTAAATTGGAGGCGGCGACTTCTGAGCCTCCCCTTGTAAGACGCTGTGGCGGCTCGTGATATTTGGCAACCATGCTAGTTTTCCATTTAAACGTAGGTAAATTAATCGATTCTTGCGGAGGCTGGCAGCCTCCGGGAGAATCGATTGTTTTACATTGGTTAAATAGGAGGAGGACATGGTTGCCAAATTTCACGAGCCGCCACTGGCTTACGTAAAGTACAGATTTTGATCATTATTTCTTCATTAAAGGTTTAATATTGCTTGGCGATTTCGATTCTTAGCAAGCAAACTGGAAAGTGAATCCACGTATCAATTGAGGAGTTCTTTGGTAAAAGGGGGTATAAAACAGTGGGTGTGCTCGTGCTCAAAAAACCTGATTTCAAAAGGTTATTTCTTGAGTATGAAGTATTGGATTGGGATCTCTTAATCATCTGAAGATTCGACTATACGCTCTAATTGTTAGACAATTAGGAAAACCCAGTTTTTCTCGTCAGAGTTTCGCGCAATAACGATTTGAAAACAGGAGTTTTGAGCACGAGCACACCCCCTTTTACAAAGGAAGTCTTCAATTTTACTGCCTGCATTGGGTCAGATAGGTCAGACTTAATGGTCATTGCAAGAAAAAAACAACTTAAAAATCGGTTCTGAGGGAGGGGGGGGGGAATTGCCCAGAAAATGTATGTTTCGACTCACTGCGCGCCACAAGGGAAACAGGAAATGGAAACCCCGAGCGAGGGAAAGAGATATCGAACGAACTTGATTTCGCTACGAGCGAGACTCCGGCCACCAGCCTGCAACAAAGGAAAAAAAAAACTTCGATAAGGGAAAGATACACATTATGATGCGTTTTTTTACTCTCCGGTGCGCGCACCGGTGCAGCTCCAGTGCACCGGAGTGTTTTTTTATTCTGGTGCCCCAGCACCGGAGCGCACCGAAGTGTTTTTTTTTTAGTAGCGGTCAGTGGCGGCTCGCCTAAGGAGGCAAGGGAGGCTGTGCCTCCCCAGACATTCAGAGGGAAGAAAAAATAACGTCGACAAGACAGTAACGAGAGACAGCATATTAAAATTAGGCAAATCACAATGTCCGTAACTCAAAAACTTGAGTCAATCTTCACTAGGAGAGAGCGCAAGAGAAGAAAGTTATAAGCGGGCAGGGAACGAGATTTCAGACTCGCGAAACGACAGCAGTCAGCAGTGCCAGAGTCTGTGCCTCGTCTCCTCGTCGAGAGGCACAGACTCCGAGACGGTCGAGTCAGTCAAGTGGTGTTTGGCACACACACACACACACACACACACACACACACACACACACACACACACACACACACACACACACACACACTCACACAACCAAGCAAGGACTATGCAGGGTGCACGCACTAACGAAGGTATCGGAGGCTGCTATCCTCCACGACTCCCGCAGCGTTGCCGAGCCAGTAGCCGGATAATAACCTTCATGCCAGTCGCCAAACCAGGGACCAAATAGTGTTACGGCTTGACGGTCCTCCGAAAGACGTTGGATGGTGCGCACGTAAGTATATTTGCGTGTAGTTTATACCCCCCGTAAGTGCTCACCGATCATCTGCGTGCGGGACCGTGAGGACGCGACACTATTTGGTCCCAGCCGCGCCTGTTTGTTTTTGTCAACGTGTTATCGGTTTTCGGGTATGTTCCCCCCCACCCCCCGGCCTTCTTGCTGGGGGGGGGGGGGTCTGGGGGAGACACCCCCCCCCACAGCCTCCCCAATACCAAAGCCCACGAGCCGCCACTGGTAGCGGTGCGATGCGCCTGGAGCTGCTCCGGTGCAAGCTCCACTGCTCCAGTGTATCGGAGTTGAAGACCGATGCACAGGGACCAAATAATGTTAGGTCCCGAGCATTGAATTGCGTGCATCTTGCGTGCGGTTTAGACCAATCAGAGAGCTTACGCACGGTCATGTGACCGTGCGTAAGTTACGCTCGGGACCTAACAATATTTGGTCCCTGATGGAGCTGGAGCTCCGGAGCTTCTGCACGTGACCGGTGCTATACCAGACAGCTTCGGAGCAGCTCCAAAAGCTCCGGGTTATTGCACCGGTGCGGATTCCGGAGAATAACAAAACGCTTCATTACTTACACATTCAACATTTTTAATTCCTCTGCAAAATCGACTGCCGACGCACAGTAAAACGAGTCAATGGGAGAAGCCGGACAAGGTATGCAAACTTTGCTAACAACGTTTTCCAGTTCCCATGCTCCCAAAAACGCCCTCTCAAACTGTACCAGCCTTTTATTTACTCGTATTTTCATTACGCAACGTAGATGTTTGAATTAGTTGTCATTGGTTTTCTCGTAAAATTGTCTATAAAACTCACTCCTTACAATATGTATTTTGTGACGGTAAAATTTAAAAACCCGACTAATTTGCACTTTTAGTAATATATTCCATGTCCGACACCCCCCCCCCCCCATTGACTCGCTCCAAAGTGCGCCGCAGAGGAGTTTACTTGATTAACTAGGCATGCGTGCGCCCCCACACCCGCAATCCATGGGCATGATATGATGGCCCTGAGACCCTGCGAAATCTACAACGACGAAAATAAAGTCACTAATTACTTTTGTAACGGATCAGTTCCATTGAGACTCATTTCCGCCCCTTTAGCCAGTTCCCCATGGATGTCATACAAGTTATCTCCCTAAATTAGAAATTATCACACCCCCATCAAATCCCGGAGGTCCACTCAGTAAAAGGGGGGTCTGGGGCCCTCCTCCGGAATTTTATTTAAATTTCGGATGCGTCAGGTGCAACTTCAAGCTATATTTCCCTGAAAATAAATTAATTGCTTCCTACGCATCAGTCTCGGATCGAAACCGCGATCATTCCGGCTTCATTTGTGTAGATTTTACTTCTTTTTTAGAATACAGGACACAAACTCGACTTTACTCTTATTATACTTATTTCAGTAACAGGTCCGCTCTGACCGTTTCTATTTGTCGCTTTTCACTCGTCATCTCTCCATACTGATAAAATTTTTAGGAGGGACATCGGAATAAGGTAACATTTCTAAATTGAGGGCTCTGACATTCCCTTTCCATCTTTTTCCTCTCGTCTCTTATCCCCCTTTTTTCATTTTTTTTTCTCTTTCTCTCTCTTTGCGCTCCTTACGGTTTTGCGCCTCCACCCAACTGTGGGGGACCACGAGAATATTGTTACGCCACTGATTCAGAAACCACATTACTTAGGCCCCAAAAATCTCGGGCGGATTGATTCTTTATCATACTAAAATAAGGCTCATGCAAACTTTTGCTATAGGGGATTGAAGAGTTGATTAATGCATGAAAACCTGGAAAAATGACGATGAGTATACACTACAAAATTACGAAATTCACTCTCAGAATCGGGCTTAATGGCGGAGTGACGCAGGTAATCATTATAGATTCCTATCTAATTTGAGACATATCTCTATCTTTTCGTAGAGAATGTGACAAATTAGACAGGAATCTCCCATGATACCTGCGTTGAACCGCCATTACGATCTTGCCGTGTTAGCAGTTTTGTGAGTTTATTACTGAATTTTAGACTTTCTCAGTGAGATTTTGGTGATTTTCGCTGATCTCAAAATCAGATTGGAGTGATGGGACTACTTTGCTTACTTATAGCAAAAGTTTGTAAGAGCACCATTGTATTTTTCGCTGGATTTTACACAAGAATTAATTTCATTCCCAAACCCAAAGCCAGCTCACCCTCATTGTAGTTCGACCACATTAGCGATAAAAATGAGTAATTTCCAACCAAATTTCACCCACGAACAAAAAATAAAAAATCCTGATCTGTTCGAATGTTTTCGAAATTTAAGATTCTTAGACGATACGGAGTATAGTCCAATGCTGGCCCTTCCGTTTTGTAATAATCATATCGAGAACCAATTGTGCGTCCTTAATCTCGTATTAAATTCATCGTACTTTTTCTCTCTCGCTTTCGGAGATGAATTAATCCACATTCATTTTGTATCGTAGGTTTTTTTTTTTTTTTTTTTTTTTTTGGCTTCTCATGCGTGTCTAGTCTCGGATAACTTTGATCATCAATGGGTCATCATTCCATGTCAAATCATACCAAAAAAGAATAAAATTTTTCCTTGCCCCTTCAGATTTTCATGATATTTTGTGTGCTTATTCTACCTACTAAAAATAGGCAAACCCCAAATTTTCAGAATTTTTGGGTCTCCCATTGCCGTTTTATTCAATTTTGAAAATTTCAACATTTTGCCAATTTCACCGGTTTTAGCGACATTCAAGTGGCCATAACTTGAGACACATTTAGAATTTTCCGAAACATGTGTATATCATTTGAAAGCTCTTTTTATGCTCTTTTTAATGGTATTTAGTAAAAAATAAAATTGCCCAAATTTCTTGGGGAATTTTTTTTGAAAATTTGAAAATTTCGAATTTTCAAAAAACGGCAATTTTAAAAATCTGAAAAAATCAGGAAATGTGGGTTGGTACTATACAAGCCTGTCCCCCAAGTTTCATTATGGGCCGACGATTCGTCTCCGAGATATGATTGATCCAAAAACTGACTTTTTCTGTAAATCAAAAATATACCTTATTCTACAGGTGAAAGGAAGGGTGCGATATGGGCCGTATCCGGCCCACACAAATTTCACATTTTCAGGTCCCATTACATGTTCTAGAGGTAAAAACAAGTGGAAAAACCTATATTGACGCAACCCCTGAGATGCATCCCTGTTGAGGTGTAGCCTCTCGAAGTTGATACTTTTACGTTGAATTTTACCGACACATGAGTGACTATAGCATGTAGAATTTGAAAGGTATAGACAATATATCCTCCTAAAACTTGTTTAAATGTCTTAAGAGAGTCATTGGCCATGTGAAAGGCTCAGGTTAGACTTGTTCTCCCGAGATTTTACCTGAAAACATTGAATTTTACCCAAAAAGCTTGTAGAAATCATGCACGCTTTTTTCCAGCGGTAAATTGCAAAATTGACTTTGATACCAACAGGCGTCAGACATTTTAACGAGTATACTAGGGAAACATATCAGAAAATTGAAGTTGCACTTGCTTTCGTCCGTGGTTAGAAGTCTCCACGTGGTTCGTTTACCGTAACTAGATGTAGCAGCGCGATTCAAAAGCATGTCCAAATGACCAGTATATGGATGTGTGTGGTCAACTGGTCGTGCAATGATTAAATGTATGCAACTATCCATATTCTTCGATAGCATCAGTTAGAAGTGCTACCAGGATTAATTTGAGGAACAAACCGCAAGCAAGTGCAACTTCAAATTTTTCGATATGTTTCCCTAATGTACTTGTACATATCATACTTAAAAAATGTCTGACGCTTGTTGGTATCAATGTCAATTTTGCAATTTACCCCTGGAAAAAAGCGTGCGTGATTTCTACAAGCTTTTTGGGTAAAATTCAATGTTTTCAGGTAAAATCTCGGGAGAACAAGTCTAACCTGAGCCTTTCACATGGCCAATGACTCTCTTGAGACATTTAAACAAGTTTTAGGAGGATGTATTGTCTATACCTTTCAAATTCTACATGCTATAGTCACTCATAAGTGTCGGTAAAATTCAACGTAAAAGTATCAACTTTGAGAGGCTACAGCTCAACAGGGATGCATCTCACGGGTTGCATCAATATAGATTTTTTCACTTGTATTTACCTCCAGAACATGTAGTGGGACCTGAAATTGTGAAATTTGTGTGGGCCGGATACGGCCCATATCGCACCCTTCCTTTCACCTGTAGAATAAGGTATATTTTTGATTTACAGAAAAAGTCAGTTTTTGGATCAATCATATCTAGGAGACGAATCGTCGGCCCTTAATGAAACTTGGGGGACAGGCTTGTATAGTACCAACCCACATTTCCTGATTTTTTCAGATTTTTAAAATTGCCGTTTTTTGAAAATTCGAAATTTTCAAATTTTCAAAAAAAAATTCCTCAAGAAATTTGGGCAATTTTATTTTTTACTAAATACCATTAAAAAGAGTATAAAAAGAGCTTTCAAATGATATACACATGTTTCGGAAAATTCCAAAAGTGTCTCAAGTTGTGGCCACTTGAATGTCGCTAAAACCGGTGAAATTGGCAAAATTTTGAAATTTTCAAAATTGAATAAAACGGCAATGGGAGACCCAAAAATTCTGAAAATTTGGGGTTTGCCTATTTTCAGTAGGTAGAATAAGCACACAAAATTTCATGAAAATCTGAGGGGTCAAGGAAAAAACCTTGGTATGATCTGACGTGGATTGACCCCAATAATCAAGATACATGATGCCCCCTTTCTTCTTACACAATCCAGGCAAATGTTGGGGGAAATTACAGTTATTGCTCTGGCTGAACGCCCCACAGTGTTTCCTCGGCGGAAAAAACCCCTTTTTAACGACCTCTTCAAAACAACCCAAAACTTCACAAAATCCATTCCTGAGGGTCCAAACTAATAGACTTGCACGATTTTTTTACAATTTTTGCATTTCTTTTGGGAGAAAAGCTAGGTTGTTTCGGCGGAAGTCAGAATTTCTGTTTTTTCGCTAAAAACTGGAGTAATATCGAAACCTCTGTAAAGAAGCTCTTTTAGGCTTTTTCATTGAAAATTTTCGCTCAATGGGTGCGTTATAGTCTACAATTTGACATTCTACCCTTAACATGGGCTAAATTTTATTTTGTCATATCCAAAGGAATGGATTTAAATAGAATAAGCTTAAAAAGTGACGTTTTCACCCAAATATGGACCTACAACTGAAGCGTCAACGAGCGTCACGGGTCTGTTGACATTTTTCGCAAGCTGAATATATGTACTAACAACCCTGAAAATTTGGTAACCCAAGATTACCAAGGCGGAAGTTACAGCGAGTTGAATATTATGAAAATAGAATGTTGCGCGGTAGGTAATACACTGCCCCGCAAAAAAACCGGCGCACCAGGCGCGCTGGATCATTCCGCTCGAAAATGCGAAAAAATTACAAAATTTAAAATCGTCATAACTTTTGAACTAAAAGAACTAAAAATATTTCAAGGCCAAGGTCGGATTTCTCATACTTTCTAATTTTTTCTACATAAGCTCAAATTTTTTTTTGGTAATTTTCCCACCCGTATGAAGAGTTTTTCCAAACCCTCGCGAAAACTGTTTTTTTGGAGCACATCTCTAAAAAGCTACTCAAACTTCTCACATCACTTTGGGCAAAAGTAGCATAGATAGACAAAATCTGAGACATGCATCAGATTCCTCAGAGTCAGGGCTATCGACCTGGTTACCTCAATTTTGTCTACAAAATTTGTTTACGGTCGGAAAATGCACTTTTCTGAGACCATGTAAAGACCGCTTCTGAATACACAGTTTACACATCCGCTCAAACATACGAAAAGATGATAAAAGTTTAAATCGTCATAACTTTTGAATTAAAAGAGTAAAAAATATTTCAAAGCCAGGGCCGGATTTCTCGTACTCTCTAGTTTTTTATGCATTAGCTCAAATTTTCTCTCGGTCATTTTTCTGCCCGTATGAAGAGTTTTTCTAAACGCTCGCGAAAATTGTTTTTTTGCAGCATATTTTTAATAATGTTCAGAAGCGGTCTTTACACGGTCTCGGAAAAATGCATTTTCTGACCTTTAACAATTTTTTTTAAAAAAAATGAGGTAACCAAGTCGATAGCCTTGACTCCAAGGAATCTAAAGCAGGTTTCATATATTGTCTATCTATGCTACATTTGCCCAAAGAGATGTAAGAAGTTTAAGTAACTTTTTAGAGATGTGCTAAAAAAAAATCAGTTTTCGCGAGGGTTTGGAAAAACTCCTCATACGGGCAGAAAAATGACCAAAAGAAAATTTGAGCTTATGCATGAAAAACTAGAGAGTACGAGAAATCTGAACCTGGCCTTGAAATATTTTTAGCTCTTTTAGTTCAAAAGTTATGACGATTTTAAATTTTGTAATGTTTTCGCATTTTCGAGCGGAATGATCCAGCGCGCCAGGTGCACCGGTTTTTTTGCGGGGCCTGGTGGGGGGGGTCCCCCCTAACGTACCAACGGGTTGGTGACAGGTGTATCAGGTAATTTTATGGTAATAGAAAGACCTTTCGTTCACGTTTTCAAGCAGTTTTATTCAAATCTAAAGCAAAATCTAGGTTCGATGAGGTTTTTTCCCATTCTCCATAAGAGGGGAAACACTGAGCGCCCCCCTCCTATTTTCTGGGGGGGGGGGGCTGTTGGGCCCCCTAATTTCCGCCTATGCTGAATTTAGACTATAGGTACTTACAAACGACATTAATGATAAAAACGATCGTCCGATAAAACTGACTGGGTTTCAGGTACAAACGACATGAATGGTATGAACATTATTCCATTGAAAGTAACTGTGTGAAAAGGTACAAACGACATTAATGATAAAAACTACTTTTTGCAATGAAAATGACTGTGTGTAAGGGTACAAACGACATTATTCCAATGAAACTGACTGTGTGTAATATGTATACTGTATCGGTTAGGTACAAACGACATTAATGATAACAAAGATATTCCAATGAAACAGACTGTGTGCAATCTTCACACGATCAATGCGAAGGAAATTAAATAACAATCAACCCATAATCTTCAGCAATCTTTTGAACATGAGGAAATCACTTTTATAAATACTAGGGTTTCCACTACCCCCATGGGCCGGCGCGGCGCTTGGACGCAAATACAGAGGCAAGGCAAGGGGCTCCTTGGATGCCAGAAAGGGAAAAAAAACTTGGGTAGAAAAGGAGAAAACAAGAAAAAGAAAGAATATGGCCTTGTTATCTTAAAGACAAACTGACAATAAAAGTACTTAGAATGTGACCGATGGCACCCTCGGAAAATTCCCCAATGATTACGCCCCCCCCCCCATTAGCTACCCTACCTTCAAATGGCCTATATACATTCCGTACTCAATTTGTATTTAATCTCTCCGCTAGAGCCGAAAAAACTTGACTGACAATAGTGACAATGAGTATTACGCCAGGGACTTGCGCAGCCCAAAATAGTTGCTGAATGGAAAAAGGAACCTGGCATTTCGTTGAAGTCTTAAACTCTATCAAGGAATTATTAGATTGAGAAGGATATTCATACAATTTATAGTAACAGAAACTCACATTTAGACACAGAAAACTCAGCCGAAGGAAGTAGTCCATGGTGTAGAATAAGAACAGGTGTAATCCAATAATAATCCAGTAAGTAAGTTCAGGGAACGATACGCGAAAACGCACAAACCATTTCGCGACGAAAATTATTACCTAAGCAGCCCAACACTTTCAAATAAACAAACAGATAAAGAAACTTCACTGAACTGAATTGAAATTTTGATGAACATAATCGGTTTCTGATTTGCTTTAATTACCGTAAGCGGAGGGGTTCGTTGTGAAATGGAGGGCTATCAACGATAGAGTGAAACTGACAAGACAAGAATAAGTAGACACGTATAAAAAAACAAACAACGACTGGTTGAATAGAGCCGTTTTATCAATCGAAGAGTTAAAACAAAAAATGAGCACTGCGAATTGCAATGGTGAAAGTATTTGGCGGGAAAAACATGAGGGAAACGAACGCAAATTGAAACTTAAAGGAACGAATATAAAATCGGCGGGAAAAAGTAAGTGCCATGTTTATTAAAACGAATCTATACCGAAACACACGAAGCAAATACGTCGAACACTCAAACAGCTTATTTGAAAACTAAATACTGTTTCACACCGAATATTCAAAGACATGCGACTTATATTGACTTTAATAATACTAATTAACGATTTGAATTATTGTTGAGACTGCAGTAGCACGACTTTCGCTACGCGATCCGAAACCCGAAACGCACTGAAATTCACTGGAAAAAGTGTCTCGGTGCGTACGTGACTGAATGACTGATCGAGATGAACGCATTGCAATGATTTTGATTGGTGATACCTGGGGATCGCATCGCGGCGGGAAGGGGGTGCTTTGGTGACGGACCTTCTCGACGCAGACCAGACAAAGATAAGACACACAGCCGATTCAGACGATTGCGGAAAGTGAGGGGTGGGGGAGAGGGACCCGTTCTCCGCTTCCTGCGAAGAAAAAGAAGGCTCGTGCGCTAGCTACCGAGTTCTCCAAGAAAAGTCGAAAATTGTGAGGGTTTAAGGGCGATGCCGATTGACGGACGGACTTTGTGCGTAATATTCTCGACCCCCATGCTTGCTGAATAGAAGGGTTTGGACTTGGCTTGCTGTTGAAAGAAAAATAGTTTGTCAACGTCTTCCGGTGCCTCAAAGCCGGGGCTCGTCAGCAAAGAATCAAAAAGATTCGCATTATAAAATTTAACTTATACCTGCGACTCATACGGTACAGCTCTACTTATTATTAGACACTGCCATTTTCATCCAACAAATTATAATAATTCAATTTTTAATCTGACAACGAACGCGACTCAACGTGTTTGGTATTTAATACATCATTATTGTTCATGAACTGGCAAACGCAGAAGTTTTCGCTATCAAGAGTCCACAAAGCGTGCTGACGGTTGTTGGTTTGATTACAGTAGGATTGGCCACATTAACGGATCCAGACCTCGCGAACCGGGGGGGGGCGAACTTGGGATTTTTGCCCCCCGGAGACCCCTTTTTCCTTTTTCCTCTCTTCCTTTCCCCTTTCCTCCCCCTCTTATTCCCCTCTTTTCGCCCTTTCTTAGCCAAACGGGGGGGGGGATGGCATCGCCCCCTTCGACCCCCCTGTATCCGCCAATGATTGGCCATACACTCCGAATTCTGGATCACCGAATCTTTTGCGTTTGCTAGAACATTTGAACAATAATTGATTGAATGAACTTTGAACAATGAAATTTTGTCCCCGACATCAAAATTTTCCTTCAGAGAAGAATATAGTTGTACGCATTTTGTTCGGGAATGCTGACAAACTAGGCATCACACCTGCTAACCCACCCGGATCCCTTCCGACTATTTCCAGACTCTAAATCCCCCACCCCCACCCCCTCGACATCGAGATTTTCTTTCAGCCATAGTTTTGAAACAGTTTCGGGAAAAATAATCCGATAAATGACTAGAGACACGTGTTAGTTTTGAAAAGGCGAAAAATAATCTGGATGCACCCTCCCGACCAATGACACGGACCCTCTCTCGATTCCGGTTCCATCGAAAATAGCACTCATCACTTAACAATGAAATGAAATTATTGCCGTGGCAATTTTGTTAAAAACATCATTTTATTTAAAAAAAAAAAAAACTCTTCAATTAATTTCCATGAGGCCGAAAAAGTTTGGTAGCAAATTTACCATCCAATAGGAGGCCGTCCTTTATTTCCGCTATTATCAGCTTTGATACCGCAGATGCTGTTCATTCTCAATCCCCACACCTTAGGCACATCCCATTATGGCGCGGCCCTGCAAATTTAGGATTAGGAACCAGAAGTTAAATATTATGACCGAAAGCGTTAGTATAAGGATAACCTGAGATGGTGGTAGTGTTGCTGAAGAGAATTTTATAATACGGTTCCGGTGAAGATTTTCACAACAGTTATTGTGCGTGCATTCATCATCTCATCCGAGCTGCTTGTTCGGTAACAATGGATGACACAGATGATACACGCGCAGTGGCGTAAACTTGGGATTATTATTGGGGGGGGGGGGCAAACCAACTTTTGAGAGAAGCACTATGGAGGGTCTGGGGGGGGGGACACCCCCCAGTGAGAGGGGGGGTCCGGGGGTCCTCCCCCTGAAAAAATTGAAAATTCAGGCTCTCTTAGACATCATTTCAAGCAATTTTATCGCATACAAATGCCACAAAATTTCAACAAATTAAAAATAGATTTTACGTTTATTTTCTTCATTTCTCAGGCAAAAAGAGAACTTTTCAGTTAGATTTTCAGCTTATTGATGAAGGTGATATTTCTAGGCTTTGAGAAACTGTTCCTTACGGTTAGAAGTCATCTGGAAATTTAAAACTGCAGTAAATGTAATGTTCCACTTAGTGGCGTAAAATTTTAGATTCTTTTTGAGGGGAGGGGGTAGCAAATAGTCCGATACTTTGGGGAATCTGGGAGGGACATTCCAGTAATAGGGGGTCCGGGGGTATTCCCCGGAAAAATTTGAACATTTGGGTTCTCTCAGACTATATCTTATGCAATCAAATCTTTCAAAAATAACAAACCGACAGAACAGAAGTTAGTAGACTCAATGTATATTTTCTTTATTTCATTGACAACAGAGGAATTTTTCACTTTAGATTTACTTTAGGCGCAGTTTCAGGGTAAAATAGAGCCACTTATTCTTGCCAATGTTTGCTTCTCGGTTCCTGTAATTATTCCTTTCTTCCTTTATTTTGTTGTATTTTTCCGTCTTTTCTTTTCTACCTTCCTCTTTTTCCCTCCTCTTTATCATCAAATTATTGGGGGGGGGCAAAATGATACTTTGCCCCCCTTCTCAAATATTGGAGGGGCAAAAAGGTCATGCCCCCCCTAAGATTACGCCACTGTACACGCGAACCTGGGAGTTCCGCGAGATCAGAGCGAAAAAAGTAATTCAACGGTGGGAGACAACAATAAACAACAACGCTCTAGATTGGCTGGAAATGGTTTTGTTGACTTTGGCGTCTTGTATCCCCCGAAAAGTTCCAAACCTCAAATCCTCACCCAAGCCTCGTCATAAAATTCGCCTCTTATTTGTTTTTTCAGACCATCTATCCGTACTCCGGAGAACGTTAGGTGGGAAATGAACCCGATTTCAACTGAATAATAATTATGGGTGGTTATTTCTACAATGCTGAGCTATACCTTCATCAGGTTTAGCTCATAATACATATGGTAATATTTACATCATAACGTCATCAAGATTCAAATAATAAACTTTTATGAGCAGAGCGAACAAAAACCGGGTAAAATTGTTTTATGATAAGATCGAGATATACCACTCATTATATTTAATGCCTTGGAACGATTCACTTGTTTGATTCATGGCGTATTTTAGTGTCAAGAATCGTTGATCTCATGGGCGGATTCATAGGGAGGGGCACGGTGGCATGCCCCCCCTTGGACCCAAAAAAAAAAAAAAAAAAAAAACAGTAAGAGGAAGAGAAAGAGGGGAGGGGACAAAGCAAAAGAAAACGAGAAGGGAAAACCAAAAGCCTTTAAGTAACCCTAGGTAAATTAGACTAGGTTTTGCGGGGGGATAGGGTATTTTTATCCACTATACACCCATTTTCTACGAAAATGCAAAGAAAATTAGATAGCTGGCATTCCAAAATTTGAATTCAAAGTGGGAGCCACTGGCAGCCGAGGTAGTATAAAAATAAGGAGTAAACGGTTTGATGCCTCAAATTGGCTTTAGAGACGCTTAAATTCTCACAATTTTCTATGGGTCACCCCCAGATTGACTGGGGGGTGTCCCCCAGACCCCCCTTTTGCGTTACAAAAATGGCCTCCCCTTGAGAACAGTGGCGGCTCGTCAGGTGTAGTTAGTGTAGTGCCACTACACCTACTTTTTCAAGGTTTCTTTTCTTTTCAAATTTTCAAAGATAATGGTCGCTCTTGATAGAAAATAATTGGGATTTCGGAGAAATTAAAGGGGGAAAAGAGAAAAAGGATTTGTAAAGAGCACCGAATATACTGTCGCAAGAGAACTTTGGTGTCACGAAATAGTTAAAACTATAGCTTAAAATTAAATCTGAGGCAGGTCAAATTTTCGAAAAATTTCCGCGGGAGGACCCCCAAACCCCCTCCTACTGGGAGCGTCCTCCCATACCCCCCACAACTACACCTAATTTTTCAGTCACGGGCCGCCACTGCTTGAGAATTTCCTGGATCCGCCCCTGGTTGATTTTAAAGTGGACTGTCAAGTAGTGTCAGTAAAGCCACAAAATCCTTCTCCAAGAAGAGAGAGGAAGACAAATATTTGGGTCAACCTAATTCTAGCGGCTAGTGCTATTTTGCGTCATTATTTTTCCTCCATTTAATTAATTCAATGTAAAACAATCGGCTCGATAGTAAAGCAGCACTTCATCGACAACCGCTTTTTAAACATAGATTCAAATGGAGGAAAGACATCGTTGCCAAATCGTACGAGCCGCCACTGGGTTGACCTAAAAAGTTGTATTCTTCTCTCTCCTCCTCTTTATACTCGTGAGTTAGAGAAGGACGGACGAGATAAGGATCAAAGCCGCTTGATCGCCTTTCTCGCTGCTCTTTTCTATCGCATGTGCTCAAACGACCAGAGTGAGAGAGAGACGGATTACTGGATCCGTCTATTCAATAGAATGAACTATAACGCCATCCGCTCTCTACATCTCTATGACTATCTCTATCCATCACACCGAAAACGGAGGGTGGAGAGTGAGATACAAGATATGGCTAGATGGTCGTGAGGATACTAAAACAATCAAGATACGGCTTCTGAATGGCCCGGGCCGGGTGAGTAAAGTTGGCTCTCTCTCTCTCTCTTTCTCTCTCTCACTCACACAATCACAATCAAGGACCTGCTGGATGAAAGAGAAAGAGAGTGAGCATAATAAAAGGGAAGATATACAAATAAGTCACACGACAGACATGCCGGGTCTTTTGTCTGTTTTGAAAAGGAGCAGAGCAGATATTAGCTACTAATTCAGGTGAAGGAAATAAAGGTGGGGGAGAGGAGAGGTGATCCGGTGGAAGGGGCCGGGGGGGGGGGGGGTTGCGGGAGAGAGCAGTTTATCAAGATACGGGAGATAATGTATGCTCAACAAGTCATTTTTAACAAGATGAAGTTGTATCGCTGGTGTAGCGTGGCTACCAATTAAAGGCCTCTCTATAGAATGAATAAAATCTCTACTCCCCCCTCCTTTCTCACTCTTTCTCTCAAACACACGCATACGCACACACAATCTCTGTCTTCCTCAGCCCCTCTGTCTTTCTCTCTCTCTATCTCAGTCTTATGTCAGCCCCCCACCCCCCTCACAACCAGGCCGACTCTCTAGGAGTTCAAGCTCGGGGATTCCAATTGGAGGATGGTGAACCTAACCTAAAAATACCCCCAAGATCCCATGTCATAAACGGTTGGTCCCGACCGGAGCGGACGAAAAAAAGAAGAAATCTCGCGGGGAAACAAATTTGAATAAAATTGTCGTGCTTTGTGACACTGGAAACCGCGCAACAAAAAGAATAAATCGTTAGTGCGTTGGCGGTGTTGCCAACGTGGCGCTAGAAAAGTGTGTCAGTGTCACGCAGTAATTTTTAAACCAGGGTGTATCTGCTATTTCGGGTACGGGATGAATCGGTTTGAGGCTCCGTTCAAAAATGCTTCTAAGGCACTGCGAGGCATCATATGAAACTCCCCTGGCAAAATTGGTCACTAAAGATCATCAGGTGATCTTGTTCCAATGAGGCTGTTGCACACTTTTGCTGTACGCAATTGTCGCAATTCAATAGTCAATTCTGGTGTAAAAAACTCAAAAAAAAAAAAAAAAAAAAAAAAAAACGACAGCAGCATTAAAAACTTCCGAAAATCCACTCGACCACTCCTAAACTCAATAAACGATTTTATCTGAGCGAGCGTTATAGTGGCTTAGGGCCGTAATAATGGGAAATTCCCATCTAACAATACTGTAACTGAGAATAGGTTAACTCCATCAAGAAGTGACCAATAAGAGACAACTTTCATTTGACACCAGTGGCGTAACTAGGCATGCATGCGCCCCCCCGCAAAAAAAAGAGCTGCGCCCCCCATCACCTTCCCTCCCAACCCCTCTCTTCAACACTCCACTATTTACCGGCCTATGACCCCGGGGCTTCATAGAACACATATTTTGACAAAAGAAAAGTTATTAATCAATTTTTTTTTTTTTTTTTTTTTTCAATTTTAAATCAAAAATTGCCTACCTGTTCTTTCGAAACTTTTTCATTCGTGCTTTAATTGTTGCACATTCGTCAATAAGTCTTCCAAAATCCACCTCTTTCTATCAATCCTCTCTCTATCATCTTCGTCCCCGTTTTCCTATTTTTTGTTCTTCTCTTTTTTGTTCTTCTCTCTTTTCCTTCCTTCTTTTCCTTTTCTTCCTTCTCTTTGCGCCCACCAACGCCTTGCGCCCCCCGCAATTGCGGGGGCTGAGGGGGCTATTGTTACGCCACTGTTTGTCACTGGTGTCACCAGATATTACAGTACCATTCATCGGATGTGGATCTTTACTCTGATGACTAATTACAATGTGAATCACCCTTGTCAGCATAGAGAGAGTGACGAAATTAAGATAGGAATTTCCCATTATTACTGCGCCTTATGCCACCATTACACTGGCGCAAATAAAAGCTTTTATTGAGATTAGGAGTGGATTTAGGAAGTGTTTAGTGCTGACATCGTTATTTTTTGAGGTTTTTACACCAGAATCGACTATCAAATCGTCTGTGCAACATCTTCATTGTCACCTAAATTAGGTGATATCTCCAAGAATTGTTGATGATGTCACCTTGTTTAGGTGACAATTAGAACACCATCATCAGTTCATCGGTGACCAATTTTGCCAGGGTCGAGTTTGTTTGGTATCAAAGAGTAAACAAGGAATGCAATATAAATTGAATGGACAGCCTGCGTGCAGGGTCAACGTTAAGGTGATTCCAGGCGAAACTTTTCCAGATTTCAATCCGATGGCTAGTGCCACTAGTCGATTTTCAGAAAAGTCTTGTTTTTGGCATTTTAAACTGAAACCATATAGATAACACGCAGAATCCAATAACGTCAGCACCTGCAAAAAAATGTATAGATTTTTTGAGCCCAAAACGAGCAAAATTGGTTTAGAATTAAAGTTGTAGAATATGAAATTCATTTCGCCATAAGCTTCGTGAGTGAGAGTGAGTGCGAGTGATATAATCCGTCTATCTGCCTCACTCGCACTCATTGAGGGGGAATTTTTGTATTTCATAATTTCCAGCTTTATTTTTAAGTGTTTCAGCTTGAAACTTTCAGGGTATCTTCCTGAGGTATGCTCGCAGGTGCTGACCTTCCTCAATTTTGTACTTTTAGCGTAAATTCGTTAATTTTATCCAAAAAACTGTTGAATTTTTGCGCAGCGTGACGTGGTGTCTACGGTTGGGACTAATCGACCCTGAAATCATCTTAATAGTAGCGGAAATGAAACACGGTCTCTGATTGGCTGATGAGTCTGTGTCTCAATAGGTGTAGTTTTCGTTCCTCTTGATGGAGGGGGGGGGGGGGGGGAGAGGCTCTCTGGTCCCTCGTATACCGGGGCCTCAATATTTGAGTTTGCACCCGAGCCCCTAACGACCTCGCTACAGCCCTGGAAAGCAGTATCCAGTCTTCTTACCCAGTCTAAAATGCCTTTGGTATCATCATATTAACCTCTGAAAGACTTTGCCATAACCTTGATGTCTTTGCCTCCCTTACTCTCCCCCTCAATAACCATGGACCACTTGGCAACATTGTCCGCTCAGTGACAGTGCGAGAGCAGTGGTCGGGATTTTCAAGCAAGTCCCCCGCGATGAAGATAGCATCTCAGTTGCAGCAGTGGCCGCTGTGTGGCACAGTTAGTCCAAACATACAATTCTCAGGCTAAGTTTCCTTTTATTTTTTATGTTTTATTCTTTTTTATGCACGGAACCTAACAAGATGGAACGGGTTACCCAAGATTCAGTGTGACTCTGAACAAATTCGGATTTTGTACGAATGTGCGCCAGTGAGCTGCGCCGCTGTGTTTATTTGTGTTGATGTCTCCTCCAAGCTAATTGTCCTTGTGAATTATGGCGATGACTCCGGTTTCCCACGAGTGGACCTCGAGTTTTTCACACCAAAATTGTTCAGACCATCAACCACCACATTTGCTGTAATTTACTGCCCTACTCCAGAAAGATGATGGTCCTCTTGCACTTCCTTTTGACACAGAACGAAAGGGTTTGATTCTTCTCAGCTGTTTTGAATCTCGGTTAATCTCTCGCAAAGCAATACTCTGTCTCCTAAACGATAGCGTAGCATGTTATCAGGCAACGTTGCATTCGGTTTATTTAAACTAAAATGAAAGGTCAAATTCGACGGCTTCCATTTAATAACTTATACATAGTTCGATATTTTTCATGAGTTTAGAAATGATGAAAAAGTATATAGCGGTGCCACATTGCGCACTTAGCCACTAGAGTCCTTGTATACTATGAGAGTTGCGCCATTGCTGAATCCATTTCTGATCGGCTTTCAGATTTAGGCTGTCAAGAAAGCTCCGAGAGACAGATTGCAAATGACGGAGGGTTTGTTTACTTTTCGCGCAATAGCTTTTATTACACATTTGAAGTATAACAGTGGCCGCAGTAATTATTGTTGACTTTTCCTCTGCTTGAATGTTATTTTGGAGATCATTATCTCTTTCAATAACGACCGTTATTGTCGAGAATCTAGCTGAACCTATCGCAGCGAAATAGTGGCAACAGCGCAGAGGCAAATGGCCATCTGCCATTTGCAATTTGCCTCTTGGGGGCTCCATTAATCCGCTCCTTCTTCTTCATTTTGAGAGTCTTGTCGCAACTCTCATAGTATATAGGGACTCTATTAGTCACTATCGCGATCAGTGATGTCAACAAAGGAAACAAAAAGTGGAATGTTCGTCGCAGCGGTAGCTCGTGAAAAAGCAATGTATCGTTTTCCTTGCAAAATCATCGATTTCTTGATGGATGGAATTGGATCCACAAAGATTCAATTCGTGGCGAAAGGATCTCAAAATATCTCCTCTGCTCTTCCGGGGTACCTATCATCGCCAATGTTTTAGTCTTTCGAGCAGACATGCGGGGTGGTTCCGCTCGCTTGGGACCGTAGCGCACTCAGTTTGGATCTCTTTGAAATAATGGTCTGAAACTTTTTCGTTGTTTTGACGAACTTCAATTTTGTACTAAAGTATTTTTTTGCATTTGAGCAATGGCGCTCAAGGTGTAAGCAAAATAAGCCAAAAAAACGTGATTTTACCCGTCATTTTGAAAAATGACGGCCTTTCCGACCCTTTGAATCGTACGTAGAGTGCAGATTCGGATTTAGCGACCCAAAATATACATTCGAATCTACTCTCAGACATAATTCTCCAACACTTACAAGCTAAAATCCTCGGTTGGCTGTACTAAAATGTATGAAGTAAGGTGGAAGGTGCGTACAGATGATGCGGGCGGGTTAACCTCTCAAGAGAGAAGAGAAAGGGCCGCATAAGCATTTCCAGTATCCTTATTTATGCGCTCCGCGGGGGGTGTCATTTATCTCGCCTAGAGCATATACTATCTGCTCCACGTCACGTATTCTGCTTTCGGTAAATATGTGCGTAATGAAAATTAACTTTTCCTCGGTCATTGATAGATCGGTTCAAATTAATTTCTATAATTTCGAATTCGAACGAATCCGTTTCGAGAGGAGATCCGACTCCCGACGCTTATTAATTCTGATCATTGGCATGCCTCTTTCCTCAGACGAACATTTCGTCAGAGGCGGCTGACGTGAGATTTGGCAACAATGCTTTTTCTTTATTTGAATCTATGAATAAAAATCGATAGTCGGTGCTTCACCATTGAAGCGATTGTTCCCAGTTAGCAAAAACCGTCTTCAATCCGTCTTAAAGACGTCTTATAAGACAAGTAAAGTTGTCTTAAATCCGTCTTTAATCCGTCTTAAAGACGTCTCTAGTTCCGCCCAAACACGTCTTTGAAGACGTCTTACGAATCCGTCTTTAAGACGTTTTTAAGACAACTTTGAAAACGTCTTACGAATCCGTCTTAAAGACATATGAAAGGCGTCGGTCACAATGCTCTATAGGTTACGTCTCGAGGAAGCCTAGCTTTCCAAGCTTGCTTGCAAATAGTCAACATTTTCAAAATTTGTGAAAATTACGTAATTTTCACAATTTGAGCAAATCTTGGTAATTTTCAAACTTAATGAAAATTTTCGTAATTTTCAAAATTTATGAGAATATTGGTAAAATTTTCAAATTTTCGAACTGTGGACATTTTCGTAATTTTCGAAATTTGTAAAAAAAAGTTGTGATTTTTGCAAATTATCAATATTTAAGGACTTTAAAACGTTGGAGTCAATCTTCTAGCTATCTTGGCTGAAGACGGATTTAAGACGGATTAAAGACGCCTTGTAAGACTGGATTGAAAGACGTCTTAAAACCCACTTTGGAAGACGGTATTCAAGTCGTCTTGGAAAACGTCTTTGAAGACGTCTTTGAAGACAGATTTAAGACGGATTAAAGACGCCTTGTAAGACTGGATCGAAAGACGTCTTAAAACCCACTTTGGAAGACGGATTTAAGACGGAATACAAGGTGTCTTCTAAAATCGACTTAAAGACGCATTTAAGACGGATTTAAGACAAGCTTAAAAGACGTCTTTGGATCCGCGACCATAAGACGGATTTAAGACGTCTTTAAGACGGAATGAAAAGACGTCTTACAAAAGCCCATTTTAAGCCAGATCGGCAAGCCTGATATTGTTATCTGGGTTTACGTAGAATCAAATGGAGACTGTAAGATTGTTGCCGAATTGAACGAGCCGCCACTGACCTATATAACTGATCATGATCAGTAACTCTGATTTACCGAAAAATGCCTCATTTTTACTTTCCTAGGGGCTTTCCTGGGGGTAAATGATTGCATTTACTTCATCGACAAACCGATCGTTAAGACTGCCTATGAGTGTCACTGAGCATCAACAGCATATTGGTCTAGAATTGTGAAACTTGGCTGTTATGGTGTGGTAACCATCGTTAAATGCGGATTATAGCCCTTAAATAACGAGCACTTTAACAATGATTACCATAGCAACAGCCAAGTCGTACAATAGAGGTGTTGCTCACTTTTGCTGTGAGCAATTTAAGGACCGATTCAGATGCAAAAACCTGCACAAATAAAGATGGTAGTACTAAAAACTCACGCTAATTCACTCCGAAACTCATTAAATGCATTGGAATGCGAAAGCGTGACAGCGGCGAGTGGCACCAATAATAATGGGAGATTCGCCACTTCCTCCATGCTAAAAAGGAAGATTCACAGAGTAATTAGACACCAGAGTAGTGATCCACACCCGATTAATGGTACTGAGACACCTGGTGACACCGGTGTCGAAGGAAAGTCGTCTCTTACAGGTCACTTGTTCCCGAGGAGAAATTGTGGCACTTTATGAGAGAATTTTGGTCTTTAAACCGGAATGTTGACCATTTTGACCTTACGCTCTGGCATTTTTGAATAGAATAATCTAGCGTTTTTCAACCGAATAATCTGGTGAAAACTTCCAGAGTACCTGGCCTTGAAAGCTGAAATTCCGGTTAAAAATACCACAACTTTACTAAAAAATACCAGAATTTCTTCTCGGAAACTTTTAATTCGAATTGTGGCCATTTTGAGGAGTCATTTTTTCAATGTGGCTACCAGTGGCGGCTCGTGCAATGTGGCAACAATGGATTTCCTCCATTTAAAACTGTGTAAAATATTCGATTATTTGGTGAAGCGCTGCGCCTCACCTAGTATCGATATTTTTACGTAGGTTTAAATGGCAAAAGAGCACTGTTGCCAGATTGCACGAGCCGCCTCTGGTGGCTACATCTTAATATTGGAACCTGGAGTATGCATGAATAGAAACGAACAAAAACAGCGTAAATCACGCTTGTCCTCAAAAGCTTTTAAGCCTTCTTCCTTACGGCATATCAGTACGACAAAGTCATAGCTAGGAATTTGTCTCCCTCTCTCTTTGCCCATGTCAACGCAAGTGTTAGAAAAGGACGGAAGTAGGGACTGAAGTCACGTGACGGTCCATCTCTCTATCCTTTTCTGACACATGCGTTCAAATGGGCAAAGAGAGAGAGAAACAAATTCCTGGTTACGGCTATATGTATATGCAGTGCGACCAGTACATACTCCATAACGATAGATTCTACTCAGCCGATCTATAGTTTATAGATCATTTCTGGATTCCTTAAGACTCATCATATCAGTACTCGCGCAGGCGCAGAACGGTCTCGCGAAAGATCGCGGCTGCGCGAATCAGGACGCGGCGCAGGCGAACTGCGCAGCTAGCGCGCGGCTCACTCAAGGCGAGTAATTAAACTCGAGCCGAGGATTTTGTCGTAAATAAATTAAGCCCCATATTTCCTCCCTCCCTCCTAAACCCCTCTCGTCCGCTTTGATAAAGCCGAGAGATTATGCATGAAAATTTCTTTTGATCCACGGCCACCACGGCCATGCACATGAGGTACCAAGACGGCGAGAGAGCTCCTCTGCACGGCCACGGACGACGGCCATACGCGCTTATTTCAATCACGGTGCACACACATCGCAACATTAGTGTGCATCTTTTCTCACGCGAGAGAGGTGCACACTACTCCCCCCTCTCACTCTCTCTCTCTCCGTTACCTCTCACCCCACAGTGCCAGTCCCGGGTCCCAGGGTAGCCGGCCATTTACTACGCCCTACTGAGTCGGTTGGTGGTAGCCCCGACCGGAGAAACTGAGTGAGAGAGAGAGAGATACAGAGAGGAGAGAGAGAGAGAGAGAGAGAGAGAGAGAGAGAGACGCCCGCTCCGCGCTGCTTATACGACGAAGATGAACCACAGGTCCGAGGACCATAGCCATAGCAAGGAATATGTCTTTCTCTCTCTCAGCCCATTTGACTGCAGGTTCCTTAGAAAAGGACAGCAACAGAGTCTGAAGTCACGTGACAGCCCATATCTCCATCCTTTTCTAACACATATGCGTTCAAATGGGCGAAGAGAGAGATAGACAGCTACGGCTATGCGGCGAGGACCAAGGACCGGGGACTGTGTGAGGAGCACATTGGCCTTCCACACAAATCACTCAAGCCCTATTTCATAGAAGCAACTGCCTTAATAGATTATGGTGGCTGTGATTTTTCACTGTTCTCGACTAACTACCGCCAACCTTGATTTATTCAACGGAGCTTCGAGTTCCTTACCCATTATACATTTTATACTCCGTTAAATGCTCCGTGACCTCCACCCTTCAACCTATACAACTCTCACTCTCTTTCTCATATCGACTACTTTACACCGCTGCGCTGCTGAGACAAAATCGATCAATTCGGGAAAATCGAGAATCACTGTCCCAAAGTATCTGACTATAATTTTTGTCAAACATCAATTAAAAATAGTAGATGATGAGTATTTCAGGTATAGTTGGGGCTTCCGTTTATTGGGGTCAATCAAGGTCCGTCTAAACAGGTCAGTCTCCGATAGCTATATAAACTTTTGCATCGTTCCTCTTCCGGCAATGGGACTTGACCAAATTGGGAAATCGACCCTTATTAGAATAACATGATTTCATGATTTGGTCTTAAAGACTATACTCCACAATCGGACTGATTTGTTGAAATGAACTTTCGAGTCGATGCTTATTTTTATGAACTTTATTGGTTCAAGTCCGATTAAATAATTTAACACCGCACCTAAATGTCCATTAGGTATAACTTGTCCCTCAATGAAATTTCACAAGTTTCATAAGTTATATTCAATGAATTCAATTCAAAAACCCTTACAGAGTGCCGTTAAATGCCTTTCCAACTTTCATTCGCGTTTTAATTGACGAAAACATCAAAAATAACTGTATTGTCCCACGTGCAGTGGCGCACCGAAGGGGGGGGGGGGGGGTAAATCCCCCCCAAACTCAGAGTAACTTCCCGGGCTGGTCTATAACTAAACGCCGCGCCGCACTCTGAATTTTGTGATGCTACAAAAATTATCAAGAAGCTTTGACTTTTTAGCCCCCCCCCCTAAATCCTGGGTGCACCACTGCCCACGACGCCCACGTGCAAATGTCCTGTCGCTTACCCGTGACAGTGGCAGATCCAGCCCTCGCGAACGGGAAGGGCGAACTTGGAATTTTTGCCACCTCGTGACCCCCTTTTCTTTCTCCGCTCTTATTTTCCCCTCTCCTCCTCCCTCTTTTCCCATTTTTTGGGAATTTTTTCTTTTTTTATAAAGAAAATAAAAATACTCGATGAGCTGAAAATAAATTAAAATGGCCAAATGGACAGCTCATGACCGCAACATAAATCAGGAGGAGTACCATTTTGTCCAGCGGTGTAGCGTGCAATTTGGCAACGTTATACTTTCTCCATTTAAATCTATTAAAAATATCGAATAATTGGGTGTTTGGTGAACACCCAATTATTTTCAACACTACGGTAAGGAGCGATGCGGCGCCGAACTGCCATCGATGACTTGAATTGCCCCAGCCAGAGGCAATATGTAATAGAGACCACGCACTAGCCGTGCGAACAGTGGTTGACTTATTTTTCGGAAGTCAACTTCAACAGGAAAAAATTAACACAGAGAGCATGAAGGTGCACAATCCAACATGGACCATACGTTAACTGATGCAATTTCGGTGCTTCGGTTTCACTAGGCAAAAATCTCAACGACTTTTCTCACCAGTCAACGTATGGTCCATGTTTGCGGTGTTCTATTGAGACCCAGAAAAAATAGTGCCACCGCGCGCAAACTTGGGCAAGATAGATAGTGCTTCCTCTCCATAATATTGTCTCTAATTTTGTCCCAACATTTTCCGATCCCAGCGCGGCATTGGCGAATCCAGGAATCTATCCTTCTTTCTCTTTTCCCATTAAAACGCGTGTGTTGGACTAGGACAGATATGGGGCAGTCCCGCGATTTACATCCCCTCCTCAACATTTTTCTAACATATGTACTAGCGGAGACAAAGATACCTAGAGTCCCTTGATGGAAATATTGTATAGGGAGTACCGACACGACGCTTTATGCATTTTGACAGGAGTCGATTTAGTCGACTGCATGAACGAATTCGAAGGTTAAGTTAGACCGTGGACCAGTGGTGGACTGGCGGATTTGCCGGCATTCCGGTCCGTTCCCATACGTTCCTCTACGAATCGACTCCTTTCGTGTGGAGCCTTCGATGTCGTCGACTCCTGCTCGACTCCGTGAGAGCCTAAAACCAACGACCAATCACAACTCGTTGAGCTCGTGTCGGTACTCCCTATACAATATTTCCATCAATAAGGGACTCTAAAGATACCTAGCCAGGGTATGCAATAAGCAATACACAGCATCCCATTCAACGCGTGTATTAGGTGTGTTGCGTGTTGCATACTCTGGCCAGGTATCTTTGCCCCCACTAGTACATGCGTTCTAATGGGAAAAGAGAGAGAAGGGCGATTTCCTGAATCTTCTAGCTAGTGCAGCGCGGTGAAGAATAGAAACTGCACGGTGGACGAGCGAGACCCGCTCGAAATCTGACAACTTCCATCGGAATGGCGAGCATAATTCGTTTTGATTGATTGTAATGACACAAAGCGCGGATGATAGGCGGCCGCGGCCGAAACAGGTGTGGAATAGGCCAAAGGTGAAGCGGCCACAGCCACAGCACAGCACAGCCCCGCGCTCGCTCGCTCGGTGCGGCTGCAAATGATAGGGCCGGATAACGCGAAGCACGTATACGAGTAATTCCTCGTCCAATGACAGTGCAGTGCAGACGATCCGACTCCTCCATGGCACACAGCACTCACCGCGCGCGGCAAGGCAAGGCAAGGGCGCAGGATGGGTTCGACAGCACCGCGTTTACCTCGCACCGTACCGCGCCGTGCTTTCGTCAGTCAGTATGGACTATGGATGGGCAAATGATTGTGAGTATTAGTATTGGCCAGTATTGGAGTCTTGTAAAACCAAGAGTATTCAGTATAAATTCATCCCATATATTCATGCATACACCCATCTGCACGTCCCATTCCCAACGTCTGTCCGTGCACCGTGCCGCTGCATCGCAGAGTCCCGTCCCTCCGCGCACGGTGAAACAATACGTGCAGCTTTCTCCGGACAAAACATACAGGTATCTTAGGACACTATACACAATGCAAACAGATTTTTCCGGGGGTGGGACAACATTAGGACACTTCCCGACAAAACATGAAGGTTTCTTCGGGATGAAATTAAGTTTATTTAAATAAACAGGTTGAAGCATACTAACGTAGCGTTCTATAGAAGTCATCCCTTCATTGTCAGAAAAGATTATGAACAGCAGCTTCTTCAATACATGTACTAGCGGGGACAAAGATAACTGGCCAGAGTATACAACACGCAACACACCTAATACACGTGTTGAATGGGATGCTGTGTATTGCTTATTGCATACCCTAGCTAGGTATCTTTGTCTCCGCTAGTACATAGATATACTAGATCACAGAATAATGTAATGTTTTCTGCACGGAAGCAGTAAATGGTTAAATTCTAGAGCGCTACTATAGGATCTAAAAAGTTATCGACGAAATTCCATAAACTTTTGAAACTACAGGCTATTTTAACAAAGGAATGAAATGCGTTTTTCTCACAAGTATAATTTTGCTTATCCGCCAATTTACGGCCGAAGAACTTCTCAATTGAAAGAAAAAAAATATGGTAAAACGCAAAACGAAATAATAAACACTGTTACCCTTTCCCCTCGTATGTCGGATATATTCGACCAGGAAAAGTTGAGTTCCACTCACAGGTCGGATATATCCGACAAAAAAAGATACCTTCTAAAGACTCGATTGCCGGATATATTCGGCGCGCTTGACGCGCTGACAAAGATGAGCTCTAGCGGATTTTATGGGAACTAGGACGAACATCACGCACTTCACCAGCGCGCTCTGTACACCGTGATATCGCTTTTTACAGATCATATGGTTGTATTCATATCGTGTTGTTGAAGCTCCACGAGCTGGTGGGGCGGTCGGGTACAAATGCTCACGAGTGGAAAGGGTTAATAGGCATGAAGTATTTTGACTTTTGGTGATTAAACGGAATACATCGAGTCCAGTGGCGCACCGAGAACTTTCGTTAGGTGGGGGATCACCGCAAATTTTCCATTTTCTGAGGCCTTGGGGGGGGGGGGGGGTTGAAAGCAATTTTGGCCGAAGATGACCTTTTTTAGGGCATAATCTTGATGCTTAGCGGGGGTTTTGACCCTAAAACCACCCCCTTCGGTGCGCCACTGCATCGAGTCGAGAGGGGAATCCGTTCAGAAGGTCCTTCTTTTCCCTTTCCCCTTTCATTCATTTTCTACGATGTTATTATTATTATTATTATTATTATTATTATTATTATTATTATTTGAATTTACAATTAGAAAAAAAATAAAATTGTAAGATTAGTTCTTTTCTAATTAGATCAGTTTTTTGTTTGTTTCTTTTTTAAGTTTTTTCGTTGTTTTGGCAAAGAATCATAAAATGACAATATGCGCGCGTGTTCGTGTTCTCATAAGTCAGTTGCGAGGTGGTCCGGTGGAGACAGCCTGAAATCACGTTGAGCGGCTAAATTAGCAAAATTTCCTTGGGTGGGGGGCGCACCCCCCACTCCCACCAGTAGGATTTCCAAACTTGCCCCCCTCCTCCTAGAAATTTTTCTAGCTACGCCCATGGGGAGGTTGCAGATCTAGAATTTCTGTCGGGGAAGGTTGTAGGTCTTCTTCCCCCTTTCTCATTCCCTTTCCTTATTCCTGTTTAACCCATTTTGACTTTCAAGTCTTGTTCTTGAAAATTTTAGGTCTCGTTACTTATGCCAGCAGCTTTTACTTGAGCCACGGTCGGCGAAATTCATCTAGCCGAAAAGAAACCACAGTTTATCGCGCTATCTCGGAAGTTTAAAGGGATGGATTTGATTCACTGAACAGAAACCCTACATGCTTCAACTGGGCCATAAAATTAAAGCTGGTGAACTAAGCACTCATTGTCTGAATTGCAAATTCAAAGCGGAGGACTTTTCAAGTTGGAGTCAAGTCGAGTAGATCTCCAGTAAAGTCTCTAAATTTCACCCTAAGAATAAATAAAATCTCAAGAATCATTTCACTGTGTGACGGGTTTGGTCACCACTGAAACGGTACACAGCACCCTATAATACGGTACAGCACGGTACCATAGCATTGCGTCACGGAGAAAGATGGGAAATGGGCGAGAGAGTGTGTGTGTGAGAGAGAGAGAGAAAGAGACAGAGCGCGCGTGGATATGATTATGATCTCTGAACCTCATCGCAGGGCTTCGCGTTGAGCGATCGTCCATTGCGCGCGGATCGGTCGGCAGTCGGCACACACCCAAGACAGACCGCCGCCGCTGATGGTTGATGGAGAGAAACCATTGATGATAGCTTCCTCTCCGCAATCAACCAATCCTCTACTCCGACCGATCCCCGATGCAGCATCGGCACCAACATTGTCAAAGAAACAGCAACAGCAAAAAAAAAAAAGAAAAAGAAAATAACAACAGCAACAACGAAAATAACAACAATTGATAACTGTTGATCCGCCTCCTTATTTCGCCCCGTGATCCCGCCCGCCCCATCACCCGCATTCGGGTCTTATGAATTTTTTCTCATGACTTAGGACTCGTGCAACGAAAACACATGCGCATTTGCTCACCTAAGCGCTTCGATACGTTCATCACAAACGTCCAGTATCGAGCAATGAGCTATAACTTTAGAGTGGCAGCGAGCTGATCCACCTTGTGCCACACAGGGTAGAAGGAATCCCGGGAAAAAGCGGAATTTGGACGGCAGATTCCAAGGTTTGAGGTTAAATTTTGTAGGTCGTCCGGAATTTGGCGGGAATTTGGACGGCAGATTCCAAGGCTTGAGGTTACTTTTTGCAGGTCGTTTCCGGCGATGCCCGAGTTTGTTTACGAAACGACCGGAAACAACCTACAAAATTTAACCTCAAAATCGATTTTTACGGCAAGATGGCGGCCCTAGGTAACAACAATGAACCAGTGGAACGTTCCTTGATGTGCCACTCTAAAGTTATAGCTCATTGGTATCGAGTATACCAATGGGAGCAGGGCGTAGGGGCCCGATCAAGTTGGAACACGCGAAATCAAACTTGAGTTCAACCGATGCCTCGAATCTGCACCGCCAACCAATCACAAGCTAGCAAAGAACGTGAGGTTATGCTAGTTCAAGTCAAGTCCGACTCTCCGCCAACTTGACCTTGATAGAGGGCCCGGCCACCCCACTCCCGGGATTCGGTTAGAAACTAAGAGGCTCGGGGTGTGCTCCGAGCTGCAAACGATACAAACACAAACAAACAAAAACGATACAATTTACAAATTGACAAGATTTTTCGGATAATTGACAGGTAGAATAGGAGAAAACAAGAGAGCATAAGAAAGCAAATAACATTACGATTTTGAAAACATACTATAAATAACGGTACCTATACACTTAGAATGGGACCGATGTCACCCTCGGAAAATCCCCCGATAATTATGCCCCTCCCCCCCTATTAGCTACCCTACCTTCAAATGACCCACACATTCCGTACTCAATTTGTATTTAATCTCTCCGCTAATGCCGAAAAAACTTGACTGACAATGAGTCTTACGCCAGGGACTTGCGCAGCCCAAAATAGTTGCTGACCCAGCTTGGCCCAATAAAAGTACGGTACAAACGGGCTTTAGGTCGTACCTAAAAATGCCGATTCTAACCTCACATTTCTTTAACGGCACATCGGAAGCAGTGGCGGCTCGTGGGCTTTGGTATTGGGGAGGCTGTGGGGGGGGGGGGTCTGGGGAACCCCCTCCCAGCAAGGGGGGGGGGGGGTCGGGGGGCCACCCGAAAACCGATAACACGTAGACAAAAAGAAACAGGCGCGGCTGGTCCAACGACTGGCATGACATGACGGTTATCCGGCTGCTGGCTCGGTAATAACGCTGCGGGAGTCGTGGAGGATAGCAGCCTCCGATACCTTCGTTAGTGCGTGTACAGTGCACAGTCCTTGCTTGGTTGTGTGTGTGTGGGTGCCGAACACCACTCGACTCGACCGACTCGGAGTCTCGGAGTCTCGGAGTCTCGGAGGCACAGACTCTGGCACTTCCGACTGCTGTCGTTTCGCGACTCCGAAATCTCGTTCCCCGCCCGCTTATAACTTCCTTCTCTTTGCGCTCTCTCCTATAGATTGACTCAAGTTTTAGAGTCACGGACATTGTGATTGCCTAATTTTAATATGTTATCTCTCGTTACTGTCTTGTCGACGTTATTTTTTCTTCCCTCTGAATGTCTGGGGAGGCACAGCCTCCCTTGCCTCCTTAGGCGAGCCGCCACTGATCGGAAGGTTGGGTGCGCTCCCAACTTTACGTTACTTGTGGCGGGTCTAGAGCCTCTCCAACCCACCCTAAGTGCTATTTTGAGGTTAGTTTTGTGGTTTCGCCATTTTTAAACGGTCCGATGCAGTCCATTGGCTGGTGGCCGATGCTTGTTGAAGTACTTAGGGCGGACTTGGGGCCGAGGACCGTGTGTACCGTACATTTATTGGGCCCTGAAATTTCGTTGATGCCTTGATCTCTATCAAGAAAAAGTCCGTGTTGTAGAATAAAAACAGGTGTAATGGGGCAGTTGCAAGGGTCTGAATTGTTGCGTTTTTCACATGGAAAATGAAAGTCCTTGGTGAGCTGAGAACAAAAATGCCTTTGGTTTCTAGTTAAGTCCCATTGTTCCGGAGATGAGATTTTGGCCCAAAACACATTTTTTGAAATGGTAATTCCGCGTAGTGACGTCACTACGCCCACGATTTTCTACAACTTTGGACGTGAGTATCTTCAAAACCGGGGCACTTACGAAAAAACCAAAGGCACCATTGTTCTCAGCTCAACAAGTACTATCATTTTCTCTATAAAAAACACAACATTTCAGATCCTTGCAACTGCCCCATTCAATAATAATCCAGTAAGTAAGTTCACGGAACAATACGCGAAAACGCACGAACCATTTCGCGACGAAAATATACCTAAACAGTCTATAACTTTCAAATAAACAAACAGACAAAGAAACTCCAATGAACCGAATTGAAATTGAGATTCACTGCTCGAGCTAATTATCTCAAAATTTTATGAACATAATCGATTTCTAAGGTTTGATAGGGTGAAACTGACAGAGACGAATAAGTATATAGGTATAAACAACGCCTGATTGAATAGAGCCGTTTTATCAATCGAAGAGTTAAAACAAAAAATGAGCACTGAATCGCAATGGTGAAACTATTTGGCGGAATTAAAATATGAGGGAAACGAACGCAAATTGCAACTTTAAGAAACGAATAGAAAATCGGCGCGGCGGGAAAAAGAAAGTATCTCATGTTTATTATAAAACTAATCTACAACGAAACACACGAAGCAAACGCTTCGAACACTCGCACAGTTTATTTGAAAACTAAATAGGTACCTACTGATTCACAAGGAATATTCAAAGACATGCAACTCATAATGACTTTAATACATAACAAACGATTTGAATTATACAGGGTAATTCAAAAGTAACTCCCAGTCGCCCCCCCCTCAACTTTTTTTCTAATGGAGCTGTTGCAAACTTTTGCTACAGGCTTTTCAATAGTTGATAATAGGGTAATACCGTGTAAAAATAACGATTAGCGCACTAAAAAATCACGAAATCCACTCCTAAACTCACAAAATGCTTTTAAACGCGAGACCTTAATGGCGGCCGATGCCGCGGTTTTCTTATGGCAATTGTATGCTTCTTCTGCTTCTTGTGTGGTGTTGCGAGAACACCTCGTGTAGATGGCGCTGATTGAAGATAGGGAACCCCAATGAAAACCGCGGCCCCAGCCGCCATTACGGTCTCGCGTTTAAAAGCATTTTGTGAGTTTAGGAGTGGATTTCGTGATTATTTAGTGCGCTAATCGTTATTTTTACAGGGTATTACCCTATTATCAACTATTAAAAAGCCTGTAGCAAAAGTTTGCAACAGCTCCATTGAGATAAAAGGATAAGGTTTGGACCAATCTTATTTATACCGGAAGTGCTATCTGAAGATTCTGAGGGGGCTATTTTCGATGACCGCCCACCCTGGGGGTGGGTGTCAACTTCATTTTCTCTTGTGGCACTCCCTATCTTGTGATACATCATTTGAAAGAACATTAAATTCTATGACATTTGGCACAAACCGCAGCTCGATATCGATTTTCGTTTTCGATATGTCGAAGGTCAAAGTTGATACGGACCAGTTTTCAAAAAATCTTAATGTCACTTTGAAAACTCGGAATTTAAAAAAACTAGGAATTTAAATGGGGCTATTGCACACTTTTGCTATAAGCGATTTAATAGTCGATTATGGCATAAAAACCTCAAAAAATAACGATGGCGGCACTAAAAACTTCCAAAATCCACTCCTAAACTCAATAAACGCAGTCATTTGCGGGAGCGTAATGGTGGCCGAAGGCACTAACAATGGGAGATTCCCATCTAACAATTCTGAAACTCCATCAAGAAGTGACCAATAGGAGACTACTTTCATTTGACACCGGTGTCACTTGGTGTTGCGGTACCATTCATCGGATGTGGATCATCACTCTGATGACTAATTACTCTGTGAATCATCCTTGTCAGCATAGAATGAGTGACGAAATTAAGATAGGAATCTCCAATAGTTAGTGCCTTCGGCCACCATTACGCTCGCGCAAATAACTGCGTTTATTGAGTTTAGGAGTGGATTTTGGAAGTTTTTAGTGCCGCCATCGTTATTTTTTGAGGTTTTTACGCCATAATCGACTGTTGAATCGCTTAAAGCAAAAGTGTGCAATAGCCCCATTACTCAAGAAAGCAAGTCCTTTTCAGAAAAAAATACGGCTTTGGCACAAATTTAGTCAAAGTTAAGATTTAGCGCTCCGAAAATGTTTATCGTTTTTGCCCCCCAGGGGGGGCTATCAGAAAAATCCCGTGAGACGACCCCTATCGAGTGACACATCGATCGACAGCGCTTACCAAACCGAGCATTTTGGCGCAAACCGGAGGTCGATATCGTTCTTCACATTCGAGATATCGAAGGTCGATATACAATATCTGATATCTCGAATATGAAGAACGATATCGACCTCCGGTTTGCGCCAAAATGCTCAGTTACTTTTGAATTACCCTGTAGTTGAGACTGCATTAGCACGACTTTCGCGACGCGATCCGAAACGCTCTGAAATTCACTGGACGAACATTGTCTCACAATCAGTGCGTAGTTGACTGAGTGACTGATCGAGATGGACGCATTGCAATGATTTTGATTGGTGATACCTGGGGATCGATCGCATGGCGACCAAATGTATGATACGAACGATATCAAACTTTGACCTTCGATTAATCGAGAACGAAAAACGATATCGAGCCGCGGTTTCCGCCAAAATGTTTGGCTTGTAACGATCTTTCTAACGATATATCACAAAGCAGGGGTCTGGGGCGTTATCATTTAAAATTTTCAAATTTTGAGGAACGTGACCTTTACCCCCGCCACCCTGTAGGGTCTGAAAATCGCCGACCCCAAGAGAAGGTGTATCCTTTGAAATAATGGTACCCATGTTTCAGCGTTTTTTGAAATTTGAAGTCGTTTCTTTTTGACAGCCTCTTAAAATTTTCAAATTTTCAAAAAAATTTAGGGGCCCAAAAACCCCCTTAAAATATTTTTTTTTGGAAAATGCGTGGATTTCTTTGAAAAGACCTTGCTCTTTGGAGCAATTTGGACCCAAAGTTTTTTCAATTTGGACCACTCAAAGGGGAGTTACAGATTTTTGAAGATGGGTCCATATCGAACTTTGACTTTCGATATATCGAAAATGAAAAACGATATGGACTTCCGGTTGCACCAAAAGTCTTAGAATTTTATTTTCTTTCCAAATATCAAATAAAAATTGGGGGTCCCCATTTGAAGTATGGGATTTAGGGTCGTGGGGCCCCCCTGGTGGTCCCTCAGGAGGGGCCACAAAATCGGCGACCCCCTAAAAAGATGTCCCCCTCAAAAATATTTTATACGTGTTTCAGCGATTTTTGAAATTCGCGGCCGTTTTCGAAAAAAACCCAAGTGGAAACTATTTTAATCAACACCCTGTATACTCGATAACTCGACCCCCTTCCTTGCTGAAGGGTTTGAACTTGGCTTGCTGTTAAAAAAAAAATAGTTAGCCACAACGTCCTCCGGTGTCTCAAAGCCGAGGCTCGTCAGCAAAGAGACAAAAAGATTCGCATTATAAAATTCGACAAATACGACTCATACGTACGGGGCAGCTCCACTTCCTAGAGATTGTAATTTTCATCCTACAAAAAATGATAAATTAATTTTGAATCTGACTATGACGCGTTGGGTGTTTACCTAATACATAATTTTCATTTTGCAACCGCCATTAATCATTCGATTACTTCCATTAACATTCTTCTGAGATTTTTTGATTAATTAAGAATAAAGGAAAATATGTTTACGTTTATTCGCTCCAGCATTTCCCTTGCAAAAATAATAACGAGAAAGATGATCTGGAAACGTTGGGTTCGATTTACGCCCGTACATCAGCTAATACACTATCGTAACCCGCGTAAACTTTCGTCTTATTGGCACTAACTTTTTTTGGGAGCTCTATGGTTAGATGAAGAACCCATTTGTTCGAGCCGATCCGGGGCTCCACAAAATTTCAAAAAGGCTCCTTTATTCTAATGGGTAAAACAATTTTGCTACTCCCCAATCTTAAAAAAATTCAATAGTTTTTGTTTTTCGTTTTTTTGGGGGAGAACTTTTCGCGCCGACTATTTAGCTTATTTGAACCGAAAAGTTGGCTTTAAACTGTTTCTACTGTCCGATACATGAAAATTTGGTAATCGGGGGTCTTATTAACCCTGAAAAATTTAAATTTTTCACTCAGTTTTTTCAAAATTTTAAAATCCAAACCGACTGAAAAAAGTTTTTAGACTAATGTATATTTCTTTACCTCATTGACAACAGAGGATTTCACTTTAGATTACTTTAGGTCCAGTTTCAGGGTAAAATAGAGCCCTTATTTTTGCCTTTTTTTGCTTCTGGGTTCCTGTAATTATCCTTCCTTTCTTTATTTTTTTGTATTTTCCGTCTTTTCTTTTCACTCCTCTTTTTCCTCCAGCTTTTTCATAAATAATGGGGGGAAAATGATCTTTGACCCCCTTTCAAATTTGAGGCACATCACCCCCCTAAGTCCCACTATCGTAACAACGTACACTTTCGTCTTCAATAGGCAGTACTGTGTGCTGAGCTGATTGTTGGAATGAAGAAATCATTTGTTCGCAGCCGATGCGACGGACCACAAGAGAGTAAAAAACTCCTTCATTCTAATGGGTAGACAATTGTTGCTACTCGGATCTACAATCCACGTTCGTCGTTCGTCGCGAGATGTTCTGCTCGCGCCGCACTATGAGGTATTTGACCGAAAAAGTTGGCATAAACTGTTTCTACTGTCCAAATAACTTGAAATTTGGTATTCGGGGGTACTTTTTAACGCTGAATTCAAATTTCACATCAGTTTTTCAAAATTTTAAAATCCAAGATGGCCGCCGACAATTTTTTTGGCTAATCGGTCGGCAGCCATCTTGGATTTTCGAATTTTGAAAAACTGATGCAAAATATGAATTCAGCGTTAAAAAGTACCCTTGGATACTGAGTTTCAAGTCATTTGGACGGTGTTGCCAAATTTCACTCTTGTAGCGATGTAGCCCTTACAACACGTAAAAACGAGAATTTCGTGCAAAAACGCAAAATTCGAACTAATTTTCCCGGAAAAGCCGCATTTTTCCGCAACTTCTGACTTCAAGGCCTATTAGTACGCACTAAGGACTACCGTTTCTTATAAAAACCTGGAATGGGGCAGGAAAAATTAATTTCCCAAATCGGGATTTACGTTTTTAGCTAAAAACTTTGAAATAGCAAAAAAATATAAAATTTCAAATTAAAATTGGATAAAATAGGCATAAACTGATTGTAAATACCTTTAGGAAGACGATCCATGTACAAAAATTTTGTTCTGACTTCATTTGAAACACTTTTTTTTTACTTTGATTATAGTCTCGTGCTGAGGCTAAATTTAATGGTGGTAAAACTGATTTTTCCCCTGGTGGATTCTAGTTAAATTAATCTAGTTTAGACCCGCTAAATACAAGTTTCTAATGCAAAAATCTATGTAGATTCCGAATATCACAACAGTTTTTCCCAATAGCGACTTTTTTTTTTTTGAGTTTATGCCAGCTTTTTTGGTCAAATACCACATAGTGCGCCGCGCCATGCCATTACGAATTTCGCGTAACGGTCGCTAAAACTAAAAGGTGTTCTACAATTAATGGGACGAGCTGGCGAAACTGAGATTGTTACGGGATAGTTCAGGTTTAATGCTAGGAAATTTCAGATCAGATTTTTCAGGTCAAAATGAGACTTTTCCCACCTATAAAATACAAGCCTTAAAACTCTTCCCCTCTACGCCACGATTTTTCAAAGTTTAGGAAAAAATTTGGTTTTTATTTGAAATTCTGGTGAAATTTACAGATGAATATGCACTCAAATTGGCACTTGACGTGGTTTTTGGTGTAAAATTCATCAGTGTCCTTCAGGAATGCGAACCGTTCTGGCATTTGGAACCGGTTCCGGTTCCAAATCATCTGATAAGTTTAGAACCGATCCCGGTTCCGGTTCCAGCATAGATCCGAAACCGGTTCCGGTTCTAGAACAGGTTCCAGAACCGGGTTCCGATTTCCGGTTCTTTCTTTTCTTTATTTTTCCTTACGGAACTGCTTTCAAGCAGGAAAAAACTTTAGGGATTTTGCAGTGAATAAGATTTATTGTTTTCTATCATTCCGAATGAAAATAACATGAGAAAAGTGTTGATTCTTGCAATTTGAAGATAAAGTTCAGGCGAGAAAAGACTTACTTCAAAATGTATCCCAAGCATGTTTCCAAAATTCTTTTTGAAAAAGTAAAGTTCATGAAAAATGAAAATCATGCAAAACTTCAATATCGGATCACAATGAACATAAGAACTCAGAGTGAAACGAGTTCCAGGAACCTCTGTAGAGCTGGTTCCATTTGCGGTTCTCAGACTTTAAATTCGGGTTCTGGTTCTGACGTAACCGAAGATCCAGGTTCCGGTTCTGACGTAACCGAAGATCCAGGTTCCGGTTCTGGTTCAGGTTCCGTCAAAAAGAAGGGTTCTCCCGGTTCGGTTCCCTGGTGTCCTTGAAATGAACGGTCAAATATCTCTGAGTGTACTTTTTTGAAAATCTTGCCCTTGCCCCTATGACGGCCAAAATTTCATGTTTTCAATCAAAATCAATTTTCAAAATTATAGAATTAACAGAGGAAACATAAAATTTGGGAGTCAAGAGTATCTAAAAAGTACATTCAGGGCTATTTTATGGTGTTTTTGTTTGTTTGTTTTTTGTTTTTTTTTGTTTTTGTTTGTTAGAAGCATTAATGTATGAACACCAAAAATTATTAATAGTGTCATCGCAAGGATTTTCATGGATAAAAATCACAATTTTAAAAACTGCAATTTTTCCTGAGCTTTGAAAAATTGTAGCTCAGAGGGGAAGCATTCTAAAGCCCATTGTTTACTGGAGAACGAAAGTCTTGGTTCTTATCTTCCATCGTCTGTCTCTCTCACTACACCTGATCTCCATAAGCGCTGAGATATCTCACTCTCCTCTTGGAATTTTTGAACTAAGATAATAACAGACATCATTTGAGTTGAAGTTGGTATAAGACAGCTTGAATCCATTTCCAGAGGAAAAATGAATGAAAAGTGTCTCAGATTTGAGTTGGAGGAAGCGAGAGCAGAGTCATAGGCAAGTAGGTGTGTGCAAGTGAGAGAGACAGAAGATGAATATTATGAAACAATCAAACCAGGGAGATTTTTTGCTGTCTCCTACAAGTAAAATAACCAATAGTTTCGTAGCTAGATCTTTTCCACATAAGTATGTTATTTTAAAATTGACCAACAGTAGGTAATAGATACCTAAGTACATACAGTTTAGAAACCATCTTTTTTCTAGGTGAAAGACAAATAAGTGAGGAAAAGCCAGCAAAGTTCATGCAGACAGGAGGTTTTCTGGTGCATGAGTTGAGACATCAAATTTTACTGGTTCCTCATACTAAACTGATCACTTGGTTGCCTGAACAATGGTGCATTGCACTTTTTCCAAACCAGCTTGTTTCAAGAGTGATCAAGAGTAACCTAGAGTGGCTTACCCCCAGTAAGCCTCCATTTGAATCTTTCAATCGACAAATAGCAAACTGACTGTAAAATAGATCTTGTTATAACAAGCTTTAGAAAAGATTGGATTTGACACTTCGATGGTTTTCATAAAAACATCAGCTTATAGCCTCAGACAGGGCAACCTGATAGGTTAAGGAGAAGTAAGAAGCTAATGTTTTCATTCAAATCTGACGTTCTTTTCATCCGCGGCCGTACAAGCAACACCTACGAAATCTTACGACACTATGATTTATCTTCGCTCTTTTCCACAGGCGATAAACTGGAATTTGTCCTTCTCAGTTTATGTCTATTTGAACACATGTCTTAGAAAAGGACAGAAGAGGGGGCAAAATTCATGTGATTGCCCCTTATCTATCCTTTTCTAACACACGCGTTGAAATGAGCATTGGGCATAGAGAGAGAAGGACCAATTCCTGAATCTGCCGGTGCTCTAAAAGGACAAGGAGAAAAACTGAATAAGAAAATGAAAAACATATTAAAAGAGAGACATAAATTTATTGTTATTTCAAAAATATGTTAGAGTAAATCAAACACAGTTTAAAAGAAAAATAAATGAAGACTTACAGTCCAGAAAAATTGGAAGAAATTGAGAAGGAGAGATTACTTAAAATTATGACTTTCACAAACAGATAATCTTTATTTTACTATTGGCACAAGCAGTCAATTTAATATCGGGACTAAAAGAGGCACACGCCGTTTGGAATTCTTATCTGATAAGCTACTGTCCATGGGTCACAGCTAAACTCATTTGTTCCGAAATTAAATTGACTGCAGGTACAGTTAAGAATAATAAGGGGAGAGGAAAAAAAAAAAAAATAATAATAATAAACCGTACTTTGAAATCTTTCAAGAAGATTGCAATGAATCTTTTTTGTGCTACTTGACCGAGACAAATTAAGGCAACACGATAAAAGAAAGCTCATGGCATCAACAAATGACATTGATGCAGGAAGTGAAACAAAAAAATCAAAAAAATTATGACTGTAAAGTTTTTGAGATCTAAGAAAAAGAATTAGATTGAAAAAGTAGAGAGAAGATTGCTTTTTCAAGCATATACGCTCTTTCCATGTCCAATTGAATGTACCTACGTAAAATTAAAACTTGGAATAGACCCTATAGAATTACATAAATTTCATCTTTCTAGAAATTTCTGCAGATAAGAGAGGAAGAGGTACATAAAATAACATGGAGTAACTAATTACACATTCTGGTTACAAAACCACCAATTTCATCATTGCATGAAACGAGATAACAACCCGAAAACATTCCTCAACCGGTAGATTTCAACCCAACCAATTTAAGGGATGGAAATCAATTTCCGTCACAGATAAACTTTCTTTAAAAGTACATATCTTGAGCAGCATGGAAAGTGATACAATATGCAATGGTAGGCAACAACGTTAGTTATCCTTCAAAATGCATTGAGTCAATTGGAAGTATTGATGACCAGAATACATAAATGGAAATGATAATAACTAAAAAAAAAAAAATAATAAAAAACAACAAAAGAGGTTACAAAGAAACCCTGAAAAGTTTTAATTAGTGAATGACAAATTTTACTAATGCAAATTATTTCAAATTAGGAACAGCTAGATTACATAATAAATGGATATCAAAATTGATAGTGAAGGTATTTCAGAGGAGTAAATTTTAATACCTATTTAGTTCCTGAGTCCCTTGAATGTAGACATTAAAATAATTTAAGTAACTTTTTACGAATGACCTATTTGCTATTTCATTATTCTTTTAGAATTTATCCTTTCATCTTTACAGGATATTATGGCGAATTAAAAAATAAATAAATAGAAAATAAATAAACAGAACTTTGGTAACTGTTAAAAAAATTATTAAATGTATCGAAATATTTTAATAAAACAAAAAGAAAATGATGAACAAACAAATAAATAAACAATAGAATAAATGAAATAAAATAAAAAAGATATTTTCTAAAGATTAAACAATCAATAAACTTGGAGAGAAAAACAAGATGTGTAAAAATATAAAATAAATTATGTCCAACAGTATGCTGAATAAAGACATAAATTACTGATAATTTTTTCAGTAAACGAAATAAGAGTCCAATAAAAACCATTAAACGGTATAAAAAAATTTCTCAATCTCTGAAAATAGATGAATTCACGGAACTCATATCAAGTTCAAAACCAGGCACTCATATTTAAAGGTAAAATATAAAAAGATTTTCAAATGGAAGAAATAATCAAGGAGTTTTAAAAAATAAAAGATAAAGCTTTCTTCCAATTTTTTTTCAATCTTCTCACTGAGACCCCAATTGATCCTCCAATGCTTAAGCATTTTCCATGAAGGCTTGAAGCCCGAGGAAAGATGAAAGAAAAAACCAAATTTTTTAAAAATTTTTGAGGAAGACCCAGTTATTACAGCAAAACCATAAATTTACAAGAAAAAGAGAGAAGAATCAAATGGGTTCCAGTCCAGAGTAATCTGATACAAACAAACTAGTACCTAGACTTGACAGAAAGTATGAAATTAATAATATCAAGACTAATATACGAAAGTAAAAAAGAGAAATGAAAATTAAGTAAAATCTAGGAGAGAACGAACACAAACATTTGTTAGTAAAGGAAAAATCAAAGACAAAGCTACGGAAAAGAGGAAAAGGGGTTGAAAAACCAAATGAATGATGATACTACATCGTTCGTATTCGACAACAGGGAGAAGAAATAGAATGCAACTAAATTCCTTGTCGATATTTTTTACTCTTTAAGTGAATTAGAACCCCGCAATTTTTGAAAGGATGTCATGTTTTTCCAACACTGCACTATGGTCTGAGATGGAAAAAAAGTTGCTATAAATCAGAGGAAAAAAACATCAAAAATCATTGATTTCGACCTTATAAGCTTAATTTAAAACTTTCCAGAAACACTTCTACGTTTAAATTACATGTTCAAGGTGTTTTCTGTGATTGACATTGGTCTTAAAAGTTTATAAATGATAAATTGATGAGACATTTACTCTCGGATTTTTGACCACTTTTTGACAATCTCATACCATAGTGCGAAGTAAACCATCAACTGAGACAAAATTTGGGATAACCATACAACTTTTAACATGACATTTTGGAGAATTCTAGACATTTTTACTCATAAAATTATAAGTCATTATTACAAAATTCGCAAAATTTCACAACATTTTTAAATTTCAAATAAAGAATGTAGGAAACATATTTAAACAGTTTTTAACGTAAAATTTTGAAGATGTTGTTAACTTGGATGAATTCTTAGCAACAAAAATTTGATTCACAGGAATTTTTGGGTCCCCCAGAATTCCTCTTGAACCTCATGGTAAAAGTTTTTTAAGGCAACGAATGAATTTCACAATCAAAACAAAGGTTGGTCATAATTCGTTGGAAACTGTAATTTCTACACTAAAAAAAAGATGACATGTTTTCAATCTTTGGGGGGCTTTAGCTTGGAGCAGGTCCATTTTTGAATGTCCGTTTAGAGGAAAATATGTAACTTTCACTGCCCTATAGGGCGTGAGAAAGTAAAAGGTTGCATGTTGATCTCTCAAATAAGCTATGGAAATATTGATTTGGAGTTTAGTTACACCCTGTACCTTGAAAAGGAAGAATCTAATGAAGACTGGAAAAGTATTTCATGCAATATTTTCTCGATTTTTCGAGACACATAGACAAAAGTTAAAAGTTAATCCATAAGAATAAGATTAACCCGCATGCAATAAAAGAACAAGATACATTCTAACACATCTCAATGTGTAAATTGAGAAAAATTAGACGATGTCTTAAAAGTATACTCACCGAAACAAATTAAAGCTGAGTAAGCAAATAAATAAGGCATAGGTGTCACTACAAAAATACTTCAAAAAATAACAGTCACACTCTGTAGAAAAAAAAGAAATCTATAAAAGGAGAAAAATCTAACTTAAAAATTAAAGTCACTCCCTTTACCACTGAAAATGTGTATTCTTCCACGGAATCAATGGGTAAAAGAGAGCTGTAGTCTTGAGGGTAAGGGGAAGTTTGAGGAGGGTATATTTATCATTTCAGAAATCATGATTCCTGAATAATAGTTAAGGCAAATCATCAATTTTATCATCAAGCCAAAAAGTATTTGAGAGACCAAAAATGTTTTCATTAATCTGATTCCATTTGCTCTTCATTATTTGAGCAGTAAAGAGGCGATTATACGATTAAAAATCACTAAAATTAAACTATTGAAGAATAATGAAAGTACAAAATTACATTCGAAAATAAAACACAAAAATCGATGAAAAAATTAAATAATTGATTTAATTAGGTCAGTTCTGCAAGTCGGCGATTTAATTAATTCCAGCAAAAACTGAAAGGTAAGTGATCTGAGCCTTTGGCATTAATGGATGTTGCTTAGATCAACGGACATTGTAGATTTATAACAAGTTGAAAATCACCTAAAAGAGCGCACATTAGCGCCCAAAGAGAGTGCTTGTTTTTGACGCAACAGTGAATCTTCAGCATGTAGTGCCAATATCTGCCACCAGAGCGCAACATATCAATAAATGTCAAATTACAGGCTAACAATAATTCAAATTTAAGAAAACGGAGAGTCATCAAGTCAATTTATTCAAAAATAACGCTGAAAGTACCGAAAAATGGAATATTGTATTTGCCGATTTGCGGTTAGAACCGATTTGCGATGTTCTGCTTCATGGTATTTTCAGCCTTATTTTTGAAGTTATTGACAAGTTGAAACAATTCTTGAGCCATCAAATAACCTGATCACTTTTATTTCCTAAATTGAAAAAAAAAAAAAAAACTTATTGAAACCGACCCATTATACCATTACGCAATTCAAACAAAACAAGAATGCAAAACTAAGGCCAAAGAAGATTTATGACTTGTGATTAATAACATCACAGCTGTCTTTCAAAACTATTCAGAGGACGAAAATTGATTGAACCGTTGTCGCGTTAAAATCTTTCGAATCATTGTCCAGCATCAAGGGAGCCGCTCATCTGAAAGTGTTGAGAGACAGAAAATCCTAACAGAGATATAGGTAAACTTTTTTTTAAAAATACCGAATGAAAATAGAACAAAGTTTTGATTGTAAGTTTCGAAAATAAGGCGTTTGCAAAAATTGAACAAACATGCAAAAAGGCATGGTCTCAGTTTCGGATTTTCCCTTAAAACAGAGATACAAATCCACACTGAGGTCAGATAATTTATAATGATAATAAATTCGTTGCAACAGTCTGAATGTAATTCACAGCATCTTCTAAAGGAACAAGCAAGAAATTTTCTGTTTTATCAATATCAATAACATTGATGATATGTGAGGGTATAATTGGACTGCTTCATACAGAGATAAAGATTTGCCATTTAAGGCAGAAATTATCCAAATTTTACATTGAGTTAAATGGGGAATTAAGATAATTTTTGCCATAAATGGCAACACTGCAGAGATAAATCAATGGCTGTTAATTTCTTGAGTCATTAGCTCCTATATACATAAATCTGCCCAATGAGACACACAGAATTAAATTTGGTTTGATTGACTCTGATGTTTGGCTAAAAATCTCTCCTGAAATTTGCTTTATTAAAAGAAAAAATAGAGCAGATTTTTCAATTTTTTTTTCTTTTTTAACGATTCTTCACAACAATAGAAAAAAACTATGAGGAAAATCACACTCTTTTCTTATAAAAACGAGATTTTAGAGGAAGTTATGATAAATTGTAACAGATCTACTTATTCCATTTTAATCCTGCGTGCCTGAATATTACCTGCAACATTTCAGAGACTGTCTTAAATTTAGGGAATAACTTATACCTACATTTAATTAAATATTTCATTATTTATTTGTATAATTATTTAAGGAATTTACATTCACTAACTTGAAATGTCTCATTTAAAATAATTATTTAATTTTTATTAATTGAATTATCTATTTCCCTCATTATTTATTTAATAATAATACATTTGTTTAGTTGTATATAATTTGTTTGATTATTATTGACTTATTTATACCTTACATTGAATAAGATAATAATAAATTTATCCGTTTAGTTAGATAAAAGTTAGATTTTTATTTAATTTACTCCTTCGGGAAAATTCGATTACTTATTATTAGTGTTTTTTTTTTTTCTTTTTTTCTTGGCTTTTTCTTTAAACTTTATTTTTTAATCTATTTTTAAAAAAAAATATCTATTCAAGTTAAAATTTTTTCAAACATACAAAAACACTAAAGTCTTACTAAAGTACCCTGAATTAAAAAATACGTAAAGAAAACATTATGAGTTTATGACGAAGAAAATTCATTTTCAACAAAGGCCAATGAAAGAGAAACATGATTCTAAATGAGTTTTTTCTAATCCAATTTAAAGAATGAGTGGAAAAAGGATATTTTTAAATTAATCAAGAATAGGGTTATAGGTAAGAAACGGTTAAGGATGAGTTTTACAAGGTAATTATTATCTTTGTAAATTTGTAATGATACTGTGACTTGTACATTGGCTGATGTATTTCAGCTCCGAGCATACCATAAAAGAATTATTATTAATATTATTATTATTATTATTATTATGATGATAAAGAAAAAAATAAAATAAAACAGGAACTTGCTGAATACTTTTCATAACTTTTTTTCTTAACTTAGAAAACTGACGGTTAAATTCATCAATAATTAAGTGCATGGGTGTACTAAAAGCAAGATAGCATTTTCGTTGTACAGCATTTGACTAAAATATAATTGCCGGGTGGCTACACCGAGGATACCAAGTATTGAAAACTATAAAAAACTTACAAAGTAAAAAGGAATTTTGTCCCTTAAGTTAACCCATTAAGTCTTTCTTGAAAAGACTAGGGGGAAGGGGTGCCTGGACACTGGGCCAGGATTAGGGAGTCGACAGAGTTGCCAACAATTGACTTCAGACTTAGGGAAAAAAAAACTGATTCATTTAGATTGGGGGAGGTCCATACAGGTACCGCATTTGAGGAGCAATTGAACGCTGGAAGTTGTTGAGCGAATCGCAGCAATGGGGTTCCAGTAAACAAGCTACGCACACCACCAGCATAACAGCCAAGTGAAAGGGCATCGAACACTTCAGGATTCGCCAGAACTGCGATGGTTTATCATCATCGCCGCCACCGTCAGTGGCCACTGGATTGCTTTCATTCATCAGTACTGGACTCTTCGATCTGCAAAAACAAATGATTCAACCGTTCTAAGAAAAGTAGCGTTTTTCCGGCAAAGTACAATGACCAAAAAAAAACAACAAAGAAATAAAAAACTGCTTCTTAATGAATTTTCAGCAGGATAATGAAAGGAAAATTAAAGGCAAGATCACTCATAGCAGGTCAGAAGTGAGACTATATCCTTCGAAAACACTCTGATCTGCGATCTTCTTGTCCACCGATGGAAACACTGCTGACTTCAAAATTTTATGGACTTTCGATATTCACTTATGAATTCATCAGAGGAAGAAAAAACAGGGATCAGAATATTTTCGTGCCTTGAATCATACTGCTGCACTGGACTGAGTGTTCTTTGTATCCATAAATCAAAATAAATTTGTCTTGAGATCCCCAAAACAGCAGCCCTGGGTACAGGAATATAAATGAGGGGGGGGCCTAGGTTGGCCCTCCAAAACTTGAAATTTTTTTGAGAATTCGGAGGCATTTCCCAAAGATTAGCACGAATTTTCAGGAAAGTTGTCTCCCCCCCAGCTTTTGGAACGTATCTTTACGTCCCCACCCGTGAAAATATTTGAAAAGTGACAGTTGCAAGGATCTGAAATTTGGTGTTTTCACAGAGAAAATGAAAGCATTTAATGACGTGAGAATAAAGATTCCTTTCATTTTTTCCAAAGTGTCACTATTTAGTTCCTTACATTCAAGCAAAGTTGTAAAAAATTGTGTGCAGTGACATCACGACGCGGAATTCCCGTTAAAAACAAAGTATTCAGTGCCAAAATTGCATCTCCAGTACTATGAAACCTTGTTAGAGACCAAATTCATCCTTTGTTTTCAGCTCACCCAGTACTTTTATTTGTTTACTTACTCGAGAATATCAAAATTAAGCCCTTGCAACTGACTCATTCCCATTAAGCCCCTACCCTGTTTTATCCGCGTAGATTGCGGTAAATAGCACTGGCGGATCCAGAATTTATCCTTCCCAGGACTGGCAGTTCGTCCTTTTTGGCAACAATGTTTTCCCTACATTTGACTCAATGTAAAAAAATCTAATGCTGGTGAAGCACTGATTCACTTTCGAATCGATTATTTTACACACAATCGAATGGAAGGATAACACCGATGCCAAATTGCACGAGCCGCCACTGTTTCCCAGCAGAATGCGCGTGTTGGAAAATGACAGTTTAGGGACAGTCACGTGGTTTTCTCCCCCTCTTCTATCCTTTTCTAAAACATGCGTTCTATTAAGAAAAGAGAGAGGAGGACAATTTCTTGGATCCGCTAGTGGTAAACAGCCCGGAAACAAATAAAAAAATACGTAGGTTAGTAGCTTGGATGGAAGGGAACGCACGCATTATCGGTCGGTAAAACGAGGAGAAACAAGAGAGGGCGGGTGGCTGTCATTAAACGACAGTTTAGCGCGGGAGAGGAGTCAATGACAACATTCGTATGCGCTCGGTGGTCCCTCCTTCCCCCTCCCAACCACTTGATAACATTACGTCTCGCCTTGAATTCCTTGAAAAGCGCGAAGCTTGGAGAAGGTGGCGCTGGCGCCCCCTACCACCCTCCGCCACCCTCTCTTTATGCTCAGCGATTACCAATGTTTTAAAGTCATTTTCGCATCACCCCTTCATTACTGTCATTACGACACCAGTCATTACTGCCGTTATTTGTACGACGGGGGTTAGTATTAACTACCCCCCCCCCCCCTCACATTACCATCCTCGCCCCTACCACCCCCACGGTTAGAGAAAAGAAATCCCTTCTCTCGTTGGAGAGAACTGCAGTTTTTACGAATAAACACAATCGCGAAACTCAGTGGTGAGAAAAAAAATTAGAAAAATCGGAGGATGACGTCGTACAATGGTCTGAGATCGTCAAAAAGTGGCCCAAAAATCAGAAAGTAAATTGATGACTCATCAATTTACTAACAAAAACTTTCAAGACTAATTTTAATCACAGAAAACACTTGGAACAAATAAGTTAAACCTACAAATGTGACTGGAAAGTTTTAAAATAAAGTCAAAAGGTTGGAAAAGACGATGCTCTGTTCATTTTTTCCCCCACTGATTTTTGGCCGCTATTTTTCAATCTCAGACTGTGTGACGCGACGGTGGCGTTGCGTCAGCGGCGATCAAGCTTTACTGGGTCATTCCACAGTACAAGTGACACCCGTGACACTATTGATCGACATCTTTTGGTTTGAAGAAAAATAATGTCATTCAATCAAAATTATTCTACTAAAGCTCATTTCTTTCTTAGCCTCAAAAATGCAACAAATTTTATTGGTACCTGAGAAATATTACTTTAAAGTGTTACGGGTGTCACATTTTCAGTGGAATGACCCTACTCTCAACTTCAAAGTTTAAAGCAGTTGAACGCTATTTTAACAATCTTAAATCATGGAGTAATATGTTTTTTTAATAAGCGTAGGTTTCGATTTGAAGTTTCGTTGATTTTCAACTTTAATTAGAGATGTAACTTTTCGCCACGGTCGCGTAGTGGTCGCCGCGGCCGCGCCGATCGCGATTCCTTCCCCACAGAGTAAAGACTGTCTTAGTGATAACGTCATCCGGTGAAAAAGTTCGCTAATCAGTGATCGTTCCATACTATCTCTCTCATTCTCACGGAGCCCCCAAGTGCTGCTAATTGCTATCTCACTCTCATCATTAAAATCCTACATAGGGACGTTCGTAGGGAAATTTGTCGGCAGAAATGAATTTCTCGAGTCATTTTCATGCGATTTTGATAATAATAGAGGAGACGAAACAAGACCCAGCATACGAATGTCGACACAAGAAAGAGGTGGATAAGGGTTGTGTTGTGGGAGAGTGAGAGAGATAAGTTTGGAACGATATCTCGTGGGCCTATTTGTTTATCATCAGTAGAGGTTTGAGGAGTTGTTTAGCCATCACCGCGCGCGGCTTGGGTTCGCGAGATTTTCAAAACCTCCCCACCCCCTCTTTTTTCATCTCATGTGCTCATTTGCTATAATGCGAAGTGGGGGGGGGGGGGGTTAACAATCACCGCGGGTTCGCAAGATTAAGAACTCATTCCTGATTTTTTTCCCCTTCATCTCATGCGCCTATAAGTTATCAGTGGTCTTTCAGTGGAATGGGGGGATTTTAAGGATCACCGCAGCGCGGGTTCGCGAAGTTTTCAAGACCTCCTTACTTCCACTTTTTTTTTCATCTCGATTACTTATTTGGACACAGAATGTGATTTGGATTTCAGTGGAATGGGGGGGGGGATTTCACCAATCTCCACGTGGTCGCGGGATTTTAAAACCTTCCGCGTTCCCACTTAATTTTCATCTTATACGCCGATTTGCTTTATACTCAAATAAGGGGATTTTAACAATCACTGCGAGTTCGCGAAATTTTTTGGGGGAATGGTGAAGATGGATTTTCATTTTTCACCTCTTGTAAAATTTCAATGTATCGAAAACTAAAAACGACATTACGCCGAAATGCCCAATTTTTTGTTCCCTTTCGAATGATCACCTGACACTCGACAGGGGTCGTGTCTCGGAAATTTTGAGATAGCCCTCTGAGGGGCAATTTATTAAAAAACTGTCGGGGGGGGGGGCTCTAAAACCATATTTTGATTACATTTTTAATAAACCGTATTTTTTCAGGACAGTACTTGCTTTTTAGAGTATTTTAGACTCCTCGTTTTTTTTAAAATTCTGATTTTTGAAAATGGGTCGAAATCTAACTTTGACCTATGATGAATCAAAAACGTGAAACGATATTGACTACTGGTTAGCACCAAAATTCTCGGAATTTTACGCCTTTTAAACGATAAATCACAAGATAGGGGTTTCTTTTTGGAAAATGTCAAGTTGGGGGGGAGGGGTAACCCCTCCTCATTAGGAGTGCCCCCGGATCTTTTGGATATGCCAAAAAGTAATTCTATTCAGTTATGAACGTCCCTCGACTATCCGATTTTTTTTAAACTTCAACAGTTCAAAAGTAAAATGGGGGGGGACCTTTGAAACACTCTCAAACAAGAAAAAATAAGCAAGAAATCTAATTAACACAGCTCGGCTTGTTTAAATGCAGTGTTAGAAAGAAATCTCTGGTGTTTGGACGAGATTTTTTGGGTTACTTTTTCATTTTTCAGAACATTCTTCCACAGGTATTCACAATCCGGCCTTTTTCAGCCATGTTTGATTTCTGATTGAAATGAAATTTCTCAAAGTTTCACAAAGTTTTCAACTATTAAATTTTCTATTCCATAATTTACGTCAAAACAATTTGACCTTGAGTCCAACCTCTAACTATTCGGCAGCCATAAAGAATTTCAAATTTTTTTAAAATTGATGGCATGATTGAATTTTGAGACTTAAAAGTTCACGATAACAAAATTCACGGAGTTTCTTTGATGACATGCTCCCACTGAGAATGCAAAAATCGCAATTTCTGACACAACTTAAAAAAAAAAAAATTACCTCGACATGCAGTGAAGATGAATTTGTAGCAAATTTGCTACAAAATGACACATCTTGAAGAGATCAAAATCGAAAGATGCATTTTTTGGGATACTCAAACTTTGTGAACAGTTTTGGGCCCACAAAATCCAAAAATAGCAAATTGCAAGTTTGTGGTTGAGATTTGTTAAATATGTGAACAGCCAAAAGATAGAGAATTTTTTCAAGAGTTTTTTGCGCAAACCCCATCTCACAAGAAGCAAAAATTGTGATGTATGGTGAGGTCAGGGATGCTGAGCGTTGTAAGTCTGTAAAAGTCATGTATAGTTGACCAGTATAAGTTTGTTTGTAATAAATATGAATGTCCTGTCCATGCTAAGTCTTTTTATTGATCTGTTTGGATCCTTTGTATAATTTTACAACAATCGTCTTTTAGGTATCAAACATAATAAAACCCAGCAAATTTATTTTAAGAAAATGACAACATTTACATGCTTGACAAAGATCAGGGGTCTCCAACCTTTTCCCTCGCTTATCCTTGCGACTAATCAGTCACATCATATTCTCCATACCTTTAAATATCATTTTTGATGCCCTCCCCTGAAAATGAGGTAAAATCTTTCCATTTTCACAATCAATATTCTACATAAAGTCAAGAAAATATCAAATAAATAAATAGCATAGTTTTTATCAAAGTTTTTCTTTTTAATTTTTTTCATGACAAAAGAAACTATTTTTTTTTCTCCACTTTCAATTTTTAATCTTTTTCCTTCAATTTGTCAATGCCTACACATACCCCATTGAGACTTTCTGCGTACTTTAAAAGAGTACGCTTACTGCAGGTTGAAGATCCCTGATACCAATGTATAAAATGAGGAGAGAACTGACCTTTTTGGTGTGATGAGAATCTGTTTGACAGGGATCACAGGGCAACTAGTTTCTGCACACAAGGCTGTTTTGACGATCAAGTTTCGGCAGTTTCGCTGCAACTCTCTCAGTTTACTTTCCATCTCTTGCACTCTCTAAAAAAGGTAAAAAAAGGTATAAGTAAGCATGAAAGAAAAATAAAAAAATTTTGGAATTTAGATGGTGGAATGAAAGTCCAAGTGCTCAAGCTGCTGACTAAAGCTTGTTATGCTTAAGTTTCAAAGCAAATGACTGGAATTTAGATAGATACATAGATAGAATCCAACTGTTGCCTCAGCTGCAGACTTAGTTCTTGTGCAGGTCTTTCACCGCGAGTGGCTCCTTCATACCAGTTCAAACCGTTTGGTCAAGCAAGGATATCAGTGGACTTTAGGTGCACTGATCATCATCCAATAGCATGTTAGTCTTTAGTAAGGCGTAGCATGGGTGTCAAAATTGGGGGGCTTTAGAAAAGTGATAACCTTTTTTTTTTTTGCTTGTTTGTATTCGGGTTCTTTTAATTCAAGCCACTGATGCCACTACTGTTTTTTTGACATAAGGAAAGTTGGGAGGGGGGACTTTTGGGGCTTGAAAAGAAAGTGGAGGGGCTTCAGCTCCCCGAAGCCCCATACACGCTACGCCTGTGGTAAGGAAAAACAAAGATGGGACAAAGAGATCCGTTGTAGGAATAATGCTCCGTAATGGGGAAAAACATTGAAAAAAAAATTATCAGTGGAACAGTCCAGCTGCCGAGACACTTTAAATTTGGAAAAAGTATTTTAGTAAAGTATTAATGGTAAATCAGATAAACCAGTTGACGTACATTTTCCTTGAATTAAGCTGGCAACAGCACTGACTACAGGCCAAATATTGAACTGTCACCAAGAGTAAACAGAGCGTCGGGATATGCAGTTAACCCATTGCTTTAAAGCGACGTGTCCGGACACGTCCTTATTTTGAATACGGATCTGCCTGTAACTCAGCAACAAAACAACCGCTCCGCAACGATGATCAAGAGCTTGCGGCTTTTTTGGATAGACAGGGTCACTTGCTTCACTCAACTTCCACAGTTTTGCCGCTAGGAGCAATATTCGCTTAGAATGAGCGCCGTTGCTACGCAACTCTTATATGAAATTACACAGTAAGTCTACGGGTTAATTTTCACCATAATCCTAATTTTGCCAAATTTGACCCTACATTTATTTTTTTGCTCTCCTGAACATTTTCCTCTATCCAAGGTTCGTTTCCACAAGAAGGCTGTCATGTAAATCCACTGGTACAGGTAAAATTTAGTTAAACTCTCTCGTTCTCAACGCTTCTTTTCTTGCCTACTGGAGGCCAAGCTTATATGAGAAAGTAATAAAACCTCATTTCATTTCTTACCTTATTGACATCGATGGCGAAGAGACTTCCCGGCGACAGCGAGTCCATTTCTTTGGCTAGTTTCTTTATTTCTCCGAGCCGCTTCTCCCTCTCACAGATGTCTTGCTCCGACCCGGAATCGGAGATGCCCGAATCAGAGAATGATCCTTCCCCGCTGCATGGATCCAGTAAAGATGTGGCTCCAGAAAGCGTTTCAGTCAGAGATTCCTGGAACAATTGTCGACACATCCAAACATTTAAAATTCATTCCTAGGATACAGCATTTTTTTCTCTTGAAAAGACAAAATTTCTTGGCTTCTGACAAACAACAGGGAATGAGATAGGAATCTGAGTTGTGTCAAGAGCACAATAGCAGCTCATGCAGTTAGACAACAGCAGATTCTCTCAATTTAAACCTATGTAAAATGATCAAAAACAGATTCTCGCATCTTCAAAGAGGTTCATTGAACTCCAATAAATCGATACTTTTGAATATATTTAAATGGCAAAATCATAGTTGCTAGATTGTACGAGCAGCCACTGCCAGAGCATCAAAACTAACTAAAGTTATAGGCACTCAACAAGGGCCTATGGGAGAGTCCGCAGATAAGTAGTATTGGTGGAAAAGTCCCAACAATTCTAAGTTTCAGCGGAGAGGTCATTCGCGGCTCGCGGTCATGAGAAGATGAGAAATGCTCCACGACATGCAGAGAAATGCTCCGCGACATGCAGTGAAGCGCTCTCTCGGTGGAAAGCCGTGTACTTCTCTAACCGACGAGTGGAAGTCGGATGGATTCGGACCGTGGACGGCGCGCAGTTGCCACAAAGTAATATTCTCTGCTTGCTATAAGTTGATGTTGTACTATAATTTTCGACCACTCACACAAACTGGGGGCTAACAATGAAGGACAAATCGTAATCGGATCAAATACATTATAACCTTATTAGTGGCTTATGGGTGATTGATGGAATCATTTAAAGCTCTTCATTCCAGTGAAAACGGACAAACGGAGCCGATAAGCCGCGGCAATTGGCTCCAGTCGTCTATTTTCAGCAGAATAAAGAGCTGTAAACAATTCGACCAGTCACCCATAAGCCACCTTTTCGGTTAGAATGTTTTCGATCCAGCTACAACAACGATTACCATTCGATCCTCCATACTCACCCCACATAGGAGTGTCAAAAATCTTTTAACCCACCATTACACCTGTGAAAAAAACTTACTAGAATACTCCCATGTGGTTGTTTTAACCCCTTTTCAATTTTCCACATTTCTTTTTAAAAGTTTTGATTGGAACCTTAAAGAACGGAGTTGAGGTGGCTCTTTAGAAGCATTTCATGCCACAATTGGGTTAAAAAGTAAGAGTAACTTTCTTCATGCTTGCTATTACTTTTCAAAATTCCACAAAGAGAAGACTTCAGATTGAAGACATCTCAACATGTAAAGAGACTCTCAAAAATTACTCTAATCTCACGTAAAAGCGTGGGATTTGGCTAACATCTGTGTATTTGTTAACAAACATATCTTAAAGGTTATTGAATCATGCATTACTTTTTGAGGTCGCTCCAAAAAAAAAAACAGACAACACATAATTTAATGGACACAAACTTCGAGTCCGAGCAGTTATTTTAAACTGCGTTCAACTGCTACAAACTTCAGCAACACTTAGCAGCTTTTGTAAGTATGTAATGGTCTATCAAGGATTCAGTGTGTTCTCATAAATCTGACTACTAGATTATTGAATTTGCTGATTGAAGCCTTGGAGAAGAGCTTACCGGAGGAGAGTTGTCATCACGTTTCTCAGATAAAACTTTAGCCACAATGCGAACGGACGTGGCAATATCTGGAGAAATGTCTCCATCTTGAAGAGCAGAATCTAATATTTGGATGGTTTTCTCATCGTCTACTAATGCTGACAAAAATTCATTCCTATGTGCCTGGAACTGTTTCCAAATGTTTGATGCCCGTTGAAGACTCTCAAGCTGTGTGGACACCCTGAAATTACAAAGTTTACGATGAGTCAATATATGAGCATTAAATTCAAGAAGAAAAATGGAGCTCTTAAGGGAAAATAGTGCCTTAAAATTATAAAAATTCCTACTGTCCCCCTGGTGGACGGTATAGATCAAGGTCTTTCATAGAAAGGCAGATGAAACAGTGGGTGTCCTCGTGCTCAAAGCACCTGATTTCAAAAGGTTAAGTACTATGTGAATATAAAGAGTTGTATTTGGGTTTTTACAATTCGACCACACACTCAGATTATTAGGTAATCAAGAAATTATAGATGATATGATGAATCAACTAACCTATTGAAATTGTGATCCCAGATTTGATACAGTTTTGCAACTTCAGCTTTGAGATCATCAACGGAGATACCACTTTCAGTTTTGAACTGATGCACTTTCATATTTACCAGAGTTAATTTTAGTTTGCGTTCTTTTAAGGACTCTAATCCTCTCTGTAAAACAAAGAAGACAAAGAATATTAGAGAAATAATAGACATTCAGATCTAAGCAGACTATTTTTCTAACGCTGAAATTAAGAAAGAAAGAAAAAAAAAAAACAAGTGATCATTTCCAACACATGCCATTTGATTTCCACAGTTATGAACTTAAACGGCGAACAAGATTCAGTTCATACATTTATTTCTCATGACCTAAATTTTAAGTATTTAAGCAGTTTCCTTATGGTATACGGAAAAAAAACTTCTTCTACAAATTCTTCAAATTCTGCTTCTTCTAAAACAAAATTATCACTCCAAAAATCTGAAAGAAGTTGCAGGCCGGATTTTAGGGAAACATTCTTTTGGCAATGACTTAGCATTTCAACAAAAAGACACTTCTGAAAGCAAAGAATGCACGCAAGTTTATAAAAATCCTAAAAATTAGTTTCAAAAGACAACATCCAAAAATCAGCCTTCTGTTGATCCAAACCTAATTGAAACAAGAGGTTTATATCTATTTAAAGTCAAATTAGATAGTATCGATTTAAATCAAATTACCGGCTAAAAGTAATTTATCTTCAAAAGAATGGTGAGTCAGATACAACATAATCATCTGAAGAATATCTCCGTAAAACACCTCATCAACTATATTTAAAACTAGGCTGAAAGTACCAAAAAACAGAATATCACATTTAAATGAAAGAATCGAGTTGCGATAATCCTTTTTCTCGTACTTTCAGCCTGATTTTCAAAGTTAAAGGCGAGATATTTTGCAGAGACATTCATCAGATGATTATCTAACATCTGGCATTCCCTTTTCTTAAAAATAAATTACTTTCAGCCAGTAATATGATACTAATTACAGTGACTGGATAAACCACAGTGTGGCCATTTCGGTCGTCTTTCTGATTGGTCGGATTCCTTAAATCGCAAATTTGAGCATTTAGAAGTAGTTTCACGGTTTCATAGGGTTCTCGTACGCAAGTTAGACACGACTGAAGGCCTTTTGTCAAATTTGAAACATATTGGTTCGCAAAATTGAGAGAAATCAACGATTCCCCGTAACTGACCCCCCGCGGTTGCGCACCCAACTTAACACGGGCGCCATAGGAAGGAAGTGTGTTCCTAAGTTACTCGCAAAAAATATCGCAACCCCCCGCCCTAAAAATGGTTTATACATGGCAGTAATGACTTTTTTCAGACAGGGGGTAGAGAAATCTTCATTCCGAAACCCAAGAACAACCATACTCCCCATGCTGCCAATGCTAAAGTGGGTGCACTCTTGAGGGGTGGAGGGCAAATGGCCGCACTGTGGTTTATCTAGTCACTGTAATACTAATCAAACAGCAGCGCTGTGGTGGTAGAAATCAGCACTAAACGATGAAGAATCACCATAAGCGGCTCCAACCAATTGGCTGTTAGCAACAACCATTGGAATCAATTAATCAAAACTACACAAGCCCATTGGCTCCAGAAGTTAAAAGCACTAGTAAAAAGGTAAACTCAGGTGAAGTATGGAGGCAGCTCTTTAAATAGATTGGGGGGGGGGGGGGTGGTTGGTGGTGGTAAGAAAGATGCACACGGTTGAAATACTGTAGAGGAACACCTGATGACCCCTTGTAACAAAAAGAGACATTAGTGTGTGTGTGTGTAAGCATACCTTTGTTTGACTGATGCATGTTTCAAGTTCGCAATGGTCAATTTTTTCTCCTCCCGCGGTGACGGAATGGTCAGCTAAGGTTACAATGTCATCTTTGAGTTGAGATAGTTCCGCTTTCAGCTTCGCTTCCGTTTGGATACCTTCCGCCCGATTCTTCAGAGAAACGTATTTTTCCAGCAAAGCTGTGGACATACAGACAAAATGACACCATGAAAAACATGCCATTAATGAAGACCAAACGGGTGAGAGAATATGAAAAGAAAATACAACTTAGATAAAGTTGAGACATCTAAAAATGCCAAATTTGGCAACAACACGTTTCATTCAATTGAATTTTGAATCTATCGGTATAGGCCCCTTCTTCCGGAATGATATCGGTTTCCTCCCATTTGAACTTATTTAAAAGTATCTAATCGATGAAATCGATTCTATTCAATAGGTTTATATGAAGCAACCATCGATGTATCGCATTTAACGAGTCACCATGGCACCGGATTCCAGCCGCACCGCGTCGCTCTGTAACCAAAGTCTTCGCAAAAATAAAATCGTTTTTAAAAGAATCTGGGGATTTGCCGATAAAAATCTGATAACTCGGACAGTAAAATCGGGAAAAAAGTCAAACCAATACTTCTTTTCAGTACTTAAGGTGTAATCATTTCCCTTAAAAAACAAAAAAAAAAAAAAAAAACAAAAACAAAAATAAAACAAAAACAACCAAGAAAACACAAACAAAAAGTACCATTAATGAATTACAGACGCAATACAATTGACGGTTTCAGTGATGACGTTATCCGGAGAAAAATTTCGTTAATCGTTCGCCAAACTTTCTGTCTCACTCTCACGTGACCCTTTTGTAAGTATAAGTAGGTACTGCTTTTTCACTCCCATCGCGAGACATTTTTGATTATTTTTTTTCCTTTTCGCAGAATGCATTTGAATGAAATTTGAATGAATTTGTCGAGTCTTTAAAATGCAGGATAGAGATGAAAGTCGTTGCACAAAGCCCCGCTCACGAAATTCGACACTAGCAAGAGATAGCTGAGGACAGTGTACTAGGATCACGTAAGAGTGACAGAGATAGTTTGGAATGCTACGCGAGTTTTGTCACAGCAACCGTTGAGTGTATTGTTGGCTATCTGTTGACTTCTGTAAAACACCGGTTGTAGAATTGTAAACAATTAAGAGCGGATGCACTTATTTAAGGGGGGGGGATGTTTTCAGAGGCGCGGCGGCGGCGCACATGGGAGTGAGTCAATGGAAAAGGGTGAACATACCGTCGCGACTTTAAATGCGTGTATCTTTGAAGTTAATACGCAATCGTAAAAGTTTAAAAAGGGTTTCATTGGTTCAATTGTAAAATTTTCTTCAAGAATCATCCTTTATAGTTAGTTTGTTTTTTTTTTACTGTAAAAACATTCAAATTTGCATTTCTAGTCGTCTATTCCATGTCCAATTCCTCCAATGGGGCTCTTGCAAACTTTTGCTACGGGGGATTGAATAATTACTTCTTGCATAAAAACCTGTAATAATGACGATGAGTACACTGAAAAATCACGAAATTCACTCTCAGAATCGGGCATAATGGCAGAAAGACGCAGGTATCATGGGAGATTCCTATCTAAAATGAGACATATCTCTGTGTTTCCGTAGAGAAAGTGACAGATTAGACAGGAATCTCCCATGATACCTGCGTTGAAGCGCCATCACGATCTTGCCGTTGAAGCAGTTTTGTGAGTTTATTACTGAATTTTAGACTCTTTCGGTGTGATTTTCGTGATTTTCGCTGGTCATTACATCAGAATGGACCATTTATTTACTTAAAGCAAAAGTTTGCAAGAGCCGCATTAATTCGCTCTACTGTGCGGCGTTTTAGAGCGTGATGAGACCTATTTATGCGTTTCCATTAATAATGACGAATATTTGTGGAAGTTGTTTCGTCTATGATTCTCCCACGTCTTTCTCGGAGTCCCATTTTAAAACTGACGGGACTTGAGGTCATGACTCAAGGTAGATTGATCTGGATTATTGCCAGACAATAGCACGAAAATGTGAGGCATGTCGATAGATTTGATAACAAAATTGGATTTGACTGTCTAAAGTTCCGCTCAATCGCACCTTTTAAAGGTCGTGGCTGCAGTAACAGACAATTAATTCCATCAATTATAGAGCGACTCAATCCTCCAAGGACACATATTGACCCTCATAGAAAAAAGGTTGGGTAGTGTTTCCCCAAAGTTTACGTCCTATTGCATGGGCAATAGTTGGGGGAAATATCTCTAAATTTGGGGAAAAGATCAAAAGTTGCGGGATAAATCGACAATGGGGCAGTTGCAAGGGTCTGAAATGGTAAGTTTTTTATGAAGAAAATGAAAGTACTTGATGAGCAGATCACAGAGATGCCTTTGGTTTCTAATTATGTCCCATTGTTCCGAAGATGAGACTTTGGCCCAAAATACATTGTTTTAAATGGGAATTCCGCGTAGTGACGTCACTACGCCCACGATTTCTTACAATTTTACGCGAGTGTATCTCCAAAACTGGGACACTTATGAAAAAACCAAAGGCACCATTGTTCTCAGCTCATCAAGTACTATAATTTTATCTATACAGAACACCAAATTTCAGACCCTTGCAACTGCCCCATTATGAAGCCTTCTCCAACTTTCAGTCTGAATTTCCCGAAAAAGCTAATTATATTTGCAGTGTCGGGTGAAGATTCAAAGTTCGGAACTTTTCGGGTAACACCGAATGCAAAAGTCAATAAAACCACTTCCAACCAATCAGGAGCATTGTTTTATTGTTGTCTCTCACCGTTGAGTTACTCTTTTCGCCCCCACCTCGCGGAACGGATACAGATTCCAAGGTTCGGGTACAGCATCGGTGTCACCCATCGTTGCCGAACAAACAGTTCGGGTGAGTTAATAAAATGCACAACCGTCGGTTGAAAATCATCACCCGACACTAAAAATAAAATTCGCTTCTAGTTGACAGTATTTCCTCCAATCAATTATTGACTGTGAAATATAGGACGTAAAATGTGGGGAAATTGCCCCAACTTTTTTTCCCCCCCCCCCCCCCGAGATCAATTCGGAACTAACTTTCATAAGAGGAATCAGCCAGGCGGCCTGGCATATTATGAGACTGCAAAAAAAAAAAAAAAAAAAAAAAAAAAAACATGATGGTGAATGGTGCGCAATGCATCAATCACCAGATGTTACTTGAAAACTACTTTGAGGATCCCATTGGATCATCTTAGGAGGTCTTCAAATGAGACCACCGTTATTTCCGCATTATTTAATGTACATAAACTACATACACTACATAATGCAACGCTCAAAGTTACTGAGGCAAAAGTTTGCCACAGACCCATTTGTTAAAAAAAAATTGCATTCCAATCTTACCATTAAAGGATTCACAGTTTTCTAAGTATTCGCGTAGCTGCAGAGTGCCTTCAAATTTTTTGGACGACAGCTGTTTGATTGACTGTAAATTTTCGTTGATGTCACTAAAACTGCGGTTGAGAGTTTCTAAAAATGAATTATCGCTACTTGTCCGACTCGTGTCGGCGGAGTCTAGTCTATTTTGTTGAGAACTACTGAAACTACAAAATGCCGAATCGCAGGATAAATTACGAGCGTTGTTTTTCGATTCCTGTTCCGTAGATCGACAGAAACTATCGTCGAGAGAATCGATAGAGATCAGACTACTATCGCTTCGGCTCAGATGTCTAGACTCAAAAAGATGTTTGCGACACGCGGGAGATATAAAACTTGGGTTCACGCCACTAATACGGTCACATTTTGTAAAATCACTTTTTAAACTTTCGTCCGAATTTGAAAACTTCGAGTCTCGACCGAAATCAGGTATTTTCGGAGATACGAAACTAGGGTTCACGCCACCGATACGGTAACATTTCGTAAAATCACTCTTTAAACTTACGTCCGAATTTGAAAACTTTGAGTCTTGACCGAGATCAGATATTTTGCACTCGGACACAACCCGATCGAGATTATAAGTACACTTGTCACAGTTAAAATTTGGCGAATATTTATACGAATTGACGGAGATATTTGCAGGGCTGCGATTAAATTCAGTCTCATTATTCAACAAATGGTCAGTGGTTACCATTTTCGTAGGCTCGTCAATTATAGGATCAAAACAACTTTTGACCGTGAAAACTGAAGATTTTGCAAAATCCCTATTATCAGTTTTAAATTTGAAAGGTTCGGTCACTGAGAGTTTTTTCATTGGCTGCAGCGACTTCCGAGGAGGTTTTTCAATTGTGATTTGGTTATTAATTTTCGGATTGACACTTCGGTCACTGGCCGTAAAAACTTCAGATTTAGCAAACTCATTATTTTTGGTTTGCATTCCAAAAGGCTCAGTCATCAAGGGTCGTTCAATTAGTGCTGACAATGTAGGAGGTTTCACAATTTTGATTTGGTCGCCAATTGTTGGATCAAAACTGCGGTCATTAACCGCAAAAACTGCAGATTTGGCAAGATCGCTGTTCTTAGCTTGCATTTCAAAAGGCTCAGTCACCGAGGCTCGATCGGCTAGCGTTGGCAATGTCCGAGGAGGTTTCAAAATTTTGATTTCGTCATCGATTATGGTATCGTAATTTCGGTCATTGGCCGTAAAAACCGAAGATTCGGTCAAGTCATTCTTGACAACACGAACAGATTTCTGATCACAGCTAAAAAATTTGCTGCTCTCATCACAAACAAAATCTCCATCATCTAATGTCACATTCCGGTTGAGAAAAATAGGCTTCGAGTAATTATTCAGACTATCACTGCTGAAATCGCCACTATCCGAACCACTCGCATCATCAAAGTCTGCTGAAACGATACGATTCGATGCTGATGACCAATCACTTTTCGGACAATGACCGCAAGAATCATCATTAATCTTCAATCCGCCAGTCAGACTAGAGATGTAGTAATCGGTCAAAGTCAACGAACCGTCTTTCCTAGAGGTGACAATCTCGTTATCACTAAAATCGAGGGAGTCCTCGGAGAGAAATAAATTTTCTTCGTACTCTGAGAATTGCGAGCCGATTTCATCTTCTTCCGAAAGTAGTTCACCACTACTATTCAAATTTTCTTCCATTATCGGATGCAGGTGTCGGTGTGGAGACGTCACGACCTCCATGTTGACACCAAACCTCTAAATCTATAGCGAGAGTGAGGGCGCTTCCTTAACCTCAAAAACTTCTTGTCTAGCGGACCGATGACGTCGCAGTTGCATCAATCAATCAATCAATCAATCATCAATGCCGGGAAAGGACGAATATGTAGATCTCGTCCGATATGAAACGGAATAAATTGTAAGCGATCGGGACAATGAGACAGACGCTGGCGCTAAGCTCGTGGAATAGGAACCAATACCAAAAGGCAGTCAGATAAGTGATCAATAAAAAGAAGAGATATAGAATAAAAAAGATACGTTCACCGGGTAGAACGTAAAAGAAAGTCAATATCAAAAACAAAGACTGCAATGATATCAAAATTACGACTAGGGAGACTTTAAAAATAATCATCCCCAAAATCGCATGGGTGCAGTTGATAAAATGAGTTTAGTTACGTAAGATGAGTTTATCGAGGTCAATTATTTCGTAAAAAAAGAAAGAAAACAACACATTGAAGATCAAAAGGCACTTCGGAGATTCGTCGAGAGAGATTTTTACAAGGGTTCGAACAAAAATAAAATTCGAAATTGAGAGATTCAGGAATGCAAGTTTCGTAATTTAAGTAATACGCGACTCCGTTTTAATCTTAGCTTGGAAGGGCATTTTTAAATGCTTCGTCAGGAATGTTTGAAAGTCACACAAGGATATTAGCTCTAATTAAAGTACTTGGAACGTAAATATGGAAGCAAAATATCACAGGCACGATTGGAAAGGGGTGTCAAATTTAAGGTCAATACATAAAAGAAGAGAGGGAGGGAGAGAGACTCAATAAAGAGTGGAATAGAGAGAGAGAATGATTATTTGACACTTGTTACCAGCGTTTAACAAAAACAAACAACCCGTTTCGAGAGAGACGAAAAATAATTAATCAGTCCGATGATAAACACTGCAATTGTCTTTTGATAAGGGAAATAATGGTTCTATTCGCTAAAATGACGAGTCATTTTATGACACAAATGGCTCGACGCTGAACTGTTTGAACTGTTGAGACATTGGCGAGCTTGTAATCACGATTAATCGGATAGATAAAAAAAAAATACGCTCACAAAACACTCATGAAAAATAAAATTTTCCTTTGGTAAGCGTAGATTAAGTTGCGAAACAGCACCTTTTAATGTTTGGTCGAATGTAGATTAATGAAATGTATTGAAGTTGAGAGGCTAGTAAAAATTACTAGGTCGGAAATCCGCAGCTAGGTTATTCTTAGTTGAGCCGATTCGAATTATTTTCTTTTTTCTCATATCCTGCGAAAGTTGAGCGAATACTTTATCCGAAACACAATCATTAAATACACGAAACATAGAAGCAAACACGACGGAAAGTGATCGAAATTATATAACTTCGTAAAGTAAGTGTAATCGCTCGAGCGTTGACTAAAATCAAAAGAGTTAGCTCAAAAGCACCAAAATGCCGGTAGTAGGACGTTAACACAGAAAAAAAAGAAGTTTAGTGATCCCACTAAAATTGACCAGCTCGAAGTACTTTTATTTTAGGTTAGAAAACGGATGAACTTTGACTAGAATTAACAGAGAAAACTCAAAGTCACCATAAAGCCGGTGGTAGTAATCATACACTTTGTAAAAAAGAAAAAAAATTAGTGATCACATTAAAATTGAGCCGCTCAGTAAACACTACGTCTATGTTACAAAACGAATGAGCTTTGACTAAAATAATGATATAATAAAAAAAAAAAACAAACCAAACTCAAAAGCACCAAAATGCCGGTAGGGTAGCAGTCGCACACTTAGTAAAAAAGAAAAAAGAAATAAGTTTAGTGTTCGCACTAAAATGGAGCAGCTCGAAGTACACTTTTTTTAGGTTAGAAAACGGGCATGGGTGTGTCGCGGGACTAAGGCTAGATAGAAACCACTCGATCCTGCACTAAAAAAACTGAACACAGATTTAGTATCAACAATTATTGAAGGCGCCGAAAAATTGATTCACCGACGATACATCGACGCAGTTTCACAAAAGAAGGCGCAGAAAAATCGATTCACGAACGATACATCGATGTAATTTCACGAAAGAAAGCGCAGGAAAAACCGATTCATCAACGAGACATCGATGTAATTTCACTAATGAAGGCGCAGAAAAGTCGATTCCACAGACGATAACATCGATGCAAAATTTCACAACACCAAGTCTATTAACTCGATGAACACCAAATAAATCGCGCACGAGATGTGTTTGGCGAGGATCACACTACTGACGCGGAGTTTACGAAATATTCCGTCCATCTTTTTCACGCTTTCGACGAACATCGCGCGGATCTGACCGAAGGTTGCGGCAATGAAATATATTGGCCACCGTGACGTCACTGCTTGCTTCGAGGGAGAGTAAATATATGTAAGCAAGTGAAAGAGAGAGAGAAAGAGACGGAGAGAGAGAGAGGAAGGGAGGAGGAAAAATAATAAAAACCAGCGAGATCCCGATAACACGTGAAACTGAGGCAAGAGAGAGGCAACGATGCCAAACGAGAGAATACGTCTGGATGAGATTGAGATTGTTAGAATTTCGGCCGTCTGCCTTTCGGAACGAGGATTCTATAATAACTGAGCGATTCGATGGCTAATTTTTTTGTGAGTCGCTAGTTAAAAACGGTATGGCGAGCGAGTTTATGCTTCTTTAATGCTTTCTACAACACGAGAAACTAACTACCGATCACGATGGAGCTAGCTCCTAGGATGGAGGCCGAAAAAAAAAAAAAAAAAAAAAAAAAAACTCGCCCATGTGCAATGAGCATTTGTGAGTGCGTTTGTGGATTTAGATCGCCTGACGCTTACTATGGAAAGGAGGGGGAGGGCTGGAGGAGGGCCGGGAGAGGGGGGGGGGGGCTTGAAATGAAATGAATAGCACTGCCACTGGCCGATGCCCGCATCTCATCAGCACTTGAATTGGGGCCCGAGACGGCCACCGGCGCACAAGGGGGAAAATGATCGATTTAACGGTCAAAAATCAGAAAGTAAAACTTGCCTAAACATATCATTTAAAGCTTGCAGAACTAAATTTAACAGAATTGGGTTGTTTGTAAAGAATGATTCTAAAGCTGGAAATAGTTAGAACAGGTTGTTGTACAAATAGAGTCAAAAATCAGTTCAGCTTTCAATGGAGCTGTTGCAAACTTTTGCTACAGGCTTAATTAATGGTTGACAATGGGGCAACACCCTGTAAAAATAACGATTAGCGCACTAAAAAATCACGAAATCCACTCCCAAACTCATATAATGCTTTCAAACGCGAGACTGTAATGGCGGCCGTTGCCGCCTAAATCTTACGGCAATTGTATGCTTCTTCTTCTTCTTCTTGTGTGGTGTTGTAGCGAGAACACCACTTGAGGATGGAGCTGTAATCGGCGACAACGGCCGCCATTACAATCTCGCATTTGAAAGCATTTTAGGAGTTTGGGAGTGGATTTCGTGAGAGTGCGCTAATCGTTAATTTTACAGGGGTTTATCCCATAATCAACGGTTAATAAGCCTGTAGCAAAATGTTGCAACAGCTCCATTTTTAATGGGACAGTTGCAAAAATCTGCAATGGTGCTATTGCACACTTTTGCTTTAAGCTCTTTAACATTCAAATCTGGTGTAAAAATCTCCAAAAATAACGATGGCAGCACAAGCCACTATTCCGCTCGCGCAAATAAAAGTGCTTATTGAGTTTAGAAGTGGATTTCGGAAGTTTTTAGTGCTGCCATCGTTTTTTCGGAGAGTTTTTACACTAGAATCGACTATTAAATCGCCTATAGCAAAAGTGTGCAACAGCCCCATTTGAAGTTGTTTAAACAGAAAATGAAAGTGCTTGCTGAGTTGATAAAGAGAAGAAGTTTGCCTTTGGTTTTTTTCCGAAGTGTCCTGGTATCAAAGATACATACGCGTAAAGTTGCCGAAAATGGTGCGTGTTGTCACGTTGAACGCGGTATTCCCATTTGAAACGATGTATTCTGAGCCGATATTGCATCTCCTGTGAAACCCAGTTAGAAACCAAGGCATCCTTGTTTTCAACTCATCAAATGTTTTCTTTTGTTCAGTAAAAAAACTCAAAAATTTAGACCCCTGTATGTCCAGTAGCGGATCCAGAAAATTTTTCTGGGGGGGGGGGGCACGCCTGTGAAATTTTCAAATTTGAAGCGTGGGTGGAAGCAATTTCGGGCTATTTTCTATAGAAAAAAGGCAGATTTTGAGGCTTCTGGGGGGCACGGGGGGCACGGGGGGCCACGGGGGCACGTGCCCCCCCCGTGGATCCACCACTGCCTATAACGTAATGCCCCATTAGTCCCATTAGTCACGGTGATTTTACTTATTGCTGATTTTTGGCCGCCAAATAGCTAAGTTCTACTTACAGTACGGCGCGGTGGCAGTCTGCATCTCTGTGTTGCCATTCTGTTAGAGCTGCCATTTCGTGTATAATTCATGGCATTTTTTAATTCACCCATGATTCCACCGATGGACCAAAGACCACACTATTCAGTTCAATGTATGAATGTAATGCACACAAATACCTAATCTGTAATATTTTTTGTTTCAAACTGACGGAATCATCGGTGACTGTCCAAATTCCATCAACTTTTAAAATCATCGGTAGGCGAGAAAATTACACATCGGAGTGTTTTTGTGGGTTGCAGCCACACTACTGAACTGCACGGTATAATCTTTTCGTCGTCCGGTGGAATCATCGGTGAATTAAAGACTTCCTCTAAATATCCGCCAAATGGCAGCCCTGTAAGACATTAGATATTATAGGTACTACGATGATACCAGAGATTCAGAAAAGATTACAGATGCGAATTTTTCATGTATTGCAGCCGTAAAGTAAACTGAGCAGTGCTAGGTTATGATCGACCAGTTGAACCATCATCGGTGAATTAAAAGACACCAATGATACCCACAAAGCAGCAGCTCTGCTGCGTTTTGCGTGAATCAGATAAAATGTCCAAGTTCCATCGACGAACAAAAAGATTACACAAAAATGAATTTTCACGAAAAAGTCATACTGCTTATCTGAGGTGGTTCATCTATTTGTCCACCGAAGGCGCGCATGACTGTTTCTTTCCATAAAATTCAGGCAAAACGACAACTCTGCAGAAACTGAGTCGTTCGTGAAACGAGTCGTTCATTTGATCAATTCGGTGCAATGTGCAAGCATTAGTACAAAGAGAGCTGATAAGAATAAATCGGGGTTTTCTGTTCATTCGGCAGTAGGAAGCTCGAGAAATGCGATACATCAATGGTTCCTCCATTTAAATCTGTGGAAAAGAATCGATCTCAAGAGGGTTCAAGTAAGCCCTCGATAGATCGATTCTTTTTCATAGGTTCAAACGGGAGAAAACCGACACATCCATTGTTTACGAGCCACCGATAATTCATTGGGGGTTCCATCTAGTTATTTTCACATTAGTTACCATAGACCGTTCAAGCAAATCAAGGTATCGATAGATTGGTGTATCTATGATTCTGCACTTCGACAAAAAAACAATAGATCAATTATTGAAAACAGGTTCTATGCAATTTCCGATCCGCAATTCGTCCATTTAAACCCTTGTAAAATATCGATTTGTGGAATGCGCTATGTGCAAAGTGCACCTCCAATAGTTCGACCATTATCATCGGTTAAAAAGGAAAAGACGCAGCGTTGTCAGATTGAACGCGACGTCACTGCCCTACCCTCACTTTTGTATCAACATAAGTATCCAAAGAACAAGAATGCATTATTGCAGAAAGGTCAAGTTACTACGTTAGTTCTTCCGTTATGATACCGTCATTTCCAATTAAATAGAAATGCTCTTCAGGGGGGGGGGGGACATTGAACCGGGGTCAGTTTGGAAACGAAGCCTAGCAACAGAGTTAGAGGGAGAGGGAGAGAAAGAAAGATATAGATAGGATGGAAGGAGAAAGAGAGAGATAAACGTAGAAAGGGAGATCCAAGTTCAAAGGTCACACTCGTTAACACACAGATAAAGTGTTGCCCGAATGAAAGCGCTATTGAAAAAATAAAAGCAAACTGTGAGATGGGGAAATAGGGAAGGGGACAAGAGGAGGGGAGAGGGTGAGAGAGGGGGCAAAGAAGAGGGGGGGGGCTCATCTTTAATCATGCACAGTGCCGCTGAGTCACTCTCGATTTGAATAGTAACGCGACAGCCATGCCATCGAGTAGAGGAAGTGTCAAGGGAGCCCACAACTCAAAATTCAAAAGGATCGTCGTAGAGAGTTTCGGAGATACCGCCGTATACATATGTAGAATATTCCTTTGAAATAAAATGGTGTCTGATGATGAAATTCATGGGCAAAAGGTTGCCGATTGGGGCGAAATTCATGAGTAAATACGGCCTTCCCGCATTTCTATGACAGACACTAACTGATAGTGATAGACAATGGCGGCTCCTGCGATTAGACAACAAACTATGACATTTTTCCATTTAAACTTGAGGGTAAAAAAAAAAAAAAAATCGATGTTTGTTGACTTTGTGAGGAAGAAAGACACAGTAAGGATGATTTTAGGAACTGCCAGTGGGCACGGGATCTCGAGCAACAGTGGCCAGCTATGGAGCCCGCCTATTTTTTCCCCGTCAAATATGTGACACATTGGACCTACATGAAACATCGCATCGAACAAGCCTATAGTTGGGGGAGTTTTACGACTTCAGCAAGCGAGCTTATTTTCCCACAGACTAGACTCCTTCTTTTGCTTTTAATTCTTAACATGAGGAGGCTGACAGCTTCCTAAAAAAGCGATTGTTTCATATTCGGTGGCCGGACAGCTCGTCCGATCGTTTTTGTCCAAAGGCGCAGTTAGTCCAAACAATTTTTGGTCCATAAGCAGGTGAGTTAGTCTTCAAGTCAAAATCGTCCAGAAAAACTATATATACGTGTGATTTTCGCAGGTTTTTACATCAGATTGGACTATATTCATTTGCTTACAGCAAAAAGTTTGAAAGAGCCCCATTTCGGAAATCAGTAGATTTCCCATAAGGACCAATTTCAAATTTGGCAACGCTGGTGACGGCCTAAGTTTACATTGGACGTTTTTGTACCGTATATAGTTTGACAAGAAGTATTGGACAAACAGTCTAGCCAACTTACATTCGTTTCAATGTTTTACATTAAAATGTTTCCGTCAAACGCTGTTACCGACTGTGCCATCAGGTGTAATTTGGTAACGCTGCATTTCGTTTAAACTCATGTAAAATATTGATTCGAAGGAGTGCACCGTGCACCTCCATTCGACCTTTATCATACGTTTAAATGGGCATTATTCAGTGTTGCCACACTGCACGAGAAGCCACTGCACTGGTGCGGAAATGGACAGAACGATGAGATAGCGAACTAGACACGGCAATGTTTCACTTCTTAAATTCACGGTTTGTTAATAAAGTCTCGTTGGATCGGAAACCAAAAGATAGACGGATCTACTGATGATGAGTCGGTTGCAAACTTCCACAACGAACGAATAAAAAAGTGATAATTTCGTTTAGAAACGCAAGCATGGGCACCAATTAAGGGCCAGAGAGCCCCCCCCCCCCTCTCCCCGGAAACTGAAAATCATAGGAAAACCAGCTTGAAACATACTTACTTCTGTATACACTAATTAACAGAAAGAGCTTTCAGAATATTTATATCATGTCCCCCCTTCACAACCCTCCCCTTGGTATCGAATCCCCCCCGGGCCCCGGGTTATACTAATAGAGACTTCCATGAACATGAGACAATCTCAGTTTCGAACAAAAACAAAATACACTAGAGACCACACTATACAGAGTGTTTTTTTTTTAATCTCCCCCCCCCTGGTTTTTTCCTTGCTAATTGAGATAAAATGTTGCGGTTTGGACTATTCTTCATAATTTTGGCTGAATTTTCTTTGTTTAGGGTCGTACACCCCCCCCCCCCCCCCATTCAAGATGGACTTAAAAACTCAATAAATTCGTTTAACAATATTACAACATGGCGATCAAATGAGCGGGTGGCAATGGCGGAGTCCTATCTAATTGCAGAATTCTCTATTATGAAAGCTGCAATTAGATGAGATGAGACGTCCCTATTGTCACCCGCTTATTCAACCGTCACTTTGCAATTTTGAGTTGACGCATTCATTGAGTTTGTGACTGGATTTTGGAACCGTCTGATGCTCTCAACGTTATTTTCAAGTGATTTTCTATAAGGATCAACCCTCCATAACGCAGTAGCAAAAGTTTGCGACAGACCCGTTTAGTTCCGTTTTTTCATATGAACTATGAAGCCTGGACTATATTTAAATGGTTGATTGTATTTACACAACACTTATGAGATTCAAAGGTTTCCCGTTTAGAAGTAGCACGCGGATGATTGGCACCGACAGTGTTGCCAGATTTGATTGATTGATAAGATTGATTGATTGATTGATTTGATTGATTGATTGATTAATAAGAGTCTAATACGGGAAAAATACGGCCTAAAGCCGTACAACTGACAACCCTTGGTATCGATTTTCGTTTACCGCGCTTTTAACTTTTAAGTTCACACGATGAAGGCTTGATTTGCTTCTGCACTTTAGCGCCCAGTCACCAAGAATATCCTAATTATAATTAGCGATACGCTTTTAAAAAGAACGCTCTGTCAAAAGTTGTCCCGTGCTTTCCTAAGGGACAAAGGGTCTTGTGCGACTTTATACCACCATTTATCAGAAACGAACTCCAATGATTTTGGCAAAACTCGTCTTTCGAGTTTAGGAGTTCGTTTTTCTCCATCTTTCTCTTCGCCTATTCAGGAGATGCATTGAAAAAGGATAGAGATGAGAGCAAAGGTCACGTGATAGCCCATCTTCCTCCTGCCTCTTCAAACACATCTGTTTGAATTTGCAAAGAGAGGGAGAGAGAAAGAGAACGTTCCGAGTACGCGACCCTGCTAGCTCGTACTCATGCCAGTGCGCTTACAGTCTCACTCTCAATTAAAGCTATGCAAAAGAATCGATTTTTGGCAATTAATGACATTTACTGAGGATCGTTTTTTTCCATGGGATTATATGGAGGATAACCTACCATTTCATGAGCCGCCACTGACTCGTTCAGAATTTTGAGGAATACAATTTTTCCTCTTTTACCAGGAGTGAATCCAGGCTATATTCTCCCTAGCTCTCTCTCTCTCTCTCTCTCTCTCTCTCTCTCTCTCTCTCTCTCTCTCTCTCTCTCCCCCTCCCTCTCTACCTATTTGAGCGCATACATTAGAAGAGGATGGAGGAGGGGGCGGAAGTCACGTGACAGGTCTTGATCAGTCCTTTTCCAATACATGCGTTCAGGTGGGCTAAGGGAGAAAGAGTAAGGTCAAAGTCCTGCGGATCCGGCGTCTTTCACAAATATCAAGCAAAATAGGGTCAGTAAACACAAATGTCCATGAAAAGAGAAAAGAAAGCAAACGTGAGCAAAACTAAAATGAAACTAAATCGTCAAACTGGTCCGACAAGCAACTAAATTAGTCGTTATTTGCGCAGGCTGATAACTATTGTTGTTGTATCAGGCTATAGTTGTTAACCAGAGCAACTTACGACTAATTTTCTTCCTTGCAGGGCTAATTCGACAATTTAGTTGTTTTCCGACGACTTATTGTTAGTTTCGACTTGATTTTGTCAAAGTCTAGTAGGGATGATTTTTTTCTTCCCCCTTTCATTCATCAAATTTACCTTGCACTTCGATCGAGATTGTTTTTGGATGCATCTTGAAATTCCCAGTACCGGAAGAGCGGTGGAATCTCGGGGTGTTTCCGGGAGGGACAGATGATTCAATTCAGTGAACAGGAGACAGCTTCATTAAACAAAAAATCGAACGAATCGCTCGATACATTCTCCGCATAGAAAAACACGGAATAAAACTTTACGATCGAAAAATTCGATTTTTTTTCTTTCATTATAACACAAACACAGAGTAGGATTTGGAGCACTTGCGGTTGGTAATCACAGATTTCACAGTTACCGACGTGACCGTGATGGGTATCCAAAGATTACATAATTTCCGCTCGGAGTTAACAAACAAAGAAGGCGATGGAGCATCCTTATTCCTAATCCGCCGAATTTTGTTTCCATTGACATTCTATAGTTCTTTCAAATTTAGATTTTAAAACTCACATTAATGAACAAAGAACCTAGAACATAATAGAATAGATAAGTGAGGGGGGGTCAAAATCACAACCGTCAACGATCACGTTTCCACGCGCGCCAACTTCGATACTTTAATAGCACGTTTTTGCGAACACCATTTTTTTTATTCAGAAAAATCCATATTAATTATTTTACTCTTCGTTTTCTTCTTCTTTAAAGTAGGTACTTTGAAGGCATCGTCACTGGTCAGTCCGCGGTTTTAAATACACTGTGAAGAAATGGTCGGTTGTGTTGCGGGTATCACTGATCACTCAGTGTCGGAAAGCTACTTTAACTTTTAAACACGAATTAATTGTCCTACGCTGTGTTAACAGAACACGCAGTCAACAAACACCAATCAACACCAAGTTTTAATCTCGAACCCAATTCGTAATCAAAATCAATCTGGTGTTTTCCAACACAAGTCGCGTATCTTGTGTATCTTCGCGTGTTCCTTTAAGCAAAGAACTGAGTAAACCCTACACCGAAGTACTTAAAGTAACACAAAAAGACACAACCCTGTCTTAAAGACAACACAAGTTACGTTCAAAACAACGCAAGCTGTGTTCAGAATAACACAAGCTTGAAATGAAGAAGGACACCGACATTGAAACCGACCATCGTCCTTGATCACAAACACTGTGTCCCGCGTTTAAGTGAACACCATTCGCGCACAATTTCTGTGTTTGCGTTACAAAATTACGACGAAAAATTAACACGGAGAGAAATCAACACAACTTTGGATGTATCTCACATCAAAACTACCACATAAACACAGCATTGTGTTCAAAAAATGTCAACAGATTAATTTAAATTTAATTATACTAATTCCAATACTGCTTGACGCGCGAGACGACGCGCAAACGCTCGCGACTCGAATCTAGCGAAATAGCGTGCGTTCTCAAAAACACGCGAGCTCAGATCAATGAAAAGAAAAATATACTGGATGCCTTCTGGATTCTGGGTGCGCGGGATCGGATCGCGAAATCGCGGGGGCTCTCGAAGGCAGGCGCGTTGCCGCGCAAAAACAAGTCGACTGTCAAGAGAGGCGAAAAGTCGGGGAGACGTGGGCGGAAAAAGTAGAAAAAAAAGGGTGGGAGGCCGCGGGGGGGATTACTGTAACGGGTCTCCATAAACAGCAACAGAGCCAACAGCACGCAGGAGTTATAGAATCTTATGGAAGATTGAGCGGGGGAAGACGAAGAACTGGAGGTAATGAGCGGCCCCCTTCTACCTCATCAGTCTCCTTGGTCGACCGTTTCGCGAAAACTATTCCTCCGTCCGTTTAAACACGATACACGGTAGTCTGTACTTACACGGCGCACTGCGACTGTAATAAGTACACCAGTATTTGTATACGTAAAGTGACTCGAGTTTAACTTATTGTTAGAGGGTATCGATTCCGCCGTTTCTCACCTTGACACACACACCTACAATGTTATCACCTTGTCGCGTGAACAAAAGTTAAGGTGTAGTCGCGGCTCAGCGGTGCAACCGAGGAGCCGCTGGGTATGATGGATTGGCGGAATCGATAGACCTAATTTCCGCACTCGTTGACCGTTGTTCGACTGCGCTGAGCACTGATAGACGCGGATCGTGCAATCCGGCATCAATGTTTTCAGCCGTTTAAAACCACGTAAAAACATCGATTCTAAAATAGCAGTGGCGGATCGTGCAATGCGGCAATCACGTTTTCAGTCATTTAAACCCGTGTAAAGATATCGGTTCTAATGGGGCTTTTGCAAACTTTTACTATAGAGGATTGAAGAGTTGATTCTTGCATAAAAACCTGTAAATTACGATGAGGACACTAAGGAATCACAAAATTCACTCTCAGAATTGGGCTTGATGGTGGAGAGACGCAGGTATCATCGGAGATTCCTATCTAACTTGAGACGTATCTCTGTGTTTCCAAAGAGAAAGTGACAAATTAGACAGGAATCTCCCATGATATCTGCGTTGAACTGCCATTACAATCTTGCCGTTATAGCAGTTATGTGAGTTTATTTCTAACTTTTAGACTTTCTTAGTGTGATTTTCGTGATCTTCGCTGGTTGTTACACCAGATTGGACTATTCATGAGCTCACACCAAAAGTTTGCAAGAGCCCCATTAGAGAGCAGTGACGATGCATGCGTTCTCGAGTGACTGGATAACCACAGTGCGGCCATTTGCCCTCCACCCCTCAATGGTGCACCCACTTTAACATGGCAGCATGAGGAGTATGATTGTTCTTGGTTTACGGACAGTGGCGGTTCGCCAGGTGAGGCAAGTGAGGCAACAAGGAGCCATCGCCTCACATTTTTTGAAGGAAGAGAAAGAAAAAAATTTAAAAAAATGTGTGAATGAAACGTAGAATTTTCCAATAAGTTTAGGTGATAAGCATTTCAAAAAAAATCCTGTGCTTCTCTCATTTTCGTTGTCTCACCTCCACGAGCCGCCAGTGGTTACGGAATGAAATTTTTTCTACCCCCTGTCTGAAAAAAGTCATTAATGCTATATATAAATCATTAATAGGGCGGGGGGTTGCAATATTTGTTACGAGTAACTCAGGAACACACTTCCTCCCAATGGCACCCGTGTTAAAAGTTGGGTGCACATCCGCGGTGGGCCAGTTACGGGGAATCGTTGATTTCTCTCAATTTTGTGAACCAATATGTTTCAAATTTGACAGAGGACCTTTAGTCATGTCTAACTTGCATACAAGAACCCTATAATACCATAAACATACTTCTAAATACTCAAATTCGCGATGTAAGGAATCCGACCAGTCAGGGAGACAACCGAAAAGGCCGCACTGTGGTTTATTCAGTCACTGTAGTGCGTTCAATCTGGCAACGTTCCATTTTGTCCATTTAAAGTCACAAAAAAGGTCGGATTATGGGGATGCACAGTGCACTCCCTCAAGTCGATATTTTAAACCGGTTAAAATGGTGTTCCACACGGCCTGGCATCCCCCCCCCCCCTTGAAGACATCCGAATTATCCCCGAAACAGAGGTAATTTGTTCTTGTGTTTCCACGCAATTTAGAGAAATTTGAGAAATAAGACACCCTCCCCACTGCCTACTTTCAGCCCCAGAATCCTCCCTTACAGAAAAATTTGGCGAGGTGTGCCGAACACCGTGTTTGGGCCGTGAGCCTAGGATCAAGTAGTGTTCAAACCAATTGGTGCCATCCATATCCGAACGGACAAGTCAAATGGAGACGAATTACTTTTGATTCCCGTCAAAACAACTGACACCTTGTTTGAGCATGGCTTTTGAAAATAATTTGCATTCAAACAAAATGACCAACAATATTTGGAAACGTAACTTTGAAACGGCAAACAAAATCTTTCAAGGCAGGCTGAGAGAGGAAAAAAATCATTGGGATGCAAACTATAAGGATCAACACTTAAAAAAATCTTAACAAGTATAGAAAATGTGCCAACTGATGGTGTTACATTGAGTGTATTAACGGCAGCGCTAACAACCAGCAAAAGGTCTTAGAGGCTTTAAAGCGAATTAAAATTATGTGCCTACTATAAAGATTTAAAAAATAAAATATTTAACCAAATCTAAAAGCTTTTGCAAACCTAGAGAGCTGAAAGGGGAAAAACAAAAGCTTTTCCCCAGATGAAGAAATTAGATTACATTTGTGAGTGAGAAACCAAACTGAAAAGGCACTAAATTTGAGGTTCCGGGATGATATGTCCACTGTCTTAATGTCCAAGACTTTTTCGTCCAAAACTTTATTTGTCCAATTATATTTTCGTCCAAAAGTTCTATTGTCCGACGAACTACAATGTCCGTGAATAAAAAGTCCACGTCCAAAAAAATGCCTAAAGGTTCATATTTGATGAACAGAAGTATTCCAGTACAATTTTTGTATTCTTTTTTTCTATGGAAGGCTTAAAATAAATCTTCCTATGAAATCCATCAGATGATTTGAAAAAAGCACCTACTTGTTGATTAACCTACTTGTTAAGAGAAGAACAAGAAGTTAAAGAAAATTGTCTCTCATCCAAATTGTGATTCATTCATTTCTCATTTAAAATGAAGGTTTAAAATTCCAAAAAAATGAAAACTTCATGCTACCATCATAACTGTCATCATGATTTGCTTTTAACAATCACTTTTTTCTCAAAATCATCAATACGAGCAGTTGAAAGAGGATAATAGAGTTGACACTTATATGAGGGCAATCAGCTAAAGGCTTAGATTAAAAGTGCCTTCTCTCGGGGAATTAGGAGATAAATAACGATGTGCATATTGTCCGTCCAATCTTCCAGTAGGTAACTGTTCAGATACTTTTTCACTGATCGATGGCAAAATTAATTTTCCCCTTAGACTTTCCAAATTTTTGGACTTCATTTCATGAACTTACAATCTCTTGACATTTTGATAATGGTCTTTTCTTCTTTTGGACGTTTCCTCTTCGGACCTAATTTTTTGGACTTTAATGTTTTGGACATAAAAATTTGGATGAGTCATCTGCGTATCAAATTTGAAGACAGAACACAAGATTCCCTTGCAAAAAATTGCAACTTTTGTCAAGCTTAAATGATTTTTACAAAAATAATGAATCCTCAGACACTCCACTTTCCATTAGTGATCAATGCATTGATTTAGACGCAATGTTCTATTTTTCTTGAACTTTTGAAAAATGGACATGCAATTTTTTTGGGTGAACCAAAACCGAGAAACAGAATTTCAGAAAAAGAACAGCCGAACCAGAGAAGCAGCTCGCAAACTTCCTGCACTGGTAAGATGTCAGCGCTGCAGGTTTGCACCAGACACAACTCAATAGGTCAAAGTGTAAGTGTTGGCACACTTTGTATTGGCTTCATGTTTCACGGATAAAAGTGACAGAACAAGTTCTCTTACCTTTAACTGAGTCAATTTGACTGGAGGATAAGTTGAATCTCTTTCCTTTTTCGAGTATGTTTTTTAAGTCTTGTATACTGCTGTTACAGCATTGAATTAACTCCCTCTGAAACAAAAAGAAGGGAAAGAGAATGAATAAAGATGAGTATGTGAAGCAAAAAAAGTCTGAATCATAACTCGGTTGTATTTTGCTTCTTCATCGCAATGACGATTTTATTAATTTTTTTAACGTAAATATGTTTTATCGGCAGAGATGGTCATCCCTGTTGACCATTTCCTGAGACCATCAAACGCCAATAAATGCCATCAGAGAAATTTGAGAATTGTCAATTGACCAACCATAAAGCTCATAGTGGTTCAAAAACAAAATAAAAAAGAGCAAAGTTTGAGCATCCAAACAAAATTAAAATAAGAAAAAACATATGAATGTAAAAAATTATCATAATCTTCATCGCAATAGCCACGGCAAAGCAAAACACAGCTCTTTACTGTGCCTTCTTCATCAAAGATAAAAAATCAAAACTACAGGAATTTAGTCTCCAGCATCTTTTTTATAACTATGTACTCTGCAATACCCTATGGTGCCATTATTGCCAAATTTCTTTCAGCTCATGATATGAAGTACCAATGAACTAAGCAGCCTATTTTACTACTTCCATCTGACTTTAATGTAGCTTAAAATACCCTGGAATATAATAGAAATCGATTAAAAGAAAAAGCAGAGGTAGTAGTAAAGTCCAGCCACCCAAACACGGTGGTTTATTATGCTGTTAATTCGTTATGCAAGTGTACCAAACTAGAGTATCTATGTCACCGAACCGAATAGGGTTAAACAAGAGTCTAAGGCTGCTGTACCACACCAAACATCACCACCATTTACATCAAGTATGTACGTACATATAACAGAGAAGAAGAAAAAAACCCCTTCTAACTTAAGTTGAAAAGTCCCCGTGTTTATGTGCAAACCCGGATGGAAAAGCAATCTGCGTTGGCAAGACCTGAGTTGAAATCTTTTGCATAAGCTAGACTAGTCTGTTCAAAGGATCAAACTTTGAAAACAAAGTTGCCAAAATTAATGAGAGAAAAGGTAGCGAAAAACCAAAATATGCTTACATATTCATAGGCAGAAATATCCTGTGAGAGCTTTTTAAGGAAGTGTTTAGCTTCGTTGAACTGAGTTTGGAATTTTTGAATTCTATCTTCATAATCTGAGTCACTTTCTAGGGCAGAACTTTCTTCCATACAATTTACAGGCTGAAAAAGAGTGAAACAAAGAAGAAATGATTAAAAATTCAGTTACAGCATTAAAAATTCAGGTGGTAGACAACAGTAAAATTACCACTTATATAGCAGAAAATAACAGTTTTTTCTGATAAATCGCTAAGTTGGCAATATTCATGCCTATGTTGCGGTCAAACCCCAATATCCAGTCAAAGCTAGGTTTGACGAAGGGCCCTTGGTCAAACCCCGACAGGTCAATGAAAAATTGGGGTTTGACCAGTCAAACCTAGGTCTGACCATAGTTCTGCTAGTCAAACCTAGGTTTGACAAATGAGGCACTGGTCAAACCTAGATGTAAGCAGAAGAGAAACAAAGAATCTAGATTTGACTAAAATTTTCAGTCAAACCTAGGTTTGACCAAAATTTTTAAAAAATTAAAGAAAAAATACAAAAAATAAAAATAAGTGAAAGATACAAAAAAAAAATGTCGATTTAGAGGATGAGGAAACAAAAAATTTATTTAAAAATCACAGAACCACAGTAATGAAAAAATCCTCAAAATTGTAAGTTGAAGTCTATAATTAAATACAAAGGGGATGCTGTGACATTTTGAGTGGCGTTGCCTTTCAAAATTTCGTTTTCTCGAAGTTTACTAAATTTTGCAGTGTCCTGCTGAACTGCAGATTAGAGTTCGATGTCGCGAAGTCAGTATTTCTCACCGTTTCTGAAGTTCCGTCCAATGGAATCACAGTCAGAAAAGCGACAACAAGCATTGTGAGGGGGGGTCCATGCTAGGATACGACCGCTGCAACTGTAAAACGGGGTGCAAGTCCGACTGCTGTGAGTGGCGTCGACCGAAGCAAAAATGCCTCACAAAATGTCACGGCAGCCTCTCGTGTAATAATAAGTAACTGGTTTTTGCTATTTTAATTTTTTAATATTTTTTTTAGATTAATATGATTATTTTAATTTTTTAACATTACTATATTCATGTAACTTTTTTTAAGGTTTGCATAGCATCCCGTTTGTATTTTCACTTTTAGAATTTTCATGATGCAAATTTTAATTTTACATTGCACTGAACATCAAACATAATCAGATATCTGTCTCAATTTCCCACCTCAGTCAGTTCTCTACACTTGAGATCCAGGTTCGATCCCAGGTTCTGGCATTATTTTCTTTTTCTTTTGTATCTTTCACTTATTTCTTAATTGTTTGTATTTTTTTCTTTAAATTTTTTAAAGATTTTGGTCAAACCTAGGTTCTTTGTTTCTATTCTGCTTAGATCTAGATTTGACCAGCGCCTCATTTGTCAAACCTCGTTCATCGACCCGTCAGGGTTTGACCAAGGGCCTTTCGTCAAACCTAGGTTTGACTAGATATCAGGGTTTAACCGTAACACCTATAAAAAGTACCTGAACCTCCCATTTACACCCGTCCATTAATATATACCGTAGAATGGATCTTCCAGCACCTAATATCCACAGGTTGATCACTTTTTTCAGAAACTACTTGTTTACTACAAGCAACTATCGTTGATAGTTGCGAGATAGTTGCGAAATAACATATAATCATAGAATAACTACTTACTTTTCTTCTGAAATTTAGTTGATACCCAAAGGTGGAGGCATCCGATTGGCTGTCTATAAACTGTCTATAGTCATCATCTCCTTCAAAGAAGCGTTTGGCTGTTTCAGGATCTGGAGCTTCTTCACTATAGGTTTCACTCGGATATTTATCCTAAAAAATTTCAAAAATTAGAAAAAACTAGTAATATAAAAGCAGATGAAATGGATTGTGTAAGGCATGTTTGTCAATAAATAGGTTTTGGTAGCAAGACAAATCCTACGATAGAAAAAAGGGATCGTTTATTTAGAGCTACACGGAGAAAAAAAGTTTGGTTATGAGAACTGAACTTCAGCTCATATAGAACACCGAGGTGTTTGGTTACAGTAACCGAAGTTTTCGGTTAGTGTGACTAATACTATGACGCACATTTTGTTCTTACTGAAGACTTCAGTACTCCTAACTGAAGTTCGGTTCTCACAACCAAAAACTTCGGAAACTGGAACCAAACGCCCTCGGTGCTCCATATGAACCGAAGTTCTTTTTTCTGTGTAGTGTTTTAATGGTCAGGAATATTCCCGGTTGCCAAAATTCCCAGCTGAGTAAATTCACAAATGGGAAAAATCCATTTTTTTTTTTTTTTTTTTTTTTTTTAAATAAAATAAAGATAAAAAATATACAGTTGAGATAAAAGTTTGTCAAAATAAAAATGATCATAAAAATAAAAACGATTCATTATCATTTTTTCAGGGGAACATTAATAATTGCATTAAAAACCAATATGCTTAGAATAGACATTTTTAAGAATTTGAATTAAACAGCACATCATTGTGTGACAAAAGTAAACCACACAAGACCAAATCTGTATTTCTTTCTTAACAATTCAACGGAGTCATTATTAATGGATAACAAGGCATTGAAAACAGGTTTTAAAACAAAAATTAGGAAATAGAGCTGATGACACACAAGATAAAATTCAGAAATTTGAAATTGGATTCTACTTTACCTGATAACTATCCCAGGTGGCTGTCTCTGACAAAGAGCTGGTCGGTTCATCTGGATTGATATTTGTTAATAGACTACTAGATGGTTTGATATTTCTTGGGGTGACTATTTTGCCTACAGCAAATTTTGGAGTGCTTAGTTTTTTCCGGGATTTCTTTGGACTATCATATTCGTTTTCTGACTCTGAGTCACTAAGCGGTGGAACAATACTACCTTCAGAAGCCCCACTTCGGTCCATCGATAAAACTCTTTTTGAGTACGGTTCGTTCATCGATTCGGATTTTCGAATGTGTCGTAAGGGGGATAGAGGGTGAGTTGATTCCGGGTGCGTAAGATGGGAGATACTGTCAACTGATCCAGAGACATTTTTGCGACCCTGAAACAGAGGAGAAAAAGAGAAAGAGGATTAATCAACTGGTAAGAATTTTGGGCTCTGCAATCACATGCTGTGGCCAGACAGTATGTCCAACATCTTTTGTGCCAAAACACCATCAGCTCAAACTGAAAATTAGTCATGAGTACAAAAACAAGACATGTCCTTCGTGAAGAAACGTCTGACGTAAAAAAAGGTCCTTGGAAATAAAACGCCCAAAACATTTTTCGACACAAGAATCGATTCGCGAGATTCCATTTTTGGTACTTTCAGTCTTACTTTTGAAGTTATTGATGAGATATTTTGCAGAGACGTTCTTCAGATGATTATCTGGTAACCAACACTCCTTTTTCTGAAATACAAATTACTTTCAGCCAGTAGTTTGACATTAATCGAACGGTAGCGCTCTGGTGGCAGAAATTGGCACCAAGCGCTGAAAAATCACCTTAAAAAAACAACTCACCAATGATTTTTTGGTTTTCTTAAATTTTCTCCTGCGAGAGGAACTTGAGCTTCCACTATCTAGATGATTATGAGGGGTTGATTCTTCCATTGTGGATGATGAAAAGGTTTGAGATGTGATCATTTGAGATTTGGAACTGCAAACAAAGAGAACGATTAGGCTTCCAAAAGAGATTTGATTCATATCTAATTTATGATTAAATGAATTAGAAGATTCCCAAAACCTATGATTACAATTTAAAACAGTTTCCATTATCCAGGGAGGTGATTACGGAGGATCGGATCATTGTCGTCATCAGATCGAGTACATTATAATCTTATGGGTGGCTTCACTGATCGAATCGTTTCAAGCCCCTCATAACAATTGAAACGGACAACAGGAGCCGATGAGCCAGAGGCTATCGTAATCTTAGTCGACTGGAATAAGAAGAGGTGGGAGAAGGTTACCTGCGCGATAGAGTTGCGCAGTAGTAAGCCCATTTGATTTAACCCATTTGATCCGATTACGATAACGGTAACAATCCGATCCTCCGTAATTGCCCCCCAGAGCATCAGAGACAGTAATTTACGTCACAGAACTAAAAAATTACAATAATTTTTTTTCTTTGCTCAAAACCCAGGAAGGTTCGAATTACATGTAATGTGGGTTACGTCTATCATCAACGCAGGACTTAAGCAACTGCTTGAACATAGATGTAATAAATCCATTCATTCCAAGAGAAATTTTTTACTGTAATGGAGGATAAGAAGATCTTAATCAATTTAAAAAAAGCAGGAGAAGTAGGGAGAGAAAAAAAAAATATCATGTTACAGCATTCACAGAAAAACGACAGAATCAAAAATACAAACCTAGAAGAATTAGGTGAACTTGTTACAATTTTATTCAAGGCTGATTCAGATTTTGAATGTGAGCAAAACAACTGCTGTTGCTGAGTCAGCAGATAGGAGAAACTCGGGAAACTGGCAGGACGGGCAGTGGCTCCCTCTGTGGGTGGAGATCTAATTTTTAAATGAAAAGTTTTCTCATTCTCATCTGGGAATGTACAAGATGATATTTCATGAATGGGCGTGCTGTCATCGTGCTGACTACTGGCCGTCCAATCTGTGGATGAATGTCGATTGTGATAATCGTCATCCGTCGTATATTCACCACTGGCATCACAACTATCCTATAAACAGATAAGCGGTAAGTGGTTGGTAAATAAGTACACAGAACAGGATCGACAATCACTGATTCACCTCTTTCATTATTACTGTATTTTAAGATTATAGCACCAACACGCTGAAGAAAAACACTATAGCCATCTTTTTTATGTCCACAACAATTTTCCAAACGCGGACAGAGAATGAAGTGTGGGCTCTGCCGACAAAGTCACATGGTTTCACAGTGTTGATTTCGCACTGCACAGAACATCCTCTCCGTCCACGATGATTTGCGTGCTCTAAACCATGTGGATGATTGTGGTCCACAATCGCTCGCAGCAGTGCTACCAGTCTGGGAAAAGGGAAATCCCGCAGCGTTTTTGCTAAATAAGTTTTGCCCATTCACAGTCGCCCACAAAATAAAAAAACGGCGACTGTGGACTGCAGGGGTTCATTGGAGCAATTGCAAACTTTTGCTTCAGGCTTAGTAATGGTCATTCAGATGTACAGCCCTGAAGAAATGACAGAATGCTCACCAAAAAATCACAAAATCCACTCCCTAACTCATAAAATGCTTTCAAACAGGAGATCATGATGGTGGTGATAGCCGCCTAAATCTAATGGCAAGTGTACACTTCTTCTTCTTCTTGTGTGGTATCGCGAGAACACCTCATGAGACTGGAGTTTGGTGAGAGAGGGGAACCCAATGTAAAATGCGAGTATCACAACCACTAAGATCTCGCGTTTGAAAGCATTTCATGAATTTAGGAGCGGCTTTTGTGATTTTTTACTGCGCTCATTGTAATTTTTGCAGGGTTTTACATCCGAATCAACTAATAAAAAGCTTGCAGCAAAGTTTGCAAAAGCTCCATTGGCATACCTCTGGGCTAAAATTTAGAGAAAGAAAAAGTTCCCAACTTATATTTTGCAGATTTCACTGGTGAAAAACAAAAGTTTTCCGAATCTGTTCCTATTCATCTCATTCTGCAGTCAATATTTAAACAGAGTAATAAAAACGATTGAGTAAGTAAAATAAAATATGGTTTAGAGGGAATAATGTGACGAAAATTTTCAAATGACGTTATTCAGGACAGCAGTCACAAACTTTTCGAGCTCAAACCCAAATCCAGCATGAGCACTTTCGCGTCAATCTAGAAGTGCCTTCAAATACGTAGTTATGCAATCCCACATCATCTACGCTTGAAGCATAGACCTCACGGCGATTTTTGCCACACTTTTAATCTCACGAGAGAACGACACTATCGCGTCTAATGGCGCCTTCAGATAGTTACATATGCAATCCCGCTAATCGTTGCAGCATTGCTGGAAGTACGCCCAGCACGGCGATTTGTTACTCTCACGATATAGAGGGAAGATTTAGTTTTTTTGTTTTAGGTTTTTTTCAATTAGTCGAGACATAAGAATGGATTTCAGAAAATCAATGTCAATTTAAATTTTAATCCATGTAACCATCAATATTTTTTCTGGATGTTACAAATTTGCAATAGCTTCTTTGGTTAAATAATTAATCTGGAATCAAACCTAAAACCAATACTAACCATTTGCGTGTCATCTTCAAACTGTCTCACAGAGGTATTCACACGGAGACGAGTCCTTGATAAGCCTGGCTCTGAACAATTTGGATTATTTACAATAAGTCTAAGAGGTTTCTTTGAAGGCGATACAAATTTATCCACTTCTGCAATTAACTTCTTTGTGACTTCTTGATTTATTTTTGGTTTTAAACTGAGTTCGGCCTCTGACTGATTCAGGACGGATTCGACCGACTTGTGAAGTTGGATGGACGTGACCGTCTCTGAGGAGGATCCGGATAATTCATTCGCAGTGTAAGTCCACTCTTCTTCCGATGAGTTGTCCGGAGATTTCCTCTCCTTCTGAGCATTCTTCTCCGCTGCGGTATTCGTTCCTGGTTCAGAATCAGTTTTCTCTTCACTGGTTTTTTCCTCACAATCAGATCCCAGATGCTTGTACGTGTAGTAACCCACATTTGGACTCCTCTCATGTCTGAGAATAAATTAAAATCAAAGTTGAAGACTAAAGAATGTATTGATAACGAGAAAAAAAGATGAAGTTGTCAGCTGTTTCCTGATGGGAGCGCTTAAGGGGAGTTGTCTGCCCCTATGCCCAGCGTCGGATTTAGGCACGGGCAACATGGGCCGTGGCCCAGGGCGGCAGATTTCTAGGGGCGGCAAATTTTTCACGGCAATTTTTTTCTTTGTTTTTTTGTTTTTTATTTTCTTTTTTAATGGGTGCTGTCGCAAGTGGACACGATAGTAGACGAGTAAAGAATATGCAAAGACTCAGAATTTTAAATTGCACTGTGACGGTGCCAGCGGCCGGCGCATCATTTCGTAGCCTTGCGTTTCATCTGAATTCAGGCTTGTTGCTGATTTTCTTGCCAAAAACAACTGCATTGTTATCACCACTAAAATCCAAGTCATTTCGGGTAAAAAATATTGGGAAATCTCTCTAAAAATCACGTAATTTTGCACCATAAGAAGGTGAAAAGCACGAAAATTTCCAGTAGGCTGATTCTCCCTGTCTATATCGTACGAGACTACGCGTGATAGACGAGATAAACAACTCTATCTCATGCAAAGAGATAGGGCGAGACCAAAGACATTATAGAAGAAGACTGGCCCTGCTATCTCTTTGCACGGGGGAAAAGTGAAGCCGGTCTTGAGTCGGGCCGATGGGCAGGGCACTTCCCCGCGCGGGGGTATGAACCAAATTAACATTAGCTCTTATGGAGCTTCGCTCTTCAAACCTATTTTAGTCGATTATTCTTGCGAATAACCGTGTCGAGTCTCACATATGTTGTACATTATTGTATACCATACATTTAAACCGAAAATTTGGATCAATTTAAAACGTCCTTTCTTTAATAATCGAAGTTAACGATCGGTCAGTCATTGTTTACTTTAGCACCCATAACCTCTTTGCCGTACTTTCAATCGAAAATATCTAGCGGATAAATTGACCGAAACATTCGTTTAAATTCGTCAATCTCAACTTTGGCATAAGCTGCATATCATATTAGCGTACTTTTGAAAACAAACAGTAATTAACATTCTTTTGAAACAGTTTTATGTATCAGCTCCATAAGACGCAATGTTAATTTGGTTCATACCCCCGAGCGGGGAAGCCCCAGCCTGCGACAGTAACCGGCTTCAAATCTCGCCGCTAGGGGCCAGTCTTCTTCTACAGGGTGTTGAAAAACTGTTCCCGAATATTTCAGGGGCGGATTTTACAGGTCAAAATAAGACCTTTTTTTCCTATAAACATGTGTCCGAAAATGCCCCCCTTTTGAGCTACAGCCCCTCAAAGTTTTAAAAAATTTACGGTTTTTTTGGAATAGCGACCACTATTATGAACCAAATGTCTTAAAACTTGGTGTCTTAAGGTAATTTTACGTGTAGAATCCATTACTGACCTCGAAAAATTCAGAAATTGATTCTACTTGTACTTTTCACGCAATATTGTACCTTTAACGGCACGAATTTTATGTTACGGATTAAAATTTTGAAGAATAATTACCGAAATCAGATGCGAAAAACCCTTAGAAAGATTTTTGGTACTCCTTGTTTCTTTCGATCCGACGCGTTTTAAGCGAGATAATCGCTGCACAGTGTGGAAAAGTCAGCGTTTTTACCATAGCGGCCGGCCCGTAGAAGCAGCGGAGAGGCGGGTTGCATACTCACTGCCGTTTTTCATGGTAAAAGCGCTGACTTTTCCACACTGTGCAGCGATTATCTCGCTTAAAACGCGTCGGATCGAAAGAAACAAGGAGTACCAAAAATCTTTCTAAGGGTTTTTCGCATCTGATTTCGGTAATTATTCTTCAAAATTTTAATCCGTAACATAAAATTCGTGCCGTTAAAGGTACAATATTGCGTGAAAAGTACAAGTAGAATCAATTTCTGAATTTTTCGAGGTCAGTAATGGATTCTACACGTAAATATTCCCTTAAGACACCAAGTTTTAAGACATTTGGTTCATAATAGTGGTCGCTATTCCAAAAAAACCGTAAATTTTTTAAAACTTTGAGGGGCTGTAGCTCAAAAGGGGGGCATTTTCGGACACATGTTTATAGGAAAAAAGGTCTTATTTTGACCTGTAAAATCCGCCCCTGAAATATTCGGGAACAGTTTTTCAACACCCTGTATAATGTCTTTGGGCGAGACGACTCGGAGCAATACCATCTAAACATACCGTAGCTCAGGGGTTTGAGGTTATGTGATTAGGTTGCCAACTTTTACACAGGCTCTTGTGGGGGAAAGATGAATTTTAGCGGTTTTTTTTCAAGTTTTTACTAATGTTTCGGCTGTAATAACCAGATTTACTTGGTCAGGGCACTTCCCTGGATGTTCCAGAGCGTTTTCGCGAAAAAATACTTTTTTCACAAAATTTCGCGAAACACCAAAGGGTCCCCCCTTTCGCATCGACCCAAAGTAAGCAAGGGTCCCCCCTTTGGTGTTACATATTTTGGTGTGTAATTTTGCGGAAAAAGTGGTTTTTCACAGAAACGTTCTATAACATCCAAGGAAGTGCCCTGACCAAGTGTATATGGTTTTTACAGCCGAAAAATTAGTAAAAATTAGAAAAAAACGCAAAAATTCCTCTTTCCCCCATAAGATCCTTTGTAAAAGTTGGCCACCTAATCACATAACCTCAAACCCCCGGGCTACGGTATGTTTAGATGGTATTGCTCGAAGTCATCTCGTCTCGTCTCGCAAAATGGGCAGAATCAACCCTCAGACCCCCTCTTAGCTGGGCAGGGTTGCAAAATTTCCCGATTGAGCAATCCGTGGATCGCGTGAAAATATAGGGAAATTTCTCTAAAAATCACGAAATTTTGCACCTTTAAGAGGTAAAAATCACACAATATCTTTTGGTGGTGGACCTCCAGACCCTCCCAGCTGGGCAGGGTTACAAAATTGCTCGATCGAGCGATACGTGGATCCCGTAAAAGTGAGGAAATTTGTCATAATTTTTTTTTTTTTTTTTTTTTTATGGCTACCTACAAGTTTTTTTTCCAGGAAATGTCTCAAATTTTCAAAAATATCGGTAAATTTGCGTAACCACAGTGTTTAAATGTTAAAATAAGAAAACAAAAAAAAAGTTATCACTTCCCAAATTTTTGTGAGGAAATTTTTCGAAAATCCTGTGAGGAAATAGTCCCGAATCGCTTGAAACCCCCGGCGTTTTGGAAAATTTTGCACCCCTGTAGCTGCGGGGGCGACCTCGACCTTCTTTCGGGCGTGGGCTTGGATGGGGGCGGCAAATAGTCAAATGGCCCATGGGCGGCAAATGTGTAAATCCGGCGCTGCCTATGCCTTCCATCAGAGTTGGGCAACCAACTAATGAGAAATAATGAAATGAATCCAGCAAAACTAAGAACTGGGTTTGCTACCTTAGCTGAGGAAAGGAAAACACACGCAAGGTACAGGTCAATTGTAGAATTATTCGTAGATTAATTCGGCATTGCCTGACTTATCAAATAATTTCCAAATAATTTTTTGCCCAACTCTGCCTCCTATGTAAAACATGGTCATGTTAAGGTACGCTTTTCTTAGGAGCCAATGAGGATGGTTCAAAAAACTTTTTCTTCTTATGGATTTGTCTACTTAATGAGAACAATATGACTATAGATTTTTTGGAACTCATGCAAAATTTCTTTTGAATTTTCAAAAATTTGTCAAAAATAAATTTGCAAAAATTGGGTTGGCAAAATTTTGAAAACTCAAAAAAATATTATGTCTGGTTTTTCAAAATTTTTTGATAATTTTAGAAAACTCAAAAAAAAAAAAAAAAATTATAAGAATCTTAAATTTTATTAATTTGCAATAAGAGTGACAAAGAGTTGGCAAAAAATAAACTATGAAAAGTACACACCCATTGACTGTGGGCCCACGAGAGTAAATTGCATTCATTTTTTGATTTTGATATTGGCTAAAACTTTGGTCATTCAATCCGCTTGAGGTCGGAAACGTCTGTGAAGTCTCTCTGTGACTAGAAGTATCCGCTAAACTAGCGTCCACATCCTAAAACAAGACAAAAGGAGGTTCATTAGCTTCATGATTGACAACGGGGATCCCCTGTCCCTGCAACCAGACATGGGACAAGGAATGTTGCCGTGTAGTGCAGAGATGCAACCAGTTAATCAAGGGGGGAGGAGAGTTGTTGCCCCTCATACAATTTCATCTTTTCCTCTGGGAGGGGGGGAGGGCAGAGAGCGAGGGGTGACAATAACCACAAAATGAGCTTTTCCTGCAAGAAAAAGATTTAGCCGGGTGTGGAGGAGGGGGGCTTTGAAGGTGATTCCAGGCAAAATTTGGGAACTATTCAATCCGCAAAATGGCAATACTAGTCACTTTCCAAAATGTCGTCTTATTTAGGTAATTTTAATGCGATAATAGATGGTTATGCCTAACAGCGGAATGTCACGGTATTCTGCAGTTTTTTCTGGATTTTTTCAGTCACCAATCCTCAAAATTGGTTGAGAAATGAACATAATTTTTGCGAAGGTATTTCGGCAGTTTCTTGAATGAGTGAGAGTGAAATAGAGTAGGTATATCTCGCTCGTAACCAATTGGATCGATATCCGAAATACAGCTAAGTTCCTCTCCTCATCCAACTTTAATTATTGGTGGTTCAAAAAATCCACAGAAAATAGATGAATACCAAAAATCCAAAAATCATCCCATTCAAATTACCAGAAAAAAAAAAAAAAAGATCGGAAAGTGAAAAGTAGCGATATCTAGCGGAGCGAAAGATCCCCTACTATCGCCTGAAATCACTTTCAGGGTAAAACCGGTCATTAGGCAACAAGCAGTAATGAAGATGGCACAACATGTGAACTCAATTCTTCACTATGTTTTTAAAGCGGATAAAAAAAAAAAAAAAAAAAATATATACTCTTTGTAGGCTAGATTTTGTAATCTTTTTTTCTCCACTTTGTACGACGTGCTAACCCGATCGGATCGTTTTCTGATTCGATAAAATCTTGGTGAGGGTCACACCTAAAATTAATAGTAATCACTGTTCAAACCCTCTGATTTCCGTGTTTAAAACGCAATCTCAATAAACACCACCATTGCAAGTGTATTAATAGAAATGAGGGGTTATTGGGGGGAAGGGAGCGTGGGGAGGGGGGAAGGGGGGTTAGGAGGCAGGTGTGAAGACCTCTCAAAAAACCTCCGTAAAAAAAAGGAACAGCGCAAGCCGCAAAGCGCTATCCATAGACGCTTGGATCATTGAGAGTTGTTAGGTCACGTTTAAATAGCCGCATCATAAAAAATATGCTTCATTCGTAAGAGCCAAGAGCACCTTGAAAGAGAATCCATACAGAGTTGCCTCTGCGAAAGTATGTTTAAATAACCGTTCAAATGATCAAAATTTATTTAGAAGTATTTTCTTCACAGATTATATCCAACAGCTTCCCTGCGAAATAAGTGTAATTTTTACTTCTTCACTCCACATAAATAAGATAGAAACAGTATTGTGATGTATGAAAAATTAGTCAAGAGTCCCTTGATGGAAATTTGGTTAGGGAGTACCGACATGACGCACTACGGTCTGTGATCGTCAAAAAGTGGCCAAAAATCATAAAGTAAATTTCTAATAAATTTACCATTTGAAAACTATAAAGACCAATTTTAATCACAGATTACACTCCAAACAAGTAATTTAAACCTAGAATAGTCATTTGAAAGTTTTAAATTAAGCTTAAAAGGTCGAAAACGAAGATTTTTGATGGCCTTTTTCCCAATGATTTTTTGCCACTTTTTTATCGGTTTCAGACAATAGTGCGACGCTTGTGGAGCTCAAGAGGAGTCGAAAAAATAATAACATTGGCAAGATAGCACTTCTGGACTCGAGGAGTCGAGCCCGCTTTGTCTAACTTTTTACTTTATACGTCCTATAGGGACTCTAGTCTCACGGTGTTTCATGGATTAAAGAGTTAATTGTTGATGAAGATGTTAATTTTAATCATGATTATGCGACTCAAGAATGTCTATATAAGGCCAAAAAGAATATTTCGAAGCGTAAATTGACGTCGATTAGAAAAGGAAATGACAAATACCGTTGGTTTATGGCACTGTAATCCAGGGGCACGCCGGGGGGGGGGGGGCACGTGGGTACCCGATCCCCTATAGCATACGCCGCGGGCCGCAAAAACAGAATGTACAAGCCAAAAAAAAAAAAAAAAAAAAAAAGAGTAGTCAAATTATTAATTTTGATGGGCGGCATTTCGCGGAGGGCGGCAAAGATACGACCCCCCTTCCCCAAACCTCACCAACGGCCTTCGAAATGTAAACGAATTTGCAAAATTGCATCCACGCGGCGTCCATGATTTCACTTGTCTCACTCTTTATACATTGGGGGACTGTAGCGTAGTTACTGTCAACACTCAAAGCGCTATCATGCTGTAGTAATAAAAAATACTGCAACTAGACCCATTGATGCGAAACGACATCCTTGCAAATCTGACAAATCTGGCAACTACGCGCGGAAATGAGCTGGTATAGTTTGATTTCTTTGAGGAACTGAACTGACTCGAGACTTTCATTGCTATTTGCAATAAAATTTAACTGCTCGATTTTTATTTTTTGTATTCCTTTATTGCTATTTGGGTATAGAAATGTGCTGAAGCTAACGTGCTGACCTCAACAAGAATGTTGGACTTGCGAGACTTGAGAGGCGAGAGAGGATGACTTCCACCGGGACTTGAGAATCGAGACAGCTTGTTCAAAGGCTCATCGTCGCTAAATTCGCTAGATCCTACAGAGGTGTTCAGATTCTGCAACACAAGAAAAAGAACAAACATAATTATAAAATCAATTTTAAAATTAAAAAAAAAAAAAAAATAAATAAACGGTAGGAAAGATACCCCACGAGCACTTCTTCACTTCAAAATTATTCTGGGGGACCCCAGACCCCTTTTTGACTCTGGGGGAGACCCCCAGGCCCCTTAAGGAATTAATTTTACAGTAGGCTGTATGCAGAATGTTTTTGCAAATGTTCATCAAAATTTATTCTAACAGCTACATTTGAAACATTCCAATTTTTCCCTATATATTCACCTATTTTGCCCATTTTCCCATTGATTTTAATGGAAACTTTTTACTATTCATAACTTGCCCACAGTTGAAAATTTCGGGGGGAAAACCCCTGTTAAATCAACGAGCCATTCTCTTCTTTTCTCCACGTCGATATACTCAAAGGCAGTGTCGTAGCGTGAAAATTGCCAAAGTTGTATTTTATCCATTTAAATCTACTAAAAAAATCGAACAATTAGGTGTTCGGTGAACAACGTAATTTCGATCTTTTTACGAAGGTTTAAATACACAAAATACAACATTGCCAAATTGCAAGCTACGCCACTGCTCAAAAGCACACAAAGGCGAGAATCTCGGCGGGAATCTCTGCGGGAACCAGATCGCTGCCTCTCCGGTGAGAAGCAAGGTATATCAAACAAATTTCGCGGAGGGAGATCGCGAAACGTAATTCAAGATTCCGCGCCGCAGAAAAGGCGATGCAATCAACTGGATTGAGTTGACATTTTCGAGCCGATCCGCGTAACTGGATTCGGTGTTTCCGGCATTAAAAACGGTAGTCGAGGCATCCAATCGAGCTGCAAAACCGTCCATACGAAGGTATATGTAGGTATAATAACAGAGGGTCGAGGAATGGAATTGTGCATTTTAGCAAATTTAAATTCATTTGCGGCCTCTGATTGTGAGTCGAAAAAGGCGAACGAATCCAGTCACCAAAAATGAAGTCGCCGCATGTCACGTGTCGGCTCCAGGGCATCGGATCGCCGCGGATGATTTTTGGTTGGTCCATTTTTTAAGATATACCTTTCTAACAGAGCTGACAAGTCTCAGGCTTTTGTCTACCCCTTTCCAGCTTTTTGAGGGTGTTACAGATTTCTTAGACTTCCTTCAGGCTTTTTTAGAATTTTTCAAAAATTTTGTAAATTAACTATATCGAGTAAATTACCCGTTCAAATAACGTAGTTTCGAGAATTCTAATTGGCACTGGTCACATATAAAAAAAGAATGTTACAACGGGGCTCTTGCAAACTTTTGCTGTGAGCAAATAAATATGGTCCAATCTGATGTAAAAACCAGCGAAAATCACGAAAATCACACGTAGAGAAAGTCTACAATTTAGTAATAAACTCACATAACTGTTGTAACGGCAAGATCGTAATGGCGGTTCAATGTAGGCATCATGGGAGATTCCTGTCTAATTGTCACTTTCTCAACGGAAACAAAGTGATATGTCTTAATTTAGATAGGAATCTCCCATGACACCTGCGATGAAACGCCACTAAACCCGATTCTGAGAGGGAATTTCGTGATTTTGTAGTGCATTCATCGTCATTTTCACAGGTTTTTACAGGTCCCCTGTAGTAAACTCACCCACTTGATGCGAAACTCACTTCCAGATTTTTATCTTTTTTTTTTACGATCTGAGCCCACAGTGTGCTAGTACATGCTGACTAACGTAAGATATCCACAAAACTAAGTAAATATTTCTGCGGATTTGACAATTTTTTTTTTTTTTTTACAACTGTGCGGTGACGGATATGAGGAGGGCGGAACGGTACGGAACGGGGCGGATATCGAATCCACACATTACTCCAACTCGCGGGATGGATAAGGTGATGATTAAGGATTAACGTCATTGGACATTGGGACCATTGGGCTCTCATTCATGGCGTGGGCTGACATTCAACAATTCGATACGAGCACGAGCGCCTTGCTTTAACACCCAGAGTCTCGGATCGTTTTTCGCATGCGAGTTAAATTTTCACGCAAGGCATCCGATCCGACGCACATCAGATCAAAACATGGCTTTCCCTGGATGTACTGTGACTTGCTACAGAAAATATCCTGCTAGAAAGGACCGGTCCTATTTTTGGCCATTTTCTGCCCCCTTTTGGTCAAACATTAAGTCTGAAAAAAGGGGGAAACCCCTGTGGATTACGTGTACTTGGAGGGCTAATCTAACAAAAAATATCAAAGAAAGGTGTATTCATAATTGGTTTGTACCCCTCAGAAATCCCCTTTATTGGTATGGTTCGTTGCATTACTCGAGCGGCAGCGCTTTTATAGAATCAGAAATCGGCGCTAAACGCTGAAGATCCACTTCACGTATTGTGATCTGAGATCGTCAAAATGTGGAAAAAAATCAGAAATTAAACTCATCAATGTATCATATATAAACTTTCTTGATCAATTTTAATCGCAGAGATAACCCTTTCATTATCACGCTTGAGTTAATTCGTTCTAGTTACAAAGTCCAATCGACACAGTTTAAATTTACTGTTGACAAAAGTACCAGAAATTGTTGGTGCTTTCATTATCACGCTTGAGTTAATTCGTTCTAGTTACAAAGTCCAATCGACACGGTTTTCATTTATACTGTTGACAGTAAAAGTAACGAGAAAGTATTGGTGCTTTCAGAATAATGTTCCTTGGAGCGCCTTCAATCCACGGCATATGCAAATCTAGCACAGCCGAGTAGGAATATTTAACTATACGCAGTCCTAATTTGAGCGAATGAGCGGTGATCAGTCGAAGTAATCAGAGTCCCTTGATCGAGTCCCTCAACGAGTGCTCATTGGCTGTTGATTTAACACGGACACCTTCATAAGACGACGCCATCTATCGGCGACTCTCCCGGAGACCAGAGGAGTCGATTTGGAATCTTACCGATTATTCGACTCCTCTAAAGCTCCATGAAAGCGTCGCGTCGCACTATGGTCTGAGATCGTCAATAAGTGGCCAAAAATCAGAAAGTGAATTTCTCATCAATTAATCATTTGTAAACTTTTAAGACCAATTTTAACCACAGAGAACACTTGTAACAAGTCATTTAATAGTAAAAATTTAACCGAAAAATTCTTAAATTAATCTTAAAGGGTCGAAAACGATGATTTTTGAAGAATATTTTTCGCTGATTTTTGGCCACTTTTTTCGATTTTAGACCATAGTGCGACGTGTCGAAACTCTCTAACCAAAGTTCCATCAAGGTACTCTAGAAGTAACCTGGTACTAAAAGGGTTAACAAGTAATTTAAAAGCTTGGATGGTTTAAGGTGAATCTTCAGCGTTTAGTGTCGATTTCTGCCACCAGAGCGCTACCGTTCGATTAAAGTCAAATTACAGGTCGAAAGTAATTTATTTTTAAGAAAACGGAGTGTCAGTTACTAGACAATCATCTGAAGAGTGTCTCAGCAAAAAATCTCGTCGATAACTTCAAAAATAAGGCTGAAAGTACCAAAAAATGAAATACCGCAAATCGATTCTTGTATCGAAATGCGACATTTCATTTTTTGGTACTTTCAGCCTTATTTTTGAAGTTATCGACGAGATTTTTTGCAGAGACACTCTTCAGATGATTGTCTAGTAACTGACACTCCGTTTTCTTAAAAATAAATTACTTTCGACCTGTAATTTGACTTTAATCGAACGGTAGCGCTCTGGTGGCAGAAATCGGCACTAAACGCTGAAGATTCACCTTAATCTGATGATTTGTGATTACCTTTTTTCACTGTTTTTTGGCCGTCATTTTTTCGATCTCAGACCATTGCATTAAACGGACCCGCTATCCACGTCTCTCATCCCATAAACAATATCTGGAAAATCCTATTTTTTCGAACCACCGTGCGACATTAGCGTGAGCGCGTGCGTGTGACATTATAAGGGAGAGAGGACGGTACAGCTACACTCTACAGAGAGCACCCATAGCACCCATACATATATACAAAGACGCGGACTTAACCCATTTATTGCGCATGCGCTGACTTTTTTTTTATAAACTTTAAAATCCCCGTTTTCTATACGCGGTGGTTTCGATTCGCGGCGATTACGGCATATACATAATAGCATATAACATTTAGAGTCCTCTGAATCGGTAATAGGTAGGTATGTGTCTGTGTTGTAATCCCACCCCGCCTTTCAGCGATCACGTGGAATCATCAAAAGAAAAATATGCGACACAGCGTGGGCTAGGGACCTGGCACTAATGAGTCGTCGTCAGCCGCCTCCACTCTCCATCTCCACAGTCCACTGGTACGTTCTCACGCGCATGCGCCAGAAGAGCAAAGAGCTCTCAAATCAGTATACCGACTCAATACCGACTACTCAAGTACTGATGCAGGCCCAAAACACGATGCCGCTTGCTATATTATGCTTGTTGGCGCTTCTGCGGCCGATACGAAGCGATGTATACACATACGAAAGTCGGAGCACGTAATTAAATCTGTGATTCTTATCATCATTCGGTGTATACAGGGCGACTACAAAAAAAAAGACCTCACTCTTAATCAGAAGTTAGGGAGGCTGCCACTGGCGGATCCAGGACATGGCGATATTGTAAACTATTGCGGCAGGCAGATTAAGGGTAGATTTACACGTTAAAACTTTCAATAATAATGATGGTAGAACTAAAAACTTACGGAATCCACTCTTAAACTCATGAAATGCTTTTAAACGCGCGATCGTAATGGCAGTGTTTGGCACTAATAATGAACGGGAGATTTCCGTCTTAATTTCATCACTCTTTCTACGCTGGGAAGGAAGATTTGCAGAGCAACGATTCAGTATTCACCAGAGGAGTGATTAATACCAACTAACGGTGCCGTGACTGCTGGTGACACCGGTGCCGAAGGATAGTCGTCTCTGATTGGTCACTCCTTGATAGAATGACAGTATTATTAGATGGGAATCTCCCATTATTAGTGCCCCCCCCCCCCAAGACAAGACCTGAAATGACGCCACTGCAATCCTCAAGATTTAGGTTCTCTTTTTACCACCTCGATTGCATGCATTTTTTCTTTCAATCCGCAACTTCAGGGCAAGTTTGTATAGTACACATTGTCCCTAAAATGGTAAAAAGCCCCTTCAACATCTCAAGCGGCAACTGTCCCAACTTTTGAGTGGACACTTTCTTTTACAGTCACCCTGTACACGTTTAGTGTATACATAATACGAATGCCTACCTTAAATTAAAAACAACGCGTCAACTGAAATCCCAAAGGTAAATTAAGACAGGTAGATGCATTAGACTGCGGACTGTGGAGGGATAATTACAGGGAGAGCACTTGAGTAGACAAATCTCTGCGTCACAAAACACAGCTACCAGTGGTCTCACTACAGGTTGATGTTTATCAAAGACAATGGAGAGTACGAGATGGAGCTCCAAACGCGTGGGCAGGAGGAAAGCTTTCATTCGGAATCCAACACTCAGCACTCAACAGGGCCATCAGTCAATTTGGCCTCTAGAATAATCAAGAGTCGTAATTGAATATTTTGAAATGTTGACGAAGAAATGCGTAACAAAACAACATTTTAAATTATAAACGAATGCTATTTCTCGGTTAATACTGGATGGCGGATCGCGATAGAGTTATATTGTGCTCATTGTCATTTTCTCAGCATTTTACGTGCGAACCAGTGGCGTCTCGTACATTCTGGCAACATCGTTTTTCGTCCACTTATACCAATGAAAAAGCTCGAAGTATTGGAGGTGCTCAAAGCACTCCCTCCAATCGAGATTTTACAAGGAATTAAAGGGAATAAATGCAGCGTTGCCAAATTGCACGCGACGCGACTGGACTGGTGCGAACCGAGAAACCAATCATCAAAAGCCGAAATTGTGCCTAGTAACTCGTCCGAAAGATGTCGTACTTTACGTGCCATTGATTTGAGTACACATCAACCGAGGAGAGCCTAGGACTTTTAACAGAAAAATTTGGAATCAGAATATGGCTAGAGTACCATAATTTCCGCAAAATTTCCAGCATTCTGGTAACAGTACTAAATTTTACCTCGGTTGATAAAATCATTATGCCCTTTTTATCCCGTTCAGCTGAGCGGATTTTGATGGTTTCTTGCCCATATAAAACCAAAATAAAATTGAACTATGCGTTATAAATGCATTTGTTTCATAGTTTGCTATCTTTTTCACTCGATATACCTCGTTAAAAGTTGACTCTGTGCTGTTGACAAGTGGCGGGCGCCATCTCTCATCCCAAATTCACGACGCGACTTGCAGTTCACCTCAAATGGATCAACGGTTCCATTTCCATAAAATTTCCCGTCGTCCACGGAAAGTCCTGTTACCTTGCGGAATCGCACCCTGATGCATTCAAACGGAAAATGGTGGAGATAGCGGGAGAGATTAGAGATCCCGGGTGATTCATTTGCGAGAGAGAAAGAGAGAAAGAGAGAGAGAGAGAGAGAGAGAGAGAGAGAGAGAGAGAGAGAGAGGGAGAGAGAGAGAGAGAGAGAGAGAGGGGAGAGAGAGAGAGGGAGGGAGAGAAAGGGAGGGAGAGGAGAAAAGGATAATAATTGTGTTATTTGAAAGTCTCGTTACACACGTACAGTTTACATTTCTTTCTAGAATACCGTGCAATAAATCGTACCCTGGCTGCGGGTAAAAAAAGAGCCTTCTCTGGGTCCAATGTAGAGCTAGAGAGTATATAAAATAAAACCGGCTTCGATGGGGCTGGGGCTTGGGATGTTTTCTGGTACATTGCTGAATGCTGATATTGCTGATGCTGCCGCGCGCGACCGATACCGTTTTCTAATGAGTCTTGAGCCGCAGGTGCCTCTGATTCTGAACGTCGCACAGTTTGTTAGTGGTTAGAAACACAGGGTATTCACTTCCAGCAAAGCCACCGTTTTGCTTTTAATTAATGACATTTCTCAAATCACCGATGATTTCACCGGTTGAGAAAAGATTATAAAGTTCAGTTCAGTGTATGACTGTAATGAATGAAAATACTCGCATCTGTAATCTTTTCTCAACCGGTGGAGTCGTCGATGACTTTGTAAAACTTGCGGATATTTTAACAATTAAACGGCGATTGCACCGATTGAGAAAAGATTACAGAATACAGATGCGAGTATTTTGCGCAGTACAGTCACACACTGAAACGAACTAAGTAATATTTTCTTTACCAGTGAAATCATCGTTGAATTGAAAAAATGTTATTAACTACATATACGCAAAACGGCAGCTCTGGTGTCCAGCCTCCAGAAATTTTACACTCTCAAATTCTCTGATTTTTCATATAATCTCTCGATTTTTACACGATGTCATGGAATCATCTCCCTTTTAAAATTTGAACATAGTTGAAGACTCAAACTTCAGCAAGTTGAGCATTCTCGAGAAAATTAATACCCTGATTTTTTCCCCCTAGGTTCTGGCAACAAAGAGCCTTATTCAAAATGGGCAAAAATGGCTTCGGCCCAGTTTTGTTTGAGATTTCGGGAGGTGATAGAGCATGATTTGAGGCGTCCAAAACTGGCCTTGTTTTTGATCTAGCCCCAAGGGAACCGGGGGGGCGGGGGTGCAAAGTCAAAACACAAAATCCGCCAGAACTTTTGAACGCGTTGTTCGATTTGAAAAAACTTTTTTTCAATCGATAGATCTTTTTAAGACCTTTCTTTTCATATACATGTTTTTGTATTTTTCATGGTTTTGAGTCAAGTTTTGACGACTTTTTGTTTTTTTCAGTTTCAAAAAATTTACATTTTCCCCCCTGTGCAAAATTGTTTTGCATGGGTAAAAATAAAAAACAGTCGTAAGAAAAGCTCTTTCAATTTCCTTATCAACCGTTTAAATCCGATCGCGGGGCAACGCTTCGTTACTGAGTTACGCGCGCTCAAAGTTGCCAAGGTCCGACCTGGCTGAATCTAGAGGCCTCCCGGTTTCCTGCCTCACACCTTTGACGCCGCGCTTTTTGCCTTATGCGACCAGCTGCTCAGCAGATATTTCGAAAGAAACATCTTTTCTATTATTCTAAGTAATTTCTACTCATATAAACCCCCACCCCCCACCACCACCACCCTCACTTCATACCCTATCTGACAGCACAGTGTCTGAAATGCATCAAGTGGGATAATCAGTTCAATGAAGATGGATAAAACCGGCAACTCGGAAATACACCTGCTGATTAACTATTTTGGGTCGTGAGTATTTTTATCATGAACTCTTGGAGCAGATCAAATCAATGATGCGATGTTATCTGTATACCTTGATGACAACTGATAATGTAGGTACTATTTCGGACCTCTGCCTTTTTGAATTCACGTTTCCCGCTAACGAAAAAATCCTTTGGAAATTACGAGTCGGAGAGTGAGGGCGAGGACTCAAGTAGCGAAAACTAACAAGGTGAGATTTCTATCTTGTATTTTATGCGTATTCTCCTTCAATTTAGACTTGAAACTTAAAAAACTTGCGTCTATTCAGGGGGAAGTATTGAACGTGATAGGGTATGAAGTGAGGGTGGTGGTGGTGGGGGGTGGGGGTTTATATGAGTAGAAATTACTTAGAATAATAGAAAAGATGTTTCTTTCGAAATATCTGCTGAGCAGCTGGTCGCATAAGGCAAAAAGCGCGGCGTCAAAGGTGTGAGGCAGGAAACCGGGAGGCCTCTAGATTCAGCCAGGTCGGACCTTGGCAACTTTGAGCGCGCGTAACTCAGTAACGAAGCGTTGCCCCGCGATCGGATTTAAACGGTTGATAAGGAAATTGAAAGAGCTTTTCTTACGACTGTTTTTTATTTTTACCCATGCAAAACAATTTTGCACAGGGGGGAAAATGTAAATTTTTTGAAACTGAAAAAAACAAAAAGTCGTCAAAACTTGACTCAAAACCATGAAAAATACAAAAACATGTATATGAAAAGAAAGGTCTTAAAAAGATCTATCGATTGAAAAAAAGTTTTTTCAAATCGAACAACGCGTTCAAAAGTTCTGGCGGATTTTGTGTTTTGACTTTGCACCCCCGCCCCCCCGGTTCCCTTGGGGCTAGATCAAAAACAAGGCCAGTTTTGGACGCCTCAAATCATGCTCTATCACCTCCCGAAATCTCAAACAAAACTGGGCCGAAGCCATTTTTGCCCATTTTGAATAAGGCTCTTTCCTGCTAATTCCACGTTTGAAACGGCAAATTTCCCTCAAACCAGGGCAGCGGGGAAGATGGTTCCATAAAAATGAAAACAAGAGGCGCGCCTCCAGGCTTTACAAACCCCTTCTTCTTCTTCTTCTTCTTCTTCTTCTTCTTCTTCTTCTTCTTCAGTTTTCAGTAGCCAATCAGAGATGGAATCTCGTATGGCGAGACTCTTTCATAAACAGGGACTCAACGGTCAGGCGGTCACTTCCATCCGTTATGACTAACACTTTTCACATCCGGAAAAATCAACACACTCGGTCCACTGAACGTCGGGAGACGCGGCGCGGCAGTTAATAGTTCCTCTCGTTGCTCTGATTCAGAACAATTAATAGTTCCTCGATGCTTAACCATTCCCTAAAGGCAGGCGGGCGCCCAACAGAGGGAGGGGGGGAGGAGGAACGAAAGAGAAAGAGAGAGAGAGACCTAACCTTGAGATGCTGAGATGTTGAAAAATTGTTCTTCCGAACCAAAGCAAAGCAACCGACGTGATTTCAGTGCCTCGCGGTTAAAGGATTTTCAAGGTACAAGAACCGAGGCGATATATGTATATATATACGACCGACGCGTGGTTTCGTTTTTCGTTCTTTCGCTCCGCCCGATTCAGCCCCCCCCCCCCCCTCCCCGACCGTTTAGGCCGACGGAGAAGCTAAGAGGTACGGAGGTCCCAAACTAAACCGTCTTCGCGTTCTGGTGATTCTGCATGACTCTGCAAGTCTTTTTATTTAATTTTCAAAGCGGCCGTCGCGTCGCATCGCTGCATTGCCAAGCATTCCGAAAATTATTCCATAATGCCGCTGCAACTCCAGAATGGCATCTGAAGCAAGGTTGGATTAATACAGGTGGATGCATTATATTTGGAAGGTCGTGCGAGATATACTCCTTTCAGGAGTTTATAAATTAGCAAACTTAGACGGTTCACCAGAGACCAAATAATGTTGCGGCTTTTGGCGGTCTCCCGAAAGACGTTGGATGGTATGTTCTAGAGAGTAGTTGCGTGAGGTTTTAGCTCCCTGCAACACTGAGAAAAAGCTTTGGGCAGGGGAACCAAAGTCTGCGGTGAATTAAAGTTGCTGCGGGCGTCCTTTGGGCAGGGGAACTAAAATCTTTGGACAGAGCAACGAAAGTCTTTGAGCGAGGGAACCAACGTCCAGAGACTTTGGTTGTTCTGTCCTAAGATTTTAGTCCCCCTGCCCAAAGGACGCCCAGCGACTAATTCACCGCAGACTTTGGTTCCCCTGCCCAAAGCTTTTTCTCACAATCAGTGAAGAACTCACCGAGGCTCTGAGTCTCTGGATTTCAGAAAATATTGGCGCCTTCAATTTACAGTATCTGCAATAACAGTACGGTCAAATACAATTCCTGGTCTGGGACCAAATAGCGTTGCAGCTTGCGACAATCCCCCGAAAGACGTTGGATGTTGCGTTCTGGAGAGTAGTTGCATGGGGTTTTGTTGCTGTTGTAGGTTTTGAGTCAACCCGAGGACCAGTTGACTGTTGCTACCAATGGTATTCTATTGAGTCCCCGAGAAAAAAGTGAACCATTGCGTGATCGGCTAGTGCGTGGTTGCTAACAGTGTCGTGTAGAGAGAGGTCTCGAAGGGGAAGGAGGTTGTCAGGACCCAGGAGGACCAATATCTTTAGAACCTCAAAGGTGTCGAACCGGTAAACACGGATAAATACCATCTAGCCCTAAATAAACAGAAATTGATGTCCCAAAAAAAGAAGAAAAAAAGTTTCACTTAATCGACTGAGATTGATACCCCCCCCCCCCAAAAAAAAAGAAAACAGGTCATCACTTTCAAGCCGGTAGCAGGTTTGCTGTTCCGAGGAAATCCTTAATAGACCGCAAGGGTGTCTCAGTTTACAAAGTTGCGTCCATTCTGATTGGTGGCTTTTATGCTTTCCCGCTGAGCATGTTGAGAATTCAAGCGTCGGTAGACGCAGACTTGCCGTCTGCGTCTATACCGAAGCTTATGATAATAATTGCGGCATCGTCCACATGGAAGACTCATAAAACAGCAGGGGTGCTGTTCCAAGGAAATGCTGATTATAGTCTGCCAAAGAAATTTGGCCATTCTGAGCACATAAGCTTTTAATTTGATTTAATGAACGGGTTTGAAACCAAAATAAATTTGAACCGCTCCTTCAGAAATGCATAGATTCAATTTTTTCTAAACATATATTATACGATAATGTTAGAGGCCAACAAATAAAAAATTGGTTTGTTAGGGAAAGTAGTTAGCCTATTTCTTTCCTTCTTAAAAAGTACATTTGTTTTTCACAGTATTTCAAAAACCTACATACCTAGATTTTCTTACAGAAACAACGTATCATGTTCTCAGACAGAAACTAATAAGTTTTACAAGGACTTCTTTCACTCCGATACTGTGGATCTGATATAAAATATCGGATTTTGCACAAATATGGAGAAAATCTCGTTATGAGCTGCCTTAGGTCATAATTAATCTCAAGAAAGATACAAAATGAAACTTCCTAGAACTATTAAAACTGCGGTGAAAAATGTAAAAGTTGGAACGACCACATTAGCGGATCCAGTATATTGTCCTTCTCTCTCTTGTCCAATTAGAACGCGTGTGTTAGAAAAGGACAGATTAGGGGCAGTCACGGTATATTCGACCCCTCTTCTATTCCTTTCTAACACATGCATTCAAATGGCCAGAGAAAGAGAGAGAGAGAAGGACTATATCCTGGATCCGCTATGGTGAACGACCACGATCACCAATAATTTTCAGGCTTACGTTCAATTGAGACGATATCTGAAATAAGCTCCCATAAAGCATGAGGTACGATCTTTCCTGGTAATCAACATTCAGTATAGTATTGAGCCATCAGGTAAAGAGCGAACCTCATATGTTTTATGGCCCGACTTTTTTCTCCATTCCGACTCAATTATGATAACCAGGCGTTAAGAATGACTGCGGAAGAAACCGAATTAAACGAGGATGAGAGAAAAAGATTGCGATGCATCAGTATATCTCTCTCTCTCTTTCTCTGTCCATTTAAATACGGGAGTTAGAAGAGGATAGACGAAGGGGCTGAAGTTCCACGATAGCTCCTCCTTCCATCCTCCTCTAACACATCCATTTTAATGGACAAAGAGAGAGAAAAACAACTGCAATGGCGCAATTAGGAACTTATTTTTCTCTCTCATTATCCATTTAAATTTACGTGTTAAAAGAGGATGGACGACGGGGCTACAGTTCCACGATGGCTCCTCCTTCCAACCTTTTCAAACGCGTATACTTTAATGGACGAAGAAAGAGAGAGAGAATAGTTAAGGGGCGCATCTAGGTACCTGTCTTTCTCTCTCATTATTCATTTAAACGCTCGTGTTAGAAGAGGATGGATATAAGTGCAAAATTAATGTGATAACACCTCTTTCTATCCTTTCCTATCACGTGCAATTACTTAGACAAAGAGAGAGAGAGAGAGAGAGAGAGAGAGAGAGAGAGAGAGAGAGAGAGAGAGGGGGGGGAGAGAGAGAGACAAAGTTTCTAGCCGTGCTACTCAAATTATGTCTTTCCCTCTCTCAACATTGTCCATTCAAATGCATGTGTTGGAAGAGGATCGTTGTAGAGGCTTAAATCAAGTGATAAAACTTCTCCTTCCATCTTAATCAAACAAATTAATTCTTATGGACAAGAAGGGGGAGAGAGAGGGGGGAGGGAGAGGTGGAGATAGAAAGAAATAAAAAGAGCTAGAGAGAGATAGAAACAAAGTTCCTGGAAGCGCCGCCACTGCGATGCATTAAGGAACAAGATTAAAAGGGGAGACGTCGAAAATTCGAATGCACCGAGAGACTGCAAGAGGGGGGGGGGGCGAGAGGGGTAGCTCCCACAATGAGCGCCATATGAAACATTACACATTCACGTTAGTACATTCACTTGCCGCTTGAAAAGAGGTGCGGGTGGGACTCTCCGGGGCCGTACGGCGACTGCGGGAGGAGGGGGGAGGGGGGTTACAGAGGGAGATACCGCGTGCGGGGGTAGCGACTTATTTGTTTAGAAAGCGGTCGGAAAAAAGACTAAAGACTTAAAGAGCGGGTGCTGCCGCTGCTGTGCGCTGCGGTCATGTGCGGATACAAGAATGTGTCTTTCTCTCTCTCCGGCCATTCTATCACATGTGTTAGAAGAGGATAGCAAAGAAGGCCGTCACGTGACTTAAACCCCTATCTCTGTCCTTTTCTAGCACACGCGATCAAATGGTTGATGAGAGAGAGAGAGACGAATTATTGTATCCGCCCATGGCTGCGTTGCGGCTGTGCTGTGTTTGCTGCACGATGCATAACGCATAAGTGGAAGATGCTAATCGCCGTTCAAAAGCAATTTAATAAAATACGATCCGAAGGATGCTCTGCGCATGAGCATTAGCTTAAGCAATGCGCGGTGCGCGATGTGCGATGGTTTCAAGATTAACTCTTACTGTTAGATTGAACCATAACGAATGGAGCGGAGCCTCTGTACTGCGTAACATTGAACCCATGGTCCCGTGGCCGTCCCATGAGCCTACGATCTACGACATCCAATGCGAGGCACCGGTGACCGGTGCGTCCCGGCCGTGCACCGTGGATCACAACCATACAACGGGTTAAAACTAACCGTCATTCGCAATTTGAAGGGAGGGAAGGGTGGCGGGAGAGAGGGCGCAGGACAGGGCTCGGCAGTATAAGAGACAATATACCGTTTTAGTGTGACGTCGCGAAAACAAATTGGGATCCGAACGAATAGTCGCTGTTTTTACACAAAGCCGTAACTCAATAAACGCGGATAAAAATAATTGGTAATAATAATAAGATTTACCATAATGATGCCTGAGTTTTGAACCTGCAAAACAAGATGGTCAACGTATGACCACACGTATGCTTTTTACAGGTTTTGTCGCGAGGATCACGGTAATACCAAACAGACAAGTTACACATTGCGTAATAAACGGGAAAGCTGGACTTTTTTTTAACGTAATGTTCTTTTGCTTGGGAGTGCAAAAAATTACGTATCGCATCCACACACGCCACGCGGGTGCAGTGGCGGATCCAAAAAAATTTCTAGGGGGGACGCTCATGAATTTTTAAATTTCAAGCGTTGTAGTAAGAAATCATAGGCAGTTTTCTGTTGAAAAAAGGCAAAATTTGAGGCTTCTGGGGGGGCTCCCCTTAGATTAAGTTGCATGTGAGAAAGTGTTCGTGCATGGGGTATTCCATATACAGTTTAATTATTTTTAAACGTCCACGACCAATTTTATTTTAGTCAGAGAAAACAATTCTGACACATAATCTAAACTAATAAATGTCACTGGAGAAATTTAAACTGAGCTGAAAAGGTCGAAAACGACCAGTGGCGAGGCGTGCGATTTGGCAACGTTTCTTTTCCCCATTCAAACACATTAGAAAGGTCGAAATGCCTGGTCATCGCCGATGACTAAAGCGTTCGACTTTTTTAGTGAATTTAAATGGAGAAAATCCATTGTTGCCGAATTTCACGCCTCGCCACTGAAAACGACGATGTTTGATAACTTTTTTTCCACTGATTTTTGCCTCTTTTTTACGATATCTGACCACTGAGCGAGCGCGAACCGCTGGCTGTACTTACATTGTAAATACACTTGCCACCTCACGACGACGTCACGATATGCCCACTGTAAATAGTTTGACGGATTTTTTGATGACCTTGAGTGCGCGGTATCCACCGCGTCCGCATTGAACTGAATCGAGTTCATCGTGATTTGATGCGCTTGCGAGGTCATCAAACTCCCCGTCAAAAACCGCCGTCTCCATCAACCATCATCATCTTCGCGACCGCAAGTCCAAGCAGCCGGAACGCTCCGAGCGGATGTGACAAAGAATCAATTGAGACGGTTTCTGGGAGCGCAGGCTAATAAAGTACATGAGGTACGCTCGGCAATCGTTGCTCGTCAACAGTCTGTGTACAGTATTATCCTCTCATTTGAACCTGAGCAAAAGTATCAAACATTTAAAACCCTCCGGAGAATCGAGACTTTCCGACAGGCTTAAATGGATGGGACGAAAACAAACCCTAGTTCAATGTAATTACCCTCTCTACAAGTTATGATTGTGGCAAAAGCAACAAACCTATTGAGGCCATCTCCGGAAAAATTGCCCATAAAACAACGGATGAGCTCTTACTGAGAAACCAGCATTCTGATCAAGTTATGACTTTTGCCTGCAAGAGCGCACTTTCTGTTTTGTGGCCTAAAATGGCCTAAACTGTATACTTCACTGAAAATAAACAAAATTATAAGTAGAGCCGGAGCAACCTTCAAAAATAGCTTCACGGAGCAAAAGTTCCAGCTCTAGCTAAGCAAGTTGCAGATGTACCAAAGCACTACTTCGGTAGAGTAGGAGTCTTCCTTCTTGCTTTTCCTCTAACGAAAGAACGCTTTAGTGCCACCGCAACTTGCTCTGGTAGAGCTAGAACCTCATCTCTGTGAACCTAATTTAAAAAGCTTGCTTCAGCTGTACTTTTTCTTTTTTCAGTGTACTTAAACTTTGTACTGCCACTCTGAAGAAAGCGACAGTCATAATACCAGATTCTAGCCATATTCCCAGAAGTACAACGGTATATGTGAACAACAGAAAGTCTAATACTTTGACCAGAAAATTCTGGTGTTAATACCAGAATATGATCATAGAACTAGAATTTCCTAACATTTTTCGAGAACTATGATACAAACACTAGAATTCTGGTAATTGTACAATCCGTTACATAGGTTCACATCTTGTCATACTTCTAGTAATCTTTTTTTCAGTGCATCGTTTTTAAATCCAAGTGAAAAAGAAAGGAGAGAAATTATGGAGAGGGGGGGGGGGGAAGTCGTGGCTGGTTAAATTTGGTATCGATGCGACTTCTTCACGAAGAGCGAAGGCACAAGACAGGCCATGAGGAGCTGTGTGCCTATTGAACCGAGACGGTTCCACGCTCCTTTGGACAGTGTCCACACACTATACACCATAACACTATACACTACACCACACTGGAGCCGTGAAGCGGGAAGCCGTGTCTCAGCGGGACGACTGATATGATGCATGCAAGTTGAATGATTCCGCCGCCCCGGGTAAAGTTAAGGTTCGGTTCATTTGGAGTCTGATGAACGCCGGATTATTAAGCAACAAGACCACACCGCCAACCGCCATGCCATGCGCCATACCGCCATGCCATGCAACAACTCCTTTTAGGAACAAAGGAAAAACAAACGCGGCGGTATATTATAGCACGGTTGTGCTAAGATATGCGGGTGCCGAGCATATATGTATTGTATACTTGTATAGGGAGTAACTGTTTGGATAGGAGACTAGCGTTAGGCTAGGCCACACCAAGACAAGTCCTTTCATTTGTAAGGTGGGATGCGGCAAAGGCATTATTTTATGGGGCTCTCAGAGAATGGTATCGAAAGCAGCGTCGCCAGACTTCCGGTTGAAAGCCAAATATTTTGCATTGATTTCGATGGGAGGAAATATATGGTCGGCGAATGAACTAAAGCGATGGGTCCCGGCAAAAAAAATTGGGCGTTCAAAGTCCCCAGAACATAATAGCGGAGACATAGATACCTAGCCAGGGTATGCAATAAGCAATACACAGCATCCCATTCAACGCGGGTATTAGGTGTGTTGCATGTTGCATACTCTGGTCCAGAGGCGGACTGGCCCACCGGGACACCGGGAAATTTCCCGGTGGGCCGCGGCCACTTAGGGCCGGTTGGATCGTGAGAGGGGAAAAACTAAGAAAAAAGAGAGAAAAAAAGGAAGAAAGAAAGGAAGAAAAAAAGGAAGAAAAAAGGAAAAAAGAAGAGCGAGAGGAAGAAAAAAGAAGGAAAACACCGGAGACAAAGATAATCGTGAGGCCGTGCATGTATTTATACTTGGTAAATTTGGGCTGCGGGCCAGTCATTCGATTTTTTAGGGCCGGGCCGGGCCGATCATTCGAATAGGGCCGGGCCGGGCCGATCATTCGAATTGGGCCGGACCGGGCCGATCATTCATCCGATTTTTTAGGGCCGATCCGATCATTCGATACTTCAGGGCCGGGCTGGGCCGATCATTCGATACGTCAGGGCCGGACCGGTTACTCAATACGTTTTGGATGGGCCGGGCCGAGCCGGGCCTGTCATTCGATAAATTCGGGTCGGGCCGGGGCGGGCTATATTCATTCGTTTTATGTGGGTCTGACCGGGCCGGGCCGATCATTCGCTTCATTAGGGCTGGTTTTGTGTGGATCTGACCAGGCCGGGCCGATCATTCCCTTCATTAGGGCTGGAACGAAAGCAGAGAGGAAATATTTCAGAATGTTTAGGTAGCCCTGAAAAGGGCTTTTCTTTTTTTTTTTACTTTTTTTATATTTAATATATTTAAGATAAAATGGCAGTCTCTACCCTGCAAAAACGCAGAGAGTCAGCGATCATATAATAATGAAATTGATGACCCAAACATGCTTCAGATTGTTGTTTTTGACTGTGAAAATACCAAAATTTTCTCGGGGGGGCAAACCCCCCCAAACCCCTCCCTAGGTCAGGTTTTCTATCGTCACTAAGATAAAATGGCAGTCTCTACCCTGCAAAAACGCTGAGAGTCAGCAATCATATAATAATGAAATTGATGACCCAAACATGCTTCAGATTGTTGTTTTTGACTGTGAAAATACAAAAATTTTCTCGGGGGGGGGGCAACCCCCCCCCAAACCCCCCCCAGGTTAGGTTAGGTTTTCTATCGTCACTAAGATAAAATGGCAGTCTATACCCTGCAAAAACGCAGAAAGTCAGCGATCACATAATAATGAAATTGGTGACCCAAACATGCTTCAGATTGTTGTTTTTGATTGTGAAAATACCAACATTTTCTCGGGGGGGGGGCAAACCCCCCCCCCAAACCCCCCCTAGGTGGGGGGTGTCCCCCCACATCCCCCATATGGGCCGGTCCAAAGTTGGTTTCCCGGTCCGAATTTGGGGGCCAGTCCGCCTCTGCTCTGGTCAGGTATCTTTGTTCCCGCTAGTGCGTTTGGAGGACATTATTTGAAGGAAATTTTGATCAAAATTTGAATCGATCTTAAATGCCTACTTTTGACCTGTAACCCTTTCATGCACGCATTTTGGGCTTTGATTTTTTTAAAGATTTTTTAAGACCATTTAAAAGAGGACAATTTTCCAAGAATTTTGATGGGTCACAGAATTTGCCAAATTTCCCTTTAAATTCCATTGAATCCCATGTTACATAAAATGGTACACACTTGTACCACTTACCGTGAAAGGGTTAAAAGGTGATCGGCGAAACAAACATATTTTAGGAACTTTACGTTCAAAACCATTTTTTACTGGGGTGCAAAATACTCAATTCTTCGAAACCCATGTTTTAAGTAAAAAGAATTTGAAACTTTAACTTGTAATTATTACCAACAGAATCGTGGCATGCACGGACCATTTTAGTAAAATGAGACGGATAAAACCCTCTTATGATAGTTCAGGACAATTTTTTTTCTTTAAAATTTGATTTACAATTGACAAAAGAAGCGGAAATTATTCCCCTGGCGTAGAGCCGGACGGCGGACGAACCATCTGGAGGAACTTAAAACACTCAAGGAAAACACTATAAAACGTGACTGGAAACAAAGATCTGTTGGGAGTGTTGGGGCTCGAACGAGGGAAATTAACTTACGAGGGAAATTATTCGCTTGGATCTGATGTAGAAACTGTTGATTACAGCTGATTGAAGAGGAAGGGGATATCGCAACATTGCATCATTTTTCAGCGGGTAATATGGTAAGCGGCGAAGAATGCGCGCAGCACTTGCAATAGATTCTGCGCGAAGAAGCGCCGTAATTACGTTCTCAAGGAGACGTATGTTCACTCGACTTCCCTTCGAACACTTTTCTTCCCTGAATTTCGTAAATGTCCGATTGAAATGATTTTTGGTGGGTACTATGACTTTCAAAAAAAAGTACCCTGATTGGAAATCTTATTGTTAAATTGTTCTGCAATTGCTTCCAATAAAATTGTCGATTCTTCATAACGTCCAATGTACATTCTGTTTAGTTATTTAACACTTGAAAGTTGCTAAATTGTTTAAAGATTACCACGATTTAAAATAGTAAAAATTTCGACCACGGAACTTTCTTTTGAAAGTCACAGTACATTCTTTAGAGCATGAGTGCCATGATGCGTTATTGAAGACGTTTTATACAGAGAGGCCTAGAGTGATTTAGAGAGCCTTCCTTACGTCTCTTTAGAGAGGTAGGCTATATCTGACAGACAATCTACGTAACCGAGGTGGAGGATTTTTAGGTTAGGGTTAGAGTTTGAATGTTTCCTATTTTTTTCACATGTATTTTCAGAGTCCTGCGGTCACGTTCAACGACGCGTCGCGACGGGCAACGACGTCTATTGACCTCAAGGACCAAAATACATCGATGTAGTTTCGCGTGAAGGGGTCAAGTAGCACTTTTGGCAAAATCTAGTTAGCTCACTTGTTGGATACGTGACATGTTTTACGTTAAATTCCAAGACATTTTGAAAAAAATATGCATCAACAAAATAAAGGTAATAATAGCATCTAGAGAAATGCGCAGCTGGCGATCAACGATCAGTTCGAATAAAATCGTGATTGACCAAAATGGTTCACGAATTCACTGTTATAATTTGCAGCAATATTCTGCGCTGCGTGAACATTCTTGACTACACTAACTTTTGGCGTTACTAGGATACCTGCGCATTGTCAACCCCAATCAATTTAACCCTTTTACCAATAGGTTACAATAAATCAATGTTCACTCCCTTAAATTAAGTTGGTAGTTAAATATTCCGACACCGTGGAGCTGATTTTGCATACACAATGGATTGAAGGCGCTCGGGGGAACATTATATTTTGAATGTTGACAAGCGCAAGCTGATTATGAACGATCTAATCGTAATGCCATTGGGTCGATGATCGAGTATGTGCCATTCTTAAAGGTGGTGCCATTACGATAGAAACCTTTCCATCTCTGCGGAAATTCGCCGATGGCCGGCTAGCCGATGACTCCTGAGCTATGGCGAATTTCCGCAGAGATGGAAGGGTTTCCATCGAAATGGAATCCATCACAATGACACCACCCATAAGACTAACACGTACTCACTTATCGACTCGATACTATTAAGATGCGATGGCTCATAATCAGCCTGCTGGAGTCAAATTTAATGTGAATAAAAAGTGAAATTGTGTGACATCTAGTCACGTCAAAGAATGCACCTCAGCAACGAATGCTTGCACTTGTAACGAAAGGTTAAAACAGAAACTCTGGCAGGGAGAGATAGAGAGCGCGAATCTTCCAAGTTTTGTTTATGCATAAACGGGACTTCTCCAGTAGCTTCTTTCCTGGTTTCTCAAACACTATTCAAACCAAAGTTACCTCCTCCTTATCCAGAACCCACGTTCATCGTTCATGACGTCACCACTAAATCGATCTATTCCTACGAAAGAACTTAGTTCAAGGCTTCGCGGACTGCCCCGCGGCCAGAGCTATCCATCCAATACATTCCGTGCGTCTGAATTCAAGGAAACTCTTTGTGTGAACAGAGGCGGTCTCTTTCCAGAAAAATAAAGCCCATAAAAACGTACGGTGTGCTCTCCCGATGGAATTCTTAAGTAAACCATCGTGAGGAATCTCTCATAAAGAGCGCACCTTATGTTTTATGGTATTTGCTTTTCAAGGGATCGCGATTGCCTCGATTGTATTCCGTCCAGAGCAGTGTTGCCAAATTTGCCTATAAATAACTGCGACTTTTATATGGGGGATTCGGAAGTCCAAATTGGTCAACATTTTCAATTTCTGTTTTACTACATATTCTTATTCAGCAAAACTTAAGGTTCATGTCCCTACAAAGTTATCATCATTATGATAAGTAGTTTAGCTTGTATGAGCTTTTTTGTGAATGCAGGTGCAGTAAAGGTCATAGGTCAATTCAAGTTTAAAAGAGAGTTTTCCAACATTTTAGTTTTTTTCTGCAAATGCCCCTTTTTCTCAGGAACTATTGAAGTTATCAAAGTAAACTTTCTTTCCCTGAATCCTCACACTGTTGAGCAAACTTTAATACGGGCTTTTCCGACCTTTTTGATTCTTCGTTTAGTTACGACTCGGCGAAGTTTACAATAGAATTATCAAGGAAATCAAAATCTCGTCGGACCGAAAATTTTCCGAATTTTCAAAAAATCCCGGGTAAAAATGTTGCGCAGCACAATTGCGAATCTACATGGTTCATGGCAGATTTTTATAAAAAAATCAAGGATTTTCACAGACATTCGAAGGACTTTTCACGGGATTTCATGTACTTCCATCGAGCAAAAACGCAGTCACTTTTTTACCAATTATCTAGAGGCAGACAAAACACATAATAGTGATTCTCACTAACAAGAGGAAAACAGTAGACAAAAAAGTAAAAGAAAGAAAAAAGTTCCTGCTGACTCCTGCAATTTTTCTCGCGACTTCGCAACCAAAACAATGCGACATTCCTCAGGCACGCAGACGTAATTATCAAGATAACGTAATTATCGAGATGGTGAGCTGGATTCGGCCATTTTCAAGGATTTTCAAGTATACATTTGACGACTTGGTCAAAATTCAAGGATATTCAAGCATATGAAAACCGACAAAAATAATCAAGGATATTCAAGGACTTTTCAAGGGAACCATGATTTCGAAAAACAAGTTTTTTTAAAAAAAAAAAATATCTTTTAGCGTTCCTGAGAAAATGGGGTGTTTTGTATTGGTAAATTTAACATTGCGAGCAAGGAGACTTTCGATTCTCCTCAAGTCCTTAAGTCAATTGGGAAAAACACCGATAATTATCCGAAAAATGGCAACACTGGTCCAGAATGTCCGTCCTTCACTCCTTCGTCCATCAAGTTCAATTTCTGCTCCGCCTCGATGGACTGCGGCTTGTATACATACAATGTACGGCAGGAGTGACGCGAGGCACCGAGGGTTGCCGGACTAATATAAAATTCGCCTATTTTCCATTCCGTTTGAATGCAAAGTAGGTGAATTTCACCCGGGCACCTGGCAACGGTGTCACAGATGCACCGCTGGCTCTAGTATATACCTACCATCTACGCTCGCGGTTCGCTCAGTTCAGCCCTGAGATGGACACGAGGAATCTAATCAATCGACCGCCGATCATCCGCTATAGACCCCCCCCCCCCCCCAAGCTACCACCCTTCCCCACAATCCCTCTCCTCTTCACGCTAATGGGCTAGGTAACGGAGGAAGGCATGCCGAGTAAAGTGAATTTAAATAGGCATGGGTAATGGTTGGTTATTTTCTGACAACCAATCGAATTGCATCGTAAATTTAAAAAAAAAAAAAAAAAAAAAAAAAAAAAAAAAAAAAAAAGAGCTAATGATAAATACTCGTGTTGTGTTTTAAACGGTGACGTCACAACTTGAACGTTTTCCCCCGCAAATTTACACGATTGTATAGCTCTGGAACTGCGAAGTCGAGAGAGTTCTAGAATCCACCGGAGTGTTGCGCACCGATCCAGAAAAGATTAAGGATGATAATATGTTTAGTGTGAAGCGATATATTGCACACAGAGTTTTATAATCTTTTTTGCACCGGTGAGTTTCTCAGATGAATTCTAGAACTCCACTAGATCCTCCTTTTTACCTCACCGAGCGCCTGTTTTCGTTTCAATCGATAAAAAACAATTCTCGTTTCTTGAAAAAAAAAAAAAGCTCCATTAAAAATGATGAACATCAGAGACAAGTAGACAATTTTTTCTTTCTACTTAAGCGCAACAGATTTGATCACATAGTAGAGGTTTTGCATAAAGAATCAGAGTTTCTGCTTGCAAGATCATAAATTTCCGTGCTTATAAAGGGCCGGCTTACGTAATCAGAGGTTGCTTATTAAGCACAGCCGCCTTTCTCTGAAACCATTTGATCTTAAATACTGCATAAAAAAGCCAAAAACTGATAGGTGCCCCCCCTTTTTTTTCTAGGGCACATTTAAGGCGGGAAATCATTCAGTTCGAAGTGGGAGTAGACCCGAATCTGAAAAAAAATCGTCTCACACAAAAACTGAGCAGAGACCTCTGTTTACATGAGCATATACTTTTCTTATAATGAACACTGCATCTGCTCAAATAAGGAGGCCAATTCTATTAGCTCATCATTTTCACCACGGTCCCCTAATTGTGATTTTTAGCAATGCTTCCGAGTAAGAACCGTTGCGGTTCTTTACGTCGAGAACGTTTAAGAACCATTACGAAACATGTCGTTCAGCAGCCCCTATAATCGGTCATGAGATAATAAACAGAATAAAACATAGTTATTGGAGCGCAGTGTATCACCGTTTCCAGAAGTCCTATTGAATTATTCAGTTTTGATCAACGTAATTATACAGGGCGAAGCTTCAAAAGGGCCACAAATACGTTTTCTTCTCATTGAATATAATTAATTTTGAGTGAATAGAGGTTGAAAGGTAGGACCTTGGAATACAATGAAAATGATGAACAACAAACAAGAGAAAACAAAACATCGTATGGAATCATCAAAGGTTCAGGAAACATGCAGACCTTTGACTACTGGCAGTGAAACCGGAAGGACAGGCCGAGAGCGTATAATAGATGGACCCCCTTCAATCTACAGTATATGCAATAACGATGCAGCTTCGCGGGATTGAATAAAGCTAAAGCCACGGGCAAGACCAGGGACCAATAAATGTACTGTACCGACGGTCCTGCTCGCAGATGATTGGTGAGCACATACGGCCATTTAAAACACACAGACACGCTCACCATCTAACGGCTTTCGGGGACCCTATGTATACTGAACATATTTTATTGGTACCAGGGGCTAAATAATGTTTGGACTTTTTGGCACTTACGAGCGGTCATCGGTAGTCATCGGTAGATGACTGCTGTTCGCTTACGAGGGGTTTAAACCCCTCATAAGCCACTTGTAAGTACGCACATATGAGGAGAACCGTGAAGCCACTTGTAAGTACGCACATATGAGGAGAACCGTGAAGTCCAAACATTATTTGGCCCCAGTCAGTTGGTAACCGTTCCTCCTTGACAGTGCTGTTATTGCAGTTATTGTAAATTGAAGGCGCAAATGCCTACTAAAATGAGAAATCACGAGCTTCCTAACTTGCTGGCATAATCGAACTTCCTTACTCACTACTAACAATAGTTGAGAAACAAGGACTGAAGTTCAGTTCAGTGCTTGATTGCCATGCACAAAAATACTCGCATCTGTAATCTTTTCTCTATCGGTGAAGTCGTCGATGACTTGACGTATATTTGAATTAATTAACGGCGTTTCCACCGATTGAGAAAAGATTACAGATCAGAGTATTTTCGTGTATTCCTGTCACATACACTGAACTGAACTATGTAATCTTTTTTTCAACCGGTGGAATCATCGATGGATCAAAAAAATGTCATTAACCATACGCAAAACGGCAGCTCTGAAGTATATACCGACAAAGAATCTTGCGAACTAGCCGGTCTCTGACGGTTACTTTTGGATAAACATAAAAAAACAGCACATCATAAGCGTCGGTAGACGCAGACGGCAAGTCAGGTAACCCCACCCTACTACCACCCTCTCTACGACCTGACAAGTCTGCGCTGCGTAAACGCTTATAATTACAGAAATTATTTCATTCCCCCAAACCGTGCCTTGATATGATCCTGTAGCGAAAAAACTACGCAACCAAACTCATCAAACTTGGTCTTATTTTAACCAGCGTGTTCTGTGCTCGTGCCTTTTTTTTGTTTGAACGCAATCCGTCTAATATTTATTGAGAAATGATAAAAAAACTGAATTTCTTATTATAACGGCTATTTCAAACTACGCGGTACCTCTACTCTCATTGGCTACTGCCTTTTAGTATTTGAGATCGCCGCGAGAATCGACGCTTCATCGTCAATCAACAACAACTGCACATCATTTCAAAACAAAAACATTTCTCCCTGCTTTGACACTTTTGAAATAAACTCGTTACAAATACATGAGTGATACAAGTGATTATTGTTTCAATTGCAACGGAGGCCGTGAATTACGAAATTTGTCCTCCTCAGTTCTTCTTTTTAAATAAATGTACCAAACATCTTTTCTAGTTATTTCTTTTGTGTGCTTCTAATATGCTGTATGCACGCGTATAGTAAAGGTTGGTTTGCTCTCACAGTTAGGTACTTTTGCATATTCATTTACTTAATAACTATTCTAGCTCTGAAGCTGAAAGTATTCGAATCTGGGCATAACCGCGGAGCTTCATTTTCCACTTCATTGCTTGCAAATGCAACAGCTGAGTACCGTAATACTGTTGATCACTGGAGGGAGAGTAGTTTCTGATGTGTTTACAGTACCTTTGTGATTTTAGCACAGAATTATACAACGTATTATTCTGTGATTTTAGAATAATTATTCATAAGCAAGTAGTGACAAAAGTTCTTTGCTGTGTACTTGTTGAGTTTACAACTGATATGTTTATTTGATGAGAACTGGTAGTGACAGTACCTTATTTCCCTGAAGTTACACAATTGAGCTATAGCGGATCTGCCAGCGGCAGAGTAGCCAGTGGCGGATCGGCCAGAGGCGGACCGGCCAGCGGCGGACCGGCCAGCGGCGGATTACCCATTGGCGGATCGGCCAGTGGCGAATCGCCCAGTGGCGGACTACCCAGTGGCGGATCGGCTAGCGGCGGACCGGCCAGTGGCGGACTACCCATTGGCGGATCGGCAGTGGCGAATCGCCCAGAGGCGGACCGGCCAGCGGCGGACCGGCCAGTGGCGGATCGGCCAGCGGCGGATTACCCAGTGGCGGATCGCCCAGTGGCGGATCGGCCACCGGCGGACTACCCAGTAGCGGATCGGCCAGCGGCGGCCTAGCCAGTGGCGGATCGGCCAGCGGCGAACCAGCCAGTGGCGGATTGGCCAGTGGCGGATTGGCCAGCGGCGGACCGGCCAGTGGCGGACCGGCCAGTGGCGATTCGGCCAGAGGCGGACCGGCCAGTGACGGACCGGCCAGTGGCGAATCGCCCAGTGGCGGATCGGCCACCGGCGGACTACCCAGTGGCGGATCGGCCAGCGGCGGACTACCCAGTGGCGGATCGGCCAGCGACGGCCTAGCCAGTGGCGGATCGGCCAGAGGCGGATCGGCCAGAGGCGGACCGGCCAGCGGCGGATTACCCATTGGCGGATCGGCCAGTGGCGAATCGCCCAGAGGCGGACCGGCCAGTGGCAAATCGGCAAGAGGCGGACCGGCCAGTGGCGAATCGCCCAGTGGCGGATCGGCCACCGGCGGACTACCCAGTGGCGGATCGGCCAGCGGCGGCCTAGCCAGTGGCGGATCGGCCAGAGGCGGACCGGCCAGCGGCGGATTACCCATTGGCGGATCGGCCAGTGGCGAATCGCCCAGAGGCGGACCGGCCAGTGGCAAATCGGCAAGAGGCGGACCGGCCAGTGGCGAATCGCCCAGTGGCGGATCGGCCACCGGCGGACTACCCAGTGGCGGATCGGCCAGCGGCGGACTACCCAGTGGCGGATCGGCCACCGGCGGACTACCCAGTGGCGGATCGGCCAGCGGCGGACCGGCCAGTGGCGGATCGGCCAGCGGCGGCCTAGCCAGTGGCGGATCGGCCAGCGGCGGCCTAGCCAGTGGCGGACTAGCCAGTGGCTGACTAGCCAGTGGCTGACTAGCCAGTGGCTGACTAGCCAGTGGCGGATCGGCCAGCGGCGGATTACCCAGTGGCGGATCGGCCAGTGGCGAATCGCCCAGTGGCGGACTACCCAGTGGCGGATCGGCCAGCGGCGGCCTAGCCAGTGGCGGACTAGCCAGTGGCTGACTAGCCAGTGGCGGATCGGCCAGCGGCGGATCGGCCAGTGGCGAATCGCCCAGTGGCGGATCGGCTAGCGGCGGACCGGCCAGTGGCGGACTACCCATTGGCGGATCGGCAGTGGCGAATCGCCCAGTGGCGGACTACCCAGTAGCGGATCGGCCAGCGGCGGCCTAGCCAGTGGCGGATCGGCCAGCGGCGAACCAGCCAGTGGCGGATTGGCCAGCGGCGGACCGGCCAGCGGCGGACCGGCCAGTGGCGGACCGGCCAGTGGCGGATCGGCCAGAGGCGGACCGGCCAGTGACGGACCGGCCAGTGACGAATCGCCCAGTGGCGGATCGGCCACCGGCGGACTTCCCAGTGGCGGATCGGCCAGCGGCGGACTACCCAGTGGCGGATCGGCCAGCGGCGGCCTAGGCAGTGGCGGATCGGCCAAAGGCGGACCGGCCAGCGGCGGATTACCCATTGGCGGATCGGCCAGTGGCGAATCGCCCAGAGGCGGACCGGCCAGTGGCGGATCGGCCAGAGGCGGACCGGCCAGTGGCGAATCGCCCAGTGGCGGATCGGCCACCGGCGGACTACCCAGTGGCGGATCGGCCAGCGGCGGACCGGCCAGTGGCGGATTGGCCAGCGGCGGCCTAGCCAGTGGCGGATCGGCCGCCGGCGGACTACCCAGTGGCGGATCGGCCAGCGGCGGCCTAGCCAGTGGCGGACTAGCCAGTGGCTGACTAGCCAGTGGCGGATCGGCCAGCGGTGGATTACCCAGTGGCGGATCGGCCAGTGGCGGACTACCCAGTGGCGGATCGGCTAGCGGCGGACCGGCCAGTGGCGGATTACCCATTGGCGGATCGGCCAGTGGCGAATCGCCCAGAGGCGGACCGGCCAGTGGCAAATCGGCCAGTGGCGGATCGGCCAGCGGCGGATTACCCAGTGGCGGATCGGCCAGTGGCGGATCGGCCAGCGGCGGACTACCCAGTAGTGGATCGGCCAGCGGCGGCCTAGCCAGTGGCGGATTGGCCAGCGGCGGACCGGCCAGCGGCGGATCGGCCAGAAGCGGACCGGCCAGTGACGGATCGGCCAGCGGCGGATTACCCAGTGGCGGATCGGCCACCGGCGGACTACCCAGTGGCGGATCGGCCAGCGGCGGCCTACTCAGTGGCGGATCGGCCAGCGGCGGCCTAGCCAGTGACGGATCGGCCAGAGGCGGACCGGTTAGCGGTGGATTACCCATTGGCGGATCGGCCAGTGGCGAATCGCCCAGAGGCGGACCGGCCAGTGGCGGATCGGCCAGAGGCGGACCGGCCAGTGGCGGATCGGCCACCGGCGGACTACCCAGTGGCGGATCGGCCAGCGGCGGACCGGCCAGTGGCGGATTGGCCAGCGGCGGCCTAGCCAGTGGCGGATCGGCCGCCGGCGGACTACCCAGTGGCGGATCGGCCAGCGGCGGATCGGCCAGCGGCGGCCTAGCCAGTGGCGAATCGCCCAGTGGCGGATCGGCCACCGGCGGACTACCCAGTAGCGGATCGGCCAGCGGCGAGACGGCCAGTGGAAACGGAACTGTAGGTTAGCATATGGATCAGGGAAAAGAAAGGGAAATGAGACTGTTGTCCCTATCGTAAAGTGAGCACTCGAGAGTCTATGTGAATGTTGTCCGGAAACTATTCATAACTGCTGGCTAGTCAGCTGATGGATAACAACTGTAGCTTTTATTTGTGGAATGAGAAACTGGAATTTTACAAGCTAAAACCAGAGTATATCCCATCAAAAACCTTTCCAGGTGCAAGCAGACGGCATCAGGTAATTATGTCTGTCACAAAAAGCCGTTCCAATGCATCCACTCAAAGATATGATATGATGGGAACGGCAAGTCTCCTCCAAAAGGGCATCCAGCAGGGCAAATGTTAATCATTTTTCAAAATCAACACTATCCATCTGCGGCGAATTTAGTGTAGGAAAAACTTTAAGGGATGTATTTCTTTATTTTTTATTTTCAAACGCAAAAACTTGCCGCCGTTCATCGCCTTAAAAAAAAAAAAATAATAATAATAATTAATATTTTTTTTTTTTTAAGGCGATGAACGGCGGCAAGTTTTTGCGTTTGAAAATAAAAAATAAAGAAATACATCCCTTAAAGTTTTTCCTACACTAAATTCGCCGCAGATGGATAGTGTTGATTTTGAAAAATGATTAACATTTGCCCTGCTGGATGCCCTTTTGGAGGAGACTTGCCGTTCCCATCATATCATATCTTTGAGTGGATGCATTGGAACGGCTTTTTGTGACAGACATAATTACCTGATGCCGTCTGCTTGCACCTGGAAAGGTTTTTGATGGGATATAAACCTACTAAAAATGACCAGTTCACATCAGTTGTTGACATCAGCGTGATTTGAACTGATTTGAACTGATGTCAACTGGTCATTTTTAGTAGGGAATTGACTATTACTGATTACCCTTTTGACAGTTGAAGGAACTGTCATTTGTAAATACATAAACTGCGTAGATCGAAAGCACTCCCGAACTCCCTACCTTCAAAATGCATAAACTATCCCAGTAAACGGCAGAATCAAACTTTCCAAATCATTTCGAATATAAGAAAAGTAACATTAGTTAATTGATTCTCTTTTTACAACTTGTTTTCAATGATTCAACACAGAGGGCCCATAGAACCAATGGGGGTTCGGATATTGAACGTTTGTGACAAGGAGGAGTTCGATCCAAGACTGATTGATTGATTGATTGGTTGATTGATGAGTGATGAGGCGAGGCACGGAGGGGGATTCTCTTGAAGAGAAGGCGTTTTTTTTTTCGCTTGAGCTCAAGGGGGCGTGAGATATTGTGAGGGAGCTAAAGACAGCTGTCATGATTGAAAGCGGTAACAGGGTTTGCGTGGGACTGATCGCTGCTACGAGTAGTTGGTATATTCAAAGTGTTTTTTTATCTTTATTTCTTTTTTCTTTCCCCCTTTCTTTCTATCTGTAAACTAGGGCTATTTCTTCTGGAATGCTTTGACGGATAAGAACGAAAGGTTCTGCTGGCACTTTCGCTTCTTAGGAGAACGCTCGAAACATTACCTTTCTTCAGTTCAAGTATATCATTGAAACGTCTAGCCTCAAAAAACAGTTCAAACCGCTGATTTGTTTAACCCTTGTTTTAATAAATTTTCGGGGGTTTCCTCGAAATAAAAGTTTTTCAGAACAAAACGTCAAATTAAAAGAAAAAGAACAGGAAAACAAAAGAAACCCCATCAGGAACAGTGGAAAGTTGAAAGCTTACAGAAAAATCATGATCAACAACTCAAGCTGACTTCAGCGAGTATTTTATCGACTCAATCGATCCTCGTTTGGAGAGGGGGGGGGGAATCCTAAAAATTTGAAAAACTTACTTCACGAATAAAATTAATTAATTATTCTTCGGATTTTAATGATTCCACCTTCAGAGATTGCCTCCTATGTAAAATGCAGAGAAAAATCCAACAGTTATGATTTCATTGTAATCCAGTGGCAGATCCAGACAATTTTTCTGGGGGGGGGGGCGGGTAGGCCTGTGAAATTTTGAAATTTGAAACGTCGGTGGAAGCAATTTCAAGCTACTTTCTGTTGAAACAAGGCAAAATTTGAGGCTTCTGATCAACCACTGTTGTGATCCATTCCTTACTAACCGAAACACAGATTCTGTTTGAAAAGGTTGCTATTAAAAACGGGATCTGTTGATAGCTCAACTGGCCGAAACAGGCTCGCTGATTCGTTCGCCTGCCACCCGAAAAATATACTTTTGACGCAAACAAAGTAAAGACGGCATGTCTGGCACTTATTTTAAAAAACGGAAAATTAAAAGGATGAGCTTGAAATTATAATTTCGAAAAGCGCCTTCCCGAGAAACGCTTTCACATCGTCATCTTGTGAAGAAAAATCACAGAGAACTCCTTCTTAATCCTAAAACCCATCAGCAGCCAATCATAGAAGTAATACCTTGCAAGGAGGTGGGACTCTATTATGTACAGGGGCTTGGGTGCTCAGTTGTCACCACGAAAAGCCGAGGCCTCCGTTAAACTTTAAACTTCGATGATCGATGGGACGGGCGGTATATGCGGCCCGAAACTGCATCATCATACTTTGACGTTCTTCCGAAGGACATCATCGTAAGTATACTATAGAGTATAGAGTGCGCTATTCATCCATTTTGACGGTCCGTCAAATTAGACGCATTCACGGCGAACTCGTCAATTAGTCACCGGTTTTGATTGAGAGTACTTTGACCGGATAATGAGGCCTCTGTCATAAAATAAAGCAAAAGAAAAAAAGAGAGAAAAAAAAAGAGGGCGCGAAAAAAAAGGATCCCAGAAATGGGTGCGCGGAGATAAAAACGCGACGATAGAGGAGGCGAGATCGCGATCGTCACACAGTAGTCTGAAATTGTAAAAAATTGGCAAAAAATGAAAAAGTAAATTTCTCATCAATCTTACATTCAAAAACTTTCAAGACCAATTTTTTTTTCACAAAAAAAAAAAAAAAAAAAAACCGCTTCAAAGGTGAATCTTTCAGCGACCGGTAAAGTGACATTGTAATCCGCTATATGTGCACCACAGTAGTGCGATCTCTAAAACTGTAGCTTTTCCGCCTTTGACCGGCATTTGTGGAAGCTAGAGGCAACTTTTCACAAATGTTTGAACATTGGGTTCAAGATCAACCCTAAAAGAAAATTTTTCGAGTCGAAATTATGGGTGAGAAATTGTGAATTTGAAGAGTTTGTACGGATTCATTCAACAACCTTCACACTCACAATTTCTTGCCAGTAAATCGACTCGAAAAATCAGTCGCCGAAAGCTCGGAACGGTATTGAAATGTTCCTAAGGGACCTTAGGGTTTCAGCTTGAACGCAACGATCCAACATTTTTGAAAATTTACTCTGGCTTCCGCAAATGCCGGTCAAAGGCGGAAAAGCCACAGTTTCAGAGACGCGCGACAGTGACTCAGTCAAGCGGATTTTAATGTCACTACAGGTAGCTGTAGATTCACCTTAGCAAATAATTGAAATCTAGGAATGCCTTGGGATTTGGGAAAGTTTAAAATTAAGCTTACAATTAGTCAAAACCACAGATTTTTTCACCGACTTTTTCTCACTGATTTTCCGCCACTTTTTTACTTTCTCACACTAACGAAGTAAGACATCAGTGGCGTAGCCAGGAATTTTTCTAGGGGGGGAAGGGGTCCGAGGTCCAACAATTATCAAGGGGGGGGGGGTCCAAAGATACTATTTTGGTCAAATATGTCTGAAAACGCAAAAAATGACCCTTTTTAAGGGCAAATTTGGGTGTCATGAGGTGGGGGGGGGTGTCCCAGACCCCCCCCCCGCCCCCCGGCTACGCCACTGAAGACATTTAAAGTATTGCGATGGCGCAGATGTCCGTCTGTCTGAGACCCAGCATAACTTTTGAACCAATGGTCTATATACATCCAAATTTTGCAGAGAAGTTGCTTTCAACATTCCTCAAAGGGGATTTTTTTGTTTTCTCGAAATTATAAATTTTAAGCAAGTTATGGAGGATAAAAGGTTTCCATTGAAATCAACGGGAAAGGGTAACATGCGGGTATAAACAATTTGCGGGTGTTTGAATTTTGATTAAATTTGCAAAATCATTCTGCAACCAGCCTACTGTAAAATTAATCCCTTGAGAAAGGGGGGGGTATGTGGGACTCTTTCAGCACATTATAGGGGGGGTCTGAGGGTCTCCCCCAGAATATTAACGGGGGTCTGGGGGTTTCCCCCGGAAAATATAAGGGGGTCTGGGGGTTGCTCCCAGAAAATATAAGGGAGTACGTGGGTTTCCCCCCAGAAAGTATAAGGGGGTCTAGGGTCCCCCGGTCGCCCCAGATTAAATTTGATGTGAGAAAGTGTTCGTGGGGTATTCCCCACACTTCATTTTCCATATCAGACCACAGTGCGTCGAACTGGTACGACTGTTGGGGTACTTTTTTTTTTTTTTTTTTTTTTTTTTTGACGTTTCTGCGCCTGCGCGGCGGCTGATCCCATTAAGCCGCTTCTCTCGCGGAGCGTCCCGTCCGTCCGCTCGGAGGATTCAGTCGTTGCGTAAGTAATTACTACTCGAGGCAAGCTCGTACCAATTTATCAAACGATTGTTCCGAGCCGAATAACACGCTTTAATTGTTCTGACGATTTGATTCAAGCACTAAACTTTCGTGGCGGCGCGGCGGTTGTGGCCACAACTGTGGGGGGGAGCTCCGCGGGGAGAGGGGGGAAGGTGGAGAGGGCTTCGGTGGGGGGTTCCACGCGGCGAATGGAGAACTCCATTCAATCGGCGATAGGGAGGGGAGGGTGTTGGAGGGGGGAAGAGGTGTGAATAGTATAATGGGGAAAGTAATAGCGTGTTAGCGTGAACGTGAGACGTGAGATGCGATGTGCTTTGCTGACGGTCATCGATAGTGTTATGAGTTCATGTCGAGGGGACGAAACAGGGCACTCCCGAGAGGCGCACGGCCGCGGCGGGCATTAGGAGGCTGTCCGGGTGACCGAGAGCCTAAAGCCCTATAGCCACCGGGGAGCATTTTCTCTATTTTTTATTTTTTATTTTTTATTTTTTTTTAAATGAACGGCGAGGTGAAGCTCGTGGCCTGGCTCCGCCTCGATCGTAATTCGTGTTTTCTATTTCTCTAAGAGCATGGCTCTATACACTCTATACACTATTCACCGTGAGGTACGACTGAATAGAAGTATAGGACACAGTGTAGTAAAAAAGGTTATGCCAGACGCTGAATAGGAATTTTCAATAGGAGCACCGCAACCAGACTCCAGAGTGGCCGCAATTGCACCGATTACTCTAGAGTCTGGGCCACCTCGTGTATACATTAGATAGAGCATCGAGACTGTAATCTACAGAGTATCTGACTAACAATAGGTGTGATCTTTTTTTTGTACTATCACAAAGCCTAGGCACTGGTGGCACCGTGTGAACAATCGAATATCGCCTATTTGAATCTGTAGAGAAGTATCGATTCATTTGGGAGTTATTCAATAGCAACCCCCCAGAGAATCGATTCTTTTCCATAGGTTTTTGCCGAATTTTAAGTGTAATCGTAATTTTTTTTTTCTAGGAGCTGTTACAAAGCACAAACCCTGGTAGAAGCAAATAATACTCTGATCAGAACGGAAACACCAATTCATTTTGAAACATTCTATACTTCGGCTATCTTCGGGTCCGCCATGTTGGGAAGTGAGTATTTCCGGTAATCTTTGGTGACTGACCGGGTTGTCATTGGTTGTGCGTCAACTCTGATTGTAAATATAACCTGAAAAACCTCGTCCACTATCTTGAGAAGTAAAAAAACACGGTTGCCAGTTTGTGCTGGTAAATTACAAATCTTGTTTCTATTAGCTCTTATGGTAGTTTCCGTTCTGATTGTAGTATTTTGTGGTAGAAGCTCATGAACAATAAAATGTGAGTGGCTATCTGGACATGGAAATCGATACAACCGTTTCTTGAAGAAGGATTTCTTTCCACTGGATTAGTTACAATTTTCAATTTAAGGTTAAAAAAATAAGAGGCAAACAAACCAGAATCAAATCGCCCACGCTGCCTCGCTTTGAGGTAGGACTTATAACATGTATGGCCATTGGCCATCATGGGCGGATACAGGAATTTGTCTTTCTCTCTCTCCTCCCGTTTGAATGCATGTGTTATAAAAAACGATAGTGTAGAGGGGGCCATCATGTGACTTTAGCCCCTGTCTCCGTCCTTTCCTAACACACATGTTCAAATGACCACAGAGAGAGAAGGACAATCTCCTAAATCCGCCCGTGATGGCCAATGGCCATCTCTATATCACTATAGCTCGTTGCTTATAATTCTCAACTGATACATGTAATCCTTGCTTTAAACGGTAGAATCGTGTGGAATTTAAAATGCAGGTAATTGTAGGCAAAACGGCAGCATTACTTTCCTGATTGACAAGTTATAGCATAAGCGTATATAAAAATGACACAGTGCTCGCGCTTAAAAATCCTCATTTCAGCGTGTTGTTACATGAGATTCTGATGAGTGAGCTGAACAACATGTTTTCTTATTTAACTGACAAGTTGGAGCGTAGTCTAATCGCCAGAGGAATAAGAAAACCTAATGAAACACTTTAAAACAACACGATATAAAGCTTTGACCGTCTTTTTTTTTATTTACGTTCGCAGTCGTTCACATGGAGTCGTATGGAGCATTGTGGAGGGTGCGAGCGACTGCGCGATCGTTTGTGAGCGATTATCGTCCACAATTTACATGCATTGAGACTCGTGGCATGGGGCTCGAACTTCACCGATTTTGCGAATGTCAAATTGTGCTCGAAAACAACTTTCTCAACAAATTCGCCCCTCTTCACGCATTGACGGCGTACGCGAACCTCCTGAGTTCCTGACATTATCAGTTTTGAGTATTTTTTTGTATGTTCAAAGGCACTCTTTCTCTGGCTAAATTTCAAGACTGAAATCCTAAAACTAACCAAGATATTCAGTGAAAACATGCATGCTTAACTACACAAAAATATGACGAAGTATCTTGTTCTTGATCTCCTGAAAAATCACTAAATTAAGGATACACATGTATGAGAGGAGAGGGACAGATTGTACCTTAAAAAAAAAAAAAAAAAAAAAAAAAAAAAAAAAAAAAAAAGGTTTTCATCCGTTCACATGTGTCTATAATATTATTATGAGACACCCATCATGTAAAAATTCTGTGAACAGCGAACAGATATACAATGAAAGCTTTTGAAATACGGATTTTTTGATGGCCTTAGGCCTATACTTATATGACACTATTTGAAAATGTATTGAAGACGGAGCCTCCACCCTCTTGCGTCGGGAGCCCCTTGATCATAGCTGAGCAGCTATGACGTCATGTCGCAGTAAAGTGATGCTTGCACCATACCATCTATTTATCTATTTTCAGGTCGACGATAACTCGACGCCTGCAGCGCGCTGATTTCTCTCTCTCCACTCTTCCTCGCCACTTACTTCGTATACACGTAGATTCACGCCCTCTCCCTCCCCCTGCTTACGAAAACACCCCTCAAGCGTCAGACAAGCGTCAATTGATCTCTGAGAGGTTGGGCCACGCTCGGTCTCAGAGCGAATTGGACGCGTGCATAGCAATCCATACAAAGTTTGAGGTTAAAAAACTCAAAACATCCACTATCACTGTATCAAGCATCCAGGGGCGAAATTTCAAAGTTTTCCAGGCAGTCGCTTTCCAAGAGCTGGGGATGGAGACGCAAACTTCCTAAAAATTCCAACGATTTTGGGAAAACGTCTTCAAATGGGTATGTTACTAACTTTTGCTACAGTATTATGGATGATAGATTGCTACGTTAAATCGCATGGAAATCACATTGGTACATCGAAAAATAAAAAATCCAGCCACAAACTCAATAAAAAAGTTTTAACAAATTTTAAACATTAATTTGCGGTCAGAAGAGCGGGTCACGATGGGGGGGGGATCAAATCGCAACTTTCTACATTGAGAAAAGTGATTCATCATAGAGAAACCTGTAGTTATATGAGACTCCCCCGTTTTGACTCCACTTATTCGACCGCCATCTTTGAAATTTATTGAATGTATTTTTATATGAGCTGGTAAGTAAGTGGATTTTGAGACTTTTCGATGTTTTCAATGTGATTTTCACACGATTTTAAAACGAAAGCAACTCTCCATAACCCTATATCAAACGTTCGCAACAAGCCCTTTCCCAAAAATTCCAAAGCTTTATGGGGGAGGGGGGGACTACGCCTCAAATCACGCCCCTGACTATACTGACGCCAAAAGAAAGTATGTCTTTCTTCAAAAGTTTCCTTCGTGAATTACTAAGCTATTTTTACAGGGTCAATGTATCGTGAAAAACACGAGATATTGTCACGAAACGAGTCGCCACGCGAGAAAGATAGATAGCAGGACATGGGGATTGCGTGACAAGGAGAGAGACAGTTTGGAACGCTGATGAGGACTGCCTGTAATCGCTGCGAGTGCATGGTTGGCTAACCGTTGACTCCTATGGCGTCGCACAAAAACCGTTCACAGGTATTTACCAGCTTATTATTACCCATTTTTGCAAAGAAGAAGGGTGCATCAATAGTTTTTTTTTGTCATAATGCCCACATTTTCACTTATGTAAGGTATTAAAAAAAAAAAAAAAAAAAAAAAAAAAAAAAAAAAAAAAAAAACTACATTCAAACGGAGTTCAAAAAATGTTCGGAAAGAATGCCTCTTGTTCTTTGACAAAGGTAGAGTGTAAAACAATCAGAAGCAAGGATTAGCCGAGACCCACACGGCACATAAACAGCAGGGCCCCAAAAAAAATGGAAGGGACGGACGAGACGAATACAGACCCAGTGAAAAGCTTGCGGCGAATGTTTCTTTTTCCAGCTAAAATTTGATGAGGACTCATCGGAACACCAGCCAACGCCAACAGTCGCTTTTAAACTGTTCGAGTGATGGACAAAGATTAGGTTTTCTTAATGGCTATTTGGTGTTTTTATGACAGAATAACTGTCTCTGATCAATAAATTAAAAATTATACACCTTGGCCCAAAAAATGTTTACCTGTCTCTCTCGCGCAGATGATGGGTGAGCACTGACTGCCGACTGGCCTTAAAGCCATTTAAAACTCCAGGTAGGTGGTCAACATCCAACGTCCCTTTGAGAATTTTCGTCTCGATCATTTTGGTCCCTTAATTAACCCTTTAAGGATCCGGTTAGTCCAAGAGAACACCACTCCTAAGCTTCTAAAGGGAAGGTAGTTAAATGTTCGTACTCTGTGGAGTTGGAATTGCCTATACGACAAATTGAAGGCGCCCGACGAGACCTTTTTTATGGCGGAGTTTTCATTTATTTGTATATTTGCGTTCATCCGGAATAAGGGCTAAAAGAAAATGAAAGAGACTCGAGTAGAAAATCGAGTAAACTCGGGCTTGGTCCATAAAGGGTTAAATGAAATGTTGAATCCAGAGCTAAATTCCAGGAACATTTCGATTGGAGCAATGCTCATCACTCAACAGTATAGGTGACTGTTGGCAATGTTGGCTGTTGTTTGTAGAGCTCCCGAATAAAAACGAACCATTTTGCTTGCTTTACCTTCATAACACGAAAAGCATAGCATGTGCTGGGTCTCTATATTTGTTTCTGGAAAGGTAGGCTGGTAGGGTCCTACGGGCTATGAGATCGAATTGTACCCCGGTTGCGTCTCGATCAATCAGTGCCGGATTTGCAACTTATACGTTAGTTTTAGAATCGACCATCCCAAACATTTTTTGATCCTAGCTTCGGTTTAAAACCAGCAGGAAGCCATCCCATCGGTCCCGGAAGAAAATCAAAACGATGGATCGTTTTTCTAAAACGCCGCCTTCCCAGCAACGAACGGTCCAATGTGGACTCAGCGGAAGACGAAAATGATGTGCCTCTTCTCTCGCTTACTTTGACCTGATGCAACTTTTATGTAAAGATACCGCACATGCGCGCCTACGCTCGATCAAAATCGCGCCGCTCCGTCCTTGATATCAAGCGTGCATCCATTTACACCAATCACGCAGTAAATGTCAGCGGTTCGCTTTTCAAAACGCAGCTATTTTGCGACTCGGCGGAGCGCGCGGGCTCTCTCTGCCCTGTCAATATTGTCGCCATAATATTTATCAATTTATCACTACTTAATGCTTTTTGGTACGCCCTTGAGTCTTGAGTTGAGTGTGAAAGTTTCAAAAATTACCAATACTCTCCGGGTGTGGCTCCACACTCCAAGTGCCATCGCATCTCGCTCAAGTTGAAAAAAAAAGCACTTATCTTCCTTGACTATTCATACAACACACAAGGAGAAAAATGTTCTACAACAAACGGCCAAAATTCTAGGCTTTGTAAGTAGAATCCTGACATTTATCAGATTATTCTTGTCCGAAATGCCAGACTTTGCCTCTCTCCCCTGCCAATATTGTTACCATGATATTAATAGATTAGCACTACTTAATACATTTTGAAAGCTCTTGAGTTGAGTATGAAAGTTTCGAAATTTACTAATACTCTCCGGGTGTGGGTCCACACTCTGGTGCTGCCACATCTTGCTCGGTTAAAGAAAACAAAAACAAACAAAAAATACCGATCTTCTTTGACTATTCACACTAAACACACTAGGAGAAAAATGTTCCACTAAAAATGGCCAGAATAATAAATTGTCATAAAAAGTTCCGGGAAAGCAATTCTACGGCAGTTTTCAGGAGACTTACAATGGTATTTTTGAATCGAATTCCGACATATTTCTCAAAATTAGTCTGTGTCACATACGCTACATTCTTCAGGTCAACACGGCCAGAATTCTATTTAAAAAGACCATCATTCTCCTGAGAACTGTCAGCATTTTTTTTTTTTTCGGAAACTTTCTATTAGAACTATGGCCATTTCATTGGTGGGAACTTTTTAATTGACTTCTGGCCATTTTTAGAAGAGCATTTTTTCTCCGTACAATAGGGTCATAAATACACTTCCCTATACCTAAGTTGGATTATGTGAGAAACAATAAAGTGAAGTCAAGATAGATAAAAAAAAAAAAAAAAAAAAAAAAAGGACAGAAAAGGGGTGCGGACCCGAAAATTCGAATTCGTCGCGGAGATATAACCGAATGAAGTTAGAGCGAAGAGAGGCACAATACGTCACTATGATTTAGACTGCACGGTGGGGGGGGGTGACTAGATGCAGCTCACTTCTATGCATATAGGGACTCTAGGGTGGAGTAACTTATCTCGAAGATCATCTCAAGTCACATTTTGACGCGAGAGTAAACAGTCGAATATTCGGAGGCGAGTTCATCTCCACAACCACACGGTAGCGATGCGACGCAGCGCCTCATCAGTCATCAGTCTCCAAAATCTGATGCTCTCAATCATTCACGGAAACAAAATTATAGTCGTGGGAGCAGGAGCACAACAATATCTACATCGGATGACTTCCGCCATCCAAAAAGTCAGAATGGTTCTTCATTGACTGAAAGTGTAAATATATTTCGGCTTATAGTGATGGGCTTTGTTTGGTCAAGCTATAGCTATTTGAACCAATATGGAGGCGGCGCTAACTAACCGCTCACCGACAATTTTTGGTGAGTTTTCGGTAGCTCAACGCTCCTTTGTCAAAACTCAAAATGTTCCGTTCGGTCGATTATTGGACTTGGTAACTAGCGATGAGTTTGTGCAGAAAATGTTGGCTTTAGTAATGTGAGGGTCGATTCTTCCGTGAAAACGCAAAAACATCACATTGAAAGTAACTGAAAGTCTTAAAATCCTCTCACAAACTCAATAACCGCGATTCACCAAAATCAAAGATGGCGGTCCAATAAGCGGGTCACGATAATGGGAGAGTCTCATTTGATTTAATCACAACTTTCAGTGCTGAGAAAAAATTCAAGGAAAGCTGCAAATAGATAGGACTCCCGCATGGTGACACGCTCAATCGACTGCCAACCTAAAATTTTACTAAACGCATAAATTGAGCTAGTGAGTGGATTTTCAGTCTCTTCAGTACTTGCAATGTGATTTTCACGCGATTTTACAGCGAAATCATGCTACAGCAAATTTCTTGTTTGATAGTATGAAAATTAGGAGCGCGCTGTTGGAATTTTACGGATTGTAAAAATACATTAATTCATACCTTTATGAGTGGCACTTTGAAGGTTTATGGAGAATTTATCTGTTTTTAAAGGGGTAAAATCCACGAGAATTCACACTGCGTAATGCTGCAGCAAAAGTTTGCTGTATAAAGACAAAGACCCATTCCACATTTAACCCGGAATTGATTGAGATACTTAACAATTCTCACTTAAAAAACAAAGTTTATAAGCACAGTCGAAGAGCTTTTAAAAATAGCTTCGCAGAGCAAAAGTTCTGGCTCTACCGGAGTGAGTTGCAGTTAAAACGGCCTTTTTTTGTGCGTTTGCTCCATCAAAGTAGAGTTTCGGTACAACCGCAACTTGCTCCACTAGGGCGAGAACTTGTGCTCTGCGAAGCTATTTTGAAAGGCTGTTTCGGCAGTGCTGAAACTTTGTTTTTTCAGAGCTAGAGTTTTCAAGTTTTCCCTGGTGCAAGAAACCCTGCAATATATTGTGGTGCTGTACTGGATTTTTTATTTTCTTTTTTCGCTCCACGTTATTTACACGAACATCTTGTACACACTCAACATATCCCGTAACCTTTATTTTTAATCAGACAACTCACCACCACGCCTTAGCTGAAGAGACAAGGAGACATTAGAAACAACCCACGGGACCACGGAAGGATCGGAGCTTCAACCTCGTGGCAAGCCTCAGGTTCAGTGACCACATTTTATGCTCTCGTTTACGCCACTCAAAGACAGTTTCCAGATCTTTTCTCCCTTGAGGCCCGACCGATCGCATGGCACATACGCAAGTACGGATCTCCAATGCTGCCATTTTGCGGCTATTCAATGGTGATTTCCAATTAATCTGTGATTTAACCGGCTGAAGCAAAGATTACATTTATCAATTGAGAAGTATAGACTGTTTTAGTACAGCGATGTATCGTATCAATGGGGCTCTTGCAAACTGTTGCTACATGGGATTCAAGAGTTGATTCTTACATGAAAACCTGTAACAATGACGATGAGTACACTATAAAAAATCACAAAATATACCCTCAGAATCGGGCTTAATGGCGGAGAGACGCAGGTATCATGGGAGATTCCTATCTAATTTGAGACATATTATCTCTAGGTTTCCATACATAAATTGACAAATTAGACAGGAATCTCCCATATGATACGTGCGTTGAACCGTCATTACGATCTTGCCGTTACAGCAGTTTTATGAGTTTATTACTGAATTTGAGACTTTTACAGTGTGATTTTCGTGATTTTCGCTGATTTTGACAACAAACTAGCCTATTCACTTGCTCACAGGAAAAGTTTGCAAGAGCCCCATTGCCGTTCGGTGAGTCGGAGACTTCTGGTTCCAACCAAACTCTGGTTCAGAGTAATTTTACCCACAAGCATAGTTTTGAACGGAAATGTCGGCTATTAAATAAAAAAATAATGCTACAATTTTGCAGTTATGAATTGTGCGTCTTTGAAAATGCTCAGTTGCGCCTGGTTCCACTGCCGAAATCAACAAAATATAACACACTAAACTATTCATTTAGTGGTTGGAATCGCCGAAATACTACTACAGTTCGAGAATGGGCGGGAATTCTGGCAATTCAAACCGCCAATGCATCGTTTAATCTGTGTTTCAGTCGTGGAACCAGGCATAAATTAAGCATTTTTAAGGATGTAGAGTTCGTAATTTCAAAAAGGTTGCACAAATTTCTTCTTTCACTAGCCAGAATTTCCTTTTAAAAATTCGGTTGCGGGGATATTACATAGAATCAGAGCTTGTTTGGAGCCAGAGGTCCTCGGACGCCAATGGGTACGATACATCGCAGTACTAAAACCACAGAATAATACAATCAGAAGGGAAACTCCCATAAGAGCCAATGGAAACAAGATTTGGAATTTACTGGCACAAACTGGCAACTGTGCCTACTCACTTCTCAAGATGGCGGACATGCTTTTTCAGGCTATACAACCAATCACAACTCGGCCAGTTGCCGAAGATCTGCCGAAGATTGCCGAAGATACTCACTTTCGAACATGGCGGCCCGAAGTAAAGAATGTTTCAAAATGAATTAAGAGTTTCCCTTCTGATTGTATTATTCTGTGCTAAAACAGTCTATACTTCTCAACTAATAAAAATGTAATCTTTGATTCACCCGGTTAAATCACCAATTGATTGTAAAATGCCACTGAGTAACCGCAAAATGGCAGCGCTGGCCTCTTCCTCCCTCTCCTCCCACCGTTCAACCTACTACCTCTAATCTACGGCGCAGGTTTTCCTTCAGATATTATAAAACGCATATAAAATCCGCCAGGGTTCGCTCTCATCGTTAGTCCTGCTCCCGCGATAATGCCGTGGCCGTGGGTGCGGTGGCGGAGGCTGTCTGAGCCAACGTCGCAAGAATTTCCCCCATCCCATCCTGCTTTGCCGTGGATCCAGGAATACGTCCTTCTCTCTCCTTCCCCATTTGATCACATGTGTCAGAGAAGGACACATTAAGGGCAATCACGTGGCATTCGCCCCTTCCACTATCCTTATCTAACACATTCGTTCAAATAACCACAGTGAGAGAAAGAGAGAGAAGGAAAACTTCCAGGATCAACTTCTTGGGTTCGTCTAGTTCATCCAGTCCAGTCCCGTCGTCCTCTACTTGACGATGTTCCTTCATCCATCGGACCGTCCACACGCGCACGCGCGCGGCCACAGGCAAAGCCGTATCGAGGATATTATCTTTCTCTCTCTCTTAGACCATTCAAACGCATGTGTTGGAAAAGGATGCCTGTAGGGGCTGTCACGTGATTTCAGCCCCTGTTTCTATGTCCTTTTCTAACACATGCAGTTAAATGGGCAATAAGAGAGAAAGACCAATTCCTGGCTACGGCGAAGTGGCCACAGGACCCGACAGACCGCGCATGCGCCGACGCTCTCCAAAGGCCAGTTACCGGTCACTTGCTGCGAGCAACCAATGACATTGACTAATCATTTTCGCAATCGGCGCTTATTTCTGCGCAACCATTCTTTTTCATCCTTTGATTCCTTGATCCCCCTCCTCTTTCTTTCTATTTTTTCTCCTTTTTTTACAATCCTCTTTTTTTTTTGTTTTTTTTTTTTTTTTTTGTTACAAAATAAAAACAATGAAGCGTTTTCTCTCGGAGCATTTGACCCGCACAGCACTGCACCGGACCGGAGGCCACGGAAACCTCGACGGGTCTTGTCTCGGGAAAAGGTCAGCCTCGGTGAATTTATGCCGCAATCGTGGAAGGCGCGAGAGAAAGATGCGCCCGATGACTTGGAAGAGGGAAGAATGAAGGTTTGAAGAATCTTTCCTCTTGTTAGCGTCAAGCACCTTTTTTTTTTTTCTTTCTTTCTTCTTCTTTTTTTTATATACATATTTATACTTTTTTTCTATCCTTCTATCATCCTCTCTTTTTTTCCCTCTCACTAATCTCATTACGGCGATTATTTTGCTTTTGGCGCCACCTATCTCGAATGAGAGGTGGTCTCTACCACGAGCTATAGAGAGGGGCGGACGCTGTGTGATGGGTCCGATCCTATAAAGTTAGGCAAGCATAGACGGAAGTCCATTGTTTGCCTCTCATTTTATTAACTTTAAATCAAAACTTGTTAATTAATTCAATTGTAACTGGTTTTGAATGAAAGTACAAGTGTTTGAGAGCGGCTCTGGACACAGGATGTTAATACAACTATTGGGAAGAGAAAATGTAGATAGTTTTGATCGAGCTCATGTGTTCAGTTTCTTCCCCGTGTAACTCCATAGATAGGTGAAGATACCACGTACGCAGTCATGATGGAAATCTTCTTTAATGGCCATTTTACAAGCTCCATTTTTTTGCCTCTTATTTTTTAACCTTAAATTAAAAATCGTGACGAGTCCATTTAGACTTTGTTTGAAATGAAAGTGCAAATGTTTTGGAGCGGTACCATGACCTTCAAAAAAAAGTCCTCTCATCGAAACGGTACTTGATTATGTAGTTCATTATTATTCATAGAGTTTTCGACTTTTCAAAGGTGTTCTTTCAAGTGGCAATGCTGTTAGACTCTTAAATACCTGAAAACTTCAAAAATGTTTAAACTGGTCGAGGAAAGTAAGAATCAAAATTTTACCAGAATACTTTCTTTTGAAAGTTATAATACCTGCAGGCGTATTGTTTACTTAACGTTAGACCTACATTTAAGCCTTTCTATGAGTGAGGCTATAGATCGAGCATAGTAAGACTTGGACGTTACTATGGTAACCGACTAACCGTAGTTAAGTTTCCCGTCAGCTATAGTTGTATAAATGTTCCTCATGGGTAACAGTTAAAAATGGACAGTTACAAGTGAACGATGGTTACCATAGCAACAGTTAAGTCTTACGATTCTAGACCGATAGTGTCACTCATAGAAAGTCGTAACTATCAGTTTAGCGTAAAAGTAAGCGATCAGCCTGCAGGACACAGAAATCGATACAATTTTATCTTTTGGAACCAAATGAATAATTCTTGGAGGGTAAATATAATAGTAACTAGTGGCCGGTGGCCGCTTCGCGGCCAAGCATGATTCCGTTTCGCGTGATTTTTGTTTATTCAAGCTAGACTTTGACTCGATATCATCCACTCCCTAACTCCGTTTGCTATTCGCCCATCTAATCTTGCTCCGAAGAACGAAATCTAAAAACTTACTCTATTATTTCTGAAATACTACACTACAGTGGTATTTTCTCATGTACACTAAAGGTTTAGAAAACAGGAGTCATCATTTGGAAGGGCATAAATAGCATAACCCCCGCTGCCACCCTCTTACATGAAACTTAAACATTTTAGGGGTAGTCGTTCTCAAGAGGGCCCGATCCAAAGCCGCCAATTTTTTTTGACGCTCATGGAGACGCCGAAACCCCTAGAATGGCGCATTAGAATGCGTCATATTAGCGCATGTGGATTACACGATTTAGAACTGTACAGAGAAAAGAAGGAAAGGAGAGAAAGAGACAGCGCGATAGTGAGAAACCTGATGCATTCACAATAAAATGAGAAGTTCGGGATAAGCGAACAAATACGCATGACCGAGATCGCACACCTACAATAACCTTTCGTTGAACTGACATGTAAGAGTATAAGACATTGCGTTTCAGTAAATCAAAAATCTATGGAAGAGTGGAAGAGAAACTTAGCACGGGAAAAGTATGCCTTTTTCAAACAGCCCTTTATTAACGACAATAATTTTTTGAAATAGGTTGGCTCGAAAATTCAAGCAAACTTCATCTAAGATTTTATTTTTTTAAGCTTATTGGACGTGGGGTCATATACACATTATACACCCCCTATTATTTGGGGTCATTCTTTCAGCGCTTTTTGACTATCGATTTCGCAGCAAATTGCCGTTTTTTGGCTACTTTTTCAAAAATTCCTTGGCGCATTTGGTGTACGTTTTAGAGCTTTTGGCTTATCTTTTTTGGGAATTGGCGCTTTTAAATGGTCGCTTCCCCCCCCCCCCAAATGATGAAATTCCTACTTTTTAGAGTTGTTCCAGACCACTTCACGAAGCTCAAGTTAGTATGACCAGTGAACAACTGCTGGCAGCCGATTTTAGCGTGCGACGCGACGGGTCTATTGGACCCAGTTTCAGCATCTAAGGGCATCTCAAGTTCACCATAGAGTTTTAGTGTGAAGTAAACGGTTAGGCAAAAATTACATCAATAAATGCACTCATCGGTCGCAATCGGTTGTGACAAAACTCGCATAGCGTTTCAAACTCTATCTCACCCACTCTCCCGTGCGACCTCCTATCCCGTGTATACCCACCTCTTTCTATAGCACTGGCGGCTCGTGGAGGTGAGGCGACAAAAATGAGAGGTGTACAGGATTTTTTTTGAAATCATCTTCACATAAACTTTTTTGATAATTTTATGTTCCATTCATACTTTTTGAACTATTGAAAGAAAGGACGCTGGAATAATAATTATTTAAACCTTTGTATGTTTTTTTTTTAATTTTTTTTTTCTTTCTCAAACTTCAAAAAATGTGAGGTGATGGATCCCTGTCGCCTCACTTGCCTCACCTGGCGAGCCGTCACTGCTTTCTAGTGTCCTGATTCGTATACACAGGGCCTCGTATTACGGCATGTTCATAGCAAAATCGCATTAAAATTGAGGAATGCATTTCTGCCAAAAAATATTTCACAAAAGATGTCTCTAAATACAGTTTTTTTGAAAAATTATAGTATAGCAGTACAGCATGGGGGCTACGTGAGAGCAAGAAAGACAGTTTGTCTTTGTTTGGAACGCTCATCACCGGATGACGTCATCACCAAGTCATCACTAAAAGAACCGTCTATTTCGAAATAAACGTCGTACTGGCCCACTAATATTACTGCACAGATTAAAAAATAACAGGTATATAATCAAATGAACCATAAAAAACTACATACTCAAGGCTCAAGAGATCTATCGAAACTTTGTTTTCTTTTTTTTGTTGTTTAAATCGGAAAAAACAGACCTTAAAAACATTACAACCTTGCCAAAACGCGAACTGAAACGAAAACAACTCAAATCGACAACTTAAAAATGAAAAAATCTGCAACCATATTCTTGGTTCGTTAGTAAGTAGTATTCTTGGATGAATCACTTGCACATTTAAAGAAAACAACGCATTTACAACAGGAAGCCAATTATTTACTTAACTCAGTAATATTTGACAGTTTATTATTAATAAGAAAAATATAACCACCGTCTCAACTTATCAATATTAACCCTAATGTCCCTAATCATTTAGTTTCTTTATAAATTCTCGAAACCTAGCTCAAATTTGCAGGGTTATATTCGAGGTATCGAATCAATGCACCGATCTCATCAAGTCATCACTCGTTGATTGTACTATTCTGTAAATTTGCGTATGAAACATATGATAAATATCGAAGCTCTATACATCACGAAGCGATACAGCAACCGCGTCAAGCCATCATCAATCGAATACTGTACAGTGCTGTCGTATATTTAACATAAAAGATACAAATTTTTTATTAAGTCTGAAGTGACTGTATATTTCTCGACACAGCTAGCAGCACTGTGACTGTCCTATTGAGTATATCTACGAAAATACATGGATAAAAAGTCGAAGCTATACATCGATATCATTAAGTCGCTATTAAAATGCGTCTACCCGAACGGTTCCTCCCGCGAGTAAAACATATGATGAACATCGCCATGGTAACGTCAAATCGTGCGATCGAATTAAAAAAAAAAATTGTCAGAGCATCACGTTTCTCGCTCACATGCGTACAAAATCGTATGCTCTTCCGCACGTATGCATTTAAAAAAGGACTACAAAATCTCGCTTCTCTCTCTCACCCTTGCAAAACGAACTGATTCGCATCCTTTTCGCACTCGCACAACTTTTTGAGAGAAAAGTTTTTAGCATTTTAAAAAGGGACGCGGGGCCCGTAAGGAAAAACTTATAATTTTCCCGAAGCATTGGAGCCGATCCCGATCGAACGGTACCAGGCCCCTCCCGAATGGTGCAACGGTTCTCCGGGAACTTAGCTTTATTCTTACAAATATAATATAGGATAATATTGTAAAATACCATATCCTAATATTGACTTTTTACACAGCTTTAAAAGACAAACCGCCACTGACCAAGAACGAGCACACACCGTGTTTTCAAAGTCCATTTAAGAGGGAGGGGACCGAAGCGGCTGCCGATGCCGTCTTTGTGTGAAACTGACCGCGCTCGCCTGTAACTTTTTATCGCCCCCCCCCCCCTCCCAAGACTTCGTAAGATCATCTTCACGCTTGAACTTTCTCGTCAATCCTTCCTTCATATTTTTAGTCTTATAAATCTTTTTTTATGATCTTCGCTTGTTTCAACCATACTGTAGGTCTCAAGTCAAGTCCCATTGCTCCAGGACTCATCGCCAAAAAAGCTGGACCTCATTTAGATCGTAAAAATGACCGATATTTATTTTTTCTTTATTAAAATTTGAAGTGAAGAGGATCTGAATTTAGTGTGTTTGGTGTCTACATATCCACTTTCCTAATGTTCTAAGTCATGCTCAAAATCCTTAAGACGATAAATCAGAAGCGAAAAGCGTCCTATACAGCTCTCAAGAGCGTAATCCCCCCCCCCCCGGTCTAATTTTAAATGTTCATTGACACCTCAGAATAGTTCCGCTTCAACTCGTGGAATTCTACTACTGTGGTCATAAAATGGAGACCAACACATAGGCACATGGTAATCGATTACTCGACTTTCCATCTCGATTACTTTTAAAAGAAGTAATCGAGATGGATTTTTAGCGGTGATCAGGCGTGGTGACTTCAATGAAACCAACGAGTTAAGATGAAATAAATTGTTACTTATCAAATGGCATTAGTTGGATTGAAATCGTCACGCCTGCAAATATTGCCGAGTCCACCTTGATTACTTTCAAAAAGTAATCGATCAGGTGATCGAAAAAGATGAGAATTTTGTCAAACTCTGTGGTAGAGCTCGTTTCAGAAGTAGAGGCGGAGCACAGCAACCGATCGATAGTCTTTGGCGAAATTCCTTCAAATCAAACAAAACCTGCCAGAGACTTGAAAATGTGATTTTAAAGAACTCTTCAATGAAAATCCACAGCTTTTAATATAGTTTCCATTCAATTCCAAAGATTATCGGTTGAGCTTTGCCTCTAAACTGCAGGTACCATGACTTACAAAAGAAATTCCTCTCATCGAAATTGTTCCTCATGAATTTTTATATTTTCCAGTTTTAGATTTTTTCAGGCATAAAGTCAACAGTGACAAAACTTCGAGACTCTGAAATACCTGGAAACCGTAAAATTTCTCAAATTGGTCGAGAAATGAAAAAATGAAAATTTCTATCCAAGATACTTTCTTTTGAAAGCCACAGTACATGAGCACAATGGCGTCGCGGGCAATTTAGCACTTTTCTTCCATTAGAACAAAATGTAAAACGTCGATTCCAGGTAGCGCACTGTGCATCCCCAATAGTTCAATCTTTTACACGGGCTTAAACGGACTAAAAACAGCGATGCCGGATTGCCCGCGACGCCAATGAACGAGTATTTATTAGTTGAACCAACTGACCTTACTTTAGCCATTCAACCCCAGGGAGAAATATATTTTACACAACGCCTCAGGTGTTAATTTACCTTACAGCGAACTTATGACCAGGACCCCCGTCTTGGTCAACATCATAGTCGGACTCAGAAAGAGTTCTTTCTCTGATCATTCGAACAAATGCGTTAAAAAAGGATAGAAACAGCATGCCATCGCGTGACACTCGCGTATTTCTCTGTTCAATTCCAACACACAAGTTATAGTGACCGAAGCAAGAGAGATAGGGACACCTACATTCCCAGATTCACCTCTGGTCAACGCAACGCAACGCACCGCGGACGGGACCTACTCTCCTCCGTATAGAAAGCTGGAGTTTCTAGATACTTTTCCTTCATTCAAAGTGTAGCCCGTTGCCGGTTGCTAGGCAACTGATATCAGCACTAAAGCCTTCACTTGAGCAGTTATTGGTGTTTAGAATGCGCCACCCAGTTCGGTGCGGGCCCGTCAAAGTCAAGATACCCACTTGAGAGTTCTATTTTCTTGGACGATGGACGGGTGCTTTGCATCCTGGGGCAATCCTCCGTTACTGAGCCGCCTTGCCTTTTTATTTTTATTTTTCTTTTTTTGAAGGATTTGAAATGAAATCGTTCATGATCAAACATCACGGCTCTCTATAACACACCACGCGGCTCCTCGGCACGGCACGAGTCATGAAGTCACGGCTCACGGAGGCCGCAACAGGGCAGCTCACAATCCGCCTTTAATCAAGCCTGTGGAATCGTGGATAGCCTCGAGCTATCATGCTTATTGCCTACAGTGTGACTTCATGAAACTACAGGGTGATCACGACGCGGTGGTGAATTGCCGCTAATTTAATCAACTGAAGCGCAGTGGCGGATCGTGTAATTTTGAACCTACGTTTTCCTTCCACTTAAATACACGTGCAAGTTGCAACAGTCAATTGCTGGTGAAGCGCTGCTTAGCTGTGTCCTGTTCCCGTAACCGGAAATCTTGTTGGTAATTACTTAACCGAAATTCCTGTTATTTTAACAATGAATTCCTGTTAATTCAACCGAAATTTCGGTCGAGTAACAGTAACTCCAGTTGAAACAACAGTAATTCCGATTAAGTAAATATTAAACAGACGTCCGGTTGAATTAACAGGAACATTGTTCTCATTGTTTAGACGATCAAATGGAGGAAAAACATTGTTGCTAAATTAAACGAGCCGTCAATGCTAAAGCGTATTTTCCAGTAGCGATAAGCGTGCAATCTAGCAACGTTGAATTTGACTCATTAAAACCAACGAAAAAATCGAACAGTCAAGAGATTGACGATAAGCATCGAAGTCGACCTTTTCTGTGAGTTCAAATTAACAAAAAGCCACGTTGTCAGATAGCACGCTTCGCCACTCAGGACTATTTTCGCGACTAACCGATCCTCGAATTCTCATGGTCGGGTTGAAAACCGTTGAAAATTTTACTAATGTTCGATGTTTTCCGGATATTGATGGTGGATTTGACTTAAATATTGCACAGAAAAAATAATACAAATAAAATGAGCACAGAGGCGCCAAAGACAAAAATGTCAACATTTTATCTCAATTTTGTCTCATTTTCCATCCGAGATAACCAAAGAAGTGATATATTATAAGAGGAATCTTTCAAAAGAAACAAACAAATTTATTGAGAAGGAAACTAACCTGCTTGCTGAGAACTCGTTGCCTATTCTCGATGCTTAACTGGGACTCGATGACCTGGAGCTGAAAATTAAGCCACCGCTTCTCCAGACTCCCGTAGGGATTCCGTCGCAGGTGACTTTCAGCCGATCCGGCACCCTCCTCGGAGGACGATGCTAGACTTTGGCCGAACTCGACCAGCGCTCGAATTGAGCGATCCTTCGCTTTAACATCCGCTTGAAGAATCTGTCAACAGAAAAAAGATTCACGAATACATTAGAGGATTGAACGATATATAATGGGAGGAGATGATAAGAGATCATACGTCATTATTTAACCCTTACATTACAACCATTTTTTTACCCACTTACCAAACCGGGCCTCGGAGGCCCGTGTGTAAATCTTATGGGGTTTGCAAAATTTTCCATGTTTTTTGTTTTTTTCAATTTTCAGTATCTAATATTCACGAATCTCTTTTTTACTGCATAAAATGATTCTTCCTTCTCAGAATTATTAAAATTCTTATTCAATACAATTTTTCTGCTTGGACCCACTTCCCCCCCCCCCTTATTACAAAATGTTTGAAAACTTTGATTTTTGCTTTATTCGTAGGTGCAGCTTATTTCATTTCTATTTGATTTTCCATGAGATATTTTTGATTTTATTATTTATTATTTCAATATTATAATAATAAATAGTTTGCAGTATCCTTCAAAGGTATTTATGAGGGTGAGAGTGGGGGGAGGGATTATAAAGGAAAATATTCAAATGCTAGCCTGTCCGATAAAATAAAGATTGAGACTATCTCTGATGTTTTAGCTCCAACTTTACTTTCTCTTCCCATTTTATTTTTATAAAGCTCCTTCTCCTCCTCCTCCCCTTACCCTAACCCTTCAACAATTCAATCAACCTTCCAACAGCTCCTTTCTTGTTTCTTTCATAATGGCAAAGAAAGGGCTAATTCAAAAAAAAAAAAAAAAAAAAAGAAATTGACATATATAGTAGTTTCATATTCCTGAAAAAAGCAAGTAAAACATATAGTGAACATAGGAGCCTGCTTGACTTGTCCAATAGAAATATTGTACAACTTGAATATCTCTTTTTTTTTTCAATTTACTGAAATTTATTTCGCTGCGCACGAAACTTCAAACTTTTTGCTTTTTTTTTAATTTTAAAATTTGGTTTTATTTTTTTTAGAATGTCACAAAAAAAATTTTTCAAACATTAAAAGGAAAAGGGAACAAAATAAAAGAGGGTTAGGCCCATTTGTAATTATTAATGATGACCACACTTATAAATTATATACGCCCGCTAGGCTGGGCCGAAAAAAGCGAATTTCGGATTTCGTAAACGCAATAGAAAAAAAAAGTTGCTCTAAGTGGTCCTAAAGATGTGTGTAAAATTGCAACCCTGAAAAATAATTTTTACTATCGCCGCAACGCCTTTGAAATTTCGTCAATTTTGCGAAAAAAGCCAAAATTTCACAATTTTTGACAATTTGGCAACCGTGTTTTGACGTCGATATTCACCGATATTTTGCCTCACACCAGCTCTAATACACTTGTCATCAACTTACTTTTGCTTATTTTGAGGTTTGGTGCCCCCAAACCCCCCTTCTCAAAGGTCCTAAAAATCGCTGAAAATTCCAAAAAAACCCCCGATCCTGAGAAACGTTTAGGAACTGTCAAAGGAATCTAAATATGATAAAAACGGGTATGTATACCCGGTTTTATGGCAAAAGTGGGGTGGCTCCAGAGGGGGGGGGTTAGGATGCTCCCCCATCACTATCCCCACCCTCAACCCCCCCCCCCCCCCCCCAACACCACATCACCTCAGGACCTATCTCGGTATTTTGATGTGCTTCCCCCCCTACGCGACAGCAGCCTAGCTTTGCATGTAGTCAATTATGTACAATGGGGATATAAATTTATTGTTTAGAATGTTTTTCGGCAAAACAGATGTGATAGTTACTTAATTTTAAAAATCAAAATTCAGCTCTCCCCACCTTAAAATTTTGTCATCACTCTATATGTGCCACAGCTTGCCAAAAAAGCGGTTGCCGCAAAAAACGATTTGCACCTCTTATCCCCCATTCAAAGCAATGCAAAAGACAGAGACCGAAACAGGTCCGCCATCTTGAAAACTCACCGAAATTGACCGAAAAAATGTTTTCATTGGCTCTTATGAGAGTTTACATTCTGATTGCATTCTTCTGTGATATTGCTTCATTTACAACGATAGTAATTTTATATCATTGGGATGATTCATTGCAATTGACTATTATGATCAGAATGAATTGTTCTCCTCCTTGCAACCATCCCCAACCTCAAAAATATGTTATACACGGAAAAAAAAGATTGGTGAAAATAACCATACGGATACCTGATTTTGGCACCTGCTAGATATTATGGTAAACTTGACCAGAGATATGGTACATTTACCGATACTTTGAGTAAATTCTACATGCTATTAGGTAACATCACCTAGTACCTAGTCAAAACATAGCATACTTCTGGTTAACATTACCATAACATCTAGCAGGTGCCAAAATCAGGTATCCGTATGGTTATTTTCACCGTAGTTTTTTTTCCGTGTACTAAGTATATACCTCACATTTAGTTGGAACCAACGAGTTATAGCTATGGAGGGGGTCGCACATTCGCACAAACGTGTTCAAACAGTGACAGCATGGACGATCTGAATTTCGTTTGTTTGCCTCACTGTTTTTCAACCTTAAAGTAAAAATTGTTGTTAATCCAGGAGAATTGGTTTTAAACGAAAGTGCTAGTGTTTTAGACTGGCTATCTAGACACAGACTTTTAATACAACTATCCAGATCAGAAAATGTTGCTTTATTTCTGTCATGAGGCAGTTTCTTTATTTATCGCATGCAAATCCTTCCGTAAGAGACAGTCAAAGGTATTAATATGTGTCCATATAGCCACTCTAAACCACTTGACCATTGGTTTATAATTAATTTCAAAAGTATTTGTCACAAATTTAATTTTTAAAATTTAATGAACAAAAAATTGAGACAAACAACCCGAGCCTGTGTCCATAAGAGATTTAAAGGAAAGGAAAGGAAGCGCTTGATTATAAATTGAATCCTCTTGGAATTTTTGAAGATAAGAGTTTGTTACATTTTTATAAAATGGTTAGGCTATACACTGGTTCCCGAGGAAGTACAGTGATCCATGCGTTGATGGACTATGTCTGCTTAGTAACATGGTTTTGAGTTTGGGGATGGTTGTAAGGAGGAGAACAATTCATTCTGATCATAATAGTCAATTCCAATGAATCATCCCAATGATATAAAATTACTATCGTTGTAAATGAAGCAATATCACAGAAGAATGCAATCAGAAGGTAAACTCTCATAAGAGCCAATGAAAACATTTTTTCGGTCAATTTCGGTGAGTTTTCAAGATGGCGGACCTGTTTCGGTCTCTGTCTTTTGCATTGCTTTGAATGGGTGATAGTTTAAAACTTCTGAAATTCGGAGACTAGAACACGATGCTTCAAAATGAACAGACGTTTCCGTTCTGAAGAGGTGCAAATCGTTTTTTTGCGGCAACTGCTTTTTTGGCAAGCTGTGGCACATATAGAGTGATGACAAAATTTTAGGGTGGGGAGAGCTGAATTTTGATTTTTAAAATTAAGTAACTATCACATCTGTTTTGCCGAAAAACATTCCAAACAATAAATTTATATCCCCATTGTACATAATTGACTACATACATGCAAAGCTAGGCTGCTGTCGCGTAGGGGAGAAAGCACATCAAAATACCGAGATAGGTCCTGAGGATGATGTGGTGTTGGCGGGTGGGGGGGTTGAGGGTGGGGATAGTGATGGGGGAGCATCCTAACCCCCCCCCCCCTCTGGAGCCACCCCACTTTTGCCATAAAACCGGGTATACATACCCGTTTTTATCATATTTAGATTCCTTTGACAGTTCCTAAACGTTTCTCAGGATCGGGGTTTTTTCGGAATTTTCAGCGATTTTTAGGACCTTTGAGAAGGGGGTTAGGGGGCACCAAACCTCAAAATAAGCAAAAGTAAGTTGATGACAAGTGTATTAGAGCTGGTGTGAGGCAAAATATCGGTGAATATCGACGTCAAAACACGGTTGCCAAATTGTCAAAAATTGTGAAATTTTGGCTTTTTTCGCAAAATTGACGAAATTTCAAAGGCGTTGCGGCGATAGTAAAAATTATTTTTCAGGGCTGCAATTTTACACACGTCTTTAGGACCACTTAGAGCAACTTTTTTTTGCTATTGCGTTTACGAAATCCGAAATTCGCTTTTTTCGGCCCAGCCTAACGCCCGCATATCGGTCAATCGCGCCTGAAAAAATAAAACCCCGGTTAAACTTGGCGCCGACAGATGTCAACCCCTTTTTTTAACTGCACACCTTCATTATTAGACCTGAAGGCATAAATCTCTTGCAAAGCAATACTGGTTTTTGTTTGTTTTTGCTTGTTTGTTTATCTTTTTGTCTTTTTGTTTTGTTTTGTTTTTTTTTTAAAGCAAAATTCACACACATGGGAATCAATAGAATATGAAATCATGGATAAATAAATAATATTAAAATTAAAATAACTAAAAAAGAAAAAAAAACAAACAGGAGCAGAATTCAAAAGTTATGTAGAGTTCTGAAAGGGGGACTTGGAAACAATTTTGCTGCCCTCTGAAGGAAAATTATAAAATCGTGAATTTCACGTCTTTTTTCACACCCACCCCCAGCATTTTCCCTCATTCATCACTTTTCGTCCCTGACTCCCCAGAGCAATACGATAAACGAAAAAGGAGCATAGTTTGGCCTGTGGCCCTTAAATATCTTGAAGCCTTAGTCAAAACGAACCCCACCAATTTTTGTCGAATAAAAACACGGCAATGAAATTAAAAGTTGAATCGTTTAGTTCGAAAGTACCTCAACTCAAACAACGGAAATGTTGAGGAAACTAACGCAGGCGGAAAAGTGAATGCAGGAAAAGGCTTTCTGGTATCAAGGGACAAGACACATTGCAAAGCCTCAAGTCGAATGAGGTCTGGCATAACTATACTGAGTCTACCTCCATAGCTAGTGCTTTAAAGGCGTGCTTTCGAACTAAACGATCCATTTAAGAAAGAGGGGTTGTCATGCGTCTTCTTCTTGCCTCCGCACGAGAACCTGAGATGGGGTGGTGTTGGGCATAGCCGTAGCCGCAGGAATTTGTCTTTCTCTCTCAATCCCCATTTGAATGTATGTGCTAGTAAAGGACAGATACAGGGGCTGAAGTCACGAGACATCCCCTATATCCATCCTTTTCCAACACATGCCTCCAAACGGACAGAGAGAGAGAAAGACAACATCCTGGCTACGGCTATATGGTGTTGGGTGCTCGTCCGAGAGCGAGAGTGTTGAGCCCTAACCGTTCGTGCGACCATACCGAATTTCATCGGGAAGCCCTACTTGTGACAAGCTTGTCCCAATATTGAGTCAAGCTTGGATTCCTGTGTCGTAACATCAGGAGAACGAGAGATAATGACAAGGCAAAATTTCCAATTGGTACGCACTCACGCGTGCACGCGAACAACAGAGAAAACACTCGCACACTCATACACAAGAAAGAAAAAAAAAAAGAAGAAAAAAAAAAAGAAGAAAAAAAACCACCAAGGATCGACAGACGGCAAAGACTAAACTACTTTCATTTTCATAATCTTTTTTAATGACAGCGGGGAGGGGGGTTGGTGGGTGAGATAATTGCTCTTTCAGGTCCTCGAAATTATTGTTCCGAGTGAAAGCGCGGCTATTTGGATCTATTAAGCTCGCGCAGTCAGCTCGGTTGAGCTCGAAGGAGCAGCGCTGCGGTTGCCAAATGTGGCAAAAGATCTCCGGATTTTGTGTTCGATTTGAATGCGGAATTCGACGATTTTCGGGAATTATTTGGCAACGGTGCGCGGCGCTGCTGCTTCGCTTGTACTTCATCACTCCTGAACCTTGGGGAAGAAGAAGAACTCTTCTCGACTCTCGAGGAGTTCCAGTCCCGTGTTGCCAAATAAATGGCTCACGGCCGTATATCGTATATTTCCCATAAGACTCAATAATTAAAGTACATATACATATACGCATCACTGAAAAAAGCATTGGTTCGCTGACTAATGAGTAATGAGTACAGAATTTGCGCAATCTAGTTTGTTGGTTGCACTTTCCCAATAAATTATTTTTACTCCAACCAATAATTGGCAACTGATACCAATTGTATTGGGTACGTACAACCAATAAACTTGGGTTTCAGCCATTCTTCGAATAGATGCACCGATCTTTTTGGTCGTATATTCTGGTAAAATGCAGAAATTTGCAGTGGAAAAATGTCTGCAAATGTCTGGAATATAGAGGAAGATGGTTTCTTTTGATGCGTTGATTTTTTCGTTGAGTATGTGCGAAATTTTCATGAGATATTGTAAAAAAAAAGAGTGTTATAGACGTGACTCGATAGCGTCCAGTCCGTAAAGCTCTGTTTTTATCTGTAGCTTAATGAGTTTCTTGTTGAATCCATGAGCCAATGGGTTGTTCTAAAGCGACAATCTTTTTCTAATCTCTGTACGTTTTTCAGATACCTCCGACCATAAAAAGGTTTGAGCTATGTCGGTTTTTCAGACTTTGAGTCCCGTTCGTAACAAAAAGAATGGCTACTTTATACAGTACCAATTTGATTTGGTAACCAGTCCTACATTATTAATACCGTATACTATTTTATTCGTTGAAGCACATGACATTTATTGGGTGCGTGCTTACATCCGATAAATTTGATAGCAAAAATTTCATAAATGATTAGTCAGACGAACCGAATCATTTTATTTACAGTGATTTTAACTTCAAATCAGGCAACACTGTTCCAAGCTCAAACCGGAGCGCGCACAAAGATCGGACACGGACACTTGGACTCGGACAGACACGGAACGGACAGCCAGCGAGGCGGCGCGCGTAAGGCGCTAACGCAGAATGATGATCGGTATGAGGGATGAGGAGAGGGCGAGGGGGGAGGGAGAGGGTGTTTGAAGGCGATCGAACGTCTAACGGATCAAAAATCGAAATACCCGCCTACCTAATTTTAAGGATATGAAGGTTAAAGTACAATAAACGGTACAATAATAAATTACGATAATGGTTGATTCTCGAGAGCGGGATTGACAATAATCATCAACGGTTGAGAGACTTGCGGTGTAAATAGGCGATGACGCAATCGCCCGCCTGTTTCCTGCACCTTTGCCAGATGAACGGGAAGAAACCGGGGATTTCGAAGGTTTGGGTGTAAAAATCTCAGAGGTTTCCCTCGTGGTCCGTAGGGTGGACCAAAAATGATACATAAGGTCCATTACCAATTCCCTATACAGAGTATGGATATGTAGGGGATAGGTCCATATGGATATGTATGGATATCGTTGATAGCCTTGCAGATCCATACAAATCCATACATATCGATACTCTGTATATGGAATTGGTTATGGACCTTATGGACCTGCAGGGGCCATTTTTCCCAGGGTTCCTAACCAGGGAAAACTTACATGGAGACTCAGCACAAAAGTCAAAAGCTCTGTGAACACGATAAAATTCTCAACAAATTCCGAACAAAATGATGGGAGGTGGAGGAGGAGGTGCTCAACACGTACCAACAAACAGCGCGGTCCGCTGAAATTGTCAGGTTGGTGCAGGATGAGCTCCCGAGTGGCATCAATCATCTATCCTTGTACCAGAGAACATTTCTGCCAAATGTTTTTCAAAAATATTGCCAAATAACGATTTCGGTCCGTAAGTTTGAAGAACATCCACCACTCCGCGCTTTGTTCGAAATTGGATCAAGCATACTGAAATACACAGCGCTCAAGGCTTGCTCAAGGTGTCCTCTTTTCCGGGTCATAGGTCGAGTCTCACCGCGATAATCACGCAAAGTTGACTGAAGGACATAAATTTAGAGTTGTGAATAGAGATTGAATATAATAGCATTTTTTCTTTTATAAGTAAATAAATATTAAAATATAGTAAACAATTGAACTGAAATTCCTTGTAAAGTTGAAAACTCCGCTATGAAATACAATTTTAGGGATCAGGACCCACATTTCGTTTCGTCCGGGCAGACAGTCCTCCATCAAATGACGTACAAGTTAACTGTCCTTGCTTCTGATTGGTCAGCGGTGCAGTGGTTGCAAGTCATCAGTTGGACGTTCGTTTACCGGCGAATTTTTGTCAACATGGATCTGGACAACATCGGGGACGCAGTGGACGCACCAATCCCATCGGGAGTATCAATACGTCCTGATAAACGTTCAGATACCAGATACAAGCACGAAAATTTACCCTCTGGAGAACTGTCCGAGCCAACTTTTAAACTCAAATAAACGAAAGAAGAAACCAACTCATCGCTTAACGTAAAGCAACATTAATTGCTGAATTTGCTGAGTCCTGATGTCCTGAACAAAACGAGACAAATTTTCCTGATCTCCTTTCCTTATACAGCTTCGAGCCATTACTTTGACCTGAGTCTTTAAGAATGCCTCTGGTTATATTTGACCTGAATTCTGGCAACCTCGCTGCGTTCAGAGTAGATTGATGATGATTATTGTTATACAAACTGTTTTAGTATGAAGAGCGGATAGGATAATTCGAATGGACCGCAATCAGATCACATGCTAGCTCTCAGCGAGTGGGTTGATTTAATTCGACGAATTAGATGCTGATTGAATTGGGCTCAAAACGATTAAAATGGACTCTTACGGAGAAGGTGGAGTCGTGGAAGAGAGGGAGAGGGGATAAACATATGATGTTGAATAATAAATTAAATTAATATTGATACACATGATTAAGGTAACCTACTTGTTTTAAAGTACGGAACTAGACTTGGATCCTCCGAACCACGTGACGTAATTAAATCTATCGCCCGAGGGAGTGAGCATTCAGAGTGGAGATGATGGGAGGTAACATTTCTTGAAATTATAGTCTGACTTCCCTTCGACTTCCTTTTACAGACTGTATTAGTGACTTCTTGGTCGCTGAACGGTGTTTACGCCTGGTTTACGTGATGTTTTTATGAAAGAACGTGCGTTAACGTTCGTTTAGCCTCATATTTGCCATCTAACAAATCTATCACTCTGACCAGTGTTGGGCGCAAACATTATATCTTTTGAATATTCATGAATAATTAAACTAAAATTATTCACAACATTTTCATGTTATTCCTATTAGTAAATCGAGGTTCTAACACTATTAGTCATTCATCTAATCACCAATGAATATACTGGCAGTGTTAATTCTTCGATTTACTATTAGGAACAACATGAGAATAATGTGAATAATTTGAGTTAATTATTCAGAATTATTCAAAACATAATTTTTGTCCAATTAACAATGACTCTAACACGACCCTTGCTAAAGCTGTCAACCTCCAAAATTCCAATATGGGTCTGTAGTAACTTTAGTTACAACGTTATGGAGGATCCTTTCCTAAAATCACTTGAAATTAACGTAGAGAGCATCAGAAAGTTCTAAAATCCATTCAAAAACTCAATAAATTCATTTGTTTAACAAATATTACAAGATGATGATTGAATTAGCGAACGACAATCGGAGAGTCTCAACTAATAAATTGCAGCTTTCTCTATGATGATACATTTTTCTCAACATAGAAAGTTAGGATTCGATGGGACTACCTCATTGTCACCAGCTTATTCGACCGCCATCTTGTAATTTTGTTAAACGGATTTATTGAGTTTTTGAGAGGATTGTGGAACTTTCTGATACTCTAGAAGTGATATTCAAGTGATTTTGCATGGGAAGTGACCCTCCATAACGCTTTTAGTACTCTCAAATTTAACTTCAAGTTATTTTCCACTAGAATACACTCTCTCTATAGCTGTCGCAAAAGTTTGCAACAAAGACCCATTGTTCGTAGACCATTTTCGAATGATTGTTCATCAGATAGGAGGAAGCAGTTCTTATCTTGAGCTCACCGCTCAACAATTGCATCAACTAAAGCTCATAAACTGATGCTCAACAAACTGAGAAGTAAGTATTTGTCGCGTTGAAGGGGAACAGATTGGGAGAGTTTTACGACCCATTTCCGTTGGACCAATTTCACGCCTTGATCAATGAATGACCAATGATCATCGCTGAGGTTTCTCAGACAAATAAGATAATGGAATACATCTCTCGACAAATTTTTTCCCGAGTCGTGGTCATGTTTATGTAAATCAGAAATGTGGTAACCAATCTCATAACTCTGGTAAAATATGCCATCTTGTCTCATAGGTGGATTACGGGAATTTCTCTCTCTCTCTCTCTCTCTCTCTCTCTCTCCTCTCTCTCTCTCTCTCTCTCTCTCTCTCTCTCTCTCTCTCTCTTTCTCTTTCTCTCTCTCTCTCTCTCTCTCTCTCTCTCTCTCTCTCTCTCTCTCTTCTCTCTCTCTCTCGCCATTTAAACGCATGAGTTGGAAAAGAATAGCAGAAGGGGCCACCACGTGACTCAAGTCCCTATCTTCGTCCTTTTCGATGGCACTTGTTTATATGAGAGGAGAGAGACAAAGTCCTGTATCCGCCTTTATCTTGTCTTGCTGCGTTCATTTTCTACTATCCAAATTGTAAATTTTGACAAGCCTTTTTTCACTGGCAGATCCAGGGATTTATCCTTCTCTCTCTTTTCCAATAGATTTGTTTAGTGTGTCACAAAAAAAAAAAAATGGGGTCCAAACAAATGCTCCATCTCACTCGCTCTCGTGGGTTTTTCCATAAGAGACAAGACCCAAATTTTCAAATGCAAATTCGTGCTAGTAAACAACAAGTTCTCTCAGATGTTATTACACCATTGAATTCCATGCACCTTAGAATATAATGAAAGTCCTATGTTTTGTCTTTGTCTCACTCATAGTTTCTTATAGGCACAAAATCCTAGGATACGGGCTTATCAGCAGCATCACACCACGTGTTATACCTCGAGCAAGCTTTGATATACGAAGAGAGGTAAGGATGATTGAGTGTTATAGCGATGATACGCTCATAAGAGACCGTGAGTAAGGCAAGGACAAAACATAGGACATCCTTCGATGTAGTTGTGATTGTAAATTCACTTGTAATCTGTCATGAATTATGTTGCAGGGAAAAGATACTTTAAGGGACGAGGAATCTACTGGTGCAATAAAATTTAATAAGAGTTGTTTACAGGCATGAATTTGCAGTCGAAAATTTGGATTTGATTTCTTATGGGTAAATCCACGAGAGTGCGTGAGATAGAGCATTTTTTTGGATCCAATTTTGGTCATGACGTCATTACTAAACAGGTCTATTAGAATGCGTGTGTTAGAAAAGGACAGATCAGGGGCACTAGGGGCAGTCACGTGACATTCGTCCCCTCTTCTATCCTTTTCTAACACATGCGTTCTTATGGGAAAAGAGAGAGCAGGACAATTTCTTGGATCGGCTGGTGCTTTATTTACGCGAAACCAACACAAGATACATACTTGCATGGATACATCACAGTAAACATCGTTTTGTGACGTCGTCATAACTACACAGGTCCTGTGACTCTCCTGGGACTCGAAGCGACGTCAACGTCATCGCCGCTGCGCTGGTCACGTGATGCGAGTGCTCGCCTGCAGTGCAGTGGTGCCCAGCGGGATCGAGACCCGCGCGCTGCCAATTCATATTCATCAATCAAATCTCGTAGTCAGATTTTGTTTCCAGTGTTGTCTCGCCTTACAATCTTGTGAATACATAATACATTATAGTGTCTAAAGGTAATATTACATCAAGTAATTATTCATCATCATCATATACAGGTTGTTCAAATAAGAAGTTTCAACAGCGATTTCTTCAGCAAGACTGAGGAAAACACTTTAAGCATAATGTCGACCGAGCACTAAGCTATAGGCAGGAGAACCAAAGCTTAGGAAGATTGCCTAAAAGCTTTTAGTTCCTTTGCCTAAAGAGTGCTCGGCATTGATATATGTATTAACCGCTGCCTTTGGTTTTTGAGCCTTAAGTCTTTTTTTAGTGAATGGCTGTAGATATCAAAAACTTTTAAAGCCCTCAAAAGCCTTAATATTGCGACATTCAAATCACACATAACGACAATTTACCGATCGAAAACTCAACCAGCATCAGCAGGAACCGACTCACTATAATCTGACATCGTCAAAAAGTGGCAAAAAATCAAAAAGTAAGTTTCTTATCAATTCATAATTTATAAACTTTTAAGACCCATTTTAATCACAGAGGACACTTTTAACATGAACTTTCAACCTAGAAATGTCACTGAATAGTTTGAAATTGAGTTTAAAAGGTCGAAAACGATGTTTTTTAAAGACTTTTTTTAAATGATTTTTTGCCACTTTTCTCCTATCTCAGACCGGTCTTTTCACCCAACTCTTTTCACCCATGAGCCGATCTGCTCGAAGCCGAATTTCTCAGAGGCTCTTCACCCAATATCTACGGCAAGTTACACCCACAGTTATTTTTGCCCAACTTTTTCACCCAAACACACAAAATACGAGTAATTTGTAGAGTGCCCTCACATTTTACTAAAGGCTGTGCCCACCTAAAAGAGAGATACATAGATTAAAATAAACACAAGCATAAATGATTGTATCCGGGAAAAATGATCTAACGGAATTCATAATAGCCACATCGAAATCTGTTATTGTTACTGGATTAGGAGTAGCAATATGGAGCTCTTGGCATTTGAATACTATTGCATGTAACACAGTTTCATAGGATTCTTGATTTCTATTAAGAAGCAATGCGTAAATGAGGAGAAACACATCAACGACTTTTGATTCTTTGTTTTGTTTTGTTTTTTGTTTTTTGTTTTTTTTTTTTTTTGCGGATTTATTTAGCTTTATTCTCCTGTACATTGGAGAATCTACAGCCACCTATAGACAAATTGACAGAAACAGGGTTTTTAAGACGCATCCATGTCCTTCCGAGATGACTAGATTCAAGATCGTCAAATCTTATCATCTCGGCCGGGATTCGAACCCGGGACCTCTGGGTTAGTGACCAGTTGCGCTGACCACCATACCACGGAAGCCGACCATCAGCGACTTTTAACAGTTCAACACCCACGCTCCAAGCACTCAGATTTCCACAGTAATCTTTGCAGCGGACCCATTTTTAAGGAGTCCGAGCGACAAGACCAGTGACAAATCTGATGCCTCCACCGGGATTCGAACCCGGGGTCAATGGATTTAATTGGCAGTCAGACCTGACCACCAAGCCATCGAGGCCGGCAGGGTTTGTTTTCAAGGAGTTTTGGCAGAATTTCCGATTTCCAAGGCATCAATGAACGCTTACGCGAGGAAGTGGAAGTGAAGAGAATCAAGAGAAAGGAAGATCAGTGAACGATAGAAGGTTGCGGTAGCGTACTGAGCGGAGGGGAGGGGAGAATGGGGGTAAATGGAGGGGGGAACGCGAGGGGGGAAAAGGGAAAGTCCAACAAAATTATATAAATTTGTACAGTTGAGTCGAGATAATGATAACGATGGACTTGGAACGGGCAACATGAATTTATGCGAGATGTTAGGCTAGGGAGAAGAAGAAAAAAAGAAAGAAGGGGAAAAAAATGAATGCGCGAATCTGTTGCGCGTAAGCAAATAAACATTAGCCGTTTGTTATAGCATCGACGGTGTCCGATCCCCAGCTTTTCGGCTTCCGCCGCACTTTGTTTTCCGGTGTCGTAAAAGAGACGCCGGAGCGTCTAGTATTGTAATTCATTCAGCAACATTGCAAATTACGACCGTTACGCTTGGCAACAATGTTACGACATCAACTGATGCCTGAGTACGATAAGGAAGTCCCTTGAAGGAAAAACTGTACGATGAATGGCGCAAAAAGCTATAACCAAAGAGGGGTGGACGCCATGGTGTAGGTCTGTTATTTATCGTGTATAAATCCTTCCACAATAAATACTAATATCCTTTTAATTGTCCAGCTAGCCACTCTAAATTGAATTTTCCACCTTCATTTCAAACCAATGAAACAATCAGAGATAAACAGAGACTCAGACCATGCTATGCTTTCCGTGTCATGAAAGTAAGGCAAGTAATATAGAATCATTTTTGTTACGGGGCTCAATAAAACAACAGTCATCAGTCTCCTACTGTTTGAGCGGTGAACATTGCTCCAAATCGAAATCTACATGAAGTGTTGCTTTTAAGTTAAAATGTCGATTATTTCTGGCATAAGATTTTCAAATAATTCATCAGAAACCACTATTCTGAAAAAAAAAAACAACAAAAACAAAAACAAATGTTATAACTACAAAGAAAACCTAACCTATGCCCATCACTCAACAGTAGGCGACTGTTGGCCGTTGTTTCGACGAGTATCGACCAAAATTGAGCTGGAAAATGGGACACCTATCGGAAGCTTTGTGCTGGGTCTCCATCAGTGGCGTAGCCAGGAATTTGTGACGCGAAGTCATAAGAGCACACCTTCTTAATTCAGAAAACCTCCGTGTTTTTCAGCATTTATTCACGGCAATTTCAAGCTCAAGCGAATTCATCATAACTCTTCGTTCACGGTTAAGAAACAAGAGATACAAACAAACCAAGCCTGTCGTCAAAAGTACGTTCTGCAAGCTCGTTTGATGCGCGTAGACAAAAAAACATGCCGATTTTTTATGGTATCAGCGATGTCAGATGTCCAGTTCGGCCACTAGCAGATCTAGAAAATTGTCCTTCTCTCTCTCTGGCCATTTGAATACATGCGTTAGAAAAAGTAAGAAAAGGGGGCGAATATCACGTGACTGCCCACAATTTGTCCTTTTCAAACACACGCGTTATAATGGGACAAGAGAGAGAAGGATGAATTCCTGGATCCGCCAATGTTTCCGGCACCATCAGCCGCACTTTTTTTTTCCGGTGTCATAAACAGAGGTTGGAGCCAGACTTGCCGTTTTGCGGATCTTTCGTGGCATGTTACAGTTTTACAATCCACCACAATAAATTAACCGGTTGAGGCAAATATTGCCGATTTGGGTATTTCTATGAGTCATTTGTTATACTTCTCATCTGATAAATGCAGCGTTGTCGTTTTTCGGATAACTAGCCGATTTTTCCTCATTGTACTATGACTTTCAAAAAAAAGTACCCCAGTTGAAATTTTGACTCCTTCCACTATCGGTAAGCTTTGAGCAATGTTGTGACTTTCGCGTGCTCAAGAACTAAGCAGAATGCCCATAGAGTATGTTTGGATTTCTTCAAAAATCGTAAATTCTATAAAAAAAAACAACGGAAAAATTTAACAATGATAATTTCGACTAGGATACTTTCTTTTGAAAGTCATAGTACTTAATGTAAAATGTAGCAATTCCTAGAAAAATCTGGCAACATTGGATAAATAGTATCTTTTCCTCAACCAACGACACCGATGGATTGAAGAATACCATTGTAGATCTGCAAAACAGCAGCACTGCACTATGATCTGCGGCGGATCCAGGAGATTTTCGTTCTCTCTTTCCTCCCATTTGAACGTGTTTGTTGGATAAGGACGGAGATAGGGGCTAAAGTCACGTGATGGCCCCCTCGCACTCCTCTGCTATCATTATCTAATACAAGTGTTCAAAGGAGAGGAGAGAGAGAAAGACAAATTCCTATATCCGCGTATGATCTGAATTCGGAAAAGAGTGGCCAAAAATCAGTGAAAAAAAGTAATCAAAAATCATGATTTTCGATCTTTTAAAAGCTTAATTTAAAGCTTTCCACTCTCCAGTGACATGTTTAGGTTTACATTGCGAGCACAAAAAAGTTCTCTGTGATTAAAAATGGTGTTAAAAGGTTATAGACTGATGATTGATGACAAATTTACGTCCTAATTTTCGCCCAATATGTTACGATTTCAGACCGTGGTGCACTATGGTTGGAGAGCCTCTGTAAATTACGACATTAACGCTTAGCAACGCTGTTTTAACCGATGCGATGCCCAAATTCGACACTCGAGCCCCTCGAAGAAAAAACTGCATAGAAAGTGAGTATGAGTGCCACGTTGGTATTTATCCACACTTGTATCCAAACTACTTGGCACTGAATAAGAAACATAATATGATTCGCACTTTTGTTAGTCAAGTGTGATGTGTGATTGCCCTAAGCAGGACTGAAGATCAACTTGAAGTCGAGGAAACATCCGAACGTTCTTATAATTGTTTATATTGGTTACCTTTTTTAGAGACGGTCTCCGAACTTTGTGACCACAAAACCCCTTATCCCGCGGTGGGCGCAACTAGCAACCCGCGACCTGCCACACCGCACACTAGAAAGAAAAAAGCTATTTTCCGGGACAAAAAAAATGTTTCCTTTTTTACGCGGAATCGCCCTAGAACTTAATTTTCGGTCCCTATACAGTCGGGGCCAATAAGAGTGTCAGACGAATCTTCAGATTTCGGCTTAGGTGTGGACGGCAACCCGCAAAACTTAGATCCAATGGGATTTTGGGATTTTGTCCTATGCGCCGTTGCTTACCTCCATCGTTGACTCCCTTTCATTTTGTTTCCGACTGTACTAGAGTACCTTGATGGAAATTTAGTTAAGGAGTGCCGACACGAGCTCAACGAGTTCTGCATGGTCGTTGATTTTAGACTTTCGTTGACGCGATCATGAGTCGACGACATCGGAGGCTCCACATTGAAGAGTCGATGAAGGGAAAGAGGAACATATGACATCGAACCGGAATGCCGAAAATCCGCCTGTTCACCGCTGGTCCACCTTAGAACTTAACCTTCAAATTCGTTCAGGCGGTAGACTCCATTCAAACATACGAAGCGTTGTGTCAGTATACCAAAACAAAATGTCCTTCAAGGGCCTCCAGACAGTACTAGACCTGTAAAGGACCTTGATGGATAGTTCTATATGTATAGAGGCCGAACACGACGTTTTATGCATTTGAAAAGAGTCTACCTTCTGAACGAATTCAAAGGTTAATTTGACGGTGGACCAGCAGCAAAAAGGTTGATTTGCCGGCATTCCGGTCCTCCGTTTACTGATTCTTCTTCCCCCGCACTAAGCGAATTTTATTTAAAGTGTCGGGTGAAGATTTTCACCCAAATCAACGGTTCTGCATTTTATTAGCTCACCCGAACTGTTTGCTCGGTACCAATGGATGGCATCGATGGTGAAACCGAACCTCGGAATTTGTACCCGTTCCGCGAGGTGAGGGTGAAAAGAGTAACTCAACGGTGGAGAGAACAATAAACAACGCTCCTGAATGGCTAGAAGTGGTTTTGTTGACTGTGGCGTTTGGTGTCCCCCGAAAAGTTCTGAACCTCGAATGCGAATCTTCACCCGACGCTGTAAATTAAATTCGATTACTGATGAATCCTTTCAAAATCTCTTACTTCTTTAGAGATACCCCTCGCCCCTCGGTGACAGCCTCAAACCAATAATACATCAAAACTCGTTGGACTCGTATCCGTCCGTACTCCCAAAAGTAGATAGTATCCCCATCAATGGACTTTTGAACGTACTGATGGCGGGGACAAAGATACCTGACGAGAATATGCAACACGCAAAGCATCTTATAAGTTATATTAAATGCTACCTTGTGAAATGCTTTTTGCATACCTTGGCCGGGTATTTTTGTCCTCGCTAATACCTTCTAGATGTCCAAGAAATTCGATGCTCCCATGCAATGTGCTCCGACTGTGGACCCCCGCCGCGGCCGCGAGAAATCGATGACTCGTTTTTTTTCTTTTTGCTCGTCGCTCACCGGCTCACCACTCACCGACTTCTCCGCGGGGAAGGATGACCGTGCCTTTTGGAGAACCCACCATTTTCTAATTTAATTTCCAACGTTTCCGGCAGCTGCACCATAGAGCGTTGCCGCACATTTCTTATAATTTTCGGATTTCCGTGGGTAGCCATGTGAGGAAACCTTCGCCGTGCGGAGATGCGGACGCTACTCGTGAAAGCGAAGAGGGGCCCGCGCCCCCGCGGACCCCACTGCTTCGGTATCGGTCGGTTGGGATTCTTCGTGAAATTCTCAACTGCTAGATTTTTTTAAGAGACTCCCCCCCCCCCTCCGCCCTCTCTAAAATCCTCGATTATTTGATCAGCCGTGTATTTATCGATCGTCATGCTAACAAATGAGTCATGATGAATAAACACATCCATGAATAATTTGATATGCACTGGCGATTCTACGGATTTGTCTATCCCTCTCTCACTCTCTTTTTTCTCCCATTTTAACATATGCGTAAGAAAAAGACTGATCAGGGGCGGCGCAGCGGTCGAGTGGCATTCGCCGAATCTTCTACACGGAAAAAAAAGATTAGTGAAAATAACCATACGGATACCTGATTTTGGCACCTGCAAGATTTTATGGTAAACTTGACCAGAAGTATGGTCCATTTACCGATACTTTGAGTAAATTCAACAAGCAATCAGGTAACATCACCTAGTACCTCGTCAAAAGATAGTATACTTCAGGTTAGCTTTACCATAACATCTAGCAGGCGCCAAAATCAGGTATCCGTATGGTTATTTTCACCGTAGTTTTTTTTTCCGTGTACCCTTCTCTTGCAGATGCGTTCAAATCGGCGGAGAAAGAGGGAGAGAGAGAGAGAAAGAGAGACAAAGTCTTGGATTCGTCTGGGTAATTTTACTCCGTTACTCTTCAGGATAACACAATTTTTCGACTTTTTTGTCATAAATGATATTGAAATAACATGATTAAAAACGTTTAATGCTGGACCAAACAAATGAATATAAGATTGGATCATGATTTGAATGGCACTTGAGCATTCTTAAAGCGAGTTTAAGTTGCATAGAGTCTGAATCTTACATGGACTGTCCAAAAAGTAATGCAACGGTTGACTTTTTGAGCGAACGAAAAAAGCTTGCAAGTTTCGGTTTACAGATTCGTGTAGACGGTGTAAATAGCGATAAAATGAGACCTTGTTCAGCTCATTTGGTCAATAATTGATCGAAATACACAGTTTCTCCCAAGGCACCAAACACAGGATTTTAGGGTACTTTTTGCAAAGAAAACAACGAGTGACAGCTAGTTAAGAGCGTGCATTAGAGGAAATTAACAAAAATACTTTTCCTACTTTTTTTCGAGAAAATAGGAAAAGATATGGAATCTTCAGATGCATGCAGAGTAATTGAGTGTGTAAATTATAGTAAGAAAAGCCTCATGCAAAACAATATGCAAGAGATAGAGTAAGAGATAGGTTCATCATCTTCAAAAGTCACCAAAATAGACTGCAAATAATGTTTCCACTGGCTCCAAAGCGCCGCGAGTTTCCATTCTGATTGTTTTATTCTGTGGTGTGAGTAATTACTCACACGTTATACTCCCGCCACCCGAAACGAGACAACTGGAGCAAAGGCGTACCCGGCTCTAAAAATAACTCGGCGCAAAAGTCAGTCATCGAGTGAGTCGAATCGGGACTCAGCTCTGGCTGCGGTTTGCCTAGTTCTTTCAAGAAAGGAGAGCGGCCTTCAAAGTCCGAAACGGCCAAACAATGGCACTGCATTGCATTGCCGAGACGTGTGCAATTCCTATTACTATAATTGCAAAGTTGAATTCGAGCGACCACGCGGACGAAGAACGAAGACGAAACGGACGCTGCTCACACGTCTGAACCCGGGCATCATGTAAACCGACGACGTAGGATGGACGCACAACAGAACAGAAAAAAAAAAAAAAAAAAAAAAACAGACGCGAGATAGCGGATTTTTCAGCGCACAAAAAGAGAGGGAGGGAGGGGGTGGATGGGGGTGTGAGGGGGTGGGAGGGGGCGAACTGAGAATGCGAAAGGCCGTTATAGAGGAGATGCGCGGACGGGACGCATGCACGCACGTGTTCGATTAGTTCCATCGCATTAAGCTACATTTATTCCTACATTTGAACCCGGATTGAACCCGGGCTCAATTACTCCCGCGTTAACACAATATACGATTCAACTCGATCCGGGTCTATAGTCGACCGACCACTTGAATCCGAGCTTTTCCTTTCTTCTTTGAATCAAGGACGTAACTAAGAAAACTTTCTGGGAGGGGATAGTTACGGATACCCCACTAGACTCACTAGTGACTAGAGGACCTCTCATTGGCGGATACAGGGGGGGGGGGGCGAAGGCGGCGATCGCCAAAAAAGGGGGAAAAGAGGGTGGAGGAAAGAGGAAAGGAAGAGAGAAGGAAAGGAGGAAAGGAAGAGGGGGTCTCCGAGGAAGGAGGGGCGAAAATCCCAAGTTCACCCCCCCCCCCCCCCCCCGTTTCCGAGGGCTGGATCCGCTAATGGAACTTCCCCCCAACCGGGCGTATAAGGTTATCCTAAAGAGTAAACAAGAGTCACAAATTGGACTCATTTATACTAAATGGACCGATTCGACTATGGACGTTGCCGCATTAGTATTTGATGTTAATATTATTGAAAAATTAGACCAAGTGAAAAGAATTCCTTATTTCCAGGAACTTTCCTCCTCTATACGTTAAATCTTGTTCGTGAAAATATCAAGCCGTTTTATTCATCAGATTATTTTTAAGAGAGTTAAAAAGTCAAAATTAAATGGCAACGTGGGAATACTACTAGGTCTGTTTAGTATAATTGTGTCCAATTGAATGAGCATAGCCTGAGTGTAGGATATTAAATAGATCTCTAATTGGCTGACGAGCCTGTGTCCACACTTTTTCGGCCTTACGGATATTAACATGGAGTTTTTGTTCCTCAAAAACCTGTTTAAAACTGATCGTCTCAAAAAATTTTGAATCGATTCCTTAATTAGCAGAACTTTTTGAATAAAATGATAAGTTAAAAGTGGCATTTTTGTTTAAATAAAATTGATCAACTAATTTTAAAGTAAAAATTGATTTTTATCAAAGTTGCCTAAAGTATGAGACGGTTTCTGATTGGCCGGAGGGGTGTATCCTGATCATTTTCGGCCGCACGGAAATTAACACGTCTTTATTTTTGGGGTTATTTTTCTCAACACTGTTACAAAATTCAAGAGTTTAAAATTTGACAAGATCTAACACACTCAGATCTTCAGGTCAGTGGCGGATCGTGCAAATTGGCAACCGCGCTTTCTTGCCATTTAAAATCATGTGAAAAATCGATCGAAGTGAGTCATATCACCTACTCTAGAATCGATTATTTCACATAGAAATACGTAAGTACAGAATATTTGATGCTGGTGCACTTCACGAGCCACCACTCAGTGTTGCCAAATAATGTGGATAAATCGTCACATCGTGCATTTAAATGAAATGTAAAATCTAATTAATTAAGCTCAAAGTCTTGCAAACATGCCGCCACTAGTTTAAGTCACATTCAACTCATTCAAGGAACATTAGACTTGTACTGGCACACGCAATAGTTTTGGCAGTCAAAAATTTGACGTATGAGGCAATCCTTGTGTATAATCAAACCAATAACTGCGCAAGCGCGCTGGCCGTGAGCATTCTTGACTGTTAAAACTTTTGCGTTTGATGGTACAAGCTGAGTTGCATATACGTCCTGTGCGTCGATGATTCGATACTGCCTGAGTGGCGACATATAGGGCATTTGACCCCGGTGAATTCCACCAATTGTTGAGCTCCAAATTTCACCAATCACCAATTGTTGATACCGGAATAAGTTTTTGAATTTCCCGCTAATCATTTGTTATCGGTGAAACTGGTGAATTTCAGAGGTTATCAATCGGTGATTGGTGAAATTCGGGACTCGTATCAATTTTGGACTGGGGTCAAATTTTCGAAAACTAATTCAGAGACAATTTGACCCCGGTCAAAAATTGATGAGGATTTGACCCCCTACGAATTTCACAAATCCTATATAACTTGCTACTAGCCTGCTTTGCACTCAAAAACTACACACTCTATCTTTATTTTCTTCTATGTTGATAGTGCGACTGGTTCATAGTTATTTGTGGAGGAAAGGGGGGGGGGGTTCTTTAGTCTTATTTCGGCCAATTTTTTTGTTCCAAAGATACGCGTCCCGTTGTTTTGTTCTGACTCAAGACCTCGGTCATCAAAATCTGATGCATCAAGTCTGGTAAATAACTCGTTTGACCGAAGCTGAGTGTTTTAGAGCCCCTCCCCCTGCCCCTCCAGCCCTCTCGCAGGCCATAAATATTGGCAGCCATCAAATGTACGAAGCTCAGCCGCAGCCACCGGAACAACGGTGCTTATCGGAACACTTTTTTGGTGCTCGTTGCTGGGTACTCGGTTTCGACCGGTTGGTGTCGATGGACGTTGTTATAGACGTTACATTGTCGAAACTTTAAATACGTCATAAACACACCATATTAGTGAAATTATCCCAAGTTGAGGAATGATTCAAGGGCCCGAGTACTACAGTTCAGCTCCCGGGTTTTATTCGCATTCCTCCTCCAATGGGGTTTACGACTCCTCCAGCGCAAGTCAACTCTCCTTCTTTCGCTCGTAAAGCCCCCCCCCCATTTACCCTCCCTACCCCTCATCCTCCCTCTCCCCCTTTCCCAGTCTGTCTACAGAGAGACCTGTTTCTATAGAGACGCTAGTTCTTTCGATCTTTGCGGAGGAGAGAATTTTTTTTTTTTTCTTTCTCGAAGAATTTTTATTTGCTTGAAACTTTAGTCTGAAATTTAGCCTCGCGAATGTGTGTATCTATAATAATAAAAAAGGAAAAGAGATGTGGTATGTAATTAAATATGCTTTTGAGCTGAGCATATACCTGCCTATCCGGTTGATCATAACACCACGTAATTTTTTTTTCTTTCTTTTTTTTACCGAGTCCGCGACTCGCGCGGCAAAGAGTGCAAGTGGAGCAGTAACAGTGTCAGTTCCTCATCGAAGCTGTTCTATAGCTGCTCTCGCATCTCTAGGTAGAAAGAGAGGAAGAGAGAGAGAGAGAGAGAGAGAGAGAGAGAGAGAGAGAGAGAGAGAGAGAGAGAGAGAGAGAGAGAGAGAGAAATATGTATTGTATAGTGTGAACTTTTCACCGCCACCGCTTACAAGAAAACATTGACATCAATAGAGCTTGATGAGGCTGCAATCAAGCACCAGCCGCTTTGCTTGGAGTACACCGAGGGACCAGTAGCAAAGTGTGCAATCCGGTAATTTTGCATCTGTACCGCTTAACATGATCGTATCTAAGAGGAGTGGAAGGGGCGGCGGCCGTGGATGAAGGTATTTAAAAAGGTGTAAAAAAAAACAAATTTCGGGTATGAAGAAACTTCCACCAATAAACCTGGAGGTCCTGGGCTCAACTCTCGTTCCGGGAGACAAAATTTGATTGCCTCAGATCTTATCACTTCCGATTAGCTTCGGTGTGAAAAAAAATAATAAGCAGATGTCTTTGGACAATGAATCTTGAAAAAGTTTCATGCGGCCCAAAAAAAACAAACAAAAAACTATTTTGGGATCACATTAAAGAGACTAACGTATTTTCAGTTTTTCTTAATTAAGTGATTTTTTAGTAGACTACTTTTGACTCAGAGCAGAAAAAAAAAGCAACATGCTTTTCACGAAATTTTGAGCATTTTAGAAGAAGCTACAAATTTTCGAAAATTGATCGAAATCGAACTTTTAACTTCGATAAATCGAGAACGAAATACGACATAGACCTGAAGTTTAAGCGAAAAGTTTAAACGTTTTACGCCCTTTCGAATGGTGTGATAAAAAATAGAGATCGCCAACTGAAAAATTCGATTTTTGGGGGACTCCCCCAATGGGGGTGTGGCCCCCCGAAAATTTTAATCATGCCCAAAGGATTATCAATACGATACTAGACTACCTGCAAAATTTCGTTTGTTCAAAATGAATCGTGTAGAAATTAAGGGGACGTTGCCGGACTTTTTAAAGACCCTGTATGTGTAACAGAAGTATTTCGGGATGCAACTGGCTCACAAAGAGCACTACAATAAAGTAAAAAAAAAAAAAAAAAAAAAAAAAAAATCGTTTATCACAACGGTGAAGATGATTTGTTGATATTGACAACCACTCCTCGCGCGAACGAACCAGTCTGCGTCAAATGCGGATCCAGCAATCTGGCAACTGAGGATTCTTCCCATTTGAATATTAGAAAAACAATCGATCAGTAAAAGGGCCACAGCCCCCTTGAGAGTCGATTGCTTCTCATACATTCAAATGGAAACAATACATGATTGCCAAATTGCTGGATCCGCCCATAGTCTGCGTAATTATTGACAGTCGTCAATAAGGAGTTTAACTCCAAAAAAGCAAAAAAAAATGGTGTCACACGTTTCTTTCCGATTAAAGTCAGTTTCCGTTTTTTGCGCGTAGAATTGGTAAGATATATTGTAGGGGATCAATTCGCAGCAAGTTCTTTTTATTTCAATCACTTTTTAGCTTGGAGATGCCGAACCGGTTTGTGGGAGAGAGAATTACCTCATAAACCTCACGCTGATGACAGTCAATGATTGTGGTGCAGGTGCATTCGATTCAGTCATGCAGTTTCAAAGCAAGCAATTGTTGACAAAATCCCGCATCAATGTTGCCAAATGCACTTTAGGCCGTACATTTTCCACGATACTCAAGGTCAATTAAATATTAGGCTTTTAACATCAAATCTGGCAACGCTGAATCCAATTTTTATCTCTTAAATGAGGATTTGGCGGGTGAAGAAGGTGGTGATCCAAGGTTGCCGTTTTGCGTGAATTTAACAGAATTCCCACGCTGAACGGTGATTCAATAGCTGGATAAAAAAATTAATAATAATAGTATTTTCATGTAATACAGTCGTACGGATTAATTAATTACGATATTCAGTATTTAGGTCCACCAATGCACTATGGTCTGAGATCGATAAAAAGTGGCCAAAAATCATAAAGTAAGTTCCTCATCAATTCATTATTTATAAACTTTTAAGACCAAATTTAATCACAGAGGACACTGTTAAAAGTATAATTCAAACCTGGAATTGTCACCGGAACGTTTTAAGGTAAGCTTAAATGGTAGAAAACGACAGTTGCGGCTCGTGAAATTTGGCAACCATGGTAATTTTTTCTTTAAACCTATGCAAAAGTATCGATATTTTGGGGGTGCAATTGTACCTTCTGAAGATCGATTGTTTTACATTGTTTTAAATGGAGAGAATACGTTGCTGTCAGATTGCACGCGCCGCCACTGAAAAATGAAGACTTTAGATGACTTTTTCCCCCTGATTTTTTGCCACTTTTTTCGATCTCAGACAATATAGTGCAATAAAGTCAGCGTGGTATTTAGAAATTCCATTGAATTTACGCGCGTTTTTGGCAAAACAAGTAAATTGCAGTGGCTATTTATCGTGAAGTTTGGCAACAATGGGAGTTATCCACTTAAACTAATGTAAAAGAGTTGATCTATCCATTGTTAACGAATGTTTCAAAGGCAAAAAAGCAAAGTTGCCAGAGTGCACGAACCACACCCGATAAATAGAAACCGCAATAATGGGTATGTTGGACACTTCGGCAAGAGCGTTTTAAAGTATCAATTCACATGCGTAAAAAGCCGTAAAAATGAAAATGGCAGCATCAGAAAACACCAAAATTCATTAATAAACTCACAAATTGCTTGAAACACTAGAAATATCAAAATGAAACAATAACACACACAGGAATTCCAAGTATGATTCCAATTTCTATCATCATCCTTGGAACTCCTGTGTGTCACTGTCCAATTTTGACAATTTTTTGACACAAATATCGGCTTCCGTACCTTTCACAATCTAATGTGAGGAATTGAGGATATTGAGAGGTAAGAATTCGAACAAACGCCGACAGTGTTCACTGTTTATTTGTTCACAAGAAGTCCACTGTTTATTTGTTCACAAGAAGTCAGCTGTGATGACAGTCGGCCATGATTATTTAAATGTGCCACGCTAACCCCGCGAAATATCGTGCACTTGGTGGAAAGGTACAGGGTTAAATACTGAATAGTGTCTAGTGTTTTCCGCAACTTGTGAGTTTAATATTGAATTTTGGTGTTTTGTGATGCTGCCATTGTTATTTTTACGGATTTTTACCTATAAATTGATACTTTAATTAAAATGCTCTCGCCGAAGTGTGCAACAGACCCATTGTTTGGAAAATAATCAGAACCTTCCAAACCAAAATGAATCATTAAACTTCTGTAGCATTTTGAAGAACGAAGGTCATTCTGCCATAGATTAGTTTACCGTGGCGGAGGGTTCTTCGGAGAGTCAAAAATAAAGCAACAAAAAATTTCAATTATTCATCAAAATCATGGTCCAGTATTGATAAAATTTACAGAAACCACAATTCATTCTACCGAAAAGTACTTGTTTTCACTAATGCCTTTTCGGTGAACATCCTTAAGGAAAAAAGGCATACGCTACGTCACCGCACAATCCCACTTATAATTACATGAAAGCTTTCCGAACAGCGAAAGAAAGATTTATCGATTTTAAGTTCTGCTAAACTCAGCTCCTACGATGTAGCTAAAGAAAAGTAGCACTGGGGTCTCGGTCTCATTATAGTCTTGCGACGAAGTCCCTGGATATAAGACTATATGTATAATTAGACCTGTTGCACATATTTTTTTTGGCACGGACACCACGGACGACGCCAGGACGCGACGGTCCTTCCATCAACTTAAAATCGGGCGCAAGCCGTGTCTCCACCAATCAACACCAATCAACAGCGAGGATACCCAACTTGAACAAGGCTGAAAGGACCGTCCGTGCCAAATTGAGGCTCCTGGAGGAAGTCCATAAGTAAACATCGGAAGGGCTCTGGAACTCACAGGAGAATTGCATTAGTGCAAAAAAAGAAAGAAAAAAAAGATTACCGAGCTCCGCGTTGCAGATACATGTACATACAGAAAATATTACTATCCGTGATCTTTTCGGCATCATCGGTGCCAACAACCCGGTTAGTCCCAGAACTTTACCATCGATTTCCGTGTTCCATTATTATTCTCGACAGAGCTTTTAAATGTACGAATTCGCGAATGCTCCGTCCACGGGCGGATACAGAAATGTGTCTTTCTCTCTCTCTGACCGTTTGAAGGTGCATGCTAGAAAAGGACAGAGATAGGGGCTGAAGTCACGTGATGGCCCTCTCTACTATCCTTTTCTAACACACGTGTTTAAATTGGGAAAGAGAGAGAAAGACACATTTCTTTATCCGCCCATGACTCCGTCCTCCGTTTAGAAAGCTCAACTCGTAAGTTCGTGTCTTTCCCATAAATGCATACGCTCCGCTAATTGCAATCGAACTTCGGAGCGATGCTCGAGTAAGCTCGTTAGGGTCGGACCATTAGGATTTTTCGCCCTCGCGCGCACCCCCTCCCCCTTCCCCCTACCCTTTCACTCTACGCTGCGTTTTATTTTGTGCCGTTGTTTCAATTCGACCAAGTTCCATTATTAGAGTTTGGCGAGTTGGGTGGACTAATATATTAACGATCCCCAGGAACGAACACGAAAGACTGTCAGCACGAACCGAACTTCTAATGCCGAAATGGGAGTACAGGACACCGCGAAGCTCCGATCCTCTTCTATATATATGTAGTGAGGAGGGGAGGGGGAGGAGGAGAGGGATGCAAAAAAGTAAATGCGACGCGAATGCAAAAAAAAAGTAAAAGAGAGGGGGGGGGGAAATGCATTTAAGCGAGATAATCGATGACGGGTTATACATAAATAGGAGGGCAATAACCACACTGTAAATGGGGACAAGTCGCACAAGAGATAGTGCAAATCACAGACCGACACAAGCAGCGTTTTAACGCTCGGAAACGGGGAATATTCCCTGCTGTTTGTGATTAAATTCCCGGTGGGGAAAATTGCGAACTATCACACCGGCTCTTCCTCTCTTTCTCTCTGTATCTCTTTCTCTCACTTCTTCTGTAACTCTATGCTGGTGTACTTACCTCGCATTATTTTTCTTTCTCTCCTTCCCCACGCGAAATAATAATCGGTTTCTCGAAGGTTAAAATGTTAAATTGAACCTTCTGAGGCTCGATATTGTTCCATAGGTTTCTATGAAGGATAGTCCTTACATAGTAGTAAATCAAGAGCCCTCACAGTTTGTGAACAACCCGGTGTCGTGTTGTTCCTCCCATTTGAACCTGCGCAAAAGTACTGGTTTCTTTGGGGGTCAATTATTAGAACCTCCAAAGACCAATTTTTTCCATTGGTCTGTATGGAGAAGACATCGGTATATCACATACCAAGAGCCACCACTGTTTGTGAACCGCCGACTATCGTGTTTCTTCCATTCAAACCGATGCAAAAATATCGACTTGCTTGGATTTCAACTGAGCCCTCTGTGGATCGATTCTTCCCATAGGCTTACATAGAGTAGACATCGATAAATCGGACATCAAGAGCCACCACTATTTGCAAACAATCGACTGTAGTGTTTCTCCCATTTGAACCTATGCTTAAGTATCGATTTGCTGGGAGTAGTTCAACTGAACCCTCTGAGGATTGATTCTTCCAATAGATTTACATGAAGTATACATCGATAAATCGGTCATCGAGAGCCACCACTGACACCACTGTTTGCGCACAATCGACTATCGATTTTATCCCTCTTGAACCTAAGCAAAAGGATCGATTTTTCGGGGGCAGAATAAATAGATACATCGAATTTTATGACCCGAGCCGGCTGATATAAGCTCCAGCAGCTTGAAGCGTCTTTCGTTCAAAGTAGCATTTCGTATGTTATACCCTCAAGCTGTCTTCACAGTTGTCATCACAGCTAACAAGCCACGCACGGCCGCACGCTATAGAGTCCTCACTTACTATGTAATGCAAGCATGTAATACAAACATGTACTGCATAAACACAGGATGGTAACGACCTGTCAAGCTCTTTCTCTTCATCTCTGCCCCCTAGTGAGCGACTGAGCGTCCAAAGGCCAAGAGGTTATTAAAAAGTAAAACCACCGATCTAAAAAAATAATAAAATCTACTCTCACTTTCTTATTAACAAACCCGACGCTTGTTTCGGTAGTAGTCGCTATCTCATTTCCCATCCTCGACAAAAATATTGCTCTGGTCATCTCGAGAGATGCCCTGACCCACCAAAACCAGACCGCGCAGAATTTGGAAGAAATGGTCATCAATCTCCTCCAAATCTTCGTTCATCGACCTCTCTCTCTCTCTCTCTCTCTCTCTCTCTCTCTCTCTCTCTCTCTCTCTCTCTCTCTCTCTCTCTCTCTCTCTCTCTCTCTCTCTTTTTCTCTCTCCCTCCCCTCTTACCCCTCTTTAACAAAAACAACTTCTCCACGGTGTCTGCTCTTGAGTCATAATATATATACGCTCTTTCTGTTTTTGATCATGGTTGCCAGGTTAGCAGAGCCAGGTTTGAGAATAATCGATTGACGTTCCTCCCCTCCCCCCATTTAAGTCTATGCATTAGAATCGATTTTTCCGAGTTCAATTGCACCCACTGTGGATCGATTCTTTTCTATGGGTTTTTACGGAGGTCACATCGATTTATCGTATTTCACGAGCTGCCAGCGAGCTTGTAAACAATCAAATGTCGTTTCTCTCACATTTGAACTATATGCTAAAGTATCGATTTCCGTCACGTTCAATTGCATCACCTGATGATCGATTCTTTAGCATAGGTATATCAGGATACGACATCGATAAATCGCATCTCATGAGCCGCTACTGCAGATCTGGCCAAAAGTTTCAAATAAGTTTGCATTAGACTCTAACTAGGGAAATCGGGAGATTTTTCGGTCTAATTTGGCAACTGTGCTCCTGACATTCTGTTCGGTATTGTTCTTCGAACAGTAATCATGAATTCCACCGGGACGGCATCAAGAAAATGAGACAACAATCGAAAATTGATATCGATTCGGCGGTCTATGACTGACTGCTCCGGGCAGGCGGGCAGGGCCAATGGAAGAATCGCTCTTTCATGCAAATTTGAGATCTGATACGTTTTTGGAATTCTCTTAATGCTCAAAATATTTAAATTGTTGATTTGATCAAAACAAGAAAAAACAAGAAACAAGAGCTTTTCAATTAAAGCGGGGTGTTCTGGCATTTAATAAATGCCAGAAAGTCCGCAAACAGTTAAAAATCCATCGGGTTGCTGTTAAAATATTCTTTCCTCTGGGTGGTTTTTTTGGTGTACGAAAGACAGCTTAGTAACGCAAGAATTGTACGTGTATCTAAACGCAACCAGTTGCGGCTCGTGCTAATTGGCTACCGCATGTTTTTTGCCGTTTGAACAATTGAACCTACACAAAAGTCTCGATTTCACCGGGATTCAGTAATTCCCCAGAAGATCGATTATTTAACGTAGGTTTAAATGGAGAAAATTCGTTGTCACCACATTTCACGATCTGCCACTGAACGAAACATAAAACGCTAGGAAGCCAACTTGATGTTTCTATTAAGAGACCTCTGCAGACGATCAAATTGGATCCCCAAAATAGCCCCAAAGCAAGCATGTGGTGATCGGTGCGCAGCACAAATCATTTTCAATTAATCACAATTCAACAGAAATTTGACGACAAGATGCTATGGGTTTTGATGGGAATTGCATCTAGGTCATAGTTGATGATGATCCCCGACAACATTGATGGTCGTCAAAGATTCGCGGGCCGCAAAATTATGATGGTGGATGGTGCACACCATTCACCAGGGAGGCTAATCCCCAATTTGATTGTATGCAGAGGTCTTAACGATGTGATTCCGTCAACACATATTACGTATGTCGGTGAAAACAGCGTATAATGTAGCGCAGGGTGTTTAAACGATTCTTTGATGCGATTTCCTGAAATATAACGAGTGGATTTTGAAAGTTCTACCGCGCATGCGCGTCGTTATTTTCGCGGAGTTTTACATTATAATCAATGTGTCACATTGCTGTAGCAGCAGCAATGAGTACGCAACAAACCTATTGAGAAATCACGCGAGGTTATATGAAACGCTTGAGTCGCACTAGCGGGGTTCAAAATTGATTGACATATGAATCTTTTCGACTCTTATTTCCATTCAGCGCTCTACTATACAGTATACAGACACCATAAAAGTCGTTTTAGAGCCAATCAGGAATGGACCGGCCTTTAGACGGTGGAACTCTCGTATAAGTAAGTCCAAAGCCACGCCTCCTTTGTTGACTCCCATAAAAGAGCGTTAGATCAGTTTGCCTCTGGGGACATCATATCTACCTTGTTATAGACCCCACCCACCTCCTCCTTGCTCACAGGCGCAGATCTTCCTCTATACGGTTCCCATTGTGCGGCCGAGGTCGGTGTTCTCTTAAAAATCGGTAATAAAAGCACTAAAAGTCTCGCCGTGCTGTAAGACACGTCGCGTCGCACTGTGGTCCACACGACGAATCTAGAAGGTCAAAAGTAATCAGCGGGGCCTATCATTTACTTGATCGTTAACTAAGATGATTCTTCGGCGTTTAGTGCCGATTTCTGCCACCAGAGCGCTACCGTTCGATCAATGTCAAACGGGCCGAAAGTGATTTATACTTGAGAAAACGGAGTCTCAAGTACTAGATAATCATCTGAAGAATGTTTCTGCAAAAAATATCGTTAATAACTTCAAAAATAAACTGTAAGAAATACCCCACGAACTGCACTTTCTCACATTAAAATTATTCTGGGGCCTCTGAGGGACCCAACACTCCAACAGGGTGGTTAATTTTACAGTAGGCTTGTTCCACAGCGTCAAAATGACCTTTTAATACCTCAAAAAGTGATTTAAACGTTCATTTATACGGTCTGTTTCTGTTGAACTAACAGGAAAAAACACTTTCGACGGAAATATTTATTCGTTTGGTTTCTTTAAACGTTTGAATAATGCATTTCCATGATAACTATCGGCGTCGATCACCTAAAAAGTTCTGTTACCGTGGATTCAGCCGTAATTCAGTTCACGTCGATTAAGGTAATTTACTTTGAAAAAGTCAACTTACACTAGGGTGACCCGTTTTGGCAACATTGTAAAAAAGTTACGCTCCCCAGCAATTTTCCCATTCCTTTTGGCCCCAATAGTGAGTAAAAAAAATTTCAGCCCCCAAAATTGATTCTATACCTCGCCCCTAGGGCCGTACTTTTTTGAAAATTCGGCAAATATGGGCATTTTTCCATTTTTTTTAAAAATAGTTTAATCATGATTTTAAGCGCGAAATATCTTATGAATTATACATTTTTAGTTAGAACATGACCTCAAGAAAGTCACTAAGTGCGTAAAGGCGACCCTTGACTCCATGCGTGGTTGCCAAATTTATATACATATATGATCAACATTTCACCTAAAAATGAGGAATTCGGTCATAGGAAATAGTATGGTTGCAAATGTGCATCCGTGGGATGCTTCGTGAAGAAAGTGTAGGAGTGGTCTCATTCTCTTCGTCTTGATGCGTAGAATCCAATTTTCGATGGTGTCAAGTCCAGAAATCGACCCGGTGACCACGAGAGCCTAAAAACCAAAATGGTGGCCGTTCGGACGACCTATCCTCAGCTATCTCACAATATATTTTAAAATATAATTTTTTCAGCAATTTCAAGTAAAAATTCGTGTTTCTCGTAAAATTTACCATGGAGATGATGTTCTCGAGTGACCATATCAACCATTTCATGGCCTCCAACGGCGGCCATTTCACAGCAAATTTCACGCTTATCACCTAAAAAGGTTTCAAACTATAATTTTACTGACAATTTCACCCAACAAACGTTAATCCTAACTTCAGCTTAGCCATAATTGGTCAGAGCATCAATTAAGGGGGGGGGGAGAACCCCTCCCCCCTCCAGCCCTCCCGAATAGCCGAGCATGTCCGTCCATAAGCTTGAAACTTATTGAAAAATCAGAAACCCATGCTATACGCTGAGACGGTATTCGGGAGGTGATCAAGTCATGATTGCAACCATAAAAGGAGTATTTTAGGGGTCTATTAAGGCCCCTCTCCTCCCCCCCCCGACGATCTAAAAGAGGGTGCGAAACCCCCCTTTTCCTCCAAATTAGACGATTTATACACGTTTCTTATCACGATGAAAGCCGCGACGCGACGCGAAGCGTTGCAGCTGCATAAATAAACAAACTGTGATTGCCGTGCGCAGATCAGTTTTTTTATTATGGTTTCATACATTTAAAAAAAAATCCGCGAGAAGACAAACAGGTGTTTCTCGACTGCCCGTTGAATAAAATTTATATCTGACTGAACCACCTTGTAGGAAATTTTGGCCTCTGTAGATAGAGCTCAGTCCAATTTTAGCGTCAGATTATTTGTTTCGACGCAATTCAATATTGAGGAAAACCGTGATAAGAAACGTGTATAAATCGTCTAATTTGGAGGAAAAGGGGGGTTTCGCACCCTCTTTTAGATCGTCGGGGGGGGGGGGGGAGGAGAGGGGCCTTAATAGACCCCTAAAATACTCCTTTTATGGTTGCAATCATGACTTGATCACCTCCCGAATACCGTCTCAGCGTATAGCATGGGTTTCTGATTTTTCAATAAGTTTCAAGCTTATGGACGGACATGCTCGGCTATTCGGGAGGGCTGGAGGGGGGAGGGGTTCTCCCCCCCCCTTAATTGATGCTCTGACCAATTATGGCTAAGCTGAAGTTAGGATTAACGTTTGTTGGGTGAAATTGTCAGTAAAATTATAGTTTGAAACCTTTTTAGGTGATAAGCGTGAAATTTGCTGTGAAATGGCCGCCGTTGGAGGCCATGAAATGGTTGATATGGTCACTCGAGAACATTATTTCCATAGTAAATTTTACGAGAAACACGAATTTTTACTTGAAATTGCTGAAAAAATTATATTTTAAAATATATTGTGAGATAGCTGAGGATAGGTCGTCCGAACGGCCACCATTTTGGTTTTTAGGCTCTCGTGGTCACCGGGTCGATTTCTGGACTTGACACCATCGAAAATTGGATTCTACGCATCAAGACGAAGAGAATGAGACCACTCCTACACTTTCTTCACGAAGCATCCCACGGATGCACATTTGCAACCATACTATTTCCTATGACCGAATTCCTCATTTTTAGGTGAAATGTTGATCATATATGTATATAAATTTGGCAACCACGCATGGAGTCAAGGGTCGCCTTTACGCACTTAGTGACTTTCTTGAGGTCATGTTCTAACTAAAAATGTATAATTCATAAGATATTTCGCGCTTAAAATCATGATTAAACTATTTTTAAAAAAAATGGAAAAATGCCCATATTTGCCGAATTTTCAAAAAAGTACGGCCCTAGGGGCGAGGTATAGAATCAATTTTGGGGGCTGAAATTTTTTTTACTCACTATTGGGGCCAAAAGGAATGGGAAAATTGCTGGGGAGCGTAACTTTTTTACAATGTTGCCAAAACGGGTCACCCTAAACTTACACCCTAAATTGTGCGCTTGGGGCCGAATTTGAATTCTGGCAGATCTTAAGAAAAGCTCATCTTTACAGAACTGAAATAAAGCGCGATAGTCACAATACCAGATTCTAGTCATATTACTAGAAGCACAACTTTTTGTGAACGACGGAAAGCCTATAGTACTTTAACCTGAAAATTCTGGTATTAATACCGGAATATGGTCATAGAACTAGAATTTCCTAAAAAAAATTCGAGAACTATGGTACAAACACAAGAATTCTGGTAATTGTACCATCCCTTACATAGGTTCAAAAACGGCTTCTGGTCATCTTTTATTCTCAGTGAGCATTGCAGCCAAAAATCAAGCCGTAAAACCGTAAAGCTTTGACGTGATTTTATAGCAGCAACAATAGTCAAATTTTGAATTCTACCACGCCTTAAGAAAAGCTCATCTTTACAGCATTGCAGCCAAAAATCAAGTCACAAAACAGTAAAGTTTTGACGTGATTTTATAGCAGCAACAATAGTCAACTTTTGAATTCTACCACGCCTTAAGAAAAGCTCATCTTTACAGCATTGCAGCCAAAAATCAAGTCATAAAACAGTAAAGTTTTGCGTCGTGTCCACTGTCCAGCAACATAAGCCACTCGACTCATTGAGCGCGGCGCGGCGTGCAGCGTGCTACGCGGTGTGGTTGCAATGCAGAGTCACTTACTTCACTATCATTTTAACTGAGCTATCCATGAGCGATCCATTTCGTCCATATTCGTACGATTCAACTCCGAAATAGAACGAGAGAATCGAGATTCGTGAGTCATGATCATAATGAACGAATCACTCCGATTCACTTGCAGTCGGACCCTTTGTCTGAAGAAACAAAAAGAAAGAGCGAGTTGCCATTTTCAACACTTGCGCGTGTTTTAAATACGTTGTTCAAAACTTCAAAGGAATTCCAACATGTTGTAAACTGCGTTAATTTCTAATGACACATGTTTTAATTTAAGTGCTCAAAGCAACTTCCTTATGTATCTCGACTTTTTGTGAGCAGCCAAGACCAGAGACAACAGAGACCACGCACTACCTATCTCGCATTGATCTCGCCCATAGAGGCAACTATGTTTTTCGGGGTTGCAACAAAGCAACGTCCAACGTCTCCTATATGGACTGTTGAGCAAAGATGTTGAGATCAGTAGCCAATCAGAAGGAAGCATCAATGTTTTGGTCGTTGGTCAACAATCCACAAAGGAGCCATTGGATGTTGTTCTCCATGTTATTTTGTTGAGTCCTCGAAAATAAAATCGTCCAGCGCGCGCGATCGGCTAGTGCGTGGTCTCTGTTTTCTCTGGGCAAGACGCAATGTAATCGTCCTTGACTTTTTGTCCATTTTTGCGCCACATACTTGAATATCTATGAGTTTCAACCCTCTACGGGCCAGGTTAGTTCAAAATAACGCTGATTTTCCGTTTACAAAGGGAAGGTAGTTAACTGTTCGTACTCGGGGGAGCTGGAATTGCCTATACGATGAGTTGAAGGCGCCCAAAGAAACCTTATCTTGTAAGTGTTTTCAGCGATAATCGCGTTTATCCGGATAATGAAAACTGAAACAATGTGAAATAGATTAGAAAAGAAAAACGAGTATACTCGGGCTCGGTCCATAAAGGGTTAAGGAAAATGCATTGAAATTATAAAATGCGTGTAATGAATGGCCAGTTAAGTCAGCAATCCCACCAATTTTCTGGAATCTTCGAATTCCTCCTTTATTTTCAAATTTACCTATACCACCATTACAATCACACAATTTAATGCGATTATTGACTTTAGGAGTGGATTTCGAAAGTTTCTAGCGCTGCTATCGTTATTTTTTGTAAGTGTTCATAACAGATTTGACTTTTAAATTGCTCATAGTAAAAGGGTGCAACAGCCTCATTACAATTCCCACTTCAACAGACCAGTAATGTACAAAATTTGCAAAACTGCCAATTACTGGTGCACTGCCATTCACTGATGCATTTACCTTAGTACCTTTGGAACGGAGAAAAATAACCAAGGTATTTCTCAATTTTTTAAATCGGAAGTCCTTGAACACTCCTTCCAAAGGCCTTCAAAAGTGCTTTATTTTTTTTTTCTTTTCTGAATGCCTGCTGCCATGAACTTTAACATTTCATCAGCGTTCAAATCGACCATCAATGAATAGAAGCAGCTTTGGTGCAGATAAATGACAGTCATAAAAAAAAAACACAATATGTAAAGCGTATTACACTAACACGATTTTGCTGTACCAATTCTTCTATTCATTTAATTCATTCGGTTCGATCCATACAGTCGTTAGGTTTAAGCGCTGCAGTTATTTGCTCTATCACTACTCTATCGCATCGAAGCGTCATTCAGTTGATACGAACTAATGGATTTAGCGAACAGAGCTGAGTCTACTCGAAACCGCGACTACTCTCCGTAACCTTTGAACCCGCCCAGTTCCAACCAGTTCCACTAGGTCTAGTACAACAAAGTGAGGAAAGCGTACAGCTCAGTGGCGAACCGAGAAATTCACAATCTTCCTTTACTTTCATCAAATACATGTAAGACGAATCATAGTTAAGGGGATTAAATCCTTCCTTTCATCATTTTTACACTCATACATTTGAGAGAAAATGAGAGAGATGAAAGAAAACCTATATGTACCTAGATGCAGCACTGGGGGTCGATTATTTACTTCATCGATAAACCAAACGATTATTGGTCCAAAATGGTGAAACTTGGCTGTTGCTATAGAAAGGACCCGTTTTTTAAAGGTTATTCATGGAATGGCTTTGAAAAACGGGTACTTAAACGATGGTTACCATAGCAACAGCCAAGTTTTACAATTTTCGACCAATAGCATCACTCATATAGACAGTCTTAAAAATCGCTTTATCGATGAAGTAAATGATTGCCCCCCTGGTCAGATTCTACTAAATCCTATTGCAGCAACCAACGGTTTCTGATAATCTCAGCAAGCCAACTACAATGTTCTCCAGATCTGTCGAAAAAATACGATGGTGTTCCCTAAGTTTTCCGACGATTTAGACCGCGTTTCCGGAAAAAAAAGACCAAAAAACATGAGGTGTGCTCTTCAGACAAAATTCTCCATTCAATCACAATGCTGCTTTCTCTGGAACAACACAGCTGCTGTTTATGGGCATTTCTCCCAGAAATGGCATAAACTACAGTAAATATTTGTCTCGCCTTCTTGAGACCGAAATAATACTTCCGTTTTTCCACGAGCGTAAGTCCGAAAAGACTCCCTGGGCTTGCGCGTTTCGTAAAAACACTGTCCAGCTTGTGAAAATACCCATCATAGTTATGAACCCAATGTTATCAATAATGATAACTGAGTATTATTGTAGGGGGTGTCTTCATGTGAGCGTAATAAACAGCCGTAAATGAATCATGGAATACATCAATACAATTGTAAGTGGTTTTTAGGGGTATCGGACATTGGATGGTATGAACAAATTCTTCTTGCCGCTCAAGATACTGACAATTTAACCTGAGACCTGAGAACCAGATGGTGAAAAAATAAAATATAGAGATGTTTAACCTCTCCATAGCATTTTATCGGTCTGATGCGTACAGCGCGAAATGATCGGACCTGACAGGTGAAAAACCACGAACGCTCTTCCAGATCAGAGCGCGTCCAGAAACTTGTCTTTCTCTCTTTGTCCACAAGAATGATTGAGTTGGAAAAAGATAGAAAAAGGGTGTATCACGTGACTTTAACCCCTATATTCATATTCATCTAACACATGCGTTTATACGAAGAGAGAGAGAGAGAGAGAGAGAGAGAGAGAGAGAGAGAGAGAGAGAGAGAGAGAGAGAGAGAGCTTCACCTCGCCGCGTCGCTTGATTTGAGGTTTAGCTTGAATTAACGCCTGCCTGATTCTCATCCGTCCGGGAGGCAGATCCCTGAAATTCCCGACTTTTGAATTGACTGGATACAAGAATGGAAGATGGTGATTGGTGGAGACGACTTGCGGGGTTGCCTGCTCTGATCAAAATAAATTGATCTTTGTCATCGATCAATCTTGAGCATTTGGAAAACGACTAATTTGTAATTTCAGGCGAAATCTTTTTACTTTTCAATGCGGCAAATAGCGCCACTAGTTGCACTTTCAGAGGATGTCGCGTTTGTGGCATTTTAAATCAAAAACAAATAAGAAAGGGAAAAGTCAAGACCGTTTGCATGTTTTTTTTTTTTTTTTTTTTTTTTTTTTTTTTTAATTTTTTGAGCCCAAGTTGAACGAAATTGGCAGAGAATATTAAAACCGCGATAATGGAAGGGAACTTAGCCATGAGCTCATAATGAGTGAGAGTGAGACTAATGAAGCAATGAGTGAGACATTCATCTGCCTCACTCACACTCACTGGGGCTCAAGAAATTTTTGTTATTCCCAATACCCCCGGCTTTGTTTTTTGAGCATTTCAGACTCTCTGCTTAGAAATTTCAGGCGATTTTCCTGCAGAGCGATTGCCCGTCCAACGATTCATATAATTGAGTTTTTTTTGCGTATAATCATCAATTTTGCCTAAGAACTGTTGAGTTTCGGAGCAGTGCGACGCAGTGACGGTACTTGGAACTATTTGGAAACACCTTAACTCTTTCACTCCATCGTTAAATATCATAGGCGGATCCAGCAATCTGGCAACTGTGCATTCTTCCCATTTGAATGCATACTAAACAATCGATTGTTGCAGGGGCTCCAGCCCCGAGAATAATCGATTATTTCTCATGCAATCAAATGGGAAGAATACACTGTTGCCAGATTGCTGGATCCGCCAATGTTAAATATAGAACGTTCTGTTAATATGGATTCTTCAGATGAAAACTCGAGTTTTTATTTTTTGAGACTTGACGGTTACGATAACGCAGCAGTAGCGAAAGCCTCTCGTACACGCTCGAAGTAGGATCATCAAATTGGCATCGATGAGCCGAGCGGTGAAACCCATAAGCGCAAATTTCTCAAAGTGAGAGCCCAAAAGCGCAAATTATCCTTTTTGCGCTTTTGGGCTGTCGATTCGATAGGTTTGTTTGGCGCGATCGATATGAGTCGCATTTACGATTTATCGAATAAGGATATGTGGCAACTGCGTTTGGTCGAAACATTGGGAAGCGCGCGGCTGACTATACAGATAAGCTCAGTGCGAGTACGGTGCGAGTTTATGTTATCTAACTTTAACTAACTTCTAACTTCTAACCATAACTACTTTATTGAAGTGCTCAAAGATGTCCAGGCAGAGACTTATGTAAAAATAAATAGCATCGAAACAACTCCTCCCAAATGCAAAAAAGAAGCCGAAAAATTAGCTTTCCTGCAAAGCACACATAATGAACTGGTAACCAATAAAATTTCTATCCTTAATTTCTTAAAGAAAATTGGGATGAAATGTCAAGCAAAACGGATATAAACGGATTTTAATACTTTGACGCAGACCTGTGACGTCTAAGAATTTTTTTGTGATACACCACAATCAACAAGATACAGCGGTAAGCGACTTCAATTCTTTCACATTTCTGTGCCCCCCCCCCACGTTATCTATCTCTTATTTCTCTACTCGATATTTGATGTATATTTATCGAATCGCATTTCGATACAATTTGCGCTTTTGGGCTTTGAAAATTTGCGCTTTTCAGGTGTCAAATTTGCGCTTTTGGGCTCTCGATTGGGAAAATTTGCGCTTATGGGCTATGGCCGAGCCGAGATCCACCACAAAACGGCAGGTGAGCCAACCGTTGCATGTTTGGTTGATGTTGCGTTCGTCAAACTGCATAGTTATTTGTCGATGGATGGTGTGTCATCAGCTGTTCACCAATCTACGGTCATCAAAACCAATAAACCAATAAACAATTCGAGGTGTTTTGGTCAAGGTTTTGGTTTTAATTTTAAAACGTTTAAGTTGGCAAATCCGATGTTTGCGGTGAATTTCGGCTCACCGATGCCACTTTGACAATCCAACTTTGAGCGCGTACGAAGGCCTGAAGCATTCAATCTAGCAAGGTTGCATTTGGTTCATTTAAACCCACGAAAAATATGAAACTATCAAGGGATCGGCGATGAACATCGAATTTGACATTTTAAATGGGTTCAGATACATAAAATGCTACGTTGCCAGAAAGCACGCTTCCAATGGACAACGAATCCTACATAGAAGAACGAGTCGCGGACGACAGGACGAGTCACTTGAGCGAATCGAATAAAACTTATCGGCGAACGATTCTGCTCGACTTAATACTGTCAGTTTTTGCTTTGAGCTTACGGAACTGCGGAACTCCGCCGCCACGAAGGAGTTGAGGATGCGATTACTCTCGCGTGAATGGACGGAGGGAGGGGGCGGGGGAGGAGGGCAGGGCGAAATAGGGGAGGGGTGGAGAAGGGAGCAGTGAACAGTGAGGGAGCGATCAACGGTTTGTTTTCGTGTTCGGACGGTAACGATGCGATTGTTAGTTGGCTCACGGATTGTAAACACGAGTTACCGAATCCCCCCCTCAATCCACGACCCCCCCCCCCGATCCTTCGCATGTCCTCAAACTGTAACGGTTAATATTCAATTCTATTCTACTATCTACTATCTGGTATCTGGGTGACTGCCGAGCGCTGAGCCAGCAATCACACGCCGGAGCAATTTCGGCTCCGGAAATAAAAAGAGAGAGAAAAAAAAATGCAGTCCTAGAAAAAAGAAAAAAAAAGAGGAAATAATTATATGTAGTTCGAGTCATTGTTGTGCGCGCACATCTCTATTTCGCACCGTTTCAAAGTTTCCTCGGACTATAGCAGCTTTCTTCTGTTTTTGGTTTTTTCAACGCACGCGAGCGGAAACGCGGACACGGATTTGGTTCGAGTGTGCACGTGCGAAGCGGTTTGGCCGTAAGTGAGCGTTGAAAGGTACTGATTAAAGTGATTCCAGGGCGAAAGTTGGGGATCTTTCAGTCCACTAGATGGCATGGCGGCGCCGAAATTTTGTCTTCTCTGGGTAATTTGAATATGATAACAGATGATTATGCTAATTAGAGGAAAGTCGCTGTGTGTTTTTCAATTTTTGTGGATTTTTTGAACCATGAATCTCTGCAATGAGTGTGATAGAGAAAGAGCATATTTCACTCGCACCCAAAATATTTTGTCTCGTCAATGGTTACTGCAATACTGTCGTGCACTATGGTCTGAGATCGAAAAAAAGAGGCCAAAAGTCGGTGGGAAAACAATGATCCAAAATCATCGTTTTCAACCTTTCAAGCGTATAAGACAACTTTCTGATGACTTTTCTTGGTTTAAATTACTTTTTAACCCTTTAAGGACCAAGTTAGTTCAAGAGAACACCACTCCTCCGTTTCTACAGGGAAGGTGGTTGGTTCAAGAGAACACCACTCCTCCGTTTCTACAGGGAAGGTAGTTAACTGTTCGTACTTGATGGAGTTGGAATTGCCTATACGACGAATTGAAGGCGCCCGACGAGATCTTATCTATTGTAGTGTTTTCATCTATATTTGCGTTTATTCGAAATGAAGACGAAATCAATGTGAAATAACGGCAGCTCTGGTGTGTTTCAAATACTACTTTTCAAATCGAGGTAGTTTCCAGGATCCAAGTCAAGGAACCTGTTTATATTCGACCGAAAGTGTGAGTCTAACAAGGGGAGGTCACGAGGTGGTCACCTCCGATTTTGACCAAATTTTGGGAGAAGGTAGTCTAGGGGTAGGGAAAACACCTCCCAAAATATTTCGATCCAATGGGCCTTTGAAATGCCTTAAAAGTCACTTTAAAGTTATAGTGCGACGCACATGTACCGAAGATTCCGGCCGCAACTCTCAACAGACGCTCTGGCCGAACGGTAGCGTGCTCGCTCGGCACACTGGAGAGCCCAAGTTCAAATCCCGGCGGATCGCTGGAATTTTTTGTAAGTTTCCGACATTGTTTTTCTATTCTCTCTCCCTCTGTAATAGTAAATTTCTTCAGAAAACATTTCAAACACTTTTTTTTTTACGGAAATGGGCAGCATTAGAATAATTTGGTAGAAAAATAATGTTAAAGAGTGAAATCAATAAAGAATTTAAAAATCGGATGGAACACAACGACAAAGAGAGGAAATAAGTTAGATTGTAAAATACAAGAATAGTAACAAACGATAAAACCCTCCAAAAAAAAAAAAAAACAAAAAAAAACAAACAAACAAAATCACCCACATCAACATCTATCTCAAGCGGTCCAATCATTTTTTATTTTTTTGCTTTTTTGTTTGTTTTTTCTGGTTTTTCTTTTTATTTTTCGTTCGCTACTATTCTTGTGTTTTACAATCTAACTTATTTCCTCTCTTTGTCGTTATGTTCCATCCGATTTTTAAATTCTTTATTGATTTCACTCTTTAACATTATTTTTCTACCAAATTATTCTAATGCTGCCCATTTCCGTAAAAAAAAAGTGCTTGAAATGTTTTCTGAAGAAATTTACTATTACAGAGGGAGAGAGAATAGAAAAACAATGTCGGAAACTTACAAAAAAATCCAGCGATCCGCCGGGATTTGAACTTGGGCCCTCCAGTGTGCCGAGCGAGCGCGCTACCGTTCGGCCAGAGCGCCTGTTGAGATTTTCCACCGGAATCTTCGGTACATGTGCGTCGCACTATAACTTTAAAGTGACTTTTAAGGCATTTCAAAGGCCCATTGGATCGAAATATTTTGGGAGGTGTTTTCCCTACCCCTAGACTACCTTCTCCCAAAATTTGGTCAAAATCGGAGGTGACCACCTCGTGACCTCCCCTTGTAAGTGGACAAAATGCAGTGTTACCAAATAGCATGCGTCAACGCTGAATGCAGCATAAGTATAACGGACAAGGATTTTTACGAACTGCAGATATTTGCTAACAAACTTTCCTTGTGGACAAGACATATGCCAACAGATTTTCCTTATGGATAATTAAGAAAAAGTTTGACAAATTATCCTGAAACCTACAAGAACTTTGTGTGTATGACCAAGCTTCAAGTATTTCAGTCGAGGAATCCGAATTTTTCATCAGTTTTGCTCCAGCTTCTACGGTTCTTCCTCAACTTTCCTAGTTTTCACTTGGTGTCCGTTGGATCGTAAATTTGAGGTTAGGTGCAGATAATTTCAGTTTTCCGAAGGAAAATTGAGGCTAGAGGGAAAGTAGAGACAAAATTTGAATGTAGTGTGCTAAATTTCATGCTAGTATGCAAAATTTCAGTTTACGTAGTAAAAAAATTAAAATTTATCAAGAGTTATGCGTGAAGGAATTTCGTTAGCAAATGTCTGCAGAACCGTTCGCTTACGGACAAGAGGCGGGGCTATAAAACGAGTATCTGCGACAGTGTAAGTATCTATGGTGACGGAGGCAACGTCCATCACGACGGCAAAAGAAAAAAAAAAAGATTATCGCTGGCGGAGATGACGGAAGGAAGGCAATACGTCATCACGAAGAGCTCACTCACTCAAACACTCTCTCAGCTCCGCCTCCTGTCCATGCCGGCTCCTTCTGCATGCGTATACACCTTTGATTTATCTCATATTTTGATGAGTTACGCGGTCATAAATACATGAATCTACCAGAGACTCTATAAATCGATCTTTAAACGCTGCAGAGCGCGAACGCGAGCGGCGGGATTCGGAACTAAACGCCGAGGAATCACCCCCGATGCTTGATGCTTCCTTCCGCATAACTTAACCGCGATGAGCTCGAGTCTGAAAGTGGAGGAATCGGAAGAAATGAGGAATTGAGGACGCTTCTGGGTTTAATTTGTTGGAAAGAGATGGAAACCAACAAAGTCTAATCTGACCCAGCTTAGCGGGAGCAATGAACAACCATCACCATTCAATGCTCTATATTCTCCTCCTCTTCCTCATCCCCCCTCCTCCCTCCCGCATTCGAAAGGTGTTCGGTTAATTAATCCCATCGCACGGTATCGAATCCCTACCACGGTTGGACGGGGGAGGGAGGGAGTGGGAGGGGGGAGGAACGCGTCGCTCCGCGGTCGCGCGACTAGATTTCTCCGTGGAGAGTTCCAAGAGCCTCCCCCCCCCCCCTCAATCCCGCGGTTTCCCAGGGACCCAAACAGAGCTGGGGTTAATGAATCTGTTGCAAACATGCTATAGCAATAAAGAGGGTCAATGAGGCACTTGCAAGGGTCTACGTTGTTTTTTGTTTTTGTTTTTTTTGGAAGAAAATGAAAGTACTTGATGAGCTGAGAACGAAAGTGCTTTACTGACTTTTTCCAAAGTGTTCCGAAGTCGGAGATACATGTACTAGTGTAAAGTTGCAAAAAATTGTGTGCGTTGTAACGTCACAACGCGGAATTCCAATTTAAAACAATGGAATTTGGGCCAAAATTACAACTCCGGAACTATGAAATATAAGTAGTTGGAAACCAAAGGCATCCCTGTGTTTAGCTAGCTCACCGAGAACTTTCATTTGCTTGCCAATAAACACCGAAAAGCACACCCTTGCAACTGCCCAATTCTGGAGTAAAAATACTTGAAAATAGCTTGGGAACCATAAAAAAAAAAAAAAAAAAAAAAAAAAAAAAAAAAAAAAAAAAAAAAAAAAAAAAAACTTCCAAAACAACTCACACACCCAATAAATGAAGAGTCCAGGAGAAGAACGATAAAAGTCATAGAAACGACTTCTTGTTTTTAAGCCGAAGAAAAGGGAGAAATGACGTTTAAAAGTTATTCTTTCTTATAGTAATCAATGAATTTCCATCCTACCAAGAACTAATTGTCTTGCGCTTCTAAAGATCGATATTAATTTTATACTTTGGTGTTACGTTCGATGGCCATGAAAATTTTTAATTTTGATTTCTTGTGATATTTGCTGTTTTCCCCCTGGGCCCGAAAAATATTGGGACGAAACGGCCACTCTCCTTAGGAGGAGGGTGAGGATTCGAGCATGCTAGTAGATAGCTTACGTCCTCACCATATATCTAGGGGCACTATTTTGTCCCAACATTTTTCGGTTCCTGGACATTTCATATGCGTTTAAATTACAATCCAAGATGGCGTCCGTTAAGCGAGTCACAAGGGGGAAGACCTATCTTATTTAACTGTTACTCTATGTATGATAAATAATGTCACTTTCCTCATAATTGATAATCTCCGTCGATTTTAAATTCTGATTTCTTCAAATTAAATCCGAAGAAATTTGCTTGAGACTTTGACACAGTCATTTTAAAGCGCTCTGTAATGAGAAGCCAAAGCTCTCAAATTCATTTCCATTCAATGGGGTAGTTTGCAAGAGTCTGACTTTTTGTGTTTTCCAGTGAACGAATGAAAGTACTCGGTGAGCTGGAAACACGGATGCCTTGGGTTTAAAACCTAATTTCATGGTTCTGGAGATGCAATTTTGGCCCAAAAAACATTGATTTAAACGCTCCGTACTGGATCAAACAGGCATCGATGAGGATCGAAGAGCAAATGAACCAACTGTTGCATGTTGAGTCGTTGCTTTTTCGTCATAAATAAATACAGAATTATACGACGACGACACGGGTCATCTCTTCACCAATTTCAGTCAACAAAACCAGTTTTTGAGGTTGTTTTGGTCAAGTTTAGATTTACATTTTGGGAGTCAAGTCAGCTATTCTGCAGTTTAATCAAACCCGTTTGATCGTGTGCAAGGGCTTACAGAAATTCCGCGTTAGGACCCCACAACACACACGATCCTTTACGACTTTATGCGTGTGCACCTCCGGAATCTAAATGCTCCTGAAAAAACCAGAGGAACTTTTGTTTTCAGCTCATCAAGTTCTTTCCTTTCCTTCGACCTTCATACATATAAAAACAAAAAATACAAAAACACAAAAAACAACAAAATTTCAGACCCTTGAGACTGCCCATCCATGAAATTTAATAAGGTCGGGAAAAACCCAAAGATTATCGGCATAAAGATTGAGCTCCGCGTCCCGCACTTCTGAAACGAGCTCCAGAGCTGTTGCGATTTTTTTTTTTTTTTTTAAGGGCGAGTATCCTGTTATCTAATTGAAAGATAATCACTGTCTCCATTTTTCTCTTCACAGCAAATTTACTTTTTGCTTAGGCAAATCGTCGAACGTATTTCGGCATGCTCAAGAGTTTCGAGACACCGCTCGCTTGGCTGTCAGACCATGGACTGCACGGTGCAGTGCCAATTGGCGTGACGCTACGCTCAGTAGACCGAAACATGGACATAATTTTATACCGCAAAAATCAAGATTTTGAAAACTCAGCAGCAAAAAAACTTGGAAATGTGTGAAATCATTAATTCCTGAGTCGATTAGTTCGAACCGTGGACACTACGCAGCGTGACGTACGACGTACGTCATGCTAATGCAGGGCTAAAGTTGATTAATAAACGCAAAAACCACACATATATATGGAACGTCAGCACCTGCAAGCATACTGCAGGAAGATACTCTGAAAGTTTCAAGCTGAAACACTAAAACAAAAAGCCAAGATATCGAAAATACGAAAATTCCCAAAAGCTTCAATGAGAGCGCGAGTGAGCCGGTAGAGACCAGTATCACTCGCACTCACAGAGCTGCCAATGTAATGAATTTCCGATAGTACGGCTTTGCTTTTCAACCAAAGGGGTTCATTCAAAATCGGCATTTTTCGCCCACTGCTTGTTTTTGACGAAACTTTGGGGATCGATTGGGGTTACTGTTAGTAGTAGATCCTGAAATTTTCGCGACCTAAAACCAATTTTTAGAAGGGGGACGGGGGGTCAAAGTTGAAACCTTCAAACTCAAATATCTCGCTAACGAATAAAGCTTTTGAAATGTGATTTGCGCGAAAAAACGCGAAATAAAATTTCCTTTCTTTTGACTACCCACATGTTCCACAAAATTTTAAACAAACACTTGCAATTTGCAATTTTTTGATTTTCAGGCTCAAAATTTTTTACAAATTTTGAAATTCTGAAAAAACGCATTCTT